>OW203761.1:50153245-50780257 GCA_934045905.1 Leuctra nigra
CTACTGAGCACTAAGCAGTCGAATCGGAATAAAGTCCGAGCCGATCCGAAGATTTCCAAAGTTTCTTTAAATCTGAGCGTGCAAACACCCCAGCAAACACGGGACATGGCAGGGACGTCCCTGCCATGTCCCCGAAATCCCAAAAGGGATATCCCTTTTGGGACCTCCCTGCCATGTCCCAGGGAGGTCCCATTTGGGATATCCCTTTTGGGACGTCCCCGCCATGTCCCAGGGAGGTCCCATTTGGGAGATATTTTTTTTTGAAAGTTCTCCCTTTTGGGACCTCCCCGCCATGTCCCTGGGAGGTCCCATTTGGGATATCCCTTTTGGGACGTCCCCGCCATGTCCCAGGGAGGTCCCTTTTGGGAGCTCTTTTTATGCTTCAGAAAATGTGTTGAACTGGTGACTTATCAAGTTTTAGATTCCGTTTGCAGCAAGCCGATTTTAAATAAAGTAATTGAATAAAATGTCTTTAAAATGAACATGTAAATATTTCCGTTTTTGTAGAATTATCATCTCTTTTCGATAACGACACCAAGGTACTATAGCTTTTTTGTATCCAAAATCAATTTACGATAGCCTAGGTAATTATTAAATAAGGTAACAGTAATTAAGATGTTGATTAGTATCATAAACTATGCCAGAAATCTCAATAGGTACATTTAAACAGATTTCTTTTATCCGTTTCAATGTTTCAAAAATCTACTCAAAGCATGTCTAAAGCGACCTCTTTCTCACTTCGCGCCGTGGTCCCGTGGTTAGCCCGTCAGCCTTCTAATCACAAGATCGTGTGTTCAAATCATGTTGGGGTAAAATAATTTGTATTGGTGTACTAATCATAATTGTAATTGTCTCTGTACTTTCGTTCACAGAATTGAAATCCGATCAAAACTGACTGAGAAATCAATTATTTATTACAATTTTATTTTGTTGTCCAAGGCATGTAACATGTTATTGAGTTACTTAGTTCTCTAACAGAGGGCACCAGTAACACGATTTCTTTGGGACATGGCGGGGACCTCTCTGGGACCTCCCTGGGACATGGCGGGGACCTCCCTGGGACCTCTCTGGGACATGGCGGGGACCTCCCTGGGACCTCTTTGGGACATGGCGGGGACCTCCCTGGGACCTCCCTGGGACCTCTTTGGGACATGGCGGGGACCTCCCTGGGACCTCTCTGGGACATGGCGGGGACCTCCCTGGGAGCAGTTTGGGGGGGTTATTGGACCTGGCCGCCATGTCCCTGGGATGTAACGGGGACCTCTTTGGGACCTCTTTGGGACGTGGCGGGGACGTCCCCGCCATGTCCCAGTGTTTGCTGGGTTACTATGGCGAGGGTAGTTTGAGGCAGGTGTGGAAGGGGAAGTAGGGGCCCCTCTTAGATTCTTCTCAGTTCCATTTAAGTTTCATGTGTAGTTAATTATATCGTTAATTTTTTTTGAAAAAGAACTTTTAAAAGAACTTATATTCGTTTTTTTAAGGAACGTGAACTTTTACTACACATGCTTAAAATAAAGAACTTGAACTTTTAAAAAGTTCATATATTTGGACGTGAACTGAACTTTTAAAAAGATCGTTTTAAAAAGGAACTTCCCCAACACTGAGGTTAGGGATGACGACTATAGGGCTCTCCCTGCTGGGTCGACATCGACCCACCCTAAATTTGAACACATATAAAATACATATCGTATATTACAGTTGTTTATTGTTACTAATTCATTAGTTACTATATTTGTGCACACGTACATATTTTTTGTTACTATTTTAGATGAGATTTGATGGAGATACCTACTTGCATTATTGTAAGGACACCTCCCTCTGGAGAATTCCTTTTTCTGACTTGCAGTCACATGATTTTAATTTCTGAGTGCAAATATCAATCAAGTCGCGGTAAAAAGGGTGGTAAATGTTTTACATGAATACTGGAACATATTAATGATGAGAAATAATCATTGAAATGCACTGGGAAATCTCTAGAACAATTTATATATGGCGGGTCGTTAACGAACCAGTGGGCGTTAATGGGTTAAAACTCATTTTAGTTACTACAAAAATGTTACCCAAAGATGTTACCCTACCGCTGGCGCCATCCCACGGACATTTTGGTTACTACTAAAAAAAATGTTACCCATCTAGGCCCTACGAAGCTGCCTACATATACGTTTGTTTAGGCTCCTCCCCCTCAACCTGTAACACTGGCAAAGTTGTTTAAATCATTGACTTCCGCTCTGGGGGATTTGCAAGAGTTTCGTCGATGTCTAGTGACAAACGAAACTTAGGTACAGATCAAGGTCAAATTCTTCACTCGGCCAGCTGAGATCGTCTTACATAGGCCAAGATTGCACAGAAAGCTGACGCAGCACAACAATATGCTTTGGATGCTCTTGTGGTATAATATGTAGACACAGCGTAGCATTAAACAAAATTAATAATTTGTCTTTCTATTGCCAGATTTGATAATGCAGTGCGGCCTCAGACATCGGCGAAAGCATTCAGTGCTGCTGTCACAAATCCCTATAGAGCGGAAGTCAATGTTTGATTGTAGTGGTGGTTGAAAGGAGCATTTACCGAATATATTTCCATGACTGTATACACATTTCAAAATCCAGATCTTTTTATGATTAAACGTCTTACCAACATTTAAACGTTTAATTCACAATTGACATTAAATTGTGTAAACATCCCAGCCATAACGTGTTTAGATAAATTATCACCGTAAAATTCTGTCTATTTTAAGTGTCGTTCCTCGCTGCTGGTTGGCATGATCGCAAGGCACTTACTTGACAGAATTAACCAATGAGAGTGCACTCGCACCCTCTTTTTCACTTATCTCCACTTATTTTGTCTTGTATTTAAAAGTAAAACAATATGTACTAGGTATTTGGTGCTTAGGCATACTAACAAAATTAAATTACAATATTTAATAACATTTTATTCCTTTTAAGTTCCTTTCGACGAGGATGACAAGGACAAGTCGGTGTGGTTCCTCGATCATGACTACTTGGAGAATATGTACGGCATGTTCAAGAAAGTGAATGGTGATTATTTTAATTTACTACTTACTTTAACTATTTCTCGTTTTTTAAATATGATTGACTTTGACCTTTCAGATTTATTATTGATCAATATTCATCTCTTGAGAAGAGTCACTACTATCTGCTCCCTACATTTAATACAATGAGATAGCTAAAATGTGACAGTTAAATGAATTAACAGGCTTGTAAAGCTACCTGATTTCATTAAACCAATACCTACCTTATACGTACCTAGTATGGTATAGATTTTCGCTAGGTACTATGTACCTATTTGTCTGGGCACAGCATTTGCCGAAGTTGGTACCTATAGGGAAAATCTACCTGCTATACCTACCTAGATACTAAATTATCAGTCACACCAATTCAAAATTAGGTTTGCAAGAAACACATTTCACACAAATTCACATAGAAAGTTTGTTGGAGTGCTACATAGTGACACTAATCTTCCAGCTATGCATATAAACAATATACAAGTAGGTACCTAATTACAATGTGATTGAATAATTTCAGCTCGTGAAAAGATTGTTGGATGGTATCACACAGGCCCAAAACTTCATCCAAATGATGTTGCTATCAATGAGTTAGTGAGACGTTACTGCCCCAACTCCGTTCTCGTCATCATCGATGCCAAGCCGAAAGACTTGGGCCTGCCGACTGAAGCATATCGAGCTGTGGAAGAAGTTCATGATGTATGTGCCTAGTTATTAATTAAGAAGAACTAATAATAAAGAGTAATAGTTTTGTAGGTCTAGAAAGTCTGTGAATTTAACTGTTTTTCAATATGTAGTATTTTTACGGTTGCTCATAGCCTCGCTTAACTCTCACAGTGAACTGTCAACTTGCTTTTGTGCACCATAGACTGTTAATACCAGTCTTTTTGTCATTTACGTGGCCATGTTGAGTCTGTTTGGTCATGAGAAGGACTATTCCTTCAACTTGTATAATTTTTTAAACAATTTTTGTAGGTAGGATGAACCATCATATTTTGTTAAAATTGTCATATGATATTGCATGTGACAATATCACACATATTGTCGTACACTCACACAACTTTGTGTAAGTGTCATTGTATCTCTAAGATATTGCTTGGAATATTAGCAGTGTCATCATTTAATATGAATTTTGTTTCTCAGGATGGCTCTCCCACATCGAAGACATTTGAACATGTGCCGAGTGAGATTGGAGCAGAAGAAGCAGAAGAAGTGGGAGTAGAGCATTTGCTGCGTGACATCAAGGACACCACTGTCGGGACTCTCTCTCAGCGAATCACCAACCAACTCCTCGGTCTGAAAGGACTTCACTTGCAGATTCAGGACATTAGGAATTATTTAATACAGGTTTGTGACAAAGAATTAACATCTTAAGTCCTGGGGTGCAGTCATATAAAATGAGAACTTTGTTCTCGTTTGACATATTTCTCATCTCAATGTTATTCACGACCTTCTCGAGTGAGATAAGAAGCTTGTCAGTTTGTCACACCACAACATTTTATATGATATTGATATGATATTTATATGATATTTATATGATATTGATATGATATTGATATGATATTGATATGATATTGATATGATATTTATATGATATTGATATGATATTTATATGATATTGATATGATATTGATATGATATTGATATGATATTGATATGATATTTATATGATATTAATATGATATTTATATGATATTGATATGATATTGATATGATATTGATATGATATTGATATGATATTTATATGATATTGAACAAATATCTTAGCAAATATTTAATCGCATTTATGTGAAGTTGTGTGTCAACCTTTGGCTTACTTAAAACACGGACACACTGTCCATAAAAGCATAGAGCCGAGTGCAGAGCAGCTCTCTCATTGGCTGACTGCTAACACGTGACCTTACTTGCCTCTCTGCTATTAGATGATGATCAAAAAAGCAGAGAGCGACGTGACAGTGTGTCCCGTGTTGAACCAGTATTCTAAAATTTCCCATCCAAAAACTGTAGCTTTGCATTGTATAAAACAATAGAGCTTAACTATTATTATGAAATTGTGTTGACTGTTGTCTAAATTGATAAAAGGTAAAAAATGAACTTTGTCCAAACTGTACTTCAATCAAGAAAAACATCCCCTAATTTGTAATATGAAGTAGGTATTTAGGTAAACTTCATAATAATCTTCTTTCCCTTTCTTAGGTAACACAAGGCAAACTACCGATAAATCATCAAATTGTGTACCAACTTCAAGATATATTCAATCTGCTTCCCGACATTAGTCACGGCAACTTCGTGGATTCGTTATATGTGAAGACCAACGACCAGATGTTGGTGGTGTATTTGGCAGCACTGATCCGTTCCATTATCGCGCTCCACAATCTGATTAACAACAAACTGACAAACCGAGATGCTGAGAAGAAAGAGGGGAAGAAAGATGAGATTAAAGAGAAGGAGAAGAAGCCAGAGGAGAAAAGTAAAGAAGAAGTGAAAGTAGATGAAAAAAAGAAGTGAAAGAGCTGAACTGAACTGTTAACAAAAAAGGACTATACATGCATAAAACTAATTTATTTTTATCTGGTTAACCGTTTTTCATCCTATTTTGAGTCAACATTTTCAATTTATTTTCAATATCGTATTTAGGTAAGTAACTTCTGCTAACACACGCCATCAGCATTACTGTTATTTAACATTTTCTTTCTCTCCTCAAAATTAATGAGACTGCCCCAAGTAAAATGGAGTCCCTTGCCAAATTCAATTCAATAATTGGTAATTCATGATCATTTACAAGTGCCATTCGGCTTCAGAGGTAAATCCTGGAAAAATGGATGGCCTTAATTTCCTGCTTGATGGGGGGCAAAGTAGTCATTCTTTTCTACTCAAACATTTATATGTAGTTAGGTGAAACCACGAACATTTGCTGAAACATAACTTGAGAATGACTAAATAATATCACAAAGTTAGAGTGACAATCAAATTTTGTCATGTGACTATTTTCAGGTTCTCTAAGTACCTACCTACTTGAAAGTTGTTTATGTTTTCTAATTCAGCCTTAACAAGAAGCTACTGCTAATGTATCCTTTCTTGTGTAAACATACTTGTGTTTTCAACCAGCATATCGGTGAGCCATGATCATATATACATTTCATTTCACAAGTACAATTATTTTAAACATCTTGTTGTAATTGATGAATAACTGAGCTTCGGTATTCTTAAAGAAATAAATGTGTATTGCTGTACAATTTGGAACAAGCTACAAGTTTTTGCTTTATAAGTAGTTGGTTAAACTTGTACTTCTTTCTTATACACATTCTCTATGAATTCAACTGTGCTGGCAGGTAGCGTAAAATTGAACAATCTTTGCTATGAAATTTGTGAAAAATTCTTGAGAAGGATTACCTACATTACACTGTTATTAAGCAAGACTCTTGAGAATATAACAATATTAATAATTTATTACATACATATTATTTGGTTTACTGTACATTACAATGTACTAATCTAGAGTATTTTGTCCACTTCTGTGGAATGACATTGAAATCAATATTGTCACACTAAATTAATGCTACAAGAAGAATTTTTACATAAATAAAATACTGAATCAGGATCACGGCCTATAATATAAAACAACCAATTACCTTAAACCCTTGATTTCACTTCTATTTCTCATTAGAAGCAAAAGTAAGAGGGTGCTTCAGATAACCAGTGCCAAGAATTATTATTGGTTCTGATTATTTACATAAAGCAGCCACTCAATTCTTACCGCCCCGTAAATTGCACCTGCCACTTATTTCCGTTTATGAATTACTTCAGGAGGGCTATTCTAAATTCCCTTGTCGTCTCGTTTCACTTCATACGGTCTCACTGCTATCTATTTAACATGGTAGTGACGCCGTATCAATTGATACGAGACGACAAGGGAATTTAGAATAACCCTCCTGGACAGAAGTTTGTCATCAAGTATTGGCAGAATTAGTCTGTGGCAAACCTAATAATAGTATGTAAATAGTGAGTCAAATCACTAGTAGTAGCATGCCTTTATATGGCATGTATTGCAACTAATGGAATGCATGTCATTAAAAGCAAAGTCAGTGTTGAGATTTCTGAATGTCCTCGACTTGCTTCTCCGTTTGCAGCTCTTTTCCCAGGGCCAAAGTAAGGTTTAAGATTAGTTTTATTATAGTTCTGGAAGTACCACTCCATAGATTCATTCTTTGGACTATCTTTAATAGTGTCTGGTATGTAATTTGGTGGATCGTTCACCGAACGAGGATTAGTGCTCGGTTGAGCTCGTCGAAGGTACTCTTCCATCGGCACTGGACCTTCATTTAATGCTGGTGATGCATTGATTTTCGTTATCGTTGGTTTTCCTCCCGGAGGTTTGAACTGAGGTTGTTGACCCCCAGGAACGAGCAGAGCGGAGAGAGATGAAGGAGACTTTGCAATGGATTTGTCTCCGCTTGCTGAAATCATTCCCCACAAGTCACCAAGCAAAGACGATGTGGCCACTGTTGTAGTTTCTTCATCTTCATCATCTGAAATATAGATCATTTAATCAGATTATATTACATTCAGTAAAATTACTTGCCAAACAAATATTAATAATAGTTATAGTTTTCGAACCTGGTTTTATTGTAGTTGTGGTGGAACTAGTGGTTGTAGTTGCAGATTTTGGTGGTCCAAACCAACTGGAACCCCAAGCATTCTTCGAGTTGGTTATATTTTTTGGAGTGTGTGTGGAGTCATGTATGGAATTTGCTTCTGCAACATCAACTGGTTCAAATGTGGGATCGGGTGCTTGTCCGTCTGTCTCAATCAAGTCGAATATGTATGACTGAGTTGACGTCGATGTGGTTTGCTGATTTGAAGTAGTAGTTTGCGGGTTTGTAGAAGTATCTGTTGGTCGAGTCTTGTTTTTAATGAAACTATCGCGCTTTTGTTCAGGATAGTTTGTTGGGAAAGCTTGAGAACTCAAATCTTCAGTGATTGTATTTAAACTTGGTTTCGGCAGACCTAAGCGGTTGACACCTGCTGTAGGTGGTACAATGTCAAAGCTAGATTGACCCGATGCCGGTACCCGAGCTGTCTCGATATCCGCTGCCGTCTGTTGATAAGTAGGTCGTTCTGGCAGCTTGACTGTGTGATTCTTGTTGCTATTCCAAGAAGTGTAGTTATATTTCAGCTGACGCTCGGCAGTGATGTGCGCTCCACGGCTCTGATCAGAGTCCTGCTGCAGTTGGGGATCAACGATCGGCATGAAGCCTCCGTTCTCGGGCCTCATTGGCTGGAATCCGTCCTGCATCTTGGGTGGTGTCGGAGGTAACATCTGAACCTTGCCTCTAGGCCCAACGAATCTCACTTCTCCAGGCTTAGCATCGGCCTTGCGTCCCGCGCCGCCCCACAAGGTGGGGATGTTTAAACTTGGCAGCGGTATGCCGAAGAATGTCAAGCCGCTTCTCGGAGGTTGTGGAGTCTGTTTGGTTGGTATTATTGCAGTTTTGTTCTTGTCGTGTCGAACCCCGGCATAGAGCGTCGGCGTGTCGCCGGGAATGTAGTGTGACGACACTCCATTTGTGAATGGAACCGATGTTGTCAATGGAGCAGGTGTGCTTTGCACAAATGCGCTGTGATTATTAGTGGCATTGGCTTCCTCTAAAGGATATTCCACATATTCATCGTAGAAATACTCGGACTCTTCTGGCGAGGGCGGAACCAACGGCGTAATCGTGCTTTCCTTGATCTCCATCCACGTGGAGATGACCTGCGAGGTGCCCAGCGAGTGTGTGGCTTCTCCCTCGCAACCCGGCGCGACGAGGTTTGCGTGGTTCCGAGCGTCGCAGTTCTGTCGAGAGAGTCGCACCTCCTTGAGGAGCGAGCCGTCGGCGCACTGCGGTCCTTCGTCCAGCGTCTCTCGCAGCCACGTCTGCAGCCACAGCATCCCGCAGGAGCAGGAGAGAGGATTGCCGGCGATGTCGAGCGTTGCGACGTTGTTGCGCAGTGGCTGGAACGCCGGCTCGGACAGCGCGGAGATCTTGTTGTTGCGGAGGCTGAGGACGCGCAGGCGACTCATCCCGGTGAATGGCGACCCGTGGATGCCGCAGATGTGGTTGTCGTCCATCTTGAACCAAGATTTAATGCGTTATAAGAATATAGGAGTCAAGAATTTTTCAATGAAGCTAAAAAGTAGTGGCATCCACTCTCTAAGATTAAATGTGTTATCTTAAGAGTAGAATGGTGGGAGTGAGTAATTTATTTTATTTTTATGTGAAGTAATATTTTCAGAGCTTTTGTTTTATTGGGTACCTTTAAAGAAGAACATAAAACAATTTATAAACTGTGCATCTAATTCATAGTTCATTTTGAAAACATAGATAATTTTGCCTCACCTTGAGTTCGACCATCGCCTCCATGCCCGCAAGACTGGCGCCTCCAACCCGCATCATCTTGTTGTGACTGAGGTCCAGCACTTCGAGAGACTTGAGTCCGCTGATCCCCGCTTGGTCCATATCCTCCAGCTGATTGTGGCTGAGATTCAGCATCACCAGGTGCGGCACCTGCTTGAACGCGCCGCCAGCGAGACCAGTGAGCTGATTCTCTTGCAGCTCGGCACTCAATAGCTCAGGCAACAGAGTAAACGCATCGTCGGGGACATTCGGCAAGCGGTTGTGACTCAGACGGATCGCCTTCAGCCGGGGCAGGTTGCGAACCGCTCGGCTCGAGATCCTCTCCAGTTCGTTGCTGTCCAAGTCCAATAGAGTGAGGTTCGGAAGATCACGGAATATATCTTCTGGGAGTTCCTGGAACTTGTTCTTAGCAAGTCTCAGCTCCGACAATGCCACCAAACTGGTGAGTATCGACGGAGCTAGTTGCTTCAAGCGGTTGTAGCTGAGATCGAGTGTGTGAAGCTTCGTAAGACCATGCAGTGCTACTGGAAACTCCGTAAGACCGTTGCGAGACGCATCGAATGCCTCCAGATCGCGAGTGTTAGTCAACGCAGCTTGTGGGATAGCGGCCAACTGGTTGCGGCTGATGTCCAAGCGTTGAAGTTGAGACGCACGTTGCAGTAACTCGGCCTGCAACGTCTCGATGCGGTTGCCGTGTAGGTCGAGCTCTCTCAGTGAGCGCACGTCTCTCAGCGCTCGGCCGTGGATACGCAACAGTCGGTTGTCGTGGAGATCTAGGACTTCAAGCAGCGGCACGCCATTGAGGCTTCCGTCCTCAAGCTGCTGGACAGCGTTTTCTCCGAGGTTCAGAGTACGAAGCTGCGAGAGGGAATTGAGTGAGCCAATCGGTATTCTGTTTATGCCATTTCCAGAGAGGTCTAATAATTTCAGCGATGGCAGGTGAAGATCTGGAGAAGGTGATGTCGGTATTGCCGTTATTTGATTCCGTGGCATTCGAAGGTACTCCACACTTCTTGGCAGACCCGGGACGACTTCACGTAGCTGGTTCAGACCAACGTCAAGCTCATAGAGGCCGAGTAGAGGCTGGAATGTGGATGGATGAAAAGCTATTAAAGCATTTCCAGACAGATTGACGTGCTCCAAGTCCGGCGTGGAGAGGAAGGCATCGGGATCAACTGTGGAGAGCGCGTTGCCACTAATATCTAAACGTCTGAGAGATGGCAGGTTTGTCAGCATGCGAGCATCGATTCGGCGGAAGACATTCAGAGAAAGGTCCAGTCCTTTCAGAGCAGGCAGATTCCACATGGGACCGTCCATTAGCGTCGACAGCGAGTTGTTGCGCAGTCTCAGTTCGCGCAATGCCGGCATAGCCATGAACGCTTCTCGTTGAACATGTTGAATGCGATTGTGATCCAAGTGAAGTCTCTCAAGAGTCGGATGACCGTGGAGTGCCCCAAAAGGAATCTCTTCGATGTAGTTATGACTGATGTCCAAATATCGCAGCCGAGGTAAAGTCTCCAGTAAAGCTCTCAGTTCCCCGATGTGAGTTATCTCGTTGTTGACGAGCCAGAGATCCTCCAATCCACTGTCGGAACGCTGAAGAAAGGACTCCGGGTGAATGCGACGAACCCTGTTATTGCTAAGATCCAGTTTCCGCAATGCAGGAACAAGATGAAATGCTCCTCTCTGGAGTTCAGTGACGCCGTTATCAGCAAGATGAATCTCTTGAATAGTTTGTAAGTCGACGAACGAAGCCTCTGCAAGTCGCTCGATCAAGTTGTCATTGAGTCGAAGTATGACAAGAGCTGGAAGGTCGCGTATCGCTCGGCCAATCATTCCGGCATCGCTCAAGTGATTTCCTACGAGTGACAGCTCCGTGAGCTGCGGCAGACGCGAGAACGACCGAGGATGAAGCCATGACACGCCGCATCGCGTGATGTTGACGAGCCGCAGTCGAGGCAGGTCGTTGAGGAGTCCCGCTTCGATCCTCGTCAGTCTCGGCGACATCGTAATGTGAAGCTCCTCCAAGTCAGGCAAAGACTTGAAACCATGCGGCGTCAGCTCGACTAGAGACGGAGACTGAATCTGAATGTAGCGCAGTCGAGAGTGGCCGGAGAAACGCGGCATCCTCTTCATGGCACCTCCTTGTATCGTAACGGCCTCCAAGCCCGCCAGCTGCTCGAGACTGTCGATCGGTATCGTGCGCAGATGTTGCTCGACGATGAAGAGTTCGAGAAGAGAGTTCTCGAGGCCGGTCAGCCATGTGGCGGCCACTCTCTCGAGACCGTTCTCGCGCAGCATGAGGCGAACGACACGGAGCGAGCCGAAGAGATTACCGGGGAGCGACGGTAGGTTGTTGTTCTCCAGGATCAGCTCGTCGATGGGCCGAGTCAAGTGACTGGCCACAGCTCGCAGGCCGACCAACACGTTGGGCAAGTCGCTGTGACTACACCTGAAACACACAGTACACAAGTTCTCACACAGATCTCTGGGCTCGTTTCACAACATTAATTAAATGTTTTTTTGTTTATATGCTTATAGTGACACTGACAGTGTAGTGTAGTGTCTGACTATTGTCAACTTTGGACAACTTTCTTAATGTCAAACCCAACATAGGTTGAAACTAGATGTCCAATTATTATTGGTATTTTATTTCTACTGAGAAAAAAAAGCGAGAAAAGCAAAATCGCTTTTAATCTAGTAACCTAGTACAATGATGGCACCTCCCCACAATTCACACACCCTCAAACAACACTTCTTTTAAAATTATGCAGTTCTAAAAATGATAATGATTTTTGATCAATTTTCCCAAGTTCAATTTTCCCTGGCAGTATAATACATTGTATGCTGGGTGGCTCAAAGATATACGATACCTATATTATACCCTTGCAAATGTGTCCACCCTCACAACGAATATCAAGTATACCTACAAGACTGTGTGTGCCCCCCCCCCCCCCCCCTACTCAAGAAGTTTACAGATGCACATGTCCTCTGTCAATTAGCTTCTCTGTTTACGAAATTGGTTTATGATTATTTAATCATAAACATAATCTGTGGCGTATGAAAAAAAATCTGACTGAAAATTTATCTGCGGAATTTGTAAAAGTTTTCATACATTAAATTTCGGTGTGATTATGTGATTTTTCATATCCCCCCCCAAATATGAAATTCGAAACATGTGCGAATTCATAAGCTGGTTACGAAGGTAACTTCCAAAATATACAATTCAGTTACAAAGATCTTCCAAATTATGATTTTAGAGTGACATGTCAACAAAGAAATGAATCCATTCTAATTCTTAAGCCTGAAAATGCTCAACATTCGGGTTAGGATGACTTAAAAGTGGACATGACAACTATAAGTACGTTAAAACAAAAACATATCACAAGTAATGGATCTTTTTTGTGTGTATTCTGTCTTGTGGTGCAGATTTTAATCATGAGAGAAGGAAATAAATTGTCCTTTTTCTTAAGTGGGGCCATCTCTGGGGTACTATACATCTACTATCTAAATGCTCTTGACAAAGTAGCTTTGTGCGTTACCAAATCTGTAGATCATCGTTGTGCATCGTACAGCGACATGGCAGTATCTCCTCCTCCGGTGGACAGACGCTGTCCCCCTGCGACGCCGCCCCCACCACCAGTAGCGCCGCCACCAGCAGACATCGCGGCGCTGCTCTCCACATCACGTCATCCCGTGCGCGATCCGTGGCGGATGCTGCACGCACCAACACGCACACTGCAACAGAATGCATCTTGATTCATCTCGAGATACCACCAGTAGCGCCGCCACCAGCAGACATCGCGGCGCTGCTCTCCACATCACGTCATCCCGTGCGCGATCCGTGGCGGATGCTGCACGCACCAACACGCACACTGCAACAGAATGCATCTTGATTCATCTCGAGATACCACCAGTAGCGCCGCCACCAGCAGACATCGCGGCGCTGCTCTCCACATCACGTCATCCCGTGCGCGATCCGTGGCGGATGCTGCACGCACCAACACGCACACTGCAACAGAATGCATCTTGATTCATCTCGAGAAGAATAGTTTCCTGGACTCCTGTCTCCACGGTGACTGGTGGGGAGGGGGTCTAGAACAAGTGGGCCGTCACGTTTTGATTTTAAATTTCAGTTGATGTCGGGATCTTACTTAAATAACTCATTACTATGGTTGTTAGAATTAATGGTACATTTATTTATTGTAAATATTATTTTAATCAGGCAGGGTGGAAGAACACTACATGTATGTGAACCTCGCCTTCATGTATTGTCTTGCAGTGGGTACTCAAACTTTTTGACTGCGGGCCAATAAAACGAAATTGCTTTTGTTGGCGGGCAACATTTTTTTAAAAATTACAGTAATGCTCACGTGATTATGTAGGTTAATTCCAGGCGCATAGAAACTACTTTTATCACGGGGTGAGGGGGGGGGGGGGGGGGGCGAAGCAGTGGCGTGCAGAACGTCCAAAACAGTCGGCGCATTTCGGTCTAAATGGACCCACCCACCCCTCCCAGGCACTAGGCTTGAACCTGTCAAGCGATTTCATGTTAGTCTGACTGTGATCCTTCAAACCACCTTCAGCACCACCACCCAGGTCAGGTACACACCCACCCACCCCCAAAAATACTGGAGCATTTGCGCCAAATTTACATAGGTCAGTACGCCACTGGCGCGAAGCCCCGCAGGGCGTTTTTTTAGATTTTAACAATTTAAAAGTGATTATGGGGCTCTAAAATGCACGAACTGAAGCAAACTGCCCTCCAATTGTTGCCCCGCAGGGCGCTTTTTTTAGAATTTAAGCAAATTTATAAGTGATCCTTCCTATACGTGCATGCGTGGATCCTAACATGACAACTCTCAAAATATGTCTCAAATGAAATGAGATTTTTTTAATATTATTTTTTCAGTGGACACATTTTGTGAATAAATAGGTATTTGAAACATCAACTGGGGGGGCACAAAAATTAGTCCCGCGGGCCGCAGGTTGAGAATGCAAATAAAGAAAATTCTATTCTATTCTATTCTATTCTATCTGTAATTTAATTTCTCTGAAATTGATACAATTCGCAACTTACACATTCTTTTGCTTTTTTTGTGTGTGTGTTTGGGGGGGGGGGGGGGGGGATAGTTTTGTGACGTCCTTTTAGGGCGGAGGGTTTCGAAATGATTGATACAGTGTGACGAGGGGAAGGGGGAGTCAAATTAGCATTTCTAAGTGTCATGTTTCAATCTTATTTCCAATTACATTACAATCAATACATAAGTAATACATTATAAGATGCTCATATTATTAGGGTATTTTGGAAGTTATATAGATATATTAGAGTAAAGAATACATCTACATTTTAGTTTGATTGATGATTAGCCATTTTTAGCATGGCGTCCTCGACGCACAGCCCCTCTTTTCCACTATTTCCCAGGAAGCACGTGCCACTAAAAATTGGTTGCAGTTCCACTTTTCATTAGTTTTGAACTGCTTGAACATTTTGATGAGCCGAACTGACCTCTATAAAATATCGTAGAGCTGCAGCTGATAGTTGCAATGCAAACGCATAACAAATCGGATGCAGTGCAGTGCGAAGGCTCGCTCGTCAACGCGTTACACTGAGCGTTTTCCTAGTACTAGTACGTAACTTATAGGCATCATGACCGTTTACTTTATATGTAATGAACAGTGATTTATTAATGCAATAGTTAGCGATACTTTGTTAACATTATATTTCGTCCTAAGATAATGGGGGGCATGTTTCACACCATATAGATTTCTCATCTCAATTACAAATACCAATTAAAGTGAATTACCTTGGGGCAATAATGACACACCTGCTTGTTACAGTAACCCACTGTCTAATTGTGAAATAAAACGATGTTTATTTCAGAGATGACTTTCAAAATGTGATATTATAATGGGTGATAATTAGTTTTTTCAACCGATATCCTGCGTTCACCGTAATGAGCAAGTTAATGGGGCTTGAAGCGTGCCAGGTCTGCGGGAGGATGTGTATCTTGACGTCGGATACTCGCTTTCCCTTACCTAATGCATGAAAAGTAAAATCCTTCAGCCTAAATTTTTTACATTACTCAACATCCTCGAGATTCTATCGCATATTCTGATTGAATCTAAGATTGTGATGCAATTCTTGACTTGATTGTTTATGTATGAAGTTGTGTTGATATTAAAATTGTGGTAAATGCTTTGTGTACCGCGTTGATGAGCGAGCCATTTGTGTTGAATGCAAATTTAAATGCTGTATGGGAGTTGCAGTGTTGACCTTGGCGATCTAGATGCGGTGCATACATTATCGATAAAACAAATATGACAAGTGAATCAAAACAAACTAAAAATGTCATTAACTCAAACTTCCTGATCAATTTAGCTGAAATTTTATAGAATCTGAGAAAATGTTATGCAAAAATTGAACTTGGTCAGATAAACTATATCATTTTAACTTTTCCACCAATCAGAGGACTTTCCCACATGCAGTACGCTTGTATGGCCTGCATGTGCAACATTTCAGATCGATTGTATGACCTGAGGGCCAATGCTATATCTTTTTTTAATTCCCAATTCTGCTGGAATTCCATTCCATGCAATGTTATGATTTATGAATGTTATGGCCGTGACCGGATTCCAGCAGAATTGGTAATTTAAAAGTTCTGGAATAGGTCCCCTGAGCAGTGCAGACAAAAGAGTAAACACGTCCCCGACCTATCGTTTATGTCTAAATAGTATGATTTACAAATGTGTATTAGTAGAAAACCTTTCGAGCATGGAATCGTGTTTTATTGGATAAATGAATCCGGTACAAAAAGAACTATTATTATTGTTTGTAAAACATCGTTATTAAATAATGTTTATGTCCAACATAACTACAAGCCGATCGTGCCAGTTATCTAAATGTAATGACTTATGAAATGTCTAGTATAAAGTCGGAATTGTAATCGTTTAGGACAAACTATTCGCCAATTTCTTTGAAGAGTGTATACAATGTTTAATTGAAATGAAATGCTTGATACTCTGTCTGGTTTAAATATCACGATTCACTGCAGCCATCAGTGGTTGGAAGTGGCAATATTTCCACATATTTCTGTTTCTTTAAATTTTAAATTTTATAACTACCTACTCCTGAAATGTGGGCAATGCTAACTTGTTAATTAGTTACAACTGTGTATAGAGTGTAGGATAAGAGGCTTATAGCTAATCATGAAAGTGATGAAGTAGGTACCTATTTAACTTTCATTCAAAAATTGAATGAATACCTTTTGTTCATAATGTCAAAGAAAATATCAAATACGTTCGATGGCTAAAATACTGTAGTCACGTGTTTTTCTCTACAATTATAAAAACTAGGTAGGTACCGTGTACCTAATGATGTTCACGACAATTTTTAAATACTAATTACATTTAGGTATATACTCAATGTTTTTACTAGGAAAATTACTGCAATTGTATTCAACTGCTGGCTTTTCGGTATACGTTCGTGATGTTTTTTTGTAAAAAGGGCCGTTGTCACGACGTTTCGGCTAAGGTTTTCACCTGGAGATGGCAGCGCTACGACTGCCGAAACTTCGTGACAAACGGCCCTCTTCAGGGTCAACATCACAAAAACCATCAAGAGCCACCAGAAAATTGCGATAGCTCTCAGTCTTCAACTCAATAATTGTATACCTACTACTGCTTTTCACATTGTTTTAATTTGTAATATTGTGTTCTTCCGCTCCTGTTTTTGTATTTTTTATTTTGATTGAATTCAATAATAAAAACAACAATAATGATCATCCATTGTCACGCCACCACGGGGCTCCCTTCAAACATAATAGAACACTTTTACTCGCAAATTAAATGGATTCGTGTAATTTCCTATCCTATCGCATTTTTTGTATGATGTTTTATATACGATTTGACAGCTATAGGTCGTTACCTCGCATCTACGAATGATTACGACGCTGATTGGTGGCGAGGAGAAGAAGGAGTGGTGGGAAGGAGGCAGTTGTCACATCACAAGTAAAAAGGATCCCATTTTTTAACAATCTGTAGAATTTTTTGCATGAAATTTCTGTTTAAATTTAATTTTAATATTTTTTAGTTTTCTAACATCCCTTTTCCCTTCTATTAAGCCCGATTTACACGGCCATATTTATTGAATAACTTCTGTGGCACAGTCTTTGACAAAGTTTTTTTTCACACAATGTTGCATTTACAATGTTGCACAATGTTGCATTTAAAATAATTATAGGACCAAAAATACTAAACAATATGTAATGAAAATATGAAAAATATTACAGTACCTGTGCTATGTAGTTTATAGTGTGACCTCTATGGTGTGACCATAGGTGTGACCGTTGTGACTAAGAAAAACATGAAACCTCGATCAAAACGATCGGACGCTGGAATCGAACCAGAGCTATTCCAAGGCATTGCCACCAGAGCCAACTTGTTCAGTAAGTTCCTATGTAAATTTACATACATATTCAAATTTAAAAGCAACTTCCAAAGTGAAGCATTCAATATGGTTCAAGCATGTTCAAGTGATGTGTACAAAATATATATATTTTGTGTGCACATGTTTAACTTAAGTGTTACTTGATAATAAATAATTGAAACAGATACCAGAAACAGGTAGGTACCTATATAACAATATTTGACCTAAATATCAAATAGTAAATAATAATAATAACATAAATAATAAAGTTTGTGAAAGGTACAATATACAATTTAATGTTAATTTAAAATTATCCACTGGTTGCGATTCTATTATTATTATTATCATCAACATTATTCAAATTTTAACAGATTCCCATTCCGAAAAAAATTCTTATAATATAAAATAATACAAATATAAATAAACGACAAAATTATCCAACCATGTAGGTACCATCTTCACACCGTTTATGAACCTATAAAATTTATCTTTTGCGAGCATTAGCAATTATTATTTCACTGCCTCACATTCTATTTAGCACAAATTATTAAATTAAAATCTGTAAATTATTAAAATTATAAAAATTAATTTCGCGAAACTGGGTGTGAGTTGAGTGGGATACGAACCATAAGACTCATGTTGTAACCATTAACTCGTCTAGAACGAACGTAAGCGATCAATAACAAATAGTTGTTGAATTTTCCATTTTGTAAAAATCCCTGTGGCACCAAGGAATGATGTGCGTGAAGTTGGCACCCCCCATTAAACCAATGGATCTGAAATTCTCCAGATATTTAGTGCTGAATAAGTGCTAATTAGTGCCGTTGATTTTAGAATTAGTGCTACATCCCCCGAGCAACTAATTGATATATATATCGGGGGGGGGGGGGGGGGGGGGGGGGGCAACTTTACGGTCTGGCACCCACCATGAAACCAATCGATCTCTGTAATTCCCCAGATATTTAGTGCTGAATTAATGGCACTAATTAGCACAGCACTAATTCAGCACTAAATATTTGGGGAATTGCAGACCGCTCGGTTTCATTGGGGGGTGCCAGACCGTGAAGTTGGCACCCCCCCAAAGACATATGCCAATTACTTCCTCGGGGATGTAGCACTAATTCTAAAATCAACGGCACTAATTAGCACTAATTCAGCACTAAATATCTGGAGAATTTCAGATCCATTGGTTTCATGGAGGGTGCCAACTTCACGCACATCAAGGAATTGATGAATGAATGATTTAATGATTTAATTAATAAACGAATTAATTAATGAAAAATTAATTTTAACTAATTAATTAATGCACTCGACAGTGTTAAAATATTTTGGGCTGGACCTCAGCCCCACTCTTACACATAATTTAATGTAGTCTAAAGTGAGTTGCAATCTAAATGTGTTGCACAACATTTACAAAATTGCAAGCAACTAGTTCAGAATAATATCACAGTTTGGAAGGAACTTTGCCAAATCTTGATGTTCTGTCGCAAGTCTTCAGATACTTAAGGTATAACTCACCCATCAGGGCGTTACTTTTGATAGGAATCTTCTTAATTTACATGTTTTTAACATTTAGGAACCGCGAGAAGGTCGGTACTGTGATTTTGTAACGTCGAAAACGGTTGTCATAATATATTACGATCTTTATTGATTGTTGAAATCAAAATGGTAAAATTAGATCTAAGATAATAATTATATAGCTCAGGGAGAAACGCGTCATGAAGACATTCATTGAACGACGAGATTCGAACTAAAATACCCCGAGTTTTAAGTACCTACACAATTGGCCAAAGTAAAAACGGTATTTGAACGAAATGGATTTGCTGCTTGTCAGCAATCAACAATCAATCCTTTACAATCAATCCTTGTTATTATCATCAATGAAATCAGAGCTCACCTACTAGAGATAGATGACTGATTAGTTAGCATAGACTTCATCGGATGCCATGAAATATTCATCAGCCAATCCGTTTCTTTCCACCGTTTTTACTTTGGCCAAGTGTGCCAGGATATTGTTGGAATCTCAGTCGGTGACTCTGTCACTAGTTCGCGCAAATCAGAGTCGTCCGAATAAAACTATTTCGACTCAATAGAGAGCTGAAAATCGAGTTATTTCATACTTAGGGCCGGTATAACCAAAATTAATCTGAGCCGGATTAACTAAATATTGGACTAAATTGGCGGCACAGCCAATCAGATACCTCAAAATGAGTGAAACAATTGAATTTTATCCAAAAGTTAGTTAATCCAGCACAATTTAACTTTGGTTATTCCGGGCCTTAGTAAGATTTATTTGGATTCCTGTACTCACAAGCTATAAAATTAAAATTGTCTGAAGTCAACAAATACACTGCATTTATATTGATATTCTATTTCAAAATGACTGGTTCCAATATAACAAAATTGGATTAGATTATAAGACAAACAGACAAACTAGTTTTTTGTTCATTTGAAAAATCATTGAAATTGACACCTTCTCTTCTCTTCTTGCTCTAAGGTTCAGATTTGCGATGTGTCATGCTCTTTGACAGTGTGTAAAACAATAGTGTGATTTACTATGATTTTTCTCTGGAGTTGTGCCCAGAGACTCAAACTCCTTGACCCTCGCGTAAAACTGAACTACGGTTGGGGACAAGAAAAGATGAACCCACTTTATTTCCAGGTATAGGGCCGCCCATGCTAGAGAGGGTTCATCTTTGCATGTCTCCGACCATAGAGCGGACTTTCACGTCATACAGCATCAATTATCTCGGCTTCCTTCCTATTATGCAACATCTTCTAATTTTGAAACTGGGCACCAAAACATACTATATTTAAAGTTACAGGGTCACTTTTTTGACGAATTTTTTAGGTGGATGTCGCCAATAACTTGAGCCACTACGTCGGAAGGAATAGTCTTCGTTGAGATCTCGGAAAATTCACTATTCGAAATGGTGTCGAGATTTATATAGTTGTTCTCTATTTGTTTTCTGATATAAGTTAGGTAAGTTGACTGTTAGGATGAACGATTATACTTGGCACTTAACTTGAATTTCGTGAACATCTTGTTTTATTGCTCTAAACTTTACTGTTTTGCAGTAAAATAATGAATAAGTTCAACATTTTAACAATTTTGTTAGATAAAGTGCTGAAAGTGTGATCAATTATTTAGATTAAACCAGAAAAGTGCCACAGTACCTACTTAGGGTCAATATTTCAACAAGTGAGTAGTCCAACTATTTTATTAGTCTATAATGTACCTGTCGACATGATTCCATTTCCTTATGAGCTTTCATTGTAATATCCTAATATATAAATAGGACCGTTTTTATGAGTCCTCAAGGATGTAATGCATAGTTGTAATATAAAGGAAATACACTTATGAAAACTTATATTGCAATGGCAATAATTGTTTACTTTTGTTAATCAATTGTTAACTGCCAAGTTACAACCAATGACGGAGCTGGAATGAAACCTTTAAGAGCCTGTTAGTAAACCAATACGGTATTGAAAATCGAGCCTCAGTTTATCTGTTTCTATGTAGGTGGCCGAACAAGAGAAATAATAATTTTGAAATTAGTTTCTTTGCGTGTGGGTGTGTGTGTGTGTGTGGGGGGGGGGGGTCTTGTCAAAATATTGACAAACACCCCACATTTAAATCACAAGGCAACACGTCACGTATTATATTAATATTCGTCTTTTATGTCACGCTTTGCTTTCCTTCCTAATCTCAAATCATCTCGTGCAAAAGACAAAAGTCAAGCCCTTTCCTTGTTAACATAACGGTTTGTTCAAGTTACTGACAATCGATGCACGAAATATTCATACTAATTACTTCTGATTTCTTATGATATCTTATTAATTAATTAACAATTATAACTCATAACATTGTCGTCATGACAGAGTTCTATCACTTCTTCCATAACAGTGAAAGTACTGCATTCTTATTATAAATTTCAATAGATTCATTTACGAAGAGTGCGCTACAGTTTTTATAACTTTCACCTTTCTAATGATGATCAGACAGCAAGTGTCTTATTCTGGCCCTTCGCATCGCAATACCAGAGCCACATAGCATAATGAATTACACATTCCAAGCCATTGTTCTTCGCATCTCATGTGTCAATTGTAATTGAAACAGAAGACAATTCAATAACAAACAAATGGTTGAACATTGTTCAAGTTGTTTGCAAGAGAGATTTGACAGTGTGGTTAGCAAGGCGGAAACATGGCCCAATGTTGGTCCATACGATTCGAGGAAGATTTCGTGTTGGTCAACTCCGAAACATAATAACAACCGCATGTGATTGAAATTAATTAGTATAAACTATGAAGAACATGGTCGGTTTCCGTGTGATGTCTTGTGGAAGTAATGTTCTAAACGCAATTAATTTCGCGGAAATATCATCATTGTGATCATTAAGTTTCTATGTGGATAATCCTACTATTTGTTTAGTCCGTTGTAGTCGCTATTATTGCAAGATGTTTAGAAATTTAATTAATTAACATTTCGTTAAATTGAATGGAATTAGTTTTAAATTCCTGCTAACCTGTAGGATAATTATAATTTTTTGAATACTTGAAACTACATGTTTTCTTCATTGTCGGTTCCTTTATTGAGACAAAAGAGTATCTGCACGTCAGATTTATAACTAAATGGGAAATAACTTCTCTACCACGTAAGAAAGAATACAAATAAATCTACATAAATGGACTCCATTTCTTCAGAGTAGGTTTGCGTTTTGAAAGGAAGCAAGATATAAAAAAGAGAAAGATATAAAATAACCAAGTGGTTACAAGAATCGTAATTGTAACTCGATGAAGAGAGCCTGTTTCGTAATTTCCATTCACCTATCCTCTTGAACAGGACAGTATAATACTGATACCTATCAAGTTTGTTCATCCAGAATTATTCAATATTCGGATAGTCACAACAATAGAAACCTTGAAACTTCCAATGATAAAAACCGAAAATGTTCCTTAAAATGTTTTAACTTACTAATTTCACACTATTCAGATGGCATTGTGAAATCCCTAGATACTGGTATGGCATACCATCATAAGAATTCCAGAAGTTATGGCATTCGAAAACGACTGAACGCTTCGAATCATTAATCGCAATTATTCAGCAAGGTATCATATAATTTTTTAATAACCAAATCGGAAATACTCCCTTATTTTTAAGCGAGCGATCACTAACGTACTCTTATTATGCCACTTTCTTATATATTATGCCATATTTTCTCTGTTTGTTTTTCTGTAGGTAATGCCTGGGTAAAACCGTACAGCTAATAGTAATAGATATGAAAATTTGCATTCACACTAATGTCAAAAGAGCGCTTCCGGGTATAGTTTTTGAACGAGATCCTGATAGTTGAAAAGTAAAAATAGATCCGTTTGACACATCAACTTAAAATTTTGCATGGTCAATTGGGACCAAGATTATAGGTATTTTTTTAAAACCATTTTCAGAGATTTATTCAGAGACTTCAAGATTTCTTGTAACATCACGAACATTTTATGCCTGTTTTGAAGTATTTGTCAAATTTAATCAAAGATAAAGATAAACTATGGATCCCAATACGGTACCTCAGGGGTAGAAGGCCCGATGTCCGCTTTCTATATTATGCGTAGCACACTTTTACAAATCTGTACCTCAGAGGTAGGAGGCCCGATGTCCATTTCAATTAGGTATTCTAGGGATATGCTAGTAATTCTGCCATATCCAATCTTATTTTGTTATGGTGACTCCGGTTGTTCTGTACGAGAATAGGTACTTACTTGAAATTAACTGTATTTGTTGATTTCAAAAGAGTGCTGCGCATAATCGAGAAAACGGACATCGGGTCTTCTACCCCTGAGGTACCGTTTGGGATCCATAGTTTTTATAGAAAGAGACTTGGCCATTGTTTTACACAGAGCGTAAAAAGGACGCTACGGAAGACATTTACGACCTTGATTTGTACATAAAGAAGGCTGTGTATGAATTACATTTTGTTTTTGGAATGAATTACGGAAACGTGACCATTATACAACAATTAATTCAATCAATTATTACATTGTTGGATTTAGCTGTGGTGACAATTACATAAACAAATGACCATAATCTGGCTAAAACTGAAATATGAACATTCTACTTTATTCATTCACGATTTACTGTGCATCGATAGTAACTCTATAATCACTCAGCAGGATCCCTGGTAAATTAACTGATATCTCTACTCCATATCATAATTTATATTTTTCCAGAACAAAATGGTATATTTTGACCAGGGTTGCGATTCTACAACTATTTTCGATTGCTTGTGCAATCGCAATCTGTGCAATAGCAATCTGTATCAAGCTTGGCAAAATCTCATTGCTAACGAAATTGCTACCGCTTTGCAGTTATAGAATCCTAACCGTGGGCCCTGATTCTACAACTGCATTGCTGTCGCCTAGAAATTTCTTCCATAAGATTAACATTGAAATAATTGCTAGGCGACCGCAATGGAGTTGTAGAATCAGGGCCCTGGGGACCTATTCTAGAACTTTTAAATTCCCTATTCTGCTGGAATTCGATTCACGCCCATATGGTTGCATGGAACCAGATTCCAGCTGAATTGGTAATTAAAAGTTCAAGAATAGCAAATCAAAGTCAAAATTAATGTTTGACTTTCAGCAAGTTGAAGCAGCTTGAAAATTCATTGGCTGGATCGATCGGGGCATAGTCTCGGATCTTCATAATTTTTTGTTTAGGTACTTATTGATATTCATGCCATACACAATCCCTGAAAAAATTATACACTTCTCGTGTCTAACAGTCTAATTTCAGAGTTAATTTGAGTTTTCTTCCCTATGTTATCTTATGGCAGCCAAGTAAAATCAAGACATTTTAAAGCAATAATGAAGTTCTATTTTTTGTGCCGATAGATTTGAACAAACAACTTTTTTTCTTGTAGATATACGGCAATATACCGTGCTGACTGGCTGACATGCTATCAGGAAAAAATTGAAAACTGCTTCTAAAAGTTATTAACCAAATTTGCAATGATTTTTACCTCCCATGTTAAAGTTTTGTTCATTTTCAAAAGACATAAAATTGAAAACTCATTATTGGGTGGGAGTTGCAAACTATCTTTTAGGTAGTATACTTAAATATAAAAGGAATATAAGAAAAAAATGGAAATCATTTCCTGATATTATATTTTGTTAGAAAATCGAGCATATTTCTGATAGTTTATACCTGCATGACCAACTATGATTTTTTAGCGAGCGAGCTCTGACCCAATTATGGCACGTACCGCACGTACCTACCCAGGGGCGGATTAATGATTTTGGCGCCCCTAGGCTAATTCAATCGTGGCGCCCCCCCCCCCCTCTCCTAAAATTCTAAAAAGAAAACCGGGATCTAGAAAATCCCTACAGATATACATATAATTTGCTTTTATAGAATCCTTATTGTTTTTTGAGTTTTTGATACAAAATAATCGAATTTGAAGCTATTTTGGCATCATTTTCACAGAAATTTATAGTGTGTAATGCAATATTCTTGGGGAAACTTTAGACATAATATAATATCTAACTATTTATTTGTTTATGAAATCCCCATTGGCCCCGCAGGGAATTTTTTGAGTTTTTGATACAAAATAATCAATTTTGAAGCTATTTAGTATTTTGGCATCCAATTCAAAGAAATTTAAAATTTGTGATATGCAACTTACAACAACACAAAATACCAGGGGGCGCCGCGGCGCCCCCTGGAAGCTTGCGCCCCTAGGCTATAGCCTTTCTAGCCTAATGGGTAATCCGCCCCTGCACGGACCTCTTTTTCCCCATTGTTGGTGACATACCACATGTCACACCTTTTCTCTGATTTTCTCTGATTTTCTCTGATTGAATATATTTTGAAAACATATAAAAACCACCTCAAGTGTGAGCAGACTGGTTCTGATCCGACCAATCCGCTGATTGGTTCCAATTAAAAAAAATCCGAACTTTTAGAAAATCCTCCAATTGCTTAAATTTTTTAAATAATCTTCCGATTAGTCGAAAATCAAAATGCTCCGATTACGTTCTAATTTGGCATGGTGATCAAGACCAACATTAAGTTACCTCATGGTACACATTTTCAGCCCAACAATCAAGTATTTACATAATGTAAGAGTTGTCAAAAGAGATTTTTTGAGAAGTTAGTGCTAAGTCGTATCGTGTCGTATCGTGTATCTTTGGCGCGAGATGTTGCACGTGAGTTTGAATAATATCTTTGGTATCGGTGCTCGCTCATCAACGCGTTACACTGAGCATTTACCTAGTATTTTTGATTCGTCATTTAAAGAATACGTTCCTCCGATCTCCCTGCAGTTTTCTGCATAATATTACGTTTCGAATGGTTGCATCGACGAGGTATGTTTACAAAATAATTGTTTGCACATCCGAACATAACATAAAGTCTGATGATAATGATGATAAATGATGACAAAACGTTTTCCTCCAAGAAACAACGTAATTACTCTGGTTTGACATTCGGGAGACCCGGGTTCTTCAGCATTAATATTACGTCATGGTCGTCCATTCATAGTGAATCACATTATTTAGTCTCTTCCTCAATCTAATCTGTGCACAACATCATAGTTGTCATGATGGTAACAGATTCTGGTGATATGCGACAAATTGACTTTATCGGCCGACAGGGAAAGAACGCTATATACATTAATTTTTTAATCTTTTTGATCAGCAAAACCATATTTCAAAAAAATATTTTAAGGTGTAATCTTGCAGTGATTTTTATGAGCTTTCAGAATATTTTCTCGGTTTTTAAAAAATATTGCCATACAAATACTTGAAAAACGCAATTGAAATATCGATCTGTATGGAAGAGATACAAGTTTCAACACAAACTTCGTTTATACCTATCTCAGTTTGATCCGAACGTGACTTATATTCCCCTGTACCCTTCAATCGATACAAAACCACAAAACCATGATACAAAACCATGTGCACTGTTCTAAATTGTTCAGGATGCACAAAAAACAGTTTTCAAGTAAGGTAATCGATTAAAAATAAAATTCACTTGAACCATAGTATAAAGATCAGCTTGAACCTTTTCTAATGTGCAACGCATATGTTTATTACTACATTTTACCTATACATTTCTCAAAATAAGACATCGGAATATAGTCTGTTTTCTATCACTTAGCGTGCCTGTCGTTTGACTTATCAATCTGATGGTTTCACGCGCGTATTTTCATGGTTAGTTTTACGAAGTTTTGAAGACAGTGATTGAGCGAGCGAAGCGGGAGTCTCATTTTTTCCCTCTTTTGTCACACGTCGTTTTTTTGTTTTGCCCGTATTGCCTACATAGTCGAACCGTTTCTCGGATTGAGCTGAAATTTTGCAGACGTAATGGACCATCTCTGCAGGAACTGTTTTTCAATTCTTCCAGAACCAGAATTGGCAAAAAGAGATGTATGTATCGGTGCTCGCTCATCAACGCGTTATACTGAGAGTTTTCGTAGATTAAAGGAATATCTTTGGTCTGTTCAGTTTTTGCAAAGAAATGAAATTATTTATTTTGAATTTTAATACTCAGCACCTAATAATAAAAAATTAAAAATTGCACTTCGTGCTTTTGCAGTTAAGTTATACCTATCCATGTAACGATAAATAAATTTCATTTAAAATAAAACACATGAAATGTTGGCATGACACGAGAAATGAAATGAGACAAATGGTAACTTATTGGTGTACTACCTACATGTACTAAAAACAAAATTGTGATTAGAATAAAGTACGGAAAATAACAGCCCCATTAAAATTCTATTAATTTTGTAAAGATAATAAAAAAAGTCCGGTAGATAAAGCTCTAGCCAGGGCAAATATGGTTGTTATGGGTTGTGCTCATTGGCTAAATTGCATGGTAATTACCTATCTATCCTGCCTCCAATTTTGTCGGGATATTGTAAAACCGGGCCTAAGTCTACGAGGTGCCATACTTCCAAAACACGTCTAGATTGCAAATCATTAGTATAGTTAATTAATCACTATCTTACAACAGTATAACGTAAGATAGTATGTATACCGTTGTTCCAGGAACAAAATGCAGTTTGTAAAATACGATGCATAAAACAATTATTTGTACTCAACGGCAACAAATCGTAATGAATGAAAAACTAATTCGAAAGTCGAGAAGTTATATTATTATGTCTTTTTCAGCGGCAGCGGAGTTTTTTAAAATCCCGTTGTAAATGTGCGTTTTCATTGCATACGTCACTGTCATGTGTGCCATGCAGAACATTCGTCGCTGGTTGAACTCTCTCAAGTCAAACTACATCCACTTAGCTGTTGACAATTTACTTCATCACATGACTTTTCAGCATACTATCCCGTGGTGTATACGACACTCATGTTTATACTTGATGGTTAGGATCACCCTAGTTGTTATGGTAACATACCTAAATCTTTCTTATTTTGTTGGGGGACAGTCATTTTTCAACAGTTAAATAGTATTTTAAATACAGTTGGGAAAGAAAGATAAAGAAAGACCAGAAATGTTATGAAAATAATTTCCTAAAATAACGAAATTTAAATCAAGAAAATTATTACTTCTGACTTTTTACTGAAAGCATCCCCCAAGTAGATTTTGGTGAGATTTTGGCTCAGATGAGATGGCGATATTATTAATTTCTCCTCATGTAAGACGATAGAAGGGGAGTGAATCTACATGAATGTGATTCATTTCTTGTGGTATAATTCGTTGAATCGGTTTTACACCTTTTAAAGCTGTCAAAAATATTATTTGAAGATCTAGTAAAGTTTGATTGGTTGATCGTTTTTACTCCAAGTGGGCTTGTGAGAACTTTTGTTTCAAAGTATAAATACCCAATAATGGAGCCTTTTATGTATATTCTATCCTCCCTTTTCATTTATTACAGATAATACTAAATTCTTCTCTAGGTATACCTCTTGTACTCATTTTACAAAAAGTTAGTTTTCACTAATTTCTGAATTATTTGTATTGTATTTTTTTTATGAAGTTTGAGTTACGGACAACTTTAAATTTAATCTCATATTTAATTATTTAAACCGTTTTGACTATGGGTATTTCTTTTCCGGGGTCTCATTTTAAGGCACACTTCAAAATGTGTCTTGTGATCGTTTTTCGGATATTTGAAATACGCGCCACATAAACCACACATTTATAGAATAAATGATGAAACCACAAACTTCAAAAACATATTTTGTTATTCACTCACGTGTTTCTATTTGCCACTGCTGTAAAGAGCGCCTCCACTCTTTGGTTTAACCACACTAACACACACTGATTGTTACAAAATGGCGTAATAATTTACCGTACATGTACACGTGCGTCTTCAATTGTAGTTAGCATGCAACTAACTCTACGTACAGTTTCAAGCAAATGTTCTGCATGGGCAACACACGGTGCCCCTCCTAAATAATTCGCTCTAGACACTTCGCTGTGGAGAAAAAGAACGCAAGAGGAGCTCAGGTTGAAAGAGCAAACACCGTAACCCTTGCCCCACTTCTTTTAAAACAATAACGTCATTCATTGTCGATTTAAACAAACAGAGACACTCTCAATCCATTCGATTTCTTTGAATTCAATTTCGTTTATAAATAAAAATAAAAATAAAAAAAGCGTTTTTTTTCCACGTAACCTTCAAATTAATCTGCAGTTCCTATCAATGAATATAATTGCTATACTTTGGTAATCATATCTAGTTCATATTTTACTGAAAAATACCAAGTTGAATTAAATCGCCCCATTTGCATTCATGTAACTAAGAAATGTACAGGTGTAATGTTGCATAATTTCTAAAACATCTGAACAATATATTGTTATGACATAGACAATTGCTTGGAAATGACCACGCACCTAATTAAGTAGGCTTCGTTACAATTAAACGAGACCTGACCATGGTCAATGCGTCTGACGGTTCATGGTCGGTCGTATTGTGCTGGTAATCTATACAAGTGCGGAGGCGGAATATATATGAATTTAAATTAAGTAGGATGTTATGAAGTTCTACTTTGTTACGGCATGACACCTATACCACGCACATGATATGCTTTTTTCTAAATATTTTTAACATGGTTCCTTGTTAAAAAAAAATGTGGTCTGTTTGCATAAAATATGAAAAGTAACTATGTTAAAATATTCGGCGAGCTTTCAGTAGCTTTTATAAGCCAGACGGAAAATACAACTTTTCTCAAAGCTCTCACTTACCTCTCAAGTATTTTTCTACAAGCATAGATAATATTACTAAAGGATTTATTCTGGGTGTCCACCAATAAAATGGGCCTATAAAATATTAAAAACAAAAGTATTAATCATTGAGCTGATTTTTATGCTAATCAGTTAGGAAGTAAGTACCTAAGTAAGTAAGTAAGTATTAGTAGGTAAGTAAGTAAGTAAGTAAGTAAGTAAGTAAATAAAAGTAAGTAAGTAAAAGTAAGTATAAAAGTAAATAAGTAGAAGTTAAAAGATAATTAATTTCTGCAATGTTCTATCTACTTGAAAAGGTGCGGCACATTGATTATCAGGCGCGTAGGAACTTTATTTTGAAAAACTATCGGGTATCGATGGGTTTGAGTAAAAGGGCAGTGCTCCGTTACAGGGTCTTATTTGAATTTTTGATACAAAAGAATCGAATTTGATGCTATTCATGGCATTATTACAAAGTAATTTAAGATGTGTAACATGCAATATTCTTGTGGAAGCTTCAGACAAATGCAATATAGAATCACCATTTGGCTCCGCAGGGTATTATTTGAAATTTTAGTAAAAGAGAATCGAATTTGAAGCGATTTTTTTGGAATTCTTTTGAGAACAATTAATCGTGTATAGTATTCAAGCTAGTTGGTGTAATTCGACACTAAATTCATTCGTATCTTAATGTTGTAAAAATTTGCTAACCTGTGTAGGTTAGCAAACTTGGTACCAAGTGGAACCAAGTAGAACTTGGTTAGTACTTGGTATTAAATTGCGCGTTTTCCATTACCGACCACCAATATCGTCTTCTTCATACCATCTTTGAAATTATGATAGATTCGCATCAAAAGATCTTACCTCTATCTCCAATTCCAAAATATTTCTACTCCGTTACTAGGCAGGCAATTATATAATCATCTGAAACAATACTATCTTTCAGATAATCTTTGGAACACAGTTTTGTCCTCAAATTTAAATCAGTCCAACAATTTCCCAATTTCATGTTTGTACTTCCTCGTAAGATGATTGACATAATTTTCGATGGGTCAATGAATTTATAGCTCAAGTATGCATTTTTACATTGTTTAACAACGCAAGTAATGTCAGCTAAGCTATTAGAGACTGAGAAGTTTGGAACGGTGGCTGCACCAGTTTATTGATCCGATGTATTGGTACATGTCTCAATATATTTTCGTTTACTCTACTTATTAATTTATATACATACCTAATAAGATCTGTACCTCAAAGGCGGAAAGCCGGATGTCCATTTTCTCGATTTTCTCCATGTTGCATACTTTTGTCAACAAAATATAATTATATTGAAATATTCTCTAACACAATGACTATGTCACAATTACAAATATGATAAAATGAAGCCAGAATAAATGGTTTTTGAGTTCACCACAAGAATAATTGGAATTGACATTTCGGTTTTAGACTTTTAAGGTACTGACTGTACAGATATTACATTGAAAAAAGCACTCGGTTCCATAAAGAAATGACATGGCTTGCCTGTGGATAAAAATAATTTTTATGAATTGCAACTACTTACAAATAAAACTAGTACACAGAAATTACAGAGTAACTAAATAACTATCTGTAGGCTTAAATATAAATTGGGATTAATTAAAAATTATATAAAATAAAGCTGAACATTTTGACAAACTCTTCTAGAAGTGAGCATGTTTTAATTGACAAGTCTGCAAATCGCTCTTTGATCATAAAGAAAGATTTTATAATAATTAAGTTCAATTGACAATGCTTCTTCAGTCGCGCACTGGTTAGCTTTTATAATGTTATCAAACTTTCTTTCATTGTAGTTGGAACCATTACAAAACAAAAATGACAATTTCATTTTATGTCACGCAAGATTTTTGTATCGTGTCTATTGTTTTGATATTCTTCTGGAATGTTATAACTTCTAAGAAATGAGAGTAATATTTGTGGAGGATAACGGAGTAATTGAAAGTTAAATATAATTATGAAGGTGTAATATCTGAAGACGTAATAAACAGCATTGAAATTCACTAAAAAGTAAAAATAAATAAAAATAAAGTTTTTAACCGAAATATACTCCAAACTTCAAAATTTAAAAGCATTATCCCCAAATGTTATATTAACCGAAATATTGGCGTTTTAGCTGTACTAGGTAGCTATATAAATTCCTTTAGGACAAGGTATATTTGCTGGTTGTAAGTTCTCAATCTGAAGATCATGGAATACAAGTTGAAAAACTGCCATGATGCTACTGCTTGCATTTTAAATATTAAAAAATTAAACAGCATAAAACCACAGACGCAAAACGCATCAAACCTGTTCTCTTCAGCGTTGATCTAACTTGCATACAACAGAGAATAGAAATATAATATTAACAACGCACAAACCAAACAATGTGCATGGAAAGCCAATTCTTACAAATTCAAGTTAAACTATACCTATGGGTATACCAAAAATATACTTGAGTGCATTTTTAATCCAAATTATATCTACATTGCGATTGCCCATGATTTGTCATGCCCATGATCATGCCCATGATGCCCATGATGCCCATGATCATGACCATGAGTTGGGCAAAGAATGTTTGGATTGTGTTTGACCGTATATTTTACAGAGTTGTTTGTAGCAACATATAGAATTTACCCATTTATGACATGAAAAATTGGAAAACATTATGATTACATATAACTATAAATACTACAATTATATTTTATTACTCATGTCGTTATAATAACCAAGTCGATCTCATATTCCATTCTAACGCATCGAACCTGTTCTACTCCAGCGTTGATCTCACCAACAAAAAAAACAGAATAGAAAGGTAAACACTTTTGTTTAAAACGCAATAACCAGACAAGCAGTACACTGAAAGTCACCGTTAGTTGTAATGCCAAAAGATTACGGCGGAATATTGCAAAATCAATAAATAGTAATCGATAATATTGACAACAAGACTATAAAATCCATATTCCTCATTGAATGTGTAAAATATTACAAGGAAGTGATGCTAAATCTAGTGATGGATTGATGAAGTGAAAACGAGTTCGAGATATTTTGCTGTGGGCAATTTAAAATGAGATTGCACGTTTTACTGTTCAATAGATTGTTTCTTAGTTTTGATCGACAGTCTATTCTTCGCCGTACTAGCTACAAGGTGATCATGTCGTATGTCCTAGGCAGGAAGTTCGGACCCGCGAATTAAACGTTCTATTTTTTTTACTAATCGTTTAAGTTAACCTCGAAGTATGAGACAAATCAATCTTTGCTCAGCAGAATTTGCGCACCATGAGTTTAGGTCATAAACAGGAGCTATGCTTCACATTTTAATCTACATTTACCTAATTAAAGAGTTTGTGGATTAATTCACAGCAAGAAACGTTCTTACAGATACCACAGGTCAGTGTACTACTCAATAATTATTATTTCCGTGGATAATAATAATCGTGTCAAGTGAACTTATAATTTAAATATAACGAGAGTGGGTTGATTTACAGTGTCGTAAATAATTCATACCGTTTACAAAATTGAAGAAAATCTCAGAATAGGTGCACACTTTTTGTCAAAACAATATTATCGATATAATATTTTATTTCACGTTCCCTTCATTGTTAGTATCAATGAATTTACGACATTGCTCAGTTCAAACAACAAGAAGTAATCATTTGCTAGTTATTTGATATTGAACTTTTTCAACAATCAGAGGTTTGCTTAAAAACTGTGTGGAATATTTGTTTCAATTATATAATCTGGCAAATTACAGCCATAATATCCGAAGAATGGACAAACGCCATAACGCTGTATCCACAGACAAGATAATATACACTAAATTGAAAATAATAGAGCGAAAACTCCCGCATTTTTTTTTTAGGCATTTGCAGCTAAACGAATAAAGCAGGAAAGTTTGAAATTGGGATGTATTTTGAAACACTTCAAGAGATACACATTATATTTAACATTCGTATACGGACTCCTCCAACAGGGCAGACATTTTCCTCACTCAATATGGGCAGATGCTTACTAATCTTGTTAGCTTTTACTGGTCATACAAGTTCTTCGCCTCTTTACTTACTTTGCTCCTACTCTAGGTTGTCTTTCTGCATTATTTGTCTTCTAAATACCTTCTTGAAGACATGAATTGTGAAGCAATCTACTTATATTTTATTTCTCATGTGCAATACGGCGCGATCGGGTATAGTGAGAAACCAAACAACCTCTTCGTAGATTACTAGAGACAGTGATTTTCTTTTATTCAGTTTGACAGTAGTGCATATTGTTTTGCAAAGAACTCTAGCTACGAACGAGTAACTACTCTCTGTCAATTTACAGACATATCAGAGGAACAGTCAGACCTGTTAGGCAATCGACAGATCCATTCACTCACTGCTTCGTTTAAAATTGTTGAGCGAGTTCCACTCTAGCTGAAATTTGCACTCATACTATGTTATTCTGATTTTTAGTGTTTTGTTTGTTTTAAGTGAACTCTCTAATTGATTGAAAATGAAAATTACCTGTAGCTCACACGGTTTGACCTAGAAAACATTTTTTTTAACAGTTTTTGAGGTCGTCCTATATAGTTTTATAGGATGTAAATTTCAGCCAATGGCAGGCAATGTGATAGTACACTCAGGGCTATGGGTGACGGGGGAGAGAGAGGGATTTTGATCGAATGGTTATCATTAAAACAAAAATATTGATACAAATTCAGATTTTTATTTTTTCCATAAACATTTTCGATACGCGACTAATTGACAAAGGCTAATGCGCGAATCACGATTGACGCGAAAGCAAATCGCGAATGAAACGACGGAAACTCAGTGATTGTGAATTCACTGTTATGTTCACAATGCACTCGACCACTGCGACTCGATGCGATGTATGGAAGCTGAGAACTCTTGGGCAATGATCCAAAAAATATGATCCAGAAATATGGACCTCGCAAAACGTCAAATTACACTCAAAGTGACTTTAATCTTCGAAAACATGGCTTTTCAATGGGCCATATTTTCCAAACGATGAGACTTAGAGGAAAACGCTCAGAGAGCTATTGTTCAATTAGGATGGTGAACAATTCTGCCAAGTTTTGTCAAAATCGGAGTTACATGAAAAAAAGTTTTTTTGCAAGATGGAATTACATGGGAAATTAACTTAAAAAGTCATTAAACCCTTTTTCTGTACAGCGATTTTGGGCGATTTTGGATATGTTGTAGAGGACATTTTTCTGAATCGATTCATGTATTGAAACCTTCTGTTGCAATTAGTGGTGGGTACAATCACACAATTACTGGACTATTAGAGCAGACATTCTTCGGCGTAAGGCTGTTTTGAATGACACTTTGAATATTTTGAAGAACTGCTGGCGGAAATAGGCTATGACTTACTGACCATTAATTATTTAAATAAAAAGAAGAATATAGTTTGAAGGAAATAAGTGAATGTGTTCAGGCAATCTATAGTAACAATTTGTTGTGTTGTTTTAATTTAAATATCATATCTTGTTTTCCTGGCCAAGCTCTGTAATGTGCTTTTGTATCTTTTAAATGGCAGGTAAATTCATGCCGAAACGTTGTTTGTATCATAATAAATCGTGATAAACCGAAGAAAAAAATAAAATTTGCTTTATATTAATAAATAATTAGTATAATTTAAACAATTGTTACTGTTTTTAAATGGAGGTCACAGAAGAAAAAAAAAGCATAATGAAGTAGTCCTAGAAAAATTCCAAAACTTGTAATAAATATTTAACAATGAATAATCTGCAGGTGTTGAAAGCGTCAGGCCTGACCATGTCATATCGCTCAGTGCTGAGCGGGTTAACACGTCAGCTGCGCGTCCGAGCCCCGCAACGACGCTACATCCACGCAGCGTCGCGACGGCTCAGCGTCGCGTCTGCGCAATGCGACGACAACCCCAAGATCCTCATCACAGGCAGCCTGGGACAACTCGGCATCGAACTCGCGCAATTCCTCAGAGGCAAATACGGCAGAGAAAATGTCATCACATCGGATATTATAAGACCAAGCAAAGATGTCATCGCAAACGGTAAGATATTTTCACTTTTGCGGAAGAGTGAATACAAGTAATTGTTCAAGCTTTAATATGGTGCAGGAAATGTGCATTTTCTTTGTCACGTAATGTACCCTCAATTTTATTGTTTCTTAATTGAGTGACGTTTTTCGATAAGTTTAATTTCCGGATGTTTTGCATGATAAAACTCGACGTTTTCTTTTTCCTCCGCTTTTCTGTGTATGTACTCTCTGAGAATGTCTCAACTCTGAAGTGAGTTACTCAACCACTTCTTTATTGCAGGTCCGTACATTTTTGCTGATATTTTGGACTTCAAAGGGCTGCAAGAGATTGTCGTAACGCATCGCATCGACTGGCTGATCCATTTCAGTGCTCTGCTCAGCGCTGTCGGTGAACAAAACGTGCCTCTGGCTGTCAGGGTGAACATTGAAGGTAGGCGATAATTAGAAAAGAACTAGGAAAACGCTCTGCGCACCGCGTTGATGAGCGTATTGCATGCGAATTGATGAAGGGTACAGGGAAAGAACGCTATAAGTCACACTCGGATGAAACTGAGATAAACGAAGTTTTATGTTGAAACTTTTATCTATCTCACAATTCACAAATCGATATTTCAATTGCGTTTTCAATACTTTGTGGCAATACCTTTTTTTTCTAAAAACCGAGAGTATATTCTGATAGCTCATAAAAATAACTGCAAGATTACACCCCAATTTAAAAAAAAATGACTCATAGCGTTCTTTTATACGGTACCCTTCATATACGATTGCAAGTTTCTGCTCTTACTTTGGAAAGAGCCGAAACGAAATGCCTCAAACGGTCAAAGCAGCAGTGATAAAGTATATGAAATTTCAATCAAGACATTTGACAAAATATTTCCAAACAAGCATACAATTTCCGTAAAATGCCCATAACTTTTGAAGTCAACGACAGATTAGTCTGAAAACTTTCAAAAACACATAAAATATTATTCTCGAAGACCATGAAAAATTTGAAGTTTATTGGTCAACCGGGTTAAGTTTAAATTTACAACTAATCGCGATCCTGTTCAAAAGCTATGCAGGTGACCGCACTTGTGACATTAGTGGGGGGTGTGCAAAATTTCAGATCGATTGGTCGAACGGTTTGATCTGGACATTGCCCACAAACAAAAACACAACAAAAAAACACACAGAGAAAGTTCCATAAGAGTACCGTGGTCCCGCTCGCCTAAAAAAAAAAATCAAAATTGATAAAAATGATTCTTGTAGGTCCAAGGTGTATCGTTTGATGCCGGTTTTATATTACACTTTCTCCTAGACTTTTTCTATTTCTATCTTTTTGCTCCGAGTTCAATTCCCGATCAGAGTCGCAGACGCCCTCTTACTTCTAATCTCATTTTTTCCTTCGCCACTCGTGCAAAGTTATTGGCGTTTCACTTTCTGCAACGGCGTGATGCATTCAAACACCTACACACATGCAACTATACATGATAAACAAGCATGTTGCACGGGAGGAATGAACCTTGTTGAGGAATATGGAGCTCATCGAGGAGCAAGTTGACAATGATTTTGTTTTTGTGAAATCGTTAGTTTATCGCATTACTTAATGAATTTATTGATTTATTTCCTTTCATTATTTTGGACCAATGCTGTGCATAGCTCTCACACAACGTCATGAAATTATATTGGCAAGAAAATATAATCAGCGTCCTCCAATAATATTTAAGAAATGTTTATGGAGTAGTGATGCACTCCAAATGATGTGGAGTGCAGAGAAACTCCAAACTCTAACTCAAATGATGTGAAATATCAGATTGTAGAAGTAGTCGCCATTATACATATTATATATTAATATTAGCAATTTCTCACAAGAATTCAAAATTGCATTTAGTAACAGATTACGGCCCTATTCTTCAATAACTTTTAAATTCCCAATTTCACTGCGGAATTCGATTTCTTGCAATGTTAATACTTATGGCCGTGACCGGATTCCATCGAATGGAATTGGGAAAACGGTCTAGAATAAGCCTACCGCTGACGTCAACGTCAAAACACTAACACTAGAGACAAAGACAAATATACTGTTTTGTGAAAAAAACGACTGATTTCGTCAGTCTATACCTTTAAAGACTATAGACCTTCACTTCCCAAATCAGCAGGTAAGTTTAAGAGGGTATTCAAGGAGGTGTCAACTGTTTAAAATGTATGAGAGCATTGCTCGACTGTCCTAACTGATTGCCTGATCTCAGGCATGCACAACGTAATGGAGCTCGCCAAGCAATACAAGTTGAAGATCTTCGTGCCGAGCACAATCGGCGCGTTCGGTCCGGAGTCACCGCGCAATCCTACGCCCAATGTCACCATCCAGCGTCCCAAGACGATCTACGGGGTCTCCAAGGTGCACGCAGAGCTGCTGGGGGAGTATTACTACCACCGGTTCGGCATGGACTTTCGCTGTCTCAGGTTTCCAGGCGTCATCAGTAGCGACCCGCCGGGCGGTGGCACCACAGGTGAGCCACTCGTCATGACATCTGATCTTGCGACTGGATTGTGACACGCATTATGTTATGGAAGTTGCATTAGTCAATCAGAAGCTCATATTCGCTCTCTAGGTGGAGCATGCGAGTAAATATAGGTCTCTATTTGGCCAAGCCATCAATGTAAAGCTCCAAATTCGCGCACTGGCCCGAGCGGGAAGTTCGTCGAGAGCTGCACCGTTTGATACTCCCGAATTTATTTCCTCCAGCTGTCCGTCTGTATTTCCCACTAGTTATCCTCAGACCCATAATATTTAAATATAAAACTCTCCTACTATTGTAAAGAGTGATTGATAGCAAAAAATACCTCGCTCTTACTCCAATGTATTATCCTCTCTCGTATCTTCTTATTGCTCAAGTTCGCCGTTTGATTTATGAATTAAAATAAAATGTTTTTGGCTATATTAGGATAGTTTGTGCTTTTTCTTGATAGTATAGACCTCTATGGTATAGAGTATTGGTTCAAATATATATATTGTTATAATAATAATTATCGTTTATTTAATTCTTTCTTTATCCAATTTACATCAGGTTAAAAGAACTTATACTAAGGCCTTAAATTATATTGATGCTGGTTGGCCGGTCCTGTCGCATCTTTTTCTTCTTCTTCCTGCTCTTCACTCTCTTCATTCTCGCTCTCTTCCTCTTGCGTCATCAGTACATATCTCCACTTCTCTTCATCTTCCCACCATCTCCCACTCTCTACTTCTTCCCACTTCAATCCTCTTCTCTTAATGCTATCTTTAACTTGATCAATCCATCTTCCTCTAGGCCTTCCAACTCTTCGTTTTCTTCCTCCAACACTGTCAATCACTTTTCTTGGTATTCTATCTTTCCCCATTCTTTTTATATGCCCATACCATTTCAATCGCTCTCTCTTAATCTTATTATGTGGTTTAATCTATGTGGTTTAATCTTATTATTACCAACGTGGTAGGTAATTTAAATAACTTATTAAAAAACTATAGAAAGAAAATACATAGATTCAAATCATGATTGACTAAAAGTTAAAAAACCTTTGCTCTCTGACAAAATGGCAAGTCTTTATAAACGTCATCTACGGCAATCTTGTTGATTAGATTACGCTGTGGCAATATTCCACGAGGCCTTGCGACATGGCACGTACGAGTGCTACCTCCGTCCCGACACTCGTCTGCCGATGATGTACATCGAAGATTGTCTCCGATCGCTGTGGGAGTTCATGGTGACTCCCGACGACAAGCTTCATCGGAGAGTCTACAACGTGACCGCCATGAGCTTCAGTCCAGAGGAGTTGGCGACGGCAATACGTGAATACGTACCCAATCTCAAGGTCACATACAAGCCGGACAGCAGGCAGATGATTGGTGAGTTTGCATTGAAGGACGAAATTGTTTGACTTTGAATTTTGTTTTCATGAAAAAAATGCAGTTAAAAATGTATTCAAATCTTTAGCGACTCCATGATTAAATAATACTCGAGTGCTGCTCTGCTACATAAAATAGAGGTAGTATTGCATTGATAAAGAACAATATAATTAGTTATCTATTTGCTTTGCAACTTCAGACAGGCAAATTTTCTCAAATGTTGCTTCCGTTGACATTGATAAGTGAACTTCATTTATATTGTCTTGATAAAATAAAAACAAGGTTTTAGATTGCAATTGCAACCAAAAAATATTATTAAAAGTCACTAATAACATCAACTGTTTCAGCTGACTCATGGCCACAAGTATTTGATGACTCGGAAGCTCGATGCGACTGGAACTGGAACCACAAATACGACCTCCAAAAGCTTGTCTGCACAATGATGCAAGATGTCAAGGAACACTATATTGACAAAGATAAGAAACATTGAGATGGTATTAGTGAAGGAAACAAGTATTAAACAAAAACCCAACTACTTCTGAGATCTATTCTTTAATAGTACAAGAACAAGGACCTATTAATTCAGGATACAAATTATTTCCAATATACTAGTACGTACTGAAGATCGAAATGAAGCAATAACAACTGCATGTATAATATAGTTATGGTTTTGTTATAGTGATACATGAGCAGCCCGTCCGTTTCAGAGTAAAAAAATTATGTTTTCCCCGAGAAATTAATATTCGAATGACGTAGTGTCAAGTAATACATGGTATATGAAAGTGTGATATGTAATTATATTACCTACTGATTAACAGAAAGTGGTATGTGAGAGTGCTCACAGATAATTTATGGCAGTACACAAGTAATATTAAATAAAAAGAACACTTCTACGTACATAGATTTCAATTTCAGATTTCTTTTCCTCAGAAAAATCAGAATGTTTACTTCCTTTACACAAGGCACTGACATACAATAATAAGGCACGGAATATGATAAAAACTTTACTACGTACACATCGTCTGGATTGAAATCACTCAAAACCGGGGATGTTACTGACGTCGAAATCTCCTGCCCAGAGATCGTCTTCCTGTGACTTGCCATTGTTCTGAGTCGCAGCTGGTCCTAGAGGCGCTCTCTTCACCGTTGGGCCAGTCGGTGGCTTCATGAGATTAGAGCTTGCTTCCTGTTTCTCGCTGAGGATGTTGATGCTTGATTTGAAGTATTGATTGGGGTGATTTATGCCACCAGTCTCAGGTAGCACGCCATGGGACAGCTCGAAGAACTTCCCACATGCCAGCTGGTAATGCTTGCCCTTCACCAAATCTTCTACTTCTTTTATACCTGAAATTACACACATCCATAATGAGCAAAGTTACATAACTTAAATCTACATTACAAAAAAATACTTCGGTGAGAGTGAGACACTAATTTTGTTGAGGTTATTATTGCCAGTTACTATTCAATGGCGAACGATGTAGGGTTTAATGCTTCTCAAATTTCACACTTAAAATAGATATATGTAGGTACTATTTATACTATGCTTTGTTAAAACCAGTAATTAAGTTAACACAGCCATTCTAGGAATGTCATTGATTGTTTCCATGACAATACAGTCCTAATGAACCGTTTAAAAGTTAGCAGCCTATTGAAGACTGGCTCTACAACTTCTGAAGCATACTGACGAGAAACAATTTATTTTCAAATTGAAAATACTTGGATATACTGTAAACTGTACGCACCGGCTTGTGAGATATTGTTGACGGACATCTGCTGCTTGACGATGTCGAAGTCGTTGTGTCGGAACGGACAGCCGTGAGCGTCACCGGCGCTGATGCTCGACATGATGATCTTCATGCAGCTGTAAGCGGAGTAGCTCGTCTGCTTGCCCTCCTTGCCATAGTTGTGGCGAATGTTGTATGCATACTGCTTCTCGAACTGGAATGACAAGAGTTTCAAAGTCAATTTGTTACTGATATTTAGAGATTTGACTGGCTAGTGGGATTATAGTCTAATATAAATTAAATATTTCTGGTGTATAAGCTGATTCAGTTTATTACAGTTTACTGCAGATATTTTAATTCCTTCAAAAATCCCCACGTGATTACGTCTGAAGGTTGAAAGCGACTAACACTTTGGTCTGAAAGGAAAGGGTATTAAAAAAAAAGGGTATTAAAAAAAAAAACACCTTGCTAAGCGTCTACAGCCCGACTCCGAGACAGCTCCATCCTACATCAAGAACGCGGCCCACTTCGTCAGCCTCCTGCACGACCTCCGGCTCGACCCGGGCGATCTACTGGTCAGCTTTGACATCGTCTCGCTGTTCACGAACATCCCGATCGACGAGGCAGTAGACATCGCAGGCAACAAGTGCAGACTGCCGCCCTCCGTCCTCGAGCTGGTCCGTCACTGCATGAAGTCCACATACTTCATGTTCGACGGCCAGTTCTACGAGCAAGTCTCCGGAGCACCGATGGGATCGCCGCTGTCCCCTGTGTTGGCCAACCTCTACCTCGAGGACTTCGAGACCAGAGCCATCGACTCGGCGCCGCTGAAGCCCCGCTGCTGGTACCGCTACGTCGACGACACTTTCGTCGTCTGGCAGCATGGAGCGGACAGGATCCCCGAGTTCTTGGCACATCTCAACTCCGTGCACCCGAACATCCAGTTCACCCACGAGATGGAGTCCGGTGCACAACTGCCCTTCCTCGACTGCCTCGTCATCAAGAACCAGGACGGCAGCCTTGGACACACCGTCTACAGGAAGCCGACCAACACCAACCGGTACCTGAACGCGGCATCTCACCACCACCCGTCTCAGCTCCGCGCAGTCGCCAACACTCTGGCCACCCGATCCCAGCGCATCGCCGACGCGGACCACATCGACGCCGAGGCCAGGACTCTCCGGGAGTCTCTTTTGGACAACGGCTACCCCAACCGAGTCTTCGAGAAGGCTTGGAACCGGGTCCCGAAGCCAACGAAGGTCGCGTCCCAGGAGGCCGCCACCCAGGAGGCCGGGGGAGAGGAAGAGAACGAGCGGCCCCCGAGGCTGGCCTTCCTGCCCTACGTCAAGGGGACAACCGACTGGATCGGCCGACTCCTGGCAGAGCACGACATCAAAACGGTCTTCAACACCGACCAGAAGATCTCCGAGCTCCTGGGCAGCGCCAAAGACAAGATCCATCTCGAGCAGAGAGGCGTCTACGAGATCCCCTGCTCGGACTGCAGCCGCACCTACATCGGCCAGACCAAGCGGCAGATGTCAACGCGTCGGAAGGAGCACCAGCGAGCCGTCAGGAAGATGGACAGCACATCGTCGCTCGCCCAGCACGTTGAGGAAACCGGACACTCTATCGATTTCGAGGCAATGAAGCCACTCGCCTCCATCGAGCATTACGTCGTCCGCACCATCCGAGAGGCAGTCGAAATCGAGAGGCGTCCCGGCAACCTCAACAAGCGCGACGACAGCATCCGCCTTCCACACGCGTGGAAGCCCGTCATGTCCAGGATACTCGTGCCGCCGACCGAGCCACCAGCCAAGCCAGCCGCGGAGAACATCTCGCAGAGTTCACTGTTGGGGCCGTGCACGAGAAGTCGAGCCCGCCTACAGCCGGCACCGAGCATCAGCGGAACGAGCCTCGCGGGAAGGCCGAGGAACACCGAGCGTCCGCCGCGGGCACCAACAGGAGCGCTCCAGCCGGCATGTCTGACCCGCAGCAGAGCGCGCGCCCAACTGAAGAAATGAAGGATGAAAATCATCGCGAATCCAACCTCTGCGATTGGTCGTCCACTCTCCACCAACGGGAAACCAGACCAACCCGAAAACGAATAAGAGACCGCGCTGCCAGCAACATCGTCGCAGTCAACCGCCAGAAGATGAAGGAAGTACATCCTTCGAAACGTCGCGAACGGCCCTTATCAGGGCCACCAGCACCTCCAACGGAACAAACCGTCACCACTGCCATGTCACGAAAGGGTATTCCCCCCAAAGTGCATATTTATAATTTTTTATCGAAATTTGAAATTTTTATAGGTAGCCTATAAGTAGGTACCTAATTGTTTAAAAATACTCTTAGGTGAACAAATATCAAATCGCCAAAAATTATTTTTCAAAATGCTATGAAATGTTCAAAATTACTTTTCAATTTGAAAGTTTTTACAATTTTCATATTTTTTCAATGTGCTGACACGACAAGTTTATTATATCAATTCTCTTTTCTTTTCATAAAATGTTCATGATATATCTGCTCTTGCTAGAACCTGATGTGATCATGTTTTGAGTGATCGATCACAATAAAAAAAATTACCTGATAATAATCGCTGACTAGTTACACAGTACTGTTAACTGACCAAAATTTGACAATTGTTACCTTGTCAGAGTCCATGAGCTTGGTAAACTCTTCCCTCCAGAATCGCATAGCATCTTCCAGCGTGACACCAATTCCCTTGAGGAACAAACCATACTGCTGTCGGCCTCCGTGACGCAGATGGTGGTTGGCTCGGAGGTTCATGTGCAGTTGGCGCATGCACAGTGGGAATGAGCGACGAGAAAGCTGAAATATGACAAATAGTTAACACACTTTTAAATAATAATAATAAGACATAGGTACCAATTGCTTTTTCAAAAATGCTAAATAAAAATAAACCTTATTAGTATTACTTATTTATAAATTGGGTGAGAGGGAATTCTCAAATAATTAATTAGACTTAGTAGATGTCATCTAAAATATTTGAAGGTAAAGTTGTACTAATGAAAATATATAAGGCAGTCATCGGCATAATACCCAATTTAACCAGCTATGTATTGACTTATCCTGCATGCTTACATTGTCAAGACTTTTGATGTCAATTGAATCCTTTGGCAAGGAGAAATCTTCTTTGCCAATGTAGCTGTGGTGCAGATTCTTCACAAAGCTGCTCACTCGCTCATCATCCATCATCAATGGCAGCATCCGCATGGTACGCTGATTGTTACAAAAGTGGACATTAAAAGACATAAACAAATAATTAATAAACACCAGAGTCATAAATGTAGATAATTTAACTTACTACCAAAGCCTCATGTATATGTGCTCTGTAAATACCAGTTACAACAGATATCAGTTCAGTGTGTGGAATGTACCCATATCCCTTTTTCAAAAAGCATTTTCGATTTTGAATCAAATTGGGTATCAGTTGAAAAGGTACACGGTAGAAATCATAGCTATCAATCATCAGAGGTGTCTTCATTGGAGTCGATTCGTACAATCGAGCCTTCAGTTCATTCTTTTCTTCTGCTGATATCTGTAAAAAAAACATTTGAAGGGATATTTCCTCAAGTCTGAATTACATCAACAATTTCTTGATCAACTAGTACTATGTACTGTCTGTCCCACAAAATAAATATAAATGTTTTCTAAATCAAATATGACAAGCCGGAGTATGTGCTCAATTAAGTGTTAACAGAAGATCCAGTGAAAAGTATTTGAAGCTATTTGAAATGAGCTCCTTCACATCATCGTGAATTCCCTGGAAATTTTTCATAAAAACCCATTTCTTAAATTTTGTAATCATGTAACTGAATAAAAAGTACAACATGTGTGGGAAAAAAACTGTAGTTGTGTTGTCACACCAAATAATTGTGGCAACTAATTCAGTCATTAGAGTGTTCAGCAAATGTGCTTTACTGCATATCCCTTGCGTATTATTATGTAGTTATTTTTAATAGACTTACTGGAGAATAGTCCAAATTGTTTATTTTTAGAAAATCCTTAATCCCATTCAAAGATAAGGTCATAAATCGAAGACGGAACAATTCAATCTCTTGCTTTGCAAACCAACGTCTCAGTTCTTCCGTTTGGCAATAGCAGAGACGAAGGATGAAGTGCGAAATGTGGTCTTTTCTTCGAGCTTGAATATCAACATTTTGATCCTTGTTAGACCCTTTGTCTTGGAGCAATTTTGCAAAATATTTCAAGCCTGCTTTATTCAACTCTGACACAAAGACATTCTTCATATCTTCAATATTCTTCAAGCCACGCAAAGAAACCATTTCCAAGATTCGTAAAGCTGTCAATGGATTTGAAGAGAGTTATTGACATTTCACACATAAACATAGGTAAAGACATTGTTTAGTAATTCACCACGATTTTTCGCTAGGTGAAATTACCTAATATTACTTATGATAATATTTTTAAAATTACCTTCAAGTCTGTCCACTGCTATTTCTTCAAACTCCGCTAGTGAAATCACAGAAGTGGGTGGAAGTACATAGAGTGATAGATCGTGAGGATATTGCTGCTGTTCGGTGGAAATACCTGCGGAGACCGCGATTTTCTTCTTGCGCCGAGTGAGCTCCATATCTTGTTAGCACGCGAGAATTTCAATACGATTTCTGCCCTGAACAAGATTTTACTATATTAATAACATTTTTGAATCGAACCAGATCTCACATAAATTATAACTGTAGGGCAGTGGTTCTCAACTGGTTATTTAAGGAGATACTGGGGGAATTGCTTCCTTAATAGACATTTATAAAATACAAAACGTATTTTTAAATAAAAAACAAATTTTTTAAACAATTTCTCATAATTGTGAAGCAATACTAAATTAACTAAGTGACCAAATATCAAATCGCCAAAACTATTGTACAAAATTCAAAGAAATGGTCTAAATTCAATTTTGAATTTCAAATTTATCTCGGGCCTGTTTGGCTCGGATCTGCATGTGGGTACTTCCAGACACCCCATTTTTTCGTGGGCGAAAGTGTTTTCCCCCACATCTAATTCCAGTCATACTAAAGAATGGAATACATTCTGACCAATGGTAAAAGGGGGAATGGCGCTAAAAATGTTGTAAATCTCTGTTGTAGAGCCATAAAGGTTAGAGGCTCGCTCCTCGCAAAATAACGTCTGTTCAAGGTGTTTACGTAATGACAGCAACCTGTTGACCTAACGAGAGCCACTGGACTTACTTACCTACATTCCTCAATGTTTACCTACTAAAATGAGAAGTATTGGTCTCAAGGTTAAATTTTTAAGAATTATTTTAATTTTAAAGGTGAAATATAATAAATCAAGTAGTAGGAGGTATTTTGTACTACCTACCTACCTACTAGAAAAGTAGGGTTAGTCCTAGATGGTCCTAGTCTCTAAAAGTGAGTCTATCAAAGCTACTACTATTGTAACTTGAGGAAAAGTTACTACGTAGAACAAGAAAATATTAAAGGAAAGAAGAAATAAGTTGTTATCTGAATAAAATGTGTGTCTTTACAGAATTTTGATTAAACTTACTTCTCAGACTTGCTGTTGACATCTGCAAAGATTTTCCCGCCACTTTATTCTTCGCCAAACAACAAACGACCTTGATCCAAAGAATTGGCGCACGCGCTCTTGTGAGCAGCACTCGCCCATCATCATACTTCATTTACCTTCATACTTCACCTTGGTGGATTGTGGTGTTTACAATTCTGACGTATGAAATGGGAAGGTAGGGTTTTCGGCGATTTGCTTTTTCAGCAAAATGGTGCAACTTTCTTGATGTGTTGTAAATAGTAATTTGTATTCTACATTTGTTTTTGCTTATTTTCAATATCAACGAAATAATGAAGCTGCACATTACCAGAACATTGTCACACAGGATTTCTTTTGTGTTTCTTGTGTGTCCCTTGATACTTAACGCAAGTGGAAGTATTCTTCAAAATGCACCTGTAGCAGGAAGTTCGGTGTTACGGCAAGACCATACCGGTGTATATTGGCATTTGGACAATAGGTTACATACAGAGACGCAAGTTCGGTCCAAGAGAGAGGTTGTTGTTGACAGCACAAGTCATCTACCCAAGCTCATTGATGAAACTGTCTGTAAAAGCGACATCAAAAGATTGTGTGGTACACTACCACCAAATAGCGATGATCTTGATGTCTTAGAATGCATACAATCATTTAAAGTTAGTGAACTTGCTGGAATAAACGACGGATGCCAAAATGTAATATGGATCCATATGATGTCACTTATTGACGATACAAATTTGCGTCAAGCATCGCAAGCGGCTTGTAATCGTGATCTCGCAACCATGGATTGTAAAATTACCGATCGTACTGGAAACTTGTTAGCGTGTATGATTGATCATCGAGAAAGTATCCAGAGCACTCCGTGTAGAGTATTTATACAACGTCTAGAATGGGTCGCTTTTAGTGACTTCAGACTTGTTGCTCCGTTTAATGACGGTTGTATGGAGGATGTGTCAAGACTGGAGTGTGGGCGCTTACAAACCAAAGAGGTAGGTATACGGTTATAATATGTATATTTAGCAATATGTAATATGAGAACAGTCGCACTCGACCTCCTCTTTCACTTCACCAACTGACGACACCATTGTTCTTCACCGTCCCACCATTGCTCCAGCACACCATCTCTCAATTCTCAACTCATCTTGCTTTCAAGTCTTGTCATATGCTACTCCAATGTCTCATGACCGACACATTCACACCTAATTGTCACCTTGCAAATGTGGAATGCTTAGTCACTCATACTGTATAGGTCCTACTCTGCTCATATTCTTTTTTATCAACTTACTTTGTTGTGTGCAGCATTCTAGCTACCAACCATCCAACCTCTCTATCCCTTCTCTCTTCCTCATCGACTCAACAACCTCCTCTTACCATGCTCTCACAGGCAGGACGACCCATCACTCTCCTCCCGACAGGACTCCATTTCCACAATCTCTGAGGACACCTGTAAGGCTGTAAGTCTCCCTGCATCTGCCATACTTCTTAAATGTAATCTAATAGGCATCCTGCGTGAGAAAAGGTTGCCATAGTAACCTATATAAAGATATAGGGAGTAAACAAATCTGACAGTGGCAATCCAAAGTTCATATTTAGAGTGAATATTTATGAAAGAAAGAATATTTAAGTAAACTAAGTACATAGTAAATAATGATTCGAAATTTTTATTCTTACACATTTTCAAGTTAAATATTCATCTGAGAAATATTATTTATCTATTATTTATAGCTTTGACACATTTCCCCTACCAGAGCAGCCTCCATTTTTCTACCTTTGTGACGTCACAAGCAGAATTCCTATAGGTACTGTCTTTGACTAGTTCCATCTATCATGTAACCATGTAGGAATAGGAGGTAGTTTTCATTTCAATGAAAAGGATGTTAGACTTGCTGAACAGTAGACGATTAATTTTAGGCATAGGTACCTAATCCTTAAAGGTTTTCAAATTGCAATTGGCTAGTTGGTGGATCCAAAATGTAAACGAACATACTTGGGAACCTTTACATGGCTGGCCTTGAGGATCAGTATGTCATAATAATTTATTGACATTTATTATTATTTTTGCACAATATTAATTTATGATGGATGGATAGAGATGGTGAAAGCAGCGGGGGATGCGGGTATAAGATGGCTTTACCGTGTGATTAAAGCAGCATGGAAACAGAAGAAAATTCCAACAGACTGGGAGAAAGGAGTAATTGTCCCTCTTTTCAAGAAAGGGGATCGCAAGAAATGCAGTAATTATAGGGGAGTGACATTACTATGCCAGTGTGCGAAGTTGTTTGAGAAAATAGTGGAGTGTAGATTGAAGAATTATGTGGAAGAGGGATTGAGAGAGGAGCAGTATGGATTTAGGAGAGGGCGGTCTACAATTGACGCAATTTTCACCGTGCGTCAGATGATGGAGCAGCAGTGGGAGAAGGGTCAAGCAATGCATATGGCCTTCTTGGACTTGGAGAAGGCATATGATAGGTTGCCAAGGGAAAGAGTGTGGGAGTGTTTGGTAAAGAGAGGAATAGGCAAGGAGTTGGTTGAGCGGATCAAAAGTATGTACCGGAACAGTGTGAGTTGTGTGCAGTCGGGAGTGGGGAGATCGGAATGGTTTAATATTAGTGAAGGGCTTCGGCAAGGGAGTGTTCTATCACCAATGCTGTTCATCATAGTAATGGACGAGTTACTGAAGAAAGTAGAGCCAGATGAGGGGATCGATACTCAAACGTTGATTTATGCGGATGATGTGGTGGTGTGGGGAGGAACTAGGGAGGAAGTGCAGTTAAAGATTGATAAGTGGAGTGAAGAGACAGAGAAGATGGGTTTGAGAATAAGCGAAGAGAAGAGTGAAGTAATGACAATGGAACGGAAAAAGATAAGACAAGGACATGCCAGAATCAAGATGAGGGATGGATGGCTGAAAGAAGTAGAGGAATTTAAGTACCTGGGGAGCCTGCTCACCAACAAGGCAAAAGTAGATAGAGAAGTACAGGAAAGAAGAAGGAAAGCAGAGGGTTTCTATCAGGCAGTGAGGAAGTTGCTGTGGCATGAGAAATTTCCAAAAGTGTGTAAAATGATCATGTTTAAAATGTATTTCCTGCCAATTCTCACATACGGGGCAGTGACATGGTCAGCTGGAGGAAAGGAAGTGGATCAGCTTCAGGCAGCAGAGATGAAGTTTTTGAGGAGCGTGAATGGGGTGACAAGAATGGATAGGGTTCGAAGTATGAAGATAAGAAGAGAGCTGAGGGTTGAAAGATTGGGGTTCAAGCTGGGCAGAGAGAGGCTTCGGTGGTTTGGCCACATGAAGAGGATGGGAACCGACAGAGTGCCAAGGCGGGTGTTTGAAGCGGCTACAGTGGGAACACGGAGAGTGGGGCGACCAAGAGACAGGTGGATTGGACTGATCAAGGATGATGTGCTGGAGAGAGGAGGAAGTTGGAGTGAGTTGGAGGCTGAGAGACAGTGGGAGGACAGAACAATGTGGAGGCAGTTTGTGGAACAATTGGAAGTGGAGGAAGAAAAAGAAGATGAGGAGGAGACGCCAGGCGTGGCCAGCCGGTCTCCAGTAGTCCTGCGGCCCTAGTGTTGGTGGGAACACCCACCCCCTGACCCATTGAATTGGAACCAGCGGAAAGATGATTATTTATTAATTTATGTACTAATCCATGTTCAACAGTCGCTGTCTCAAGGGAAAACATTGGCATGTCTCCAATCGCATATTGAGGAGCTGGGACCAAAATGTCACAAACAAGTTCTTCGACTCTCCGAGATTCAGGCAGATGATGTGAAGCTGGACCGACAGCTGTACCTGGCGTGCCGGGAAGATTACACTAGGTTCTGCCCAAACATGGCACCAGGAAATGGCAATGTTTACAAATGTCTCATGCAACACAAAATGGACAGAGCTATGACACAGCAGGTACGCATTTAATTCATATAAAGGGAAATGGGGAAGTCTCTCTTGTGTTGCGATGAATTAAATACTTGGAATATTGAAAGTCTACATGTTTGTGATCTTTACGAACATTAATAAATCTGTATTCCAAATCTGAATAAAACAAGTCTATCAAGAGTGTACAAAGGACCCAATGAACAGTGTCAAAGTAGCATATAACACATACACACTATACGTCATAGTGTGTCTGGTTGCTGATAATATTGCTGACTCACTCCGTTTTTCCCACCTAATTACGTTTAGTTTATCAAGGTATTTCACAATGTGAGATTTGCCATTAGACCTGTTTGTTGAGTTTGCTCGGAGTTGGAACTGTTCTGAACTGCTCTAAGCTGCTCCAACTTGCACCAGCCCTAGTATTTTTTCTGTACTCTGATGAACATAATCATTAATCACCATTGGCCAAGCTGCATGGAGCAGTTCTGAGCAACCGAAACATACCTACTGAAAATGAGAGACTATAGAAGTACACATGTAAAACAAGTGTTTCCATAATGGTTTTTGTGCTAGATTTTTTAAAATGGAATACATTTAAAATAATTCCCTTTAAAAAATGAAATTGAAGCTCCTCTAAATCAATTAATATTAATTCTAAAATTCCCTCTAGTGTCAAGATCAGCTGAGCAGACGTCAGAAGCTGATTGCCCAAGACTACCGAGTCAGCAAAGGATTAGCGAGGTCATGCAAGGAGGATATTCGTGCTTACCGTTGCCGACAGAAACTTTCCGATGATAAGGAAATCAAATTAGCTCAAATACTTCTCTGTCTGGAAGGAGTTATAAGAAATGGAACAAAAGTATCACGAGATTGTCAATCGGAGATGGTCGAGCATCGTAAGATACTCATGGAAGACTATCGGCTCTCTCCGGATCTTGTTGCTCGTTGTTCCGATGACATCGTTAAATTCTGCACGGGACTGGAAGTTGGTGGGAAGACGATTCATTGCTTGATGGATCACACAAGACCTCGCAAGAAGAACAACCGAATTTCAGCTCAGTGTCAGCGAGCAGTACGTAAATCACTACCTTTACCTACCTACTGGAGATGAACATGCTTTTAATTCACATTTAAAAATGTAGAATGCGTTTTTCATCACAAATATTTATCATTGCTTTGAAAATGTAAATAAAACATTCTTGTATGTAATGATTTTGGTTTGTGTGCTTTAGCTTGAAGTGTTGGTGAAAGAAACAGATGCGGGTGAGGATTGGAGAGTGGATCCCGTGTTACGTGAGGCTTGTAAACCTGTAGTTGACATTGCATGTCTGGACGTCCGAGGAGGAAATGGAAGGTAATGTTACCATTCTACTTTATGAGGCATTATAATATGAAGGGATGTGCAGTATGAAAATATCTGGTCGAACCAGGGATGAAATCCTCACTTGCTGATTGAGAGCTCTATCAATGCACTGCTCAGGGTTCAAGATCTCTGAGGGAGCGGAATGATGATCAACCGGTACCACAAACTATCGGACTACCGGTACTTTCACTGTATTTTTTGCACATGTGTGCCAATCCCTATCTAGTCTACTCAGTGAGATGCTTTTTAGCTTGAATGATGGGTTATGTAAAACTTGTATGTATCTGATTAAATAATAGTGAATGGATTGTCCAAAAATGTGTAATAGACTACTTCTGTTAGAGAATTTTGTTCTAAAGGTGCCCATGATAGATGGCAATTTCAGAGGTAGATGGCAATATTGTTTTCATGCATTACCGTAACATTCTCTTTCTCAGAGTAATGTCTTGCCTAATGGAGAAACTTGGTACTGATCACATGACGGAACCTTGCGAGACGGCTCTGTTGCAAATCCAGTACTTCGTAGCGAGGGACTTCAAACTGGACCCTCAACTCTACAAGGCGTGCCGAGATGATGCGATCAGCCTGTGCCATGCGAAGAAGGCTTGGAGAACAGAAGGTGACCAACTTGATCCTGAGAGGGGGCCGTTGGTGTTGCCGTGTCTTTATCGCTACGCTTATCACCCGGAAAAGAATCTCAAGGCAAGTTGTCGAGAGTACTTACACACACCTAGTGATTATTAGATATTTAGGTAGGTCGGGTGTGGGTAATGCTAATGCAGTTCATGTAAGGTATTGCTTATAAGTTATAATTTTGGCTTGTTTCTCCAAGCTTTACACTTACTTGCCACTTATATCTTTCTCAGAACAGCACATCTTCCTTCATGCAATGAAAACCATATGCATTTATTTTGTGTTTGCCTAATTTCCTTCATTTACCTAACTCAGTGGTTTTGGTATTTCCTATTAGTAGTGCTTGTAAATTATAAGAGCATAGCTACCGTTTTTATGGACGTAAACCTTCGATTTCAAACAAAACTTACGATAAAGCACATCAAAATTGAAGTAGCGTGGTATGCAAATAAAGCACAGACATGGTTAAAGTTACTAGGTACCTATTCTGTTTTGTAACATTGCTACAAAGGTAGTTAATTAATTACTTAGCTTTAAGCATTAATTATAGAACTTGTTTGGATAACTATCAAGCAGAGCAGGTTTTGTGTTCATTACCATGTTAAGTGTTTATGCATCATTTCAAAGGTGAGATTTTGCTTGATCTGTGGGAAATAGTTGACCTTGATTATTGTTCAGTTGAAGGAGATTTGTCTGCACGAGATTCAGCGCGTCATGCGGCAGCGTGCTGTCAGCGTAGACCTACAGCCCGAAGTCGAAGAAGTTTGTCTCGAAGACTTGGCAATCTCCTGCTATGAGAAAACAGGGAAAGGCGAGGAAATGGTTTGCCTTCAGGATAACCTAGAAAAGTAAATATAAAGAGTTAAATTTTTACAATTATTACTGAAAAAATAGTTTACTTTGTTCTGATATTGGTTGTCATTTATTATCTTATTCTTTTATAATGTTGAGTTTTGATTGATGAGTTAGCAAATTTAGTAAATGTTGCACACATGGGAATGTATGTGTGATTTTATGCCCTTCATTCTTCGTAGTCTTATTCAACCTAAATACCTATGAATACCTGTTCCTTTAGTTAGGTGTAAGACAAACTTTGTCTACTGCTAGACTTGAGATTTTAAATTCTAGGAGTTGATCACGACTATTCAACAGAGCCACGCTTTGTGTGCCTTCACTCTTAAGAGTGGATCCTTGGTTTGTCAATAAACTACCTACATAAATATCACATTGATTGGGCAAGTTTTGATGTTTAAAAACTGGTGTTTGACTATGTGGATGTGTGTCTGTGTGGGTCATTTTTGACATGGTATTAGTAAAAACAAACTTTCAAAAAATAGGTAGTAACAGACGTCACATTAACCACCTAGGCCAAATCATATCAGCATATTGAATTAAGTTTTCTTCCGCAGTCTGGGTTCGGCCTGCAAGTCGGCAGTGATGAACTTTACCGAGGTGGAGGCGGAGCGAGTGGAGCTGAATCCAGTGATCATGTCGACGTGTCATGGCATCATGGAGAAGCACTGCGAAGCCGAACTGAAGAGCGGCAAGGACGAGGGGGACCTCATGGAGTGTCTCATCGAACATAAAAACGAGGGGGACGTAAGAGCGAACTACAAATGCCGGGCCGCGATCGAGCACTTTCAACTGCTCTCGCTGAAGAATTACCATTTTACGTATAAATTTAAGGAAGCGTGTCGAGCGCACGTGGTACGGTTCTGTCCGAATGCAAAGACTAAATTTGACGTGATTGCTTGTCTAAGTGAACTTGTACGTAATGACACTTTGAAAGACGCTAAACACAGTATACCGAAAGAGTGTCGACAACAGCTTAGAGCCCAGTTATTTCAACAACGAGAGAATATTGACTTCAATCCAAAGCTTCAAGATGCCTGCTTGGGAGACATTCAATCTTACTGTTCCACGGTCTCGAAAGGAGAAGCAAGGGTAAGCACTTATTTCAAAATAGAACACCTAATTGTCTAATTATTATGATTAATATTTGTAAGTAATAATTACATGTGTGGGTTCCTTGCAGGTGCTTGAATGCTTACAAGCTGCAAAAGCAAAATTATCTGAAAAATGTCATCGAGCAATATTTAATGTAGAGCGGCAAGAAATGCAGGACAATTCTGTCGATTATACACTCATCAACACTTGTAAGCTTATGATCCGTCAATTCTGTCATGACGTTGACCAATCACAGGTTCTGGATTGTCTCAAGGTAATAAGCCAATACCGGTACCTCTCTTGTATTTTTAAACCTGTAGCATCACAAAACAAAACAATTACCTTGTTCTGGTGTCTACATTGTTCAGCTACGAATAAATTGACCTGTTTCTTTCAGAGATCTAAGGATGACACTACATTTGATCCTGGCTGCAAGGTAATTGTTGTGCGCCGAATGATTGAACAAAACAGCGATTATCGTTTCAATCCTCTTTTACAAAAGGGATGTCACCCCGACATTTCCAAGTTTTGTTCGGAAATTGTTGCCCGTGAGCCTACAGATAGAGAACTTGATGGAGTTGTTATTAAATGTCTTAAAGTAAGTTACTTCTATAAAAGCCAATAGATACACAATGAAAAATGTATTTTGAAAAAGGCTCAAGATACCAGTGTTTCAGCTGAATATTTTATTTTTTCCGCAGAATAAGTTCCGTGAACGAAAATTGCGCAAAGACTGTGAAGTTCAGATGGCCATTATCCTTAAGGAAGCTGCATTGAATTATGAACTGAACCCACTGCTGGCTGTAATGTGTAAAGAAGAGATTGCTAAAATTTGTCCACCAGAAGACGATGGAGTTGATAACGCTGGGAAAGTAGAAGAATGCTTAAAGATGGCATTCTCAAGTGGCAGGATACAGAATCGAGGTTGCAAGGTTGAGATTGCGAGCCTAATCGACGAAGCGAAAGCTGACATCCATGTAGATCCACTTCTGTACAATGCATGCAACTTGGATGTGACCAAGTATTGTAGCGACATACTTCAGGGAGCCGGAAGACGTAAGTAATTTTCTCTTTGCTCAAAGATGTCAGTCTCAAACTCATCTTGGAGCTAAGTTTTTGCCAGCAGAATTTAAATCGTCAATGCTTGGAAAAATTAGCAATCTGCATTCCCTTAGGTTTTGCATTGCAAACATAGCGTTTCTATTGTGTTTAAGAACTTGCTGTCAGAGTCGAACATCTTTTAGATCAAAACTCTTCGTTTCGTTTGGATATTTCTGATTTCACAAGTTCTATTTAATTTTATATATTAATAATTATTTTATTTTAGGTATACATTTTAATTTTTAAAAATTAAAAAGAACTTGTGAATGTACATACAAACGAAACGTAGAGTTATCTCTTGAATATCCAAGTTCAAGAGCTGAAATAATTTTTTATCTTTTTGATCAATAAATTTTATAAATTTATAAATCAATTTAATAAAATATATTCTAGTTCCATGTTCTACAAGTTCTATTCTTTACTATTTAATTAAAATTCACGATTGATTGTTTTTCTTGTTATTGATTATTATTTATTAATCTCGATCCTTTTCTTTCAGACATCCAATGTTTGCAGAATGTTATGCAGGATCCGGGGAAATCTCTGCAGGCCGAATGTGAGACGATGCTCTCCAAGCGAATGGACATGTTTAAATATGCTGCTGTGCTGGTGAGCAAAACCAAATATTCAACACTTACAATGGCCTCACAAGCCTAAAAGAAGAAATAATTACTAATTAGCAATATTATGTGCTCAATTTCACTTTCAAAGATGTTAGGTAGACTGACTTTCTGCAGTACTTTAAGCCCAGAATGAGTGTAATACCATGTAATACTACCATACCTACCACGAAACATGTTCGAAAATAATTGACTTTTGAGCTGATTTTCCCTTGAGTAGCAGTTCTTCTTTGGCTGGAGGTCTGTTCAAAAGTTACAGAACTATATAAAAAAATAACTCGCTAACGAATGAAGTTAATGATATGCGGGTGGTCACACTATAGCAGATAAAAGATATGTAGCAGATAGTTGCGAAGCTACACCAGTTTTGGATACCTGCATCACTCTGTGATATTTCTGAATTTTCATGGAGAATCTAGAAGCGAAAAATCTACAAAAGGACATAAAATGGTTTTACTTAAACTGATGCAGCTTGGTAACTATTTGTATGATCAGCAAACAAAGGATGTTATTGACTAGATTATCTGCTTCACAGGAAAGGGATGCTGGGATGCAATTGCATCGTTGATCCCTGTCAGTTGTGGGCCTTTTTTCACATTTTATGGGCCCCCATTTACAATTTACATATGTACTAGCCTTTACTTATTTTATGAGGATTTTCAATCATTTTCCACACAATTTTTCTTTCTCCACTTTGTTAGTAGAGAAATGTTCACATGTTTATCCTGACCCTTTGCCTCGTTGCATCCTGGACCTTTTCAATCTAGTCTGCCTAGGCTTGCTGCACAATGTGTTCACATGCTTATCCCGGCCCTTTGCCTCGTCGCATCCTGGACCTTTTCAATCTAGTCTGCCTCTGCTTGCTGAACAATGTGTTCACATGTTTATCCCGGCCTTTTGCCTCGTCTCATCTTGGACCTTTTCAATCTAGTCTGCCTCTGCTTGCTGAACAATGCGACCAACCACTCTTCACTATGTACATTTATTCATAGGCTCGCTATTTAAAAAGTTTCAGAATATTTTTGAACAGACCTCGTATAGTTGTTTATTTTTAAACACAAAGCAGTGAGAAATGTGCAATGTGCAATGTGCATTTGCACATTGTTGAGCTGTGTTGAGATTGTTGAGCTCATGTGATTGAGTTAGGGATGTAGCTCATTTGGCATGGACCTCTTTTCTTTGTCTGTGCCTGCCTCCATAGACGCTGTTAGTCCAGTATCAAGAGGTCGAAAATGATACTCCCGTGGAGCTTTTAGTTAGGAGTATAGGCACCATTATATTATTGTTTCTTGGGTCCTTGAGTGTCTAAATCGCATTGGTACCAAAGGCGCATGCGCGTAGGAGGATGCAGGGGGGTGGTGGGGCCGGCCCGTCTACCAACCAACATTAATTGATCACATTTTACAAAATTTCTGCCAAATCCTCCAATTGGTTAAATTTGAATTAACGTCTTCAAATTACTTCTAATTTGTCGAAAATAAAAATGTTCCGATTAACTTGAAATTTTATTTGGGGGATGAAGACCAACATTATTTAGTATTTTACACGTTTTTAGTCCGAATGGTCAAATATTTTTACCAACTTATTTCCAAATGAAGAATTTTGAAAAAGCTGTCAAGATTGATCAAAAAGTAGGTAGGTACCAATTTCATGGTAGGACATTGATCTGTTGTTATTCAATTGTTCCAGAATGCATACTTGGAAAGTTGCAATGAAAATACCTAAGTGTTAATGTAGTTAGTTATCTTTGATTGGATTATGTGATTCTGCTATGATAGGTATAATGCTCTTCTCAGAGTCTTATCTCAGTCAATCTTCTGTCTGATCTCAACTCCCATTACTTATTTAGATTAAGACGGCTGGGTAGTGAGTTTGACCTTGAAAAGTTTTTTAATCGATTTTTATCAATATCTTTTTCCAGTGTAATTGTTAACAAAATAGGGCTATGGACGTGAATTCAGAACAGTTCAATGAAAATAATTCCATAGCTTGTAATGGTTTATTTGATTTACTTTGTCCTACAGGTGTTTAGAACCCGAAAATTTAGTAATTTTCGGGTTCTAAACACCTGTTGGACACAATAAAACTAATAGCTTATTCCAAACTATGAAATTATTTTCATTGAACTGTTCTGAAATCACGTCCATAGCCCTATTTTGTTAACAATTACACTGGAAAAAGATATTGATAAAAATCGATTAAAAAACTCGTCAAGGCCACGCTCACTACCAAGCCCTCTTAAGGACAAAACAAATTGGCGTATTTAGTGATACTAGTCAGGGATGAAGTGGGGCAGAGGTGGAGGTTAGCAGTTTTTCTATTCAAACAAATAAGCGTAACGGGATGGAGCCACTTCTGGCAGGAAACTTTTGAGATGCACTTTTTTATATTGATATTTGTGTTTCCATAGGGCAGTGAAAATAGAGAAACAAATGAAATTTAGATTTACTTACAATTTTACTTTTTCCGCCATAACAAACAACTAAAGCAAATTTTATATAATTTATTTACATAAATACACCCTTTATATCCTCCATTATCCCCCTTATGGATAGTACCTACCAAAGAATCCACCAGAGGTCAGTCGTGTTCCTTATTTTCTCGAATAACTTTAAAATTACGGATTCGGCCCGAATACGAGACGGTGCAATGTAAATCCGAATTTGGAATTTTAAAGTTATTGAATAACTGCCCAGGGCGTTCTAAATTCCCTTGTCGTCTCGTATCAATTTATACGGCGTCACTGCCATGTTAAATAGATAGCACTCCAGTGTGCAGTGAGCCCATATCACGTGAAACGAGACGACACGGAAATTTAGAAAAACCTTCCTGGCCTTTTTTTGAGGGCAGGGCTGAGGTATGGCATTTGCCATTTTTGAGCTATATAGCAATTCACTTCTATCGAAAGGACTGCATCCGGGGCGTAGTCTTACATAAATTAAGTATATTCTAAAAATTGAATATATTTGTTCCTGCATGTTAAAGTACGCCCAGCGAGCGTGTAGCCAGTTCAGCAAATGCTGTGCAAAATTCAACAATGGGCTTAGCTTGTAATCCTGAGTGTTTTGACGCTTGTCCGGTTGTAAATATCTCTCAACCACTGCAGGTATTCGGGAAAGGGTTGTTTTGTTGTGGTGCCAAATATCTTTCAATGCAGTTGGCTTTTAAAATTCACGGAAAGTTGTATAAAATGGCAACAGTGTAGGTGGAAGGGGTGGCAGATCATTAAAAGAGTTTAATCTTGTCAGAGCTTAACTGTCGAACAAGGGTTGAACAATACTGCTCATCTTATGAAAGGAAAGGCTTTACACTCGCTGGACGTAGTATACCTGCCATCACTCAATTTCTGGTGTAATTATATGTATTAACTATTATTATTATGTATGTATGTTTTATTGATCCGCTTTGTGATACAATGCACGGTGGCAGAACATATAATATGATAATAATATCTCAAAATGATAATTGAGCGAGCGTAGCGAGCGTCACCACGTTACTCTTATGGCACTTTTCTGTGTGTTATTTTTTTTTATTTTTATTTTTTTTTGTCTGCACTGCCGAGGTCAAACCACACAACCAATCGATCTGAAATTTTGCACACGTACTAACGTAATCTATGCGGTCTCTGGGATCGTTTTTGAAAGGGATCCTGTGATTGGTTCAAATTTTAAAAAAATTATCTTTCGATTGGTTGGCTCGTTCAATTTAAAATTTTGATAAGTCATTACGACCAACATTTTGCCCAATCAAACAAAATTTCATCCAAATCCTCCCATTGGTTAAAATTAAAAAAATATTTCATGTGTTTTTTCAAATTTAAACTAGAACCGTATGACCGATCAACTTAAAACTTTGCATGGTCATTGGGACCAACATTATATGTATTTTTGACTACTTTCAGACTAATCTGTGTTTAAATCCAAAAGTAATTGACATTTTACGGACATTTTGCGTGTTAGCTGTCGATTTCTCGAAAATGTTGATCGCGGCTACTTTGACTCTTCAGTTCTAATCCAAGGTAGTTGAGCAAAAACTTTTAAACGCATATGAAACTAATAATGACTGTTCAACAGATCGATCTGATATTGTGTACACACACTTATATCATATGAGTGGTTCCACGTATATTTTTTGAAAGAGATTCTGTGATTTTTTAATATTTACTGGGAACGTAGTTCAATTATAAAGGTTCAATCGATCAACTTAAAACTTTGCATGGTTATTGGGACTAATATTTGAGTGATATTTGGAGATTTTTAAACAAGTCTGTGAAAAATTCAAGAATTATTGGCTTTTAATGATATTTTTGATAGACGCAGAATTTCGGTTCGAGGTGTTGCGCGTATCCGTGCTCGCGCATCAACGCGTTTCACAGTGCGTTTTCCTAGTAGTAATAGTAATAGTAGGTGACTGATATATGTGCGGTATATGTGCTGATATAAAGTACCTAGGTACTTTATTTGTTTGGAAATTGGTTACGTGTATCTACTGGTGACTAATGATTTCATTAATGAATGAATTGTATTTCACTATACTTCACATTCTTGCAAATGGAGTGTAGAATCACACCTCTTCATGCTGATCAACTAGAAAACCTTACAATAGCTTGTTGAAAAGCAGCCTCATGCTCAAAAGAATTTCCAACTTTTATCGATGCAAGTACACAAAGTCAACTGGATTCCATTCATAAGATTAGCACACGGTCTTTTAGAGTTGAGGACGGACACCCGCGAATTACACTCGCAGGCGCAACTTCTTTTGAGCATGAGGCCGAAGCTAGCATTTAATTCTATAAACGTTTCATGTAATGCAAGCGATATAGTGAACAGTGTGTGAGCTACCGATCTAACTCATCAAAATCTTGTTAGTTTTTATCTAAAAAATAAACATTATAAATGACGGTCTTGATGATCTCAGATGTCAACGTGATTAGATTCTAGTTAAATTTTAATTTCATCTTATGGGAGGATTGTGTTCAAATATATGAATCATTCCAGAACATTGCGCAAAATTTGAGCCCCAATCAGCGAAATGTTCTGAACAATTTGTAAACAAGCAGAGACAAGTGCTGAAATGTGTCAAGGAGAAGCGTGCTTAGTAATTGAGAATAGTATCCTGCATTGGTGTATATAAATATAATCTCTTCTAGGTGGAACCGGAGGATCTGGGCCAACTGTATTCTCAAGTTTCTCACTCCCCTGCCAGTCGTTACTTCCTCGTTGTGGCACTATCTGTCATTGGTGTGATATTCGTAATGGGACTGTTTTGTGGCCGCGTTACTAGAAAGGCAATTATGTTAAAGAACAAGTAATTTTTTTCAGGACTAAAGAGAGGATATTTTATTTCTCTTCAACCGAGAATGAAAAACTCAATTTATACATTAACTATTAGGTACTTGACATTTGAGATGGAGTCTTTTCTACATTCAGAGCATAGGAAAACTTTGTGATTGGAATTTAATTTGTCTGTTTATTTCTCTAATAGGTAGTTGCGCCAGTTTTTAGAACTATGTAGGTAGGTTTAGATAGGTAACTCATAATTTTTTAGAGTTAAAATATAAAAAGTCATTTAAAATATAATTCAATTTATGAAATTGTAAAGAGTATAACATACCTACTACTATATATTGTGTTACTAAAGATCAGTGTGATTTAAATTGTGAAATGTATTTATTAAATTTAAAACTGTTTTTTAAAGTTTATTCCTACAATATGATTGTGCTTAAATTACTTGGAGTTGTATTTCAGTATTCCAGTCAGCTGCTGTCTTTGCTTTATCAATAATATATTGTATTCTTCTTTGCTTAGCCTTGAACTGTGTTAATTGATATGATTTGTGTGTCAAATTTAGTTTATTTACTTGTCCTGAATATTGAAACACAACTACTGTAACTGCACTGGAGTTCACTCAATGTGTACAGTGTAGGGGGTTATATTATTCCCCGTGTACACACGAGTGCTTTGTGAAGAATTAAACTATTACGTTTCGTAAATCTGCTCTACTTATTTTAATTTCTGATCTTGATCTTGTGAGGTGAATTATGTTCTTCAACCCTTTAAGGTAGGAGCTTTCTTGAGTTTTTCTTGAATTTTAGCAAGAATTAAGTACTTATAGCAAGAAATATCTTAGATTCATAATTAAAACAGTGTTTTTCTTTTTAATTCACATTGTACTATACCATTGTTACAAACATGGTGCGAGCTGTGCGAACACTGCTTGTTGAGGAAGATAAGAGTATTATCAATCCAAATAACTTATTCTGTCAAGTTTTTGAAACGCTACAAAAATTAATTCATTAAATGAAACAACATCATAAGAAGTAAGGTCATTTTAATTTCAAAATTATGAAATTAGATGTAATGAAACAAATACAAAATAATACATTTTTGGAATAAATCAAGTTATGATTACTTAATTTAGACCCGGGAATACCTAATTTCTCAGAAAAAAATCATTAAATTTGCATTATCCTACAGCCTGTAGGATATGTTCGTCATTAAAATGAATTTGAATTTACGGAACAGGTTGGGGGAGTGGTTAACGCTCTGAACTTGTATTCCGGAGGCCCGGGTTCGATTCCCGCGGCCGCCCTTCCTGACTGGGGTTTTTTCGTGGTTTTCCCTCAGTCGACAGGCAAATGCTGGGAAGGTACCCTACTAATAGGTCACGACCGCCTCCTTCCCACCTTCCATCCTTTCCTACTCTCCACTATCATCTCCCAATCATCATCATAATCATTCATCCGTCGCCATTAGCCTCGCTGCAGAACAGTGCGACGTTAAGCCCCAGACAAAAAAAAATGAATCTAGTGGAGCGGTCGCTCCACCCAGCCAAGTCGTACCGTACACTCACACTCACTCAACATACCGTAAATGACTAATAAACTGAGGAGCAGACCAACCACTTTTACTGTAAGCAACAACATGGCATTTTCGGCCTACTGGATCTTAAAATTGGAAAATCTCACATTGTTGCGATATATCTTAATTTCGAGCTATGGCCCACCCCACTACATATACCAAATTAGGGAACAATATGTTATGCCGTTTGCGAGCTAGAGGGCCGAGAAAACAGTGAAATTACACCACTTTCTGATTCTGAAGATATCAGGAAACGTTGCTATCACCGCCACAGCCTAAACGGCTAAACCGATCGACCTGAAACTTTTACCACATATGCACTTTTGGCGTCTGATGATACCTTGCCTCTTGTGATTTTTTGTGCCGCCATTTTTAAACCGGAAGTGACGTCATAACTCAAAAACGTCTGGACCGATTAGAACGAAATTAGCGCCATTCGATTTAGATGGTCATCTATATGAAGTATCAATAAAAAAAATATTATTTTCTTATTTTCTAAACCGGAAGTGACGTCATAAATACGCAATATTTAACTTATTTCAACAAATTATACTTAAAATACGTACATAATTAACTTACATTGTAACATAGACAATACAATTTATATATTCAAGGTAGCAGTGTTCTCGGCCGCCATTCCTGAAACCGGAAGTGACGTCATATATCTAAAACGCCTGTACCGATTGCAACTGAACTAGCTCCTGCGTATTCATTCTGCTATTTATTTGAAAAATCAATTGTGAAAAATGAATAAATAAATTAATGGTACCGGAAATGGCGGCAGGAACCACTAAATGAAACCGGAAGTGACGTCATATATTACAAACGGCATGACCGATTTTACGGAAATATAGGGATTAGGAATTCAGATGGTCGTTCATGAAGGTATCAACTAGATAAAACTAGATTGTTTTCTTATTACCTATACCGGAATTCGGCCGCTATTTCAAAACCGGAAGTGACGTCATGTATCGAAAACGGCTGGATCGATTATAACGAAACTTAAGCTATTCTTCTTGGATAATCATTGTCATCTTATACCAAACGCAACTTTTCATAGTAACCAAATCGGTTGAGGCGTATTTTTTTAAAGAAATTAGTCCCTGCTCGGACATGTGCTACAAGCTGTATGTATAAACTAACAAAAGAAGTGATATCCCAGAAAAAACACTCCGTGTAAAAATACCAGCCAAGTCTCTTTAACTATAAAAAAAAATAGAAGAAATCTAAAAATTCAGCACTGAAAAGGAGTGATATCAAAAAAGGAGCCAAGTCAACGAATTTTCCAAATTTTAATCGTACCATTGAAATAAAAATATCAACCCCCGAGAAATACTTAAAAAAAGGACTTGGCGCATCGTTTTTTTAAATACATTTTTCTATTCTTAAGCTTAAGCCACTCACATACTACGTAGTTCAGAAATGCCTAGAAAAATTGGGACAAAACTTTCAAATTAAATATTGAACATTCTGTAAAATATTTTAAATTTAAATATAAGTACGCAAAGAAACATAGCATTGTCTTACAAGCAGACATGGGCAGTATCTAGATACTTGTATCTTAAGATACGTATCTTAGATACATTTGTATCTTGTATCTAGTATTTTAAATACATGAGCCAAATGTATCTGTATCTTGTATTTTAAATACCCATTTCTAAAGTATTTTGTATCTTTTTTGAAGATTTAAAATACAAGATACATTTTTATGCGCCTAGAATTTCAAAGATAGCTTGATCTCTTGCTTGATTTCAAACAAGCATCAAATAATACACGTTGCCGTATTGAATCGATCAAGAAAATGTTAAGTATGTTGCCTTACAAATAGAACAAATTAAAATTTAATTTAGAAAGTAAGTCCCTACATATTTTACTGTTGGATGATATGTATGAGAATAAAAAAAAGGATCTTTAAATGTATCTTTTTTGAAGTATCTAAAGATACTATCTTGTATCTTGTATTTTAAATACATCTCTAAAATGTATCTTGTATCTTGTATTTTAGATACCCAAATTAAAAGTATCAGTATCTTGTATTCCAAATACATTGAAACAGAGTATTTTGCCCATGTCTGCTTACAAGCAATAAATACAGAACAGTTGTGTTTGTGATTGGTAGGTACCTATAGTTTTGTGGGTACATCAACATACCTACTACAGCATTATACTTGGAACCTTCTCGCCGTGTAATTAATTGCTATTAATTAACATTTTATACCAAAAAAATTCATAAATTACATAACGTATTACTTTAGATAAAAATCTAGTCAGTAATTATTTGAGCAGCATGGCTCAGTGCACTAGTCACTTATACAAATCTCATTGACGGCCTTCTTGTAATGAGCGCTTTCGCTATTTCCCTCAGTCACGATATTGAGAAGTATGATTGATTAATATGACCCTAGAAATAGTGGCAATAACGAATAGACTAGGCCGCTTCCGTTTATTCGTTATTCGTTTATCCGTTTATTTCCTCTGAATATTGACAAAATACCAAAACTGCCAGTAGGTAAGAGTACTAGTTATATTAAAACGTAGTATGATTCGTCGATAATGAATGTGATATACTCAGGAAAATATACTTGTAGAGTTCTTCCTATACTTTTAGGATAGAAAAGTGTCTTTAAAAAAACGATGCGCCAAGTCCTTTTTTTAAGTATTTCTCGGGGGTTGATATTTTTATTTCAATGGTACGATTAATATTTGGAAAATTCGTTGACTTGGCTCCTTTTTTGATATCACTCCTTTTCAGTGCTGAATTTTTAGATTTCTTCTATTTTTTTTTATAGTTAAAGAGACTTGGCTGGTATTTTTACACGGAGTGTTTTTTCTGGGATTTGAATTTACCGCAAGTATGCAAAGCATTCTGGTTACTTTCCGCACCGCCAGTGGAATTCGCGCCCATTCACTTCATTAATATTTTACAAGTATTATTAGTACATAATTCTAAGTTTTTACTTCAATTAGTATCTCAATAATTATTTTTAATAATATTTATATTTTATATCTATATTTTAATTAAATAAACAAATCTATATTGCAAAATAGTTTCTTATTTGATGAATGTTGGCCTGCTGCACCACCACAACAACACGAATCCAACCTTCTGCCATTTTGAGTTTGTGGTATTTTGCTGTGGGAATTTGTATGGTGTTTCGTATTACTTTTTCGCACGATCGAGCACTAGACCTAGGTTCATAACAAATGATTAAATGGACGCATCGTCCATTATTACACAGGTGTCACGAGAAGACGAACAACTGAGTAATTATTGTCCTGAGAAAGGTAAGTAGGTCCATTCATGGGTGTTGCACCTGTTTGAGAGAAATCACTGTGCAAGGAATATGTAGTAGTAGGCGTACCCAGATGTATATTGTTCAAAAATGCTATAGCTACAGTAAGCAGTAATTAAACACTGCAACGCACTACGGAGAATTTCTTGTATTTTGTTAAAATATAAAGTATCTATTTTTAATAGTCTACCTAACCTTTGCTTCTTGTGTAGTTAGGTAGGAGAGTCCTAATCTTGCCATTGCAGAGGCACCTACTAGGTAGACGTAGGTATACTGTACCTACTTTACTAACCTTGCTAATGTTATTGTTATTTTTACTTTTTAGTGCAATTGCCAAGAGTAGAGAATGAATTATCATCTAATGGTAAGTTTTTGTATTAGTACATTAATGTTAGACGTTCATAACCTTTGTTATAAAATCTACCTACACAAATCTTCATTATCCTAGACATCTTAGGTCCTAGGTACACATTGCATTAGTATACAGATGTGACCTTGAAAGTATGCTGGTACTGTAACAGCTTGTTTATTTCGAGTAGAGAGTTCAATTCAATCAACTTACTTTGTAATTAGCTGAAATATGGCAATATATACCAAATTATACAGAGCAGACTCAGTATGTACTACAGCTGCTCTTTCAACAAGGCCAAGTAGAGGCCTGCTGGTAATGCAGCAGCTGCATCTCTGGAATTGGATAACTTTTGTAGGAAACATTATCTTTAATAACATCACATAAGATTTTGTTTATGTAACAGTCACCCAGTGTACATTTGCATGGTAGTAACCTAATTATTCTTAAGGACCTAGGACCTAATATAGTTTATTATTTAATTTCTGCTCTGAGAAACGATTGCATCTTTGATGTTGTCTTTTTCATGATGTAGAAATTAATTTAATTTAAGTTACGTATTTGTCATGTTTTTGTATTTTAAATGTCAAGTTCACCACCATGATTCACCATGAATATTTCATCGACTCCCTTCTGGCTCGAAGTCATCCTATTGAATCGAGCAAGTGATAGTTGAATGAAGACATCAAAGCAGGGGGATACCTACTTACTTTTTCGGAATCCAAGATGAATCATTGATTATGTGAAGATTAACTCCAGAGGTCCAGGTTCGACTCCTGACGTAAGATGTTTTTGTGGTTTACCTCAGCCAAGAAGGCAAATGTTGGAAGGTTCCCTACTAGGAGGCCACTTCCCACTGTACTGTCCATCATATTCTTCTCACCATGATCACCGTAATATTGAATCCGTCGCTTTAGCCTAGTTAGTTGCAGACAAATGTGTCATAAAAACACCACAAAAATAAAAGAGTTAAAACTGAAATCAGGATAAATAAATTACGAGATTTGAATGCATTTGCTTTGTTTGTAGGTCAGCCAACAAAGAAACCTCGACGTGGATTCTTCCACTCGCTTCTGTGCTGCTTTAGCAACCAACGTAACTCCAAGAGCACGAAAAGCTCAGTGGGTAGCGAAGGAAGATGTTCTCCGCCTCTCAGTCCCGGCTCCCCCAGATTCCTCCTGCCTACCATTCGGCATCAGGATATGCACAAGAAGTGTATGGTGATAGATTTGGATGAGACATTAGTTCATAGTTCGTTCAAACCCATCAACAATGCTGACTTTGTTGTGCCTGTTGAGATTGACGGAACAGTCCACCAGGTGTACGTACTCAAGAGGCCGTATGTAGACGAGTTCCTGCAGAAGATGGGCGAGCTTTACGAATGTGTTCTATTCACTGCCAGCCTTGCCAAGGTAAGAGGGCATCTAGAATTATCTTCTTCATTCACTTGTTTGTTAGGATACTTATCACCCTGCTTACCTCCAATTTAAAAAAAAAAACATTCTAATACTGTAGATAAGATGCCTAAACTAGGGAGTCATATTCTTAGTCACCCCATCTTGTTTGGATGTCATATTTTTCTTTTGCTATGAAGCTGATTGTCTCCTGCGATTCTAATTAATCACCCTTCCATCTATCCATCTATCTTTGATGTGTTCATCCTAAAAGAAGTTTTCTTTTCTTATTCCAATCGGCCACACAGGTACCTAATATACAGATCTCTGTATTTCTAGAATCTAGATTCTAAAGTCTTAGTAAATAGAACCCATCCCTGGTTCTATTCCATTGGGTTGGTTGAGGACTCTCCCACCAACACAGGACCAGTGGAAACTGACTGGTCACACCTGACATTTTCCCTCCATTGTTCACCATTTACTCCACAAATTCCCATCTCCATGTTCTGCCCCTGTGCCACCCTCTCACGCACCTACCAATTGTCTCAATTATATCTTCTTTGATCCCTCTAATCCACCGAACACTATAATTATTGTCCTTAAACACGGGACACACTATCAAGTTCAGATGAAAGCAGAGTGAAGAGCTGCTCTCTCATTGGCTGACAGCTGTCAGGTGACCTTACATACCTGTTTGCTATTTGGTCATGATCAGAAAAGCAGAAACTTGATAGGTAGTGTGTCCCTTGTTTTAGTCCTTACTCTCCTTATTTCCATTTAAATTTGTTACATTGTAATTTGGTTTCACTACATTTCCTACCTAGTTCCAGCTTCACAATGAGCAAATGCCTATTTCACCTGAAAAGGTTAGACAACCAAGTAGGTACACAAGAGTTATCTGTCTTGTCAACCAAATCTCTGGAGTCTTGAGCCACAGAGATTGTTATGAACTTTTACTACAGGCTGTTCAATTTACGCTTACAATGCCGTTAGGGTGTAACTAAGCAGCACTATCCAGACCTTCCACCTGAATTCACACTTTGACAACCTAAACTAACTTGAATGTGCCACCTAGTTCTAGCTGATTATCAGTTACAGTTTGTTGTGTTGGTTCTAGCGTAGTACATCATTTTCGTTGCCATTTTCACCACCATAATCATTGTAAAGAAGATTTGAACAAACTGTACAGTAAACCCTCGTTATTACGAACTTCAATAATTCGAATTTAGGGGTAAATTCGAACTAGGTGGATGGTCCCAGTGGACAGGATAGGTTTTTACATGTTAAATCATTTTTATAAATCGAATTTTAGGTTAATTCGAAATTCAAACTGAATTTTGGTCCCAGCCCATGTTATTCCTTGCATACAGTTGTTTTAATTCGAACTTTGCAGAAGGATTGATAAAATAATCGCGAACAAACTACGAAAAAACAACACTCAAAACAAAACACAACCTTCAATGGCATCAAAATGAGATAATCTGGCTTGCGAGGTTGGCCAAACTGCTGTTACAGGTTTGCCAACCCCACTTTTTTGCAATGGCGGGAATATTCCACAGGCGGGAATATTCAAACTTCATGAAAATGCACACAATTTTTTTTGCATTAATTATATATTTCGAACTTTTTTAATTCGAACTGGGATTTTTTGGGTCCCTTTGAATTCGAATTAACGAGGGTTTACTGTAGTTCCTCTTGAAATAATAATACATATGCACAGCTTTTGCTTGTTTGAAATTTATAACCAAATTTCAACACCACATTGTCGACACCACATTGAAGAGATGATGCATGGAACAATTTAATGTTATCACTTATCAGTGAAACAATACTGACAAAATGTATAGTTGTATTTGTATTCATTCGTTATCTGACCATTGACAACAAGAACAAACAAAATATTTAGGTATCTACTACTATCTATACCTGCATATTTCTATATGGCTCAATGAAATACATTGATTGATTTATAAACTATTATGAAACAATGGTGATCACTGATAACTAAGGTAGTTTAGTGGTCTCTGAACCCAAATTATATAATTTTCTAGAAGTAAATTTAAATTTCACCTGAATATAAAGCATGTAGGTAGTATACTTAAAAAATGTGTAGGTACTATTCATGGAAACATGCTGAATTATGTAGGTAGTACCGTTGTAACTTAGTATGCTCAATATTTAAATATACTTTTCAGTATTTTTTTTATCAAAAAGTACTTCGAAACTATTAGTTTTAATACGTTATTCTTATTATATTCAACAAATAGCACTAATGGATTATATTATTATGTGTTTCAGTATGCAGACCCAGTTGCAGACCTTCTCGACAGATGGGGTGTGTTTAGGTCCCGGTTGTTCCGAGAATCATGTGTGTTCCATCGAGGGAATTACGTAAAGGATCTAAACAAGCTTGGTCGTGACCTTCAGAAGGTCATCATTGTGGACAACTCTCCCGCTTCCTATATCTTCCATCCAGACAATGCTGTGAGTATTATTGTTACAAAGCAGTAGGCACAACTGCTTCATATATATGCTTCTCTGACCCTGAAGAATATTTGATAATTTAGAAAGCTTTTTGAAATATAGATTGAAATGCAATACAGTACTACATAGTAAGTGGCTGACATAAGAATGCCAGGCTTTTAAAATAAAACATTGTAATTTTGAAGCCAAGAAGCTGACAATAAACATTCCTGAAATCTTATTAATGGTACAGTGCCTAGGTAGGAGATGCTGGAAGAGCAATTTTGTTTAGTTATTTAAATTTGTATGGGTAAATAAAGTGATAGCTGATTTGGCAAGATCTTTATAAAGAGCTCAACAAGTTGATTTGATTAGCAAGATTTAAATGACAGGTGTGACAAGTGTATGATTGATTACTGGTTCAGTCATCCATCATGGTTCTAGAATAATTTTCTGTTCTAATGACCATGCTAGAAATCAAACATTGAACCTTTTTAAAATGACAATAACTCTAGAAACCATAGAGGGAAAGTTCAACATACCACATACATGTACCACATGGAATTCAATTGACATTTTTGTTCTCTTATTGTCTCAGGTTCCTGTTGCATCTTGGTTTGACGATATGACTGACTCGGAACTCAGTGATCTGATCCCGTTCTTCGAGAAACTAAGCAAGGTCGACAATGTGTACACGGTGCTGTGCAACTCCAACCATCCATATAACACCAACCCCGGACAAATATCACCAGGACTCATGATGCAACATCAGCTGCTGCAGCAAGCAAACAATCACGCAGTCATCAACTCAGCATCATAGCCTAGGATTGCAATAGTATTCCCGCAACAGAGTATAGAGACAGCCGTTACCAGTGAATGACTAGTGTCTCCACAGGGAGCGTTTTCTATAATGGCTTTATAGCCGATTTTATTTGTTTGACAATTGACCTTGATGCAGCTAACCGCACGACTATATTCTTAAGATGGCTCTTAAGGTAATGGGACGCCGGGGTTTAAAGTGGTTTGTCGAGGTTTTTGTTCACGCTAGATCAGAATTTTCAAAATTCAAAGAGTGCACATTCCAGCTCACTAGACTAAATAATGCCACACACTGGAGTACATTACGACCATTGATACATCCTCAAAGTTTGATGCTTGAAATCAAAATAACCGTATTGAACACTTTGAGGTTGTTTTGGTTAGAGGCCACACAGTGTGTGGCATAATTTCGTTGAGTAAGTTTAATTAATGCCTCTTCTTTGATTTTAGAAAATTCTGTTTGTTTGAAGAAAAAACTAAAAACTATCAAGAACTACACGCATCCCTTTACCTTACCGAGGATTCTTAAGCATGGAGTATAAATACACACGATTATTAATGACTTTTTATGTATTTAGGTATGAATGATGTATCTTTTTATTTACTGTTTCATAATTATATAACACACTCTCGCTAGTTTCTCAACTGAAAATATATTCTATGCCATTTCGTTCAGTGAGAGACGTGATCATTCTGTGGTATTGGCTGTTGCTAAACACTGTCTGCAAAGTCCAGCTCGCTTAGTTGTGTGTACACTCGGAGAGAAGAAGCGAAGAGACATCAATCGAGCGTCGAGTCTGCTCCAGTCGACCTGTGTCCGAGGCAAGTTGACCGATGTGTGGTTGTGTGCGTGCTCATACGAGCAGAAGTAGCATTTAGAAAGACAATGGTGGGAATTGTTATAAATTCGTAGCCAAACCAACACTAATCCACAGTCCAAGTGCCAATATTGCCTTCTCAATTATGTACTACTATGAATCCTTATATTTTTTTAAAAAAGCAAATTGATACAACTTTTGGGAGGAGCATATTCTCACTAAGTTTATCTCGGGAGACATTTTGTCAACACAGTAATTTTCAGCTTTGTTCAAGCTTTGCATGAAATAACAACATAGAGCACAAGCTCTATTTTTTAACAATTTGCTACTTTAAAGCTACACTAAAATCTAACACAACCTACCTATGTCAAATTGTATGTACGTAGGTACGTAGTGTATTAAACACTATATCAGGGGTGCCACATACATTCAAATGCAGTTTAAGTGATAGGGAAAAAAGCATAATGACTATTATAGAGTTGCGTACTACATACAGTATATGTACTACGTACAATACTGGATAATATATACACATAGGTATGCAACGTATTAGTTTAAAAAAGTTGGTGTAGTATACTTTTCATGGTTGATAGAGTTTAAAACAATGGCCGGACGGATTAATTTTATCTGTGTATGCCAAAAAAAGTGTATGTTCATACATATTACAATATGTATGTTTTTAACAAATTATGACAGTCCCAAGTACAGTAAACCCTCATTATTTCGAACTTCAATAATTCGAATTTAGGGTTAAATTCGAACTAGGTGGATGGTCCCAGTGTTCAGTATAGGCTTTACAATGTTAAATAATTTTGATAAATCGAATTTTAGGTTATTTCGAAATTCGAACTGAATTTTGGTCCCAGCCCATGTTATAACTTGCATACAGTTGTTTTAATTCGAACTTTGCAAAAGGATTGACAAAATAATCGCGAACAAACTTCGAAAAAAAAACTCAAACTACACATTTCCAATGTTTCCAATGGCGTCACGTCACAAAGAGAGTAGTCAAACTGCTCTCTGTTTTGTTGGGGTGGGGGAAGTGTAGGTCTAGTCTCTTTAGTATACAGGTTAGCCTACCCTGGAACACTTTAGGCGGGAATATTCAAACTTCATTCAACATTTTGAAAGCATTTGGCCGCGTATATAGTGCGAGTTAACTTTTGAAGGCAAAAAATAATGAATCAACATCGCGTTATATCAAATCAATAGGTAGTAAGTACTAAAAAAAAAAAAAAAAAATATTAGAATGTAGGTTTCTGTGGAAAACTTCCATGGAGTCAGGATGATACGAAGGGATGTGCGTTGTGAAAAATATCCGACCGAACCGGGGCTCGAACCCGGGACCTCTCACTTGCCGGGCGAGAGCTCTACCAACTGAGCTACCCGATCGGACGGACGGACATTTGACACAACGCACTGATGAGGGTTAGAGATCTCCGAGGAGAATGGAAGTCGAGTAAAAGAGGGTTGCGCACGCAAGTGCAAAGAGACATGGTGACAGTATCGTTACCGATGGTCTGATAGCTTGTAATGTCCAATCATTACCTTCATTCCATTCTCCTCGGAGATCTCTAACCCTCATCAGTGCGTTGTGTCAAATGTCCGTCCGTCCGATCGGGTAGCTCAGTTGGTAGAGCTCTCGCCCGGCAAGTGAGAGGTCCCGGGTTCGAGCCCCGGTTCGGTCGGATATTTTTCACAACGCACATCCCTTCGTATCAAAAAAATATTATTTTTTATTTTTTTTTATATTTCGAACTTTTTTAATTCGAACTGGGATTTTTTGGGTCCCCTTGAATTCGAATTAACGAGGGTTTACTGTACTATGTTTAAAAAGCTCAGGATATTTGGAGCAATTTGATTTAGGCAGTAGACACTCTTCGAGTTTGGAAAACGGTCCAAATGTAATTTTTACACGAACCATCCTACAATATCATAGCAGAACTCCAATCTAGCATTGGTACATTGATCAAATTGCAAGTAATATTCATTAATCTATATATATTTCGAAAGAAATTAATAACGCTAATCTTATAGTGGCCTTATAATTGCAATATTGATTATTGTTCTCAATATTGCAGATCAGAAGATTCATCTTACACTCTTAATGCGTGTCCTTTATTGATTGTATTTCCCGACTAACTGTTACAGTGGTAATTTTCTCTTCTGGTGTTGGTGACCATGTTATGTGTTGCGTGCATGATATGAAATGTAACATCCCATCCTTATTTAGCTCATAAACCTAGTACAAAAGGATTCATCACAATCGGTGATCTACATGGTACACCATTGTATGCATGCAATACCTACGGAAGAGATTTATTAATAATATTTAATACCCTTTGAAGTGTAATTAAGTGATTTTACAAAAGAACTTATAATTTTAATATATTTAAAAGGGTTGTTTTAAAATGTTTTTAAAGACATCCCTGTGGATTTAGTGACTTGGAAAAATAATACCTATCAATACTACCTGTGAAAACAAATATATATATATACATAATATGATTAGAAAAGATCATACATATTAATATATCAGTTGAATTGTTATTGTTTGTAAACTTTAGTTCCCATCAATATTGTACAGACAACGTAATGTTGTACGGCTTGTCTTCATACTTGTATTCTATCTATGATATTATAACGACGCATTGCAAATGCTGACATTTCTTATATATTAGATCTTAGGTTGGCCAGAAATTTAATGATTTTAAACAAATTTCATGTATGTAGAAATTTTTGATCAATCTTCAGCGATTCAACACTCAACGGTAGCTGGTAAGCTTCTTTCTGCTTGACCTATCTCTTCAACCTCCCTCGCAAAGATATGCTATGCTTCATGGGTGGTTTTGCTTAGGTTTTGAGAATAGAGTAGCCCACACTTCATCTCGGTGGTAGCTTACCTATTTGAATTAGTATTTATTCTAAGCCATGCAAGTTGGCGATACAAACATTCAGTTTTAGTACCACTAATTGTGTTGACTCGATTTGTTACAAACTAGCAAATGAAAAGCCTTTTATTTGTTCATGGCAAGCGAGGTACCCTCGAGGATTTGAATTCTGGCCAACTATTTAGATTTGATTCCTGTCTTTGCCAAAACGAGAATAATTTTGTTGGTAATAACTAATAATAATATTAATGCTAATTTAATCATTTTAAGAAGTTGTGTATGTATATATTATTTTATTTATAGTATGAGACCCTAGAAATACTCTATTAAGTATATACATATATTTAATAAAATTGGGCAGGTGCGGCAGGATTAATCAGTAGGTGCTTCCATTTGAGCTGGTACAAAGAATCTTGCTCAAGGTATCAAGAAATAAATTCACGAACGTAATAGAAATACTGAATTATAGCCTTACTGCGATTACAGTAGACAAATATTGGCGAGGTTTGTTAGCATTAACCAATCATAGAGAATGGACGACTAATGTTTTTTACTATTATCATTATCATAATTATGAAACGTAAATACAGATAATATATTGTCTACTGTGTCAAAAAATCTTGGTACAGTATTGGTTGTACAGTTTCCATATTGTACAAACTTTTGTATGGTTATTAATTAATACTTATAACACAGTAGGGAAAATAATAATATTGCCTTTTGATTTGTAAATAAACAGCATTTTCATTTTATTTGTTACAATACAGTATATTACATAAGTTATAGAGCCAGTTTTAAATGGTGATTTTATTTCTTAAAATTCGTTTTTAAAATCATCAATTTCGTTTTTTGTGTTTTTTCTGGAAGAGGGATTTCGCGATTTTGTGTTGATATTAAATTGGTTATAAAACACATTGTAATAGCCCCCAGAAACAATAATTTGATGAAAAACATGTATGCCACTTTGGAGGAGGGATTGGAATGGATTGGTCATGCACTATTAGCACTGAAATAGGCTTGTCTAGAATGGCGTCTTTAATGCTCTGTACTGTCTTTTCCCCAACCCACATTTTCTCTGTATAGATGATACATATTTAAAATTTCATGACGCAAAATGTATAGTTTGACAAGATATTTTCTTTCCAATCCAACAATTTTCAGTGCAGTAATTGTTCCAAAATATCCTTCTGTGTAAGTAGACTATTGATAAATAGTTGCAACTGGTTTAGGGTGGAAGGGGGGTTGGGAAAACCGGTCGACCTTGAACAGATGGGGGCGCAAAACAAAGCAGCCTGGAGGCATCATCAACTGGTTAGACTGGTCTGGTTCACTTTGAGGGTGGGTAGCAAAGTGTCTGGCGAGGGGGAGGGGGTTGAGTGAGTAGCACATGGAAAGAAACTGGTTTCGTTTGTTGTTGTGTGACCTGTTAGGGGGATAAAAGCAGTAATTTTAATAGAAAACCTTTATTTCGTGGTCATTTCGCGGAAAATGTTGAATATCGCGATCAGGGTTGGATTTCGTTTTTTTTCGCGATGTAAAAATGGTAGATTTGGGATCTATACACAATGAAATGGATTTTAGTAGAAGAAAATAGTGCAATCAGAACAATTCGCGAATTCGCGCATCACCATTTAAAACTGGCTCTAGAACATAACATTCAGTAGTTTCACTTTCTCCGCGAGACCACAAAGTATTCCTTCCTCTACTCTCCACTTTTCCTGGTGGTATTTTTTAAAAGATCTAAAGCATAAAAATACTGATATGGTAACTTATATGTACTACATTAGTCTGATTGTCATAGTAATGCCAAGTAATACATTAGCACAAATAATACATTCAGCATTTTATGTTTTCCAGTAGGTACGGGGAGGTGATTTAAATTCTTTAACGTTGCTTTTGTACTAGGTAAGTTCATACCAGTCCGGGCCTGGTTTTCTATGACTCGTGAAGATTTTATACAAAAGTTTTCCAGTATTGGGAACATTTTCCTTTTCTAGGCTACAATTTTACTGTTCACTATAATCTGTAGGGAACAAAGTCTTGTTGACAACAATCGCTATACCTACCCAGTACCCACATAATGTTTTTGGGTTATGAATAGTATACTAAGAGTCGATTCTGAATATGATTAGATAGTGATACGTCAGGTGTCCTGATATATGAAAATAAAACTATAAATACTAACAAAACATGGCACGTAGAAACCCTATTTCACTAGGTATTGGGTACTCGTAAAAAAGGAACTTCGTTAAAACTTATCGCCATTGCTTTAAACATGAATTTTTACTTACAATTACCTACTGAAAATGAAACTCAAAGTACGTTAGTACTAAATGAAAAACTAATCTAAATAGTAAATCTGCTAAGTCTGAAAAAGGACCCCCAACACTGGCATATTCAATGAAGCAGAACTGATATTTATGACTTGGGAAGAACCGTAGGAAGAGCATTCAGATGGCATAGTGCAAGTACTATGGGAAGCATTATAATGAAATTAAATTTTGCTTCTTGTATGAAAAAATATGACAAAATTCATACTATTCTGGTAACATATTATTTAGAAGTCTTACTAGTCCAGTCAAATCAGGCTTAAACATGTCCCAAACCCAAAACAAATTGCAACATTTGGTTTTTTGGTGTCATTCTCTTCAAAAAAATTCCCTCTACAACATATCCAAAATCCGTGCATCGGAAGTACTTTTTAATCACTTTTTAAGTTAATTTCCCATGCTAATTCCATCTTGCAATAAAACATATTTTTCATGTAGGTAACTCCGATTTTTACGAAACTTGGCAGAATTGTTCACCATCCTAAATGAAACAAATAGCTCTCTGAGCGTTTTTCTCTAAATCTTATCGTTTGGGAAATATGGACCTCGCAAAACGTCAAATTACACTCGAAGTGACCGAAATCGTCGAAAACTGACTATAATATGACTTTTCGATGGGCCATATTTCCCAAACGATAAGATTTAGAGAAAAACGCTCGGAGAGCTTTTTGTGTTCATTTAGGATAGTGAACCATTCTGCCAAGTTTTGTCAAAATCGGAGTTACATGAAAAAAAGTTTATTTTTGTAAGATGAAATTAACATGGGAAATTAAATTAAACAGTGATTAAAAAGCACTTCCGGTGCGCGGATTTTGGATATGTTGTAGACTGTAGAGGGCATTTTCTGAAGAGAATGACACCAAAAAACCAAATGTTGCAATTTGTTTTGGGTAAATCTCTTATTTGACTGGACTATTACAGCATTACTTGACTTATAAGATGAAAGCTCAGGAAGTAAATATACTAACATCTGAGGAAAAGTAGGTTCTGTAGAAGAAACCTTGATTCCAGCATAACACAGACATACTTTATAGGCTGTATTAGGCCATACTGCCAAGTTATTGGTGGAATTATTGTTTCATTATTAATATTTTGGTTCCGATAAACTTGACCGAAGTAATAAGGTCGGCAGTGCAAATAACTTGAGAGCAGCAAGTATAAAAATATCCTAACTTTAACGCTTTAAGGTAGGGTATACTGCCTTACATTAATTAAAAAGTAAAATAAATCACAGATTGTGGAGTAGTAACATTGATTACAATATTACGCCGATTAATATTTGTATACTACAATTTATGGTATGTATGTATTTGATATCATTTTATCATGTGTAAGAAGCAGTTTCACACAACGAAATATCATTTATAGTCTTAAGAATACGTACTGTCATTAAGAAAGCGAATGTTTGAACAAGTAAACATAATATGTAGATAAAATGGGAGTGTCTATTCACACAGACACTGAAATATGCACTTACACATTGGTGGGAATAGCAGACGGTACACACATGGGCAATTTGTACAGCGATACTAACAAAGGAAAGTTTACACTGACATCAGGCCCAGCAAACAGCAATTCCACCCATCACAAGTGCACCGAAGTCAGTGTAAACTTTCTGTTGTCAGTGCTCCATTGGCGTATATGGACGAATACAACTCGCCACATTTGAGGTTGAACTTCTGTAGTTTGACGAGAGTATCTTGCCAGTTCCAGGTTTCTAACTTGTATTCAAAAATGTATGATAAATAAAATAATCATAATCAAGATTTACAAATGTCATGGAAATTTTTGTGATTCCTAGTGATTTCTATGTGAAAATGAAATCCCAATTTCCAGACAAATTTTTATCTATAGGTAACTCATATTATGCCAATGGGTTAAAGCCAATGTGTGAAACTACTGCTCTTCCCACCAACTTCAGTAAGAATTTCGGTGTTTAGTGATGACTAGACCAGCCAAATAATAATCTCATTAGCTTGCCTTACATATTTCACTGCTGTGACGATGTGATGAGAGCTGCAGGTGAGGTGTTATAAACTCATGCTCACCTTCTCTTGAAGTATTTGGAAATAGCAGGCCTGTAAGAGAAATCACAAAACATTAGTCGGTGAGAGTTGCCTCAAGGATATGCGGTCGCGGATCAAGTGGGAATACGGAGAGTGGGGCGACCGAGAGAGAGTTGGATGGGAATGATCACGGATGTGCTGGAGGAAGGTAGAGTGTGTTGGAGGATGAGAGACGGTGCAAGAAGCATGGTGCAAGGAATTTGTGGAACAATTAAGAGTGGAAGAAGAAGCGGAGGAAATGCCAGACGTGGTCAGTTTCCACGAGTCCTGCGGCCCCGATTCTGGTGGGAACACACCCAGACCCTATGTGTTGGAACCAGGAATGGATTATAATTTATTACCTACTGTTTAAAAAATTTCAGCACAATCGGTCAAGAACTTAGAGAAAATATCTCACTTCATAAAAGTGTTACACTACATCATGTTTCTTAGCATACAAGTTGATTACAGTTGATTGAAGTTGATTGTATGCTTACCTTGAGCGTTGTAAACATGATTCCTAATTCTCCATTCTGCAAACAAGGCTCCATAAAATCTTCAATGAAATGTATCTCCGAACCAAGTTGCAGTATTTGTGATCTGACGACGACGAAATGGAAGACGGGAAACAAGTCGTCCATTGACCATAGATATGTAGTGCCTAATTCTTGTTGCACAGCACGTGTCATCTGTTGGAATGTGCTGCGTATCACAAAGAGTTTTTCAAGCGGTGAGAACGTCGTCTTGAGTTGCTGCAACGTTTCGACAGCATCGTTGAACAGCAGCTGCTGGCGACGGGGAGAAAACGAAGGCTCGCCGTGGCGCGGAGAACTGTTCTGGGAGGCAAAGTTCACGCAGAATTTTCTGAAAAAAGAAGACAATTGTAGGTACTTAATATTTTTTAAGGAGACCAAAACCAACTAGTAAAAAGTGTTTCGAGTTAGGACGGTATACAGCAAGAAAAGGAAGAATATGCTGTTGAAAAAAAACTATAATATTTTACTGCAAACAAAAACCTATTACAAATTGTTGAATACATAATACATACATACAACAACAATATACACCACACACAATATAATAAACCTAACCTACTTTAATATAACTTATTATACATTTCCATTAGGTATTGATCCATGGGCTGGAGAAAACTTAACTGTAGGACAAGGATTTAAAATTACGTTTCAGAGCAAGATTAAAATCACGCTCTCGTAACGACTTAATCATGTTCGAGATAGCTTTGAGTGGAGTCAGGATGAAATGAAGAGATGCAAGATGTAAAAATATCCTACCGAACTGGGGCTTGAACAAGGAACCTTTGAATTAATGGTTGAGAACTCCACCAACTTGCAGACTAAAGCTGCGTTTTACAACAAAATTAACATTCGAAAATTAAGAAAATTAACGCAATTTCAATTGTCAAGGCCATGTAAACTTATGGATTCGTTCACAATGAAATTTTGTAAATTAACATACGCCAATTTCACCTCAAAGTGGACCTACTTTCAACTTTCAAGTCGAACAATAAGTGGAGGAAGTGGCGCATGCGCACGGACTCTTGTCTCACATCTAACTCACAGCTGATCGCGCTGGCCGGCGCCATCTTGTTTTACGAGTGTGTTATGTTTGTGGTTGTGAACGAAAGTGGAATTGCGTTAATTTTGCAACGTTAAGTTGTTGTAAACGCGGCTTAATTTATAACTCCATGAGCTCCATAGCACTCGTATGGAGAGTGAGAGGTTCTAGGTCGAGGCCAAGTTCTGCCTGATGTATTTCAAATCACACTTCAGCACATCCCTCTGCACATGTGCAGAACCAAGTTGCTCAACTAATAGCTGCTAGTGTTAGTCTTTGTAGTCTAGTCAAAAGATACTGTAAAATAGCTTGAACCCAAAACTAATTGCAACAGTTACTTTTGTGGTATCTTCAGAAAATCAGCTCGATTAGTAGGTACTAAGGTACACATCCAAAATCCACTAAAATCCGAACAATGCAGATTTTTGAAAATCGGCTTTTAGCATAAAACCCCGAGGTAAACTCTATGTTAAATCGACTAAATGAATTTCATGAACCACTCCGAATTTTATGTAACAAAACATGTTTCTCTTACTGATCAACTCCAAGAAAAGCCATAAGCGTATTGTCTGGTTGCTTGTTCCAATTGAGCAGTCGCTTCCAGTAAGCATCATCTTCTTGCTTGTTGTGCAGCGCGTAGAGAACAAACAATGCCGAATGCACTCGAGGGAGAAGAACAGGATGAAGCAAAGACGCCGAACTCACCGATTCACTGCAAAACAAAACAAAATTGAAGGTATTTAGTTTGTGATTATATTTACGAAAAAGTTGGCATGACAATAGTGTCAGTTTCTTGTAGTACCTACAACAGTTTTTAAATTTCACTAAAAATTGTGAATGTTGGAGACTGTTCAGGGGAAACTGTCCTAATAAAATCTATTAACAGAGAGACAATTCCTCAGCCTCGATTTGACCAAAAAAATTTAGCGAGGTCCGTCAAACCACAGTGGAGGTCTATCTTTCTGGTAAGACTGACGTTGCACCAGTCACGTGACCTTCAAATTCATAGTAGTTTCGGGCTTGGCTGGGGCTACCGCAGATCATCTTACCTCGACGTTTGAGCGAAAAATCATAATATTAGGAATTTAGGACTGGATTGTATCCATGGGAAATTTTTTGAAAATTTACCTAATGATTGAAATTAAACAAGGTCAGGTGACAGAATTGATGCAACAGGAAAGCGCAAGTAAATTTGTTCAAGGGAAATCTGTCTTTGAGAATGTAGGTTTCTGTGGAAAACTTCCATGGAGTCAGGATGGTAAGGATCAGGGGAGTCAAGATCAGGGTGTTATCGTCCTGACTCCAAGGAAGTTTTCCACAGAAACCTACATTCTCATCATTCAAGCTGAAAAGCAACTCGTTCAGTCGAGTAAAAGAGGGTTGCGCATGCAAGTGCAATGAGACAGGGTGACAGTATCGTCACCGGTGGTATGACAATTCGTAGTGAGCATTCTCTACCTTCATTTCATTCTCCTCGGAGATTTCTAACCCTCATCATTGCGTTGTGTTTGTGTCTAATGTCCTTCCATCCGACCGGGTAGCTCAGTTGGTAGAGCTCTCGCCCGGCAAGTGAGAGGTCCCGGGTTTGAGCATCGGTTTGGTCGGATATTTTTCACAACGCACATCCTATCTAATCTGTCTTTATTTATCCACCTCACCTCTCTTGTTCGCTTGCGCTGGAGCAAGAGAGCAGAAGTTCTTCCCCAGCCAGGGGCAACGCAGGGAATAGGAGCCGCACAACCTCGTACACGCGACTTGTCATGGAGTGCAACTCCGTCACTGCGTGACTGAGCAACAGCGGGTGAACGCGCACACCTCCGTACGTTGCCGTGTACGCCGCTGTGATTTCAGACAGCAGTTTGCCCAGAGGATGGTGAGGGCTCTCAAATGCCTGGTATTACATATAAAAAAACAATGTCAAATGATTATTCATGTACACACACAAACTGACAAATGGCAGTTGATACCTGAAAACCATAATATGATTGATTACCTATTATATTACAAACAATCTGCTTATGTGGAGTTGTTGAACATGACAATGATTTACTTTTACTCCATATTTGTCTTATGTTAAGTAAAATTGGCTGCACACCACAGTTGAATATATAAAAAAATATTTTCCAAATTATAATTGTTATTTAAAAAAAAACTTACTTTACAATAAGGCAGAGTTATTGCAATATTTTTGTAAACAATCTACTAAAAAGATGTAATATTTTGGAACAATGAGTTGTGAGATTAGAAATATAAGTTTGACTTGACCTTTATTTACGAATTAGATTACTATTTACTATTTAATTTTCAATACAATTTTGGAGGACGAAGGAGAGGAGGACCTAGAGAGGAGTGGATGCGGCAGGTCAGGTCGGACATGGAGGCAAGAGGCTTAGAAGACGATGATTGCCATCTGGAATGTGGGAAACGGCTGTAGTTGCTGTAGAAAACTCACTTTATATATAATAATAATAATAATAATCTTCCTCCCGGTTCCAAGAGTTGGGTCGGGGGGTGGCGAGGCCACCATTTACTAGGGCCCGGACTCCTAAGCTAGCTGGCCAGGCTTGGCTCTTCCTCTTCGTTCTTCTTCTCTACCAGTTTTTTCCACTTCTTCCTGTCTTCCCACCACCTTCCTTCTTCCACTTCTTCCCACTTCTCCAGTCTCTCTTGTACATCTTCTGCTACCAGCTCTCTCCACTTTTCCCTCGGTCTTCCCACTCTCCTTTTATCACTTCTCGCAGCTTCGAACTCCCGACGCGGTATTCTCTCCCTCTGCATTCTCTTCATGTGGCCAAACCACCGTAGCCGCTCTCTCCCCATTTTAAATGCCAACCTCTCTACCTTCAAGTCTCCTCTAATCTTTTCACTCCTGATCTTGTCCATCTTAGTTACTCCTTGTATGCTTCGTAAAAACTTCATTTCTGCTGCCTGCAACTGGCTCTCCTCCTTTCCTCCGATCGCCCACGTTACGGAACCGTAGGTGAGTATTGGCAGGAAATAGCTTTTGAAAAGGAGTATCTTGCATTTCTGGGGGAACTGCTCATTCCAAAGAAGTTTCCTGACTAACTGGAAAAATGTGTTAGCCTGTTGCACTCTTGATGTTATCTCTCTTCCTATTTTTCCATCCTTAGTTAGCCAGCTCCCCAGATACTTAAACTCTCCTCTCTCCGCCAGTTCCAAGCCCCGTAGCCTGATCTTCACATTTCTTGTTGCCTTCCTCTCCATTACTAGTGTCTCACTCTTTTCCTGACTTATTCGCATACCGTATTCTTCAGTCATCTGGCTCCATCTATCAATCTTTTCTTGAACACATTCGCTGGTTTCTCCCCACACTACGATATCATCTGCATATACCAGTGTATTCGTCTCCTGGTCTTCGCTTGGTTCTACTTTTCTCAGCAGCTCGTCCATGACAATGACAAATAGTGTTGGGGAAAGAACGCTGCCCTGTCGAAGTCCTTCCTTCACCTCAAACCATCCTGTCTTCCCCTCCACTGTTTGTACACAGCTCTCGTTCTTCTCATATGTGCTCTTGATTCTCTCAATCAGACCCAATCCCACCCCCTTCCGCTTCAGACATTCCCATACTTTCTTCCTTGGTAGGCGATCGTAGGCCTTTTCCAAGTCTAGAAAAACCATGTACAGTTTTTCTCCACTCTCCCACTTTCTCTCCATGACTTGTCGGATAGTGAATATTGGATCAATGGTTGATCTACCTGGCCTGAACCCATATTGTTCCTCCCTGAGCTTTTCCTCTACTACTTCTTTCAGTCTAAATTCCACCACTTTTTCGAATACTTTGGCACATTGACACATCAAAGTAATTCCCCTGTAGTTGCTGCACTTCTTCCTGTCACCCTTTTTGTAGATTGGTTACTATATATTGGTAGATTGGTTACTTTATATATACGTAATACAATTTTGCAAAATTGGATTTTGCAAGTTAACAAACTAGTTTTAACTAGGGGTGTGCGAGTACTCGAAATTTCGAGTTCGAGTCGAGTTTGGGGGGTGAATCGAGTCAAAAAGGGTTAAACTCAACTTTTTCGAGTTTTCAATTTTTTTTTTTTTTTTTTTTTTTTTTTTTAAGACAATATCTATCCTGCCTACATCCTTAACAGACCCCTACATACTTCTTCCATCAATAATCCACTCCTCAACTCACAAGAACACATGCATTTTTGTTAAAATGTTTCACAATGAAATAATAACGAAGCATTGTTGGATGAAATTGTTGAGATTTGGGAAATATGATATTCCTGCTGATAAAGTGACATAACTCAACTGCAGGTCTAAGTGCTCCTAACAATACTTCTGGGAATGCAAAAACCCAGAATTCTTGGCCTAAGGATGTTCTAGGGTCTTTGGCTTTACATTCTATGTAGTGCCTAGTACCTACGATCACCACACTAAAGGGATCGGAAACTGTCTGCGTATTGTGACGTCACTCCCATAAGACCAATGCTAAATGATGGCGGCCCAGTGCTTGGGCCGCCGATTTGCTCTTTCTTACTTCCTGCTCCGTCTTACTTCCGGCCGGTCCCCCGCGAAATTTAAAAAAGTACGCTTTTGGAGTGTTTAAATTTGATTCACACAATTGCCGCCAGGTTTTAAAGAGCTTCTCAAACTTGCCGCTGCTAAAGAAGATAGCGCATTGTCGAATATTTGAATTCTGTTCTGGCGGGAGAAAAAGACATGTGTCACGTGAGCGACATCACAGCCGCTTGTTCTATGCTTGTTGTGTTCAAGGTGACCAAGCACATGGCCAGCTAGTCAGACAGTTTCCGATCCCTGTAAAGTGTGGTGATCGTAGCTAGTACCTAGTAGTATTTCTAGTTGCAGATTGCATGGATTTTTTCCCCCAAAATACAGTAGCTGTTAAAGCTTAGATCTTTACTTGTCATTCCAAGCTACAAATTTCTAGTAGCAGCACTTCAAACCCCAGTAGTATGAGAATCAAAATTATTTACCTACATCTTATCTTATTATAAGAAATTACATGAATTAGCAGCCCTACAATGTATAGATGATGTATGATTAATGTAAATATTTCTATTCATTTTGTGATGGTTGAATAATAATTTTATGACCTAATAGTACATAGGTGAACATTTGCTGAACATGACTCGAACTCGACTCGAAAAACTCGATTCATCTCACTGACTCGACTCGACCTTAAAATATCAAACTCGCACAGCCCTAGTTTTAACCTTTACCTTATTCAAGACATGTCTTACCTAGGTATTGCACATTACTCCATGGTAGTTTGTAAAGAGGTGCTTTTCCTGTCACTACTTGCCAACTCTGGACACAATGCAATAGTACTTTAAAGAAACAGAAAGACATAAAATGACTTTACTTTTGTCTATAAATTGAACATACTTTTGCCAGATAATGCCGCATTTCTTGGTAGTTCTCCCTGTTCAGCTTATCCCGGCCAAATTGCGGTATTGTATCAAGTTTATCCATGAAAACACAATCTCTGCTGCTGATAGTGCGTGGTCGTTGTAATGTCTCTTGGTGCGAGTTGGAAATGAGGACGGCTACGTTGTCCCACACTTTCTGTGTGTCCGTGTTGTTGTTGACGTTCAATGTCTTTATGCCGGGCTCCGGCACGCCGAGCTGCTGGTAGCACTGGCGGAAGATTGCTCGCCATTTCTGGTCCGCACTCACGCAAAGCTTGCCGAAAGAACTGCAGGAACAGAAACAAAACATTTCTTACAAATGGACAACAAACAGCATCAGTCATCAGAGGCATGAAAAATATAATTTTCTGATGCACCAATACTTTTAAAGAAATAAATGCAATTTGTCGAAAACTAAGGAATAAAATCCTATTCTTTCAGGTTTAAAATATGAACATCTTGCCTTTGTTGCAAATTGTGAATCCAGTAGAGGATAGAACAGACATGGATATGGAGATATGAAAATGTATTCGAACAAATAAGCGATACGTGATGGAGCCACTTCTGGCAGGAAAATTTTTAGATGCACTTTTTTGTTTTGATGTTCGTGTTTCCACAAGGCAGTGAAAAAGGAGAAACAAATGAAATGTATATTTAGTAACAAGTTTACCTTTTCAGCCATAACAAACAACTAAAGCAAATTTTATATAATTTATTTACATGAATAAACCCTTTACAACCGCCATTATCATAGTACCAAAGAATCCACCAGAGGTCAGTCGTGTTCCTTATTTTCTCGAAATGCAATTTCAAAGGAAAATGAGACAAAATCCAAATGCTATCATTTTTGGACCAGCGTAAATTAAAAACAAGTAACGAATTACTAGACACTTTAATGAGTCAACTTGTCCAGTTAAGATTCAGATGGCAAAGAGAAGGCAAAGAAGACCTAGAGAGGAGTGGAAGCGGCTGGTCAGGCTGAACATGGAGGTGAAATCTTGATTGTGTGAAACATCTGTAGATAAATAGAGCATTATAGGTACCTGGGATTAGACTTCAGTTGAGCAGATGGGTTTGATGCATTCTTGTGCAATGTGCCATTTACTTTAACCCCTTCATTCCAAGCGCCATGCAGCGTACCCTCCAGCCGATCCCCGCCGAGAAATGTCAGCGTTCCTTTGCCGTTGAATAAGCCCATGCCTTTAAATTCTCCTTCATAATGTGTACCATCTTCAAACACCATTACTCCATAGCCCTGTTGAAAAATTACAAAAATGCAATTGTCACTAAAAATATGTGAAGTAGGTAGGTACAAGGTCTGTTCTTCAGGGTGTTCTAACCTGTTCGGAACACACCGGAAGTCTTCACGGAAAAGTTTACTAATACCTATCCGTCGAGTTTTGATTCGTAATTCATGCACCTAACATATTCAGTGACGTACTTCCGCCTGCTCCGAGCAGGTTAGAACACCCCGACGAACAAACCTACAGATTGAAATTTACATCTAGTGGAGCGGGCGCTCCACCCAGCCAAGTCATACTTAACACTCACAGTCACTCAACATACCGTAAATGCCTATATAAACTGATATTTTACTACTAGCCTACAATGAATTAAATAGAACCCTTACTGAAAGTGTATCTTGAAGAAAATTCCCTTCGTAGTAGATGCCATCCAAAGTGACAATCAAACCACATCCGTGCTTCATGTTGTTACTCCAATTTCCCAAGTACTTCTCTCCTAGAATCACAATTAGTCCAAATGTCATGGACAATAATTCCAGCATTTTGCCATTATGCATAGATTATGCCATGGTTTGTAATGACTAATGACCTACTTTTTTTTTTAAATCATTTGTAAAAAATTAAATAAAATAGTAAAAAGTTATGAAGTCTAAAAACTTCAGAGGGAAATGTTATAATTTTATTTTGTTTTTATTAATGGATCGAAAGAAATACCTGTAATAATGTCATCCATCACGCCATACCCTTGTTTCATTCCGGTCACCCATTCCCCAATGTACACTGAAGCAATAGATGCCATGAAATGTCCCTGCTTCCTCACACCATGTCCATGCGGTAAGCCGTCTTTGAAATATCCTTCATATACATCGCCATTCGAATACTTCAGTACGCCGTAGCCATTCTGCAAGCCCTCTTTCCACTGCCCTTCGAAAACACTCACAGCAGGTATTTCCATTCGTCCAAAGCCACTTGGTTGGTTGTTCTGAAATTTACCAACGTAGATACGTTCATCGGCCCACTCCATTTTGCCTGCACCTTGGAGTTTGCCATTTTGCCAACGTCCAATGTATGTTGCATCTTTATATAAAGGATGTTTAGTGAACTTGTACGTAGCAGTTCTAACAACAGGGGGCTTGTGGGAATGAGATTTCTGAAGACTTTTTTTGATGGCACCTTGTAATGCCTGTAGCCATTCGATCTTGTCATGTGGACTGGAAGTGCTGAGTGTGAGAGTGTCTTCAGGCATCGTCAAAGACAAGGCATTCTGAACTGAGTCGGTGTCTTGCAACGCTTCCACCCATATCGTCGGAACTGGGTGAATGGTTTGCGAGCTTCCGTTGACATGGACCAGAACGTCGGTGAGAAGAATAAACCAGTGCGATGAGAACCTGCCCGAGTTCACCAGAGAGATGGGATGAGAACGGGACTCGCGAACGAGACGACGTTCTGGCGACCGCAGGAGCTCGACAAGTCTTCCGGAAGATTCCCAGAATAGCCGGGTGTAGTCGGCTTCTTTCTTGCGACGTTCCTGTTCTTCCCAAAGCTTATCCCACTTGCAAAGCGCTTCCTGCAGTTTTCTTTCAACAAGTTGCTTTAAATCTAACCGTTGTTCTTTGAACGTATTACAATGCATTAAAGAAAGGATCATACATTTGTAAATATTTAAGCGATTGAGGGGTTGCAAAAATGCAGCCAATATTATTGCATCAGCAGACTTTTTGTTCTTCTTGACTGGCACTCGGTCAGCAAACACCGTGAAAAGCTTCTGAGCAAGGTCGACAGATCTGGCAATGTGTGACACTCCGCTGATTGAAATGACATCGCAAACAGCGTTCAAATAGTTGCGATATATTCTGACATGCTCATCTACATTGTAAACCATGGTTATGCTGCTCGCTTCTCCGCCTCTTTCTGTGAGATTTATGAATGATTGGATGTTGAGCGATGTAAAGCTGACGATGTCATTGTAACACATACATAGAGTCTCATACACGCTACTCTCTTGAGAGAGCGAGATAGCAATATTGTCTTTTTTATGGAGCTGTTTGATGAGAGTATTTTGAACTAACAGAGCTTCTTCTAAGAATGCCTGTTCCACAGTTAAATCTTGCACAGCTGCAGATATTTGGTTTTCACTTATCGAAGAAGCAATTACATTGTTTGAAACGCATACGTATTTTTGTAGAGTGGCATTGTCATTGCTTCCGGCGGCAATCAATTTTGTTCGATCTTCATTTGTTTCCCTGTTGGAAAAAAGCAAATATTTAGGCCAGGTTATTCACACAGAGTTTTGAAGTACACAGTATTTATTTAGGTATTGCATAAGTGTTGTAACAGCCATGTTCTAGCATGATCGAAAACAAACAGATTATTAGAGAAGGTAAAAATGTGAAAAGATGATTATTATTATGTAATTATCATTGTAAATATCAGAATTATCTGATAAATTAATTCGGTACCTACATCAAAAAAAGAAGTCTAAGTTAGTATGACACATTTCCCGGGTGATTTGAACTGTGACCTAATAGCATGGGAAGTCACATGGGAAGATGTGATGTCACAAACATTATGACAAACCAAAAGAATACAGTGCTACAATGAAGTCTCTAGAACAAATCCAAACTGCTATCCATAGAGTATGGAATACATACAGAATAAGTTAACACACCTGTGTTTTCCGAAGTAGTAGATATTGCTGTCATTCGTTATTAAAATACTGATCTTGTTCCCAGCGGCTACTGCACTAGCTCTGTCGAGGCCGCTTATCTGCTGAGGCGAGCTTTGGTCATTGATGGTTGAATAGAGTACCTAATTTTGTACACACAAATAAATCACTCATGGAAGCAGAACATGAACCACAGCAAGGACAGATGCAGTCTCACGAAAAAAGTTTAAGCATGATTTCAATTTTGTGTACTGGCATATCAAAAGTAGAGGTAGAAATATCCCCCAAGTGCTGGGGTGTTAACACATTTAAACGTCAACTGTGCGTTTAAACATTTTAATATTGTATCACTTGCTGAAAAGTTGAAAACTAGTTAGGTAGGTACCTACTATGTTTTTGTCAAATTATTGTTATTTTGATAGTAATGAAGTGGGGAATCTGGAAGATATCCAGTGCAGTGAACAATTTCAGAAGTTTGAGTGTTGTGAACCTAGGTAAAGTTCATTCACCGTTTGAATATTTCTGATGTTTTGGTCGATCACGTCATTCATTGGTCGTTCACGTGAACACTGCCCTGTCAATGGCATGACTTTCTTCTTTGGATTATTGAAATTGTATAATTTATGTGAAATACACAATGTTTTATAGTAAAAAATATTAGAAATATTAAATAAAATTCATTTATTTATATCTACAGTGGTAGACACAGTGGTTATACATATTTTTTGATTATTGTAGAGATGGGCCGATTTCGATTCTCGCGATTCCACCGATTCCCTTGTCCATATTTAAGCGATTACGATTCTTTTTGAAAATCCTGCCCTTTTAGCTTAATATTTTAGGTTAAAAACATCGCCAAAGCACAATTCGTAGTATAGAGTGATTTCACCCCCTCTGAATACAATGGGAATAGGCTCCTCCCCCAACCTTGAAATCTCGGCGTAGGGCCATCAGGCCAGTGAGATGCAGCAACAGCATGTGTTTAGGGGTGATTGTTTTCTTAGTTTATATAAAGTTGGGCAAGAATAACTTTTAAACAAATTATACGTGTGAATAGGTAATACTAATCCTTATGCATAAACCAGTTCAGAATCCTCATTTTAAGGAGAAATATTTCCAATTATTATTTAACATTGAGGGGTCTGCCCTTCAGTGAGATTGTGACGTCAGCTGAAATCAGTCTATTACTACTTACTTTCCAACAAAATTAAAGATCTAAATAATAGGTAGGGTGAGTTGGGGTAATTGTGGCTTGGGGTAATTGTGGCGAGGGCTGTTTATTTCTGGGGGTGGGTTATTTGATTTTAATAAAAATATGGATTTCCATTACTAAGATAGTATACATATTTTAAGACCAATAATTTTAGTATATAGTTAAATTTGTGTGAATGACAAGGACTTCAAAAACGCATATAGAAAAAAAGCTGAAGTCAAAACTGCAGATGTTTCATATAATCACTATATCTTTCAAAATATTGAGATTGATAATATGCTATATTTTTTTCCCTGAAGAGAAAGGATGAAAGAACAATATACATTTTTTTCAAGATGCAAGGCCCCTATTTTAAAAAACGGCAGAGGGCGCCACAATTACCCCGAAAAATTTGAAATGGGGCAATTGTGGCACAGAAGTTGGGGTAATTGTGGCAGTGATTTAAATGATTAATTCCATGAAATGTTAGATCAGAACACTATTATGTTGGTAGACATGCTTTCATGTTGGTCGACATCTACCAAATTGATTTAAAAAAAATTATTTCCTGATTTTCCTACAGTTTTGGATTCTTTAATGTACGTAATGTCTACTATTTCTGGAGAAACTGAAAATGCATGATTTTAAAATGCACTAGGCCGTTTTGGTGTGAAAAACTCAGTCTAAAAATTTCAAAAAAATTGAGGTTCATTGGAGTTGTTAGATGAAGCCACAATTCCCCCGGATTTTTTTTTTGCAAAGCATATAGAAGATACAGAGCGGAGCCACAATTACCCCTTTGGTGGGGTAATTGTGGCTCCGAAGGAAATTAAAAAAAAAAAAAAATTAACACCTGCAATAAAAAAATAATTAAAAAGTAAAAACACATCAATAGGCAGCCAATGAGTTACTGAATCACCCTATTTTTTTCAGAATTGTGATGTGATAATTAGTATGCCCACAATTAAATACCAAAGTCAAAATATGCATTTCGGTGCCACAATTACCCCAACTCACCTACATTAAATGTTGTTTGATTTGAGAAATTGTTTTCTTACCACTTTTCTATTTTTCATTTACTTACCTGAGGGAAAAATACAAATGGGTGGCAAATACAGTGAGGTTTGTAGGTATTTGTGAAGAATCGGTGAAGAATCGGAATCGCAGGAATCGGAGCTAAGAATCGGTATCGGAATCGGAATCGTGAAATTTTGGGATCGGCCCATCTCTAGATTATTGTATTAATATTTACATGTGTAGGTATACGTTCGCTTGACTACAGTAGTACACGGCCGCCATTACGGTTCATTATTCTTACCGTGAACGAACTTTACATCACAAATTCTCTTGAAATTATAGGTACAGCTACCTACATTCAATAGTTGGTATACCGGTTTCCCATACCAACATGGGGATTTGGCTGGATTCTTTTGAATGAGACCCTAGTCCCTACACACCCAACAAATCATAAAATGGTATTTGAACAAAACGGATTGGCTTCTGGTTCGGTTCCTTGACAATCAGTCCTTGTTATTTATTAAATTATTATCAATGAAATCAGAGCTCAACTACTAGAGTTAGACAACGTGTTAGCATAGACTAATCAGATGATGCCACACCATTCTGTTCCTCCAATCCATTTCTTTCAATGTTTTATCATTTGTTGAGTATAGGGGAGGAGAGGCAACAAGTAAAATCACTGCCAGCATTTTCATGGTCCTCACACGTTAAATGTTTAGTCCGTACATACTAAAATTCACAGATTTTCCCACCACTAAAAATGACAGTAGATAAATTATTCTTTAAATTTCACAAATAACTCACATTTAGTAGGTACACCTATTACTATCATAGATACCTAGATGATATCTATATGTATGACTGACCTGGTTTGCATCATTTCCTCCCCAAGCATATGCTCGGCCGTCAAGTGTGAGGGCGATGGAGTGGGATTGACCACAAGCTATACTTCTCACTCCAGTACCAGTCAGCCGAGAGACTATTGATGGTCGATGTCGTTTTATCATATCTCCTGTGCCCAGCTGTCCTCGGTTTACACTCCCCCACGCCCACACTTCCGTAGACAGCAAGCCCATACCAGAGCGAGACATGGCGCTTGTACGTTCAGTGACCCCCAGCTCAGATTCTTCACCGCGATCGCTTGTCCCCGTACTAGAAGATCATAGATATTTTATCACAATCCTACAAAACATGAATTTCATGTGGTTTTTGGAGTCAAGTATTTAGTGGTAATGCATGTACACTCAAACAAATAATAAACGGTACCTCGAAAGAAAAGGATTGGCTAATAAATGTTAAATGGCATCATCCCATAAAGTCTGTGCTAATGCATTATCTCAAGGAAACTGACCACCAGCCAATCCGTTTTGTGCTAAGTACCGTTTTTTATTGGTTTGATTGTACCTACTTTGAATGTAATATTAAAGTGTTTAAAACAGATAAGAGAGGTTGCAAAGGAGAATTGGGAGACCGAATTGTCAGTTCAACTGTAGAGAGACTTGGTTAAATGGAATTATTTGAGAAAGGAAGTCAATGAGGTAGAATGTTGTGAAGAGGAGATGAAAATTTGAGTGAAGACGAAGCGTGAGACGAGGTGATGGTGATGCTGTGGAAGATAATGAATACCAATACCTACGGCTTGGACAGCGGGCATGTTATTGTTAATTTGCTTTAAACCCTTCAGCAGTGTAGTCACATTGTACACATAATTACCTCAGACTTGATGTTAAGCTCGTTGCAGCTTTCAGCTCATCACAATTCAACTCCTCGAATGACTCTCCCAGATCTCCAGTTCTTTTCGTCGAGCCATCATTTGTATCTTCTGATCCGCCACTCATATGCCGAGACAAAGTAGCTACTCTATCCCCCACATTCTTAACACCCTCATATACTAGATTCGCCATTGTCGACACATTCTGTTTGAGCATTCTTGAGGGGCGTACAAGAGAAGCTTCAGCACACTCCACCAATAGCTCCTCGCCGGCTCCACCATAGCTCGAGACCCAAGACAGCTGACGTGTAAGGAACTGCCGAGCAGCTTCAGTGTTAATGAAGAATTCATTCTTCTTTTCTTCACTATCACTTTCACTTTCGTTTACTTTATCGGAAGCTACAATATTGGATGTTTTGTCACTACTTTCCACGGAGTCCGCTTTAATCACACTAACATCATTATCGAGAGTCTCTTGAGATGCAGATACTTTATCTTTGAGGACTGTATCATCTTTACCAGAAACAGAGGTAGACTCATCGGTACTTTTTCTGTCATCGGCTGTATTATCACGACTGGCAGTGGAAGAAGAATATCGATCTTCACTCAATTTACGCACATGAAGACCAAATGGGCATCGGTCTGGAGTCAGGGACTGTTGTGACACTGGAGTGGAGAGACTTTCACTGACGCAAGACGGACACGTAGAAACAAACACCTCTCCGTCGTCGTCCCCGTATGTTTCCGAGTCTGTATCATCTTTCTCAAGAGCAAAATGACGAGGTTTATGTACCAGAGCTAGACTGAAATCTGTTCCACATGCTACTGATCTCACAAAACGGTTCTCGAAGAAAGTCACCCTTTTTGGCTCATTGCCTTGAACACCCAGTTGGACATGTTCCCCAGATGCCCAAAGTTGACCGTTTTCAGTGACATAGAGACAGCCAGATTCTCCTGCAGCGACCGATTTTACTCTGATTTTATGACCCGGTGTTTGGTATCCGTGGATGCAATGTTTTGAATCCTCTTGCAAAACTATTTCTTCAAGAGAATTGATATCGTCTGGGTAACATCTTTGTACTTGGCCACTTTGGTTTGTCAAATACAGAGTATTTGAGTTACATGAAATGTCTACAGCTTCCAATTCTGATTTGTCTAAAACTAAACTTGGGGACGAATTGTCAACACCCCATGTCAGTTTGCCATGGTACACAGAATGGTTCTTCAGCAGTACAAATACATGATCACCAATATGGCACACTCCAGATATGTCTTGGGATGAATCAAGAATATCACCTGTCAATGCGATAGCATTGAGGCCCAACCATAAATGAAGTTGACACATGATGAAACCTAAAAAATATGAGTTTACTGTATGGTAATATGTAAATTATAAGAGACAATACCTACTAAGTGCTAGGTACTTGTTCTTTGTTGACACTTGCGTCACAGCTTCTTACCTTGTTGATTGTAGTACCCAATTAAATTCGATTAATTATTTTATTCAGGCCATATGAAATATCACCATTTCGTTCACCGCTATTAACTATGAATCATGAGACCTAAAATTCTAAATAAACTTAAAGATAATGCATGTAGGTACATAGATAAATTTCTAAGTATTTATGACGGCAACAAAAATAATCTTCATCTTCCAAGAAATCAGCTGGTTGTGACGTCTGCGCATATCCCCGCGCAGCAGCCATGCCATGCCATGCGCGACTGGGAATGGGATGTGGGTGGGTGTTGCCATGTTGCCTGTTGCATTTGTTTGAGATATAAACGCTTCAAGATGTTTTACAATATTCGTTAAATTTTATTGTATACATTTATTTAATTGATCAACTATAAAGCTGAAGTGCATTATCAAGCTTAAAATTGCGTATTATTAAGGTTGGGATGGGTATGGAATATAGGGATTTTAGTGTTATATGACACTTATGTTGGCAAATCTGATTCCAATGGCAAGTAGTGTGAAGTATGTAACAAAATCAATGGACGAGTTTTTGACGTGAAGACGTGTTTTGATTTATAATTTACACGTGAAGCTCATCATTTGTATTAATAATGCAGGTGTCCGACCCAAATAACGTAAAAATATATAATCTAAGTGCAGGGAAATCGTTGCCAGAGGTTCGTATATATTATGTATTAAATTGAACTGTTTATTTACAAGTTACAACCACATTGCCATAACATAACCTCTAAGACTTAAATGGTTCTGCGCACGCTGGATTTGTAATTTCACATGGGTTAATCTGTGTAATTCATAAAAAATCTTTGTTTTAACCTTCGTATAAGGTTCATTATGTTACTGCGCTTCTTTAGCTGCTCTTCACGACTTGGAAATATAAATTACAACATTTGCCACCAAAAGGGAGCATTCCAAAAGCGGTCCTTATTACGTACCTACCTAGGTCGATTCGCGTTTTCGAGCAAAGGGGCACACTCTAGTGTGAGAAAGTATAAGTGCTATAGATGCAATCGTTTTCGTTTTGGCCGCCAATTTTATTGATGTTATCAATGTCATTTTGATCAAAAAGGCAGTATTATCTCTGGAAATGAATCACAATTATGCTAAGGAATCTGGTGGAAATGATAAAATGAAGTAATAACACAGTAATAACGTAAACAACACAACTTACAAGTGATTACACCTTCACTGACATTTCGATTCCTTTATGACGCCATGACACCAAACAAAGTCAATAAACCAATGCGCGTCACTGCGCAGTGTCATGGTGGTTATAGCCACCTGAAAACGCGAATTGTTACTCAGCGATTCCATATTAACTACTTTTTTTTGTTACAACTGGCCGAGTCCAAGACAACCAACTTTTTGCTGGTCGAGAGTGTTTTGTCTGCTGTAGCCACTTTCACCTCATTAAAAACATTCCACTACTGAGGCTTCACACCTGTTGTTGGCTTAATCGGTTGATCCTGCAAATGGAACTGTCTCTGGGTTGCTTAGTGTCATAAAGAGTTAAATGACCATTAGACGTTTTCTTTCTTTATGTAAAAAATTATATACCTACATAAGTCTTCACCAACAAATACTTTTTTGAATATTAGGTTCCAGGGTGAAGCCACCAATAAATTCTTTTGAGTGTCCATGCGGGTGGCACCCAGCTGGCAGTTCTTGTAACAATTGTACTAACATTACTAAAAATACAATAAAGCTAAATATTAAATGTTTAAAAAAATCATATCTGTACATCATTTTGCCATAATAGTAGGTAGGGTCAGCGTCAAAAGAAGCCGGCCAAATCCCCATGTTGGTATATGGGAAACCGGCATAGGAATTATTGGAAGTGGGTGTACCTACCTATATACCTAACCACAATCTTTCATTTCATAGCCTAAAGCACAGACGGAAGGCTATTAACGTTATGCCCAAAACATGAATGATTAAAACATCTTATGTGACTATATTAAATTGATGCTTTCAGTGGTTAACGGAGCGGAAGAGACGTGCTCTTCTAAAGAAGAATGTTGGTAAGTTCGTTTAATCCCCACAATATGGTGAGATCTAGTATCTCTACTGAAGAACCTACCTACTTAATTTTTATGAAATTAATATCTATTAACTATTAAATTAACTGAATAATAATACTGATTTGTTTTTTGATTTGTATGGTATTCATATTTTTTAGATCTGTTGATTTTCATATTTGTAAAATTTGCTTTTTTATTTTGTTATTTTATTTCTAATGTTTTTCTTCATTTTCTTTTGATATTTTTTTAATTTTTGGGGTTTTCATGTTTTGACCAATTTATTTTAGCTTCTTAACTGTTCCTACGTGCCTGTCGGGCACCCATCGGATTTTACAAAAGTTGGCGCCCCTGGTGTGTGCCTTATGAAGTTATGTGTAATTGTTTTTCATTCAAAGTTTTAAGATGACAAAATATCCCACAGAAATAATAAAAATAATATAATTGAGTAATATAGGCAAGGTCTTTTTGCCAGGAATTTTGCAAGCTACACCGAGAAATTGGGACTGCATTCATCAATTTCAGCTATATTGCAAAAAGCAGCAATTCTTGGAACATTCAGTATTGTGCAAAAGGTTTTAAATTTGTAGAAGAAATAACCATTGGCTTGATCTTAGAAATCCGCCAATGTGTTGTAACCTGGGAAACGAGAATATGACAATGTGAATACTAATCAAGGTTTGAAAAATAACTTCCCTGTTGTTTTTCTGTGTAGATATAAGAAGACGAATTGAGCTCATACAGGATTTTGATATGCCAGGATTAAGTTCCACAATTAAAGTTTCTCCAGATGGTGAATACATATTAGCAACTGGCATATATAAACCACGGATGAAATGCTTTGAGGTCAACAATCTTTCAATGAAGTTTGAAAGATGTTTTGATTCTGAAGTTGTTACATTCGAGATTTTATCTGATGATTATAGCAAAGTAAGTAGTACCATGCCAAGCATACAGTCCACTCATTTAGGCTTTGGCCATAGTTTAATGTACGTATCTAGCTCTATGGTTGGTTTATTAAGTACTGACTTTGTCGGAAGTAGGACTTCCGATTCATACATTGTCTATGGTAATACGTTCCAGTAAAAATAAAAACGTCTCTACAAATTTGATCTTGAAATAAATTCTAGTGGAAATATTGCTTTTGATTCTAAGTTTCTAAAGTGATTACTGATTAGATAATGATTTGATAGATGTGTCCTTTATAGAGGGTGGAAAGTAAAAACAAATGTATTTATTTACATGACTGTAGGACAAGAACAAGGGATAATTGAACAAGAAATTAATTATTTTTGTAAAAATGTGGCTAAATAAAAACGTCTCTACAAATTTGATCTTGAAATACATTTAAAGTCTTCCTTTCAAATGGTCACGTGACCAACAGTAAGCCACGCCCAAGTGAAATCTGATTGGCTCGCTGATTATAAATCGCCATTCTCATTGGCTTAGAGAAGAAATAAAATAAGAAAATTGAACATATCTCGAAATTTAATATGGTGAGGTATCAATATTATATTTTATTCGCAAAGCTTAGATTTCTTTACACTGAAAAACATTTTGCCAAAGAATTGTCATTTGAAGCACGCCCCTCAGACCTAGTTAAACACCAACATTTCCATTCCAGACAGAAACCACCATATAACACTGTGGTTAAAACTGCAACTTTAAAAGTGATATATCTCAGAAAATAATGTGGATAGACCATTATTTTATGGTATATTTGGAATCAGCGTATTTTTATCTGTATAATTATGAAGTTTCATCGAAATATCATTTACATGCAGTTTTGAAAGGAAGACTTTAAGTGGAAAGATTGCTTTTGATTCTAAGCTTCTAAAGTGATTAGATAATGAGTTTAAGATGTTGTCAAGTAGGACCACATAGGTAGTAATTATATAAATTTATGATGTTTAAAATGTTATTCTTTCAGGTGGTTTTCTTGCACTGTGATCGCTATGTCGAGTTTCATGCAGCTCATGGGCGGTATTATCGATTACGGATTCCAAAATTTGGCCGTGATATGCAATACAACTTCCACACTTGTGACTTGTACATTTCAGCTGCTGGGTATGCACGTTAATTTCTTTAGTAACACTTTTAAAATACCATATTTATGTGGACATAAAATAATGCTTTATATGCAGCATATTGAGTACAAATAGTCAAGTCCTATAAAGTAAGGTAATCCTGACATTTTTCTTTTCAGACCTGATATATATCGTCTGAATTTGGAACGTGGTCAGTTTCTAAATTCGTTTGTAACCGATTCCTCGGAAGTAAATAGATGCACAATCAATCCCGTTCACAATCTCTTTGTGTGCGGCACAAAAGAGGGGAAAGTGGAAGCATGGGATCCACGATCCAGAGATCGAGTTGGAACTTTGGATTGCGCTATGAATTGCGTAACTGATTCCCAACTTGATGGGTTTCCATCGGTCACAGCACTGAAGTTTCAAGGAGGATTGACAATGGGCGTAGGAACAGCCACTGGTCACATTCTGCTCTATGACATCCGATCAAACAAGCCACTCTACGTGAAAGACCACATGTACGGGCTCCCGATTCGAGACTTGGAATTCCACAGTGCTCTTGGCCAAGACCTTGTGTTATCAATGGACAGCACAATTGTTAAGATCTGGGATAAAAATAGTGGGAAATTGTTCACATCGATTGAAGCCAGCAACACACAATTCAATAATTTGTGCCTTGTTCCCAACACTGGAATGTTCTTCATAGCTAATGAGAATACAAAAATGCAGACATACTACATACCGGTACGTACGGACTTGAGTTTGTTTAACTAAGAGATGTCTAACTAATTTTAAATCTTCTACCAAGGGAGTTAATCCCTTGGTAGAAGATTTAAAATTAGTTAGACATCTCTTTTGTAAGCATGTAAGTGGAGGGTTTAGTGTAATAGCTCCACATTATGTCCATTTTGAGCTCGGAGCATTTTTCCATTATAATTCAAATACATAGTACCCTTTTTAATAGAACTAATTTTGTTTTTTAAAATTCTGTATGTCAGATTTTCACAGAGCATAATTTTGAGTTCCTTCATTGTTCCAATGTAAATATTCAACATCAGTTAGAAACATGAAAATTGACTTCGGATTTCTTGCATTGGACCATCTAAATAGATATTGGCCGAGTTTCTAATCATAATGGGTAATTAATTACCTACTATTTACTTTCATGTGTGAATTATTCCAAATATGTAGTAATCGACTTATGAGCAGTGCATTGATCTTAAAGTGCTGCGTGATGAGTGAGCGTGTTACAACATGGGCGCCCGCAGGATTTCTGCCAGGTGGGGGCAGGTGAAGGAAAACAATATTTTGCGGGTTTAAGGGGGTGGGGGGCGCGCCCCCCACCCTGCCCCGCAGGGCGTTTTTTGGTTTTTGGACCCTTTGAAATCAATTTTGAGACGTTTTGAGGTGTATTTTGTTGAAATATTCAATATTTTTTAATTATTGCACTTTGGGGTGGTGGGGGACATGTTCAAAACTGCCCCGCAGGGCATTTTTTGGATTTTTTACACTGTGAAATCAATTTTTTTAGTTCTTTTGGTTACAAAATGATACTATGCGTTAAACCCCATACAATTTTTATGTTTTCCTGACATCCAGGGGGGGGGCAAGCGCCCCCCTGGATGTCAGGAAAACATAAAAATTGTATGGGGTTTAACGCATAGTATCATTTGGGGGGCAAGGGGGGGCAAGTTCATGTGACCGACCAGTGAACGACGTGATCAGACGTGATCGACTTGCTATTCTAATCGAGAATGAACTTTACTAATGAGAAATTAAAGTTTTAAAACTAGTGGAAATGCAACAAAAAATTGATTTCTGCAAACCGAATCTTTAGAATAATTTAAACTTTTCTAAATAAATGTTACACGCTCATGGGCGCCCGCAGGGGGGGGCAAGGGGGGGCGCTTGCCCCCCCTTGCCCCCCCCTGCGGGCGCCCATGAGCGTGTAACATTTATTTAGAAAAGTTTAAATTATTCTAAAGATTCGGTTTGCAGAAATCAATTTTTTGTTGCATTTCCACTAGTTTTAAAACTTTAATTTCTCATTAGTAAAGTTCATTCTCGATTAGAATAGCAAGTCGATCACGTCTGATCACGTCGTTCACTGGTCGGTCACATGAACACTGCCCTGTCAATGGAAAGACTTTCTTCTTTGTATTATTGAAATTGTATAAAGTATGTGAAATACACACTATTTAAAAGTAGAAAATATTAGAAAACTTCAATAAAATTGATTTATCTTTATCTACAGTAGTCTTGTACATTTTCTTTGATAATTGACATTTACATGTGTAGGTTTACAAATGCTCGCTTGACTACAGTAGTACACGGGCTTGCTATTCTAATTGTGAACGAACTTTATTGAATGATTAATGAATATGCCCTCAGTGCTTTTAATGTGTTGTTTTTATGAGGTCAGTAGATCAGTATGTTGTAGTGAATTCATAAATCATAGGATATTATTTTTTTTTTGTGTTTTCCAGAGCATGGGTCCAGCTCCCAAATGGTGCAGTTTCTTGGATTGTTTGACAGAAGAGTTGGAAGAGAGTAATATGCAGACGGTATATGACGATTACAAATTTGTTACTAGGAAGGAACTCGATGAGCTTGGTCTTGATCATCTAATGGGTGTGTTGAGCAACTTTAATTACATCACACTTATCTTTAATAACTGCATTATTAATATCCTGGCTAATTTGATTAAATACATGATTTAATTTCAGGAACCAATCTTCTACGAGCTTATATGCACGGTTATTTTGTTGACATCCGTTTGTACAAGAAGGCAAAGGCTGTGACTGATCCATTCGCATTTGAGGAGTACAAGAGGAAGAAGATTCGAGAGAAAATTGAAGAAGAAAGAACAAATCGTGTTGTCTTGAAAAAATTACCGAAAGTCAACAAGGACTTGGCTCTAAAAATGATGGACGAAGAATTGAAGCCGAAGAATAAAAAGAAAGGAGGTAGTAACTTACTCAAAGACGACAGATTTAAAGCCCTCTTCGAAAATCCAGACTTTCAGGTGGATAAAAATGCCGAGGAGTATCGACTTCTTAATCCAGCTGTTTCCAAACTTGATAAAACTCGCAAAAAGGAGTTAAAGAAGCAGGTGGCTAAACTACAGTTTGATGAAATCAATGACGAGTTAGAAGGAAAAGCGAGCTCTGATGAATCGTCAGCTTCAGATTCAAGTTCTGATGATGATCGGGAATGGGTACAAGAAGTGCAGAAACAACATCGGATGATAGCGCATGAGCACAAACAACAAGACTATAGAGAAAGAAAATCTCGAGATGAAAAGGAATCTGCGGCTGGTACAAGTCAACCCAAGTTTTACGAGATCAGAGAAGGGGAGGAGTTTAAAGGGATCCATGGAACTGGTGTAAAAAGGAGACGTAACAAGTATGTAATTCCATTAATTTATATTTTCAATTGTAGGTTCCTAAAGTAGGTAACTCAGTAGCTACTGACATTTTCTGATTAAAAATAACTTTGTATTTTGTTAATTTTAGTGCCACTCTTGGGGATCGATTACAACGGGAAGAAACAAGTGAAATAAGAATGCTGGGCTCAGTGGGAAGCAGAGAAATGACATTTAGTACGACTAAGAAAGAGAGCCGAGACACCAAGGCAGAAGAGCAGGCAAAGAAGCATCGCAAGGAGAGACAGAGTTTGCTGCGTCCGGCCAAGGGTTTACGTACAAAGGCAAAACCTAAATTCTGGATGGGAAAGAGAGTTCAATGAGTTCATTTGGTCTATGAAATTATTCAGTATGTTATACTGAATACTGAGTATGTTATGTTAATAATTTTATGTCAAAAGTTCTTTTATGTTATGCTGTATATGAAAAACTCAATAAATGTGTATATATTTTTACAAACCACGTGGACTTTAACAAAAAAAAACATTTTCCATTCTATAAAATTCCATTACAAGGGCAGTGACTGACTGTAGTGACTGACTGGTTGAGCATTAATATGCTAAAGCTGAACAATAGTAAGTGTAAGGCAATGATGATTGGTACTGGGAAACTACATTATATGAACACAACTGATAATTGTGAAGTTAATATTGTACTAAATGGTGAGTTAGTGGAATGTGTTAAATCATTCAAATACTTAGGTATGTTGTTGGATGTAAATCTAAGTTTTAAACAACATATACTGTACATAGAGAACAAAATCAGAAAAAAACTTAGCTACCTTAGTAGGATAGGTCAGCACCTGACAGTAGCCACAAAACTATGTATATATAACACTATTACTAGGAAAACGCTCTGTGTAACGCGTTGATGAGCGAGCACGGATACGCGCAACACCTCGAACCGAAATTCTGTAATTTCGTCACAGACTTGTATAAAAATATCCAAAAACTCCTTAAATATTGGCCCAAATAACTATGCAAAGTTTTAAGTTGATCGATTGATCAACTTTATGATTGAACGGTTCCGTGTTAATTTTCAAAAATCACAAAATCTCCTTCAAAAAATATATACATGGGACCACTCATATGATATAAGTGTGTGTACACAATATCAAATCGAGTGTTGAACGGTCATTATCAGTTTCATATTATGCGTTTGAAAGTTTCTACTCTAACTACCTTGCCTTGAACTGAAGATTCGAAGTCGCCGTGAATTTGACAGCCAACACGCAAAATGTCCCTAAAATGACAAAAACTTTTGAAAATAACGACAGATTAGACTGAAAATTGGCAAAAATACCTTAAATGTTGGTACCAATGACCATGCGAAGTTTTTAGTTGGTCGGTCAATCGGTTCTACTTTAAATGTCAAAAATCACAGAAAAAATGGTTTCAAATTTGAACCAATGGGAGGATTTGGCTGAAAATTTTTATGATTGGGTACAATGTTGGTTGCAATGACTTTGCTAAATTTCAAATTGATTGAACCAACCAATCGAAAGATAATTTTTCTAAAACTTGAACCAATCACAGGAGCCCGTTCAAAAACGATCCCAGGGACCGCATAGATTACGTTAACATATGTGCAAAGTTTCAGATCGATTGAATTTGCGGTGTAACCTGGGCTGTGCGGACAAAAAAACAAAAAAACAAAAAAACAAAAAAACACAGAGAAAGTGCCATAAGAGTACCGTGGTGACGCTCGCTACGCTCGCTCAATTAAACCACACCTTACCTTTTGTATGATTTTATTGTATCAGGCATTTAATACAGATATTGAAAGACTACAGATTCTACAAAATAGAGGCATGAGGATTATTCTGAAATGTAGTAGATATACACCTGTAAATACTATGTTAAAATCTCTAAATTGGCTAAGGATTAAGGATTATGTGTATTTTCAAGGCATGTGTTTTATTTACAAACTTCAAAATGGTCTTCTACCTGCATATTTTACAAACACTGAAAAAGTTGAAAATGTCCATCAGCATTACACGAGAGCGCATAATAATTTTTTTCTAAACCATGTTCATAAACAATCATCGGCCAAATCTTTATTTTATCTTGGGATTCGTTCTTTTAATGCTCTTCCACTTAATGTTAAAAGTGTGAGGAGTCTTAGCATATTTAAAAGCAAACTTTTAGAAATTATAATGACGGAAACATTTATGTTGACATCCTAATTAGATTATTCTATGTTTTTAGTGTGTTAATTCTTTGGTTTGTGTCTTTATTGTGTATCTTTGTATTGTACTGATTTGTGAAAGATAGCGCTTGCGCTAAATAAAGAATTATTATTATTATTATTATGAATGGAGATGCTTGAATGAAAGAGTAGTAGAGAAGAAGCTGTGAATCAAGTCAAAACAGCTGTCCTATAGTAATCACCTTATAAATATTATTAATAGAAGTTGGATATGTGCCATGGTTTTCCTCAGATTTGGAATTTATTGAACATCTAATTGAATCTAAAACTGGTTATGGTCAAGGTCGAATTCCAATCATATGTTTCTATCTACATGTTTTGAAGGATAGTAGCAAAGTAGCAAATTTGTCAGTTTGATGCTGTTCAGCCAAGAGAAATGTCAGAGGAATATAATATTAATATTTCAGAAGCAAATCATACTCGCAGGACATCCACTCAGTCATGTGTCTCCACTGAAATGGTAAACAGTACTGATGTAAGCTACTTCACAAGCATGTCAGTAAGTGAAATAAAAGTATAATCAAAACAAATCTACTAATATCATGGCACATCACACATTTTGTAATTGTGTCTAGATAGGCGATATCACTATGCCTCCAGAAGATGAAGCCGTGGGAATTGCTGGAATCCTACATTATTGCAAATGTAAGATTTTACAACCCTACTTGAGGATATTGGCCATGATGGGTTTGCGACCACTGCCACTAGATCCGCCCGAGCCATGCTCCTGTTTGGCATTTCTTGGCTATGTATATCTTTTCCAAGTAATGTTGCTAATGTGTGCGGGTTATATTCTGCAGTACATGACGTGCTTTCGGTAATTTCTTGATTATATTTTCCATTACGTAATATTGAATTCTAATGAGAACTATTGAGTAGAAAGTAGAAGTAGTCTATAAAGTAGCAGGATCATAATATAACACATTGCATATCATGTGTGTTGCACTTTTAGGAGAGATCGTGGATTTGGTTACAAGACGCAGTCAGTTTCCGGAAATCAAGATGCAGCACATGAACTTATTTGCTATGGAAGTCTTACATTCAGCTACATTTTGCCAAGTGTATTGCATCTCATAGCTTTTGTTTACACAGTATATTTATTCAGATTGAATGAGAATGAACAACTTAAAAACCTTATGGAGAGAGTCTTTTTGTTGTCGTCGAATCCATCTGATGGCTCGGCAAGTCAACGAAAACTTGTTTACACAATGTGGCTATTCATTGCACTTAGTATTATCTGGATGATTCTTTCTTTTATATCTGTCAATGTAATGATGTTCCATGGTGTTATTATGTTTCACTGGATTGAAGACAGGTGAGATAGCTCTACATGTTTAGTTGTTTTGCAGAATTGGAAAATGATAAAATGTCAAATGGGTACTTTTTAATAATATTGCAGTCCACAAGAAGTGAAAACCACTCTTAAAATATTGTTGATTGTTGCTACTCTATGGCATGACATGGTTCAAGCAACTATTATTACTAGTTACTGCCTTCAAGGACAACTATTAACATCACATCTAGACATCTTACGAGCAAAATTCCTGCAGCACACAATAATGCCACTCGATTGGATAAGAGTAAGTCAATTTCCATTATCCAACCAAACTCCTTGCTGAGTTACAGCGTAACCTAATAAAACACATGCTTCTTTAGGAGATTGGAGAATTCCGTACACTTCTAAGATATTTAAATGAAGATCTAGCACCGGCAGTTTGTATTTTTACTATTGTAAACCTGTCATGGGCAGCGTCAGGACTCGTTTGGCTTCTAAAATATGATTCGGTGGATGAAGATACCCTGCCAATTGTAGGGATAAGTATTTTGAATGTCACATTATGGATACTTATATCGATCGCACCATTTATTCAGGTAATGAATAATATCAAGAAAAAATCAGAGGACCAACTACTACAGGAAAGGAATCATCTTAATTCATCTTATCTAATTCTCCCATTATTTCAATACAGGCAGCACTGCTCACAAACGCATGCTCGAAGATGCAGAGCGTAGGACATGAAGTACGAGGAAGACCATTTGTTTATCAGGACACGCCGAGTGCAGAGTTGGATACTATTCTCCTCTATACGTCAACTATTCGAATGAATGCAAAACTTTATCGAGTGCCAATAACTGGCCGATATCTTTGCCTATCTCTCACAATAGGTTCAATTGCTATCCTTACTTTAGGACAGTGCCATATTTTACATATTTCGTAATTGAATAATTGTTTAGGTTATTGAATTTTCAATTTGTACTACACTTTTTTTTAATAAAGAATCAATTTAATTACATACTTTCACAGTCACTTCGATAATTAACTACTGCCAATACACTGAAAATTTATTTTAAATACCTACAATCATTTATGAATAATATAGTGTACCTATAAAATAAATCCAGATTCATGCATATTTATTTTGATTAGTACCTAATCCTTTGGCTTCAAAAATTTAGTTTTTTTAAATTCAGGTTCTGTTATTTCACAATTAGTTGAGAGATCATTTTGGTGTCTAGTCTCACGTTTAGTCTTGAATTTTTGACCAACTGACCCGATGAGGGCATATTGATTGGCCATCTCCTGATCAGAGACGTCGGTCTCCTTCTTCACCTGTACATCGGAGAGCCTAGCTGCATCCTCCGCTTCCATTTGTCTTTCTATATCCACATTCATTCCATGAAATGATAAACGACCCAATATAAGCTTTTCACATGGGATGAAACTTGGCTCCATAATGAATTTACTCCTGAAACAAAATACATTGGTGATGACTGATGATAAAACTAAATAGACATGTAGGCAACTACAAAAGTAATATACCTGGTTCGGGTCACATTCTTAAACTACCTACCTACCTAGACCTACTTTGAATTAGTTTTGGTTTCAAATAAATTCAATGTCAAACTATCTTTATGGTGGATGAGAAATAATTTCTTAACTGAAATGTATTTCTTATTTTATTTATTTGAGTAATGTACTAGTAGGTACCTAGGTCTATGGTTGATACTGGTGATACCAGACTAAAAAGTAAGAACTATATTGCTTCCACTAAAAAAACTTAGCAATTCATGTATTCTACATAAAAAAAATACCAAACCATAATTTATTTCACCCCAAGAATGTTTCTGAAATTACAGACTGAGTAGATGCCTATCTGCTTTTACAGATTTCTCGGAGTTAAATAATTCCGTTGAGAGATTCAACTCGGAAACGGTCAGCGTTTTGGTGATTGTTCAATTGTTGTGATTTGTGATTAATATTGGCTTCAAATGCTGACCACCTATACTGCCGTGTTCCGGATAAATAACGTATCGTCCATCAACGAAAGTGGCATCACAGTGTGTTGCAAACCGTGTATGGACCAAATGATCAATATGAGCATGTACAATCATTGACGTACACTGGGGGTGGGGACATGCGACTGGCCAGTCATCTGTCGTTGATGTCTAGTGACAAACGGAACCGCCCCGTTCTTACGTACAGACCAAGGTCAAATTCTTCACTCGTCCGGCTGAGATCGTCTTACATAGGCCAAGATTGCAGGGAAAGCTGACGCAGCACAACAATATGCTTAATTTTACTCTATGTTATAAATATGAAGGCATGACGTAGCATTGAACAAAATTAATAATATGTCTTTATATTGCCAGAATCTTGGCTTGCAGTGCGGCCTCAGACATCGGCGTAAGCATTCAGTGCTGCAGCTATAGTAGTCATGAGTCCCATACTGAGCGGAAGTCAATGGTACAATGTAGTAGTAGTATATTAGCGTTTAACAGCGCATACAGAACGATCACGTGATTCATACGCGTGTTCCAGCCACGGATTGCAAGAAAATGTGATGCCACCTCAACCCGTATTTTCATGGTCGATCGTTATTTATCCGTAACACGGCAGTATACTCCGCTCTCCTAGTTAGCATGGCCAGGTATAGGACTACCCATGCTACAGGACTCAAAGACTGCAAAAAAATTGAAATGAATTGGAATGAAGTTTAGAAACATTTTAAAGTGGTGAAGAAGCTGGTTGAAGTCAAGGGGTGATCAAATTCCCAAAAATTGATGAATTTCACACTGTACATGAAAAGCTGTGTAACAACAATAAACTAAAAAATTCAATGAAATTGTGTCTGTTGCTTGCTTGACAGTGAATATAGGAGACACTGCTATGAGCAAAGTGACCTCAATCGATATGCGCAAGTCATGCACAAAACAATCTTCTCTTTCCGAATGGCCCTCGTATAACGAGTTCACTCAGCTCAAGTTCGAGTTCTGATGATACTGAGGGTCATTGGCAAGAAGCAACATACGTGGCGAGACTATTTGCCCATGGCATTGCTCCAACATCAGAATAGCTCGAGTTGAGCTCTGAATACAGAAATGATCGAGCCGACTTATTGACCAAATGTTAAAGAAGCATAGAAAGATACGGAAGAATTAGCACACTTACTCGCCACGCTTCATTTCATCGGTCATTGCGTCTGAAAACATGGCATGTCCCTCTTCTACTTCCTTCTCTTTATCAGCCTTCAATTTGCTTTTCTTCATGAACTAAAATAATAAAAAATCACCATTATGCTCTACCATAAGAAAATTGTTTCCGGTTTTGGTAGATGATATCACTTGCCACATGGTAGTAAAAAACCCTATCTACCTAGGTAGGTAGGTATAATTTAAAAGTCAACAGATGCCAAAAGTGCACTTGCAGCTACATTATCGCTCAATGGTTTGAACAGTTTAGTCTGAATCCGAGACACTGGAAATTCTAGAAGAATTACTATTAGGAAGAAGAAAATGTAGGCCTTTAATGTCATGATACCTATTCACGCGATATTCTCTGTAGCTCGTAAGCCATAACATATTGTTGGTAAGGCTGGGACCTATTTGGTTGGGCTGGGTGGGCAATAATTCCAATTTACGATAGTCACACACATTTTAAGATTTTTCATTATTGCGACAAAAAAGGAAACTGGTGGTGAAAGCATATGAAGCACCATACTGTGTCATACTGTGATGTGAGTTGCCAGAGCGCTAATCAAACGGAATTAATTAAATCTTTAGATTGCTCAATTGCAAGCAGAGCAGCTAATAGAACGGAGTGTCTATTCGTCCGGCCAGTTTTGAACTACTATACCGATTGCCGACGTGAAAATTGATCACGACCTTCAAGAAAGCGTCAAGTAGGCGGTGGGCGAAACAAATTCAACATACACGACGAAGTTATTATTTTGCAATTACACATAATGTTACAGGAAGTTTAGCTGTGTTTTATTGTGATTTCTTATTTGTATGTTAAAATAAGCCAAAGCTGTGATAAGAAGATTGGGGATATATTGAGTTAAACAAGCAGTTGAATCATGGACGCCGTCAGTATTTCTGCAATGGTGGGAGTGCAAAGCAAGTAAATCGTATTGCCCCGGATTAATTTTAATTAAAGGGGGGTGTGGGGGGCTTGCCCTCCAATATTACAATTATTAAATAATATTCGAAATAATAAAACGCTTATTTTCCTCTCTTTCCCTTCCCGGGAAGAAGTAAACTGAAATTAATGTATTTTCAAACTTGCCGGCATGCCGAAAATGTTGGTACAGGAGTTCAAGGTTAGCAATGGCCAGACGAATTAAATAACACTATTCGTCTGTCTAGCCGGACGAATATCCCCAGGGCTAATAGAAACATCAAGCGAGCTATGGTAAATACAGACTCTGTAAGTTTGTTCGTCAGGCTTCTCGGAACTGCTCAGAAGCAGCCAAACGGAATTACAATGTGCAAGTTGAAGCAATTCAGAACAGTTCCGAGCAAGTTCAGCGAACAGGGATCTAGGTATTTCAAGATTAACGTTATAAGTTATGTAGATACTAGGTAGGTACCTACCTTGTACAGTGAGATTCAGAAGAAAGCGGTCGTAGTGCCCCTGTGCCAGGCAGTGTGCACAGGGGCACTACGACCGCTTTCTTCTGAATCTCACTGTACCTAGGTAGGTACACTGTCCAAGCATGACATGACACAACATAACCTATAAAACACAACTATTTCCTTAATATAAGAAGGAATATAAAATCAACAACAGAAAAAGTTATAAGTTAATCATTACCTTCATTTCTAAAATTGAATTTGATAACTTATATTTTTTCACATCTCTTTCCGTCATTATAGGATACAATTATTTACGTTCGCTGTCAACTTGGATCAAATTTTGTAAAGCACCGCCTTCTTTGTTCTTTCGTTCGTTTCCTCCTTCTATTCACCGCCTTCTATTTAAAGAGGACGGGCTACGGGCTACTACTGGCAATGTGGCAACACTGTATGGACGGTCTTAACCTGGAATCCGTCTGTTTTTGCATTTTCTCTACTTTTGTGCGAACTTTCAAAATGTTAATTATTTTAAGGAGTGTATCGTCAAGATTTCTTAGTCGACATTTGTTAAGTCGTGTGACTACAAGATTTTACAGCATATATGAACCGGATTACCTAGACAGTCTTCAACCCAAAGTGCCACTGCATGAACCATTAAATATTCAAATAAAAGGTTATGATTTTGCAATTCTTGAAAACTGTCAGAGGCACATACATAATATTGCAGACAGCATGGATGTGGAAGTAGAAGATGGCTGGGCAACACCCCCTCAACATTTACAGGTACAAAAATTTAAGCCCCAAAGTTTAGTAATTGAAGCAGAGTTCAAAATGACGCTCTACGAGAGAAACATTCAAGTCGTTAATCTACCAAGTACTGTGGCACCAGTTCTTCTTGAGATTTTGAAGATTGCCTTGCCCGAAGGTGTAAATATGATCGTTCACGATCATGATCCAAACCATGAAGAGATCCGATATGTTCCTGATCGAGAGCTCTTGGATCTTAAATCTCAGCTTGACATTCTCGGCGGACCTCTAGCAAAAAAGAAGTGATTTGGTTAAGTTATTTGTGTTTGGTATGTAGTGCATATAATTTTGTAATATACCTACTAGATCAATATAATTAAGCACCAACTTCATGCTTCAACCCACGTCCTGCAAGTAGTCGAAATAGTCCGTATTTGCAGCCGAGCGTCTCCTTAGAAGCTGAACACTAGAAAAATACTCCATAAACTCATTGATAAGCAAGCCCGTTTCTTGCATGCAATTAAGACAGCATCAGAGACTATCATTGTATGGGGGGATGATATGGCATATCTGGACCTTTGTTCAATGATGATTTGGCGCTGAATTGTGACAATTGTTTATCTTCATTCTTTGTCCTTGAAATTGAAGAAGAGTAGGACTAGGACGAATGGACTAGAGTATCCAGGTCGGCAAGCAGTTAATGTCCCCGGGCCTAACACCGAGCGCCAGCATGATAATACAACGTCAAAGTGTAAATGAGGCTTTATTCTAGCAAGGCATGGAAAAAGAATCGGGCCACTTATATTGCCTTGCCAATCTACATAAAAAAGCAAATGAAATCAACAATGGATTTTGATTCTTCCAAACTGATGTTTCTGATACATGAGCCTCTTCTGAGGATTCTCAAGGTGCAGCCCTCTTCCCAATTATTGGAATTTTAATAGGTACCTACCTACATTGTTATTGATGTGTAGGTACTAGGTACTACTCTAGTAAAGGAAAGTAAACTGATTAGCTACTACCTACTTAAGGAAAACTGGTTGTAAATTTTTACTTTTTAAGACTAATAAAAATAATGAAAACTTCTTCCTACCACTGTCATGATCTAAAGTTCGTTCACTGTTAAAATATTTATGCCGTTTTCGTCGTTCACTGGTCATTTACGTGAACACTGCCCTGTCAATGGCATGACATTCTTCTTTCTATTATTGAAATTGTATAAATTATATCAAAATATACACAATTTTTAATAGTAGAAAATATTAGGAAAATTCAATAATTATAAAATTGATTTATTTTTATCTACATTGTATTATAAATTTTGTTTGTTTATTATATTGGTATCTACACATGTGTAGATATACGTTCGCTTAACAACTGTAGTAGTTCACGGCCTCCATTGCAGATCATTATTCTTACAGTGAACGGACTTTACTTAACTAGGAAAAGCAAGTACATTAGGTACACCCAACAAATCATAAAACGGGTATTCGAACGAAACGGATTGGCTGCTGGTCAGTCAGGTTCCTTGACAATCAATCCTTGTTATTATCAATGAAATCAGAGCTCACCTACTAGAGGTAGATAACAAGTTAGTACAGACTTCATCGGATGATGCCGCCATCACATTTTTTCAGACAATCCATTTCTTTCAAATACCGTTTTATGAATTGTCGAGTGTACCTCTTTTTTGTGAGCTCTGATCTAGCAGGTATAATTTTAGTTTGTACCTAACTGTTGATGTACAACTGAGATGAACTTTGTCATTTATTTGTACATATAATAAATTGTCTACAATATTGCTTCTGTACAATTAATTAATTTAATCATAATTCCTGGTTCCAATACTTTTAAGTAGACTGCCCAGTACTAGGGCCGCAGGACTCTTTGAAATCGGCTGGCCACGCCGGACGTTGCCTCATCTTCTTTTCTAGTAATATACAGTACCTAGTAATGCTGTTTAATGGCGCTTCAACAAGTAGGTCATTTTCCGTACCTACCTACATTAAGTATTTTTATTTTGTTGATCAAATGGAGGTCATTTGGAGAAGTCGACCGAGTCGGCATGAGTGAAAAGAATAACTTCTGTCATTACCTAATCATTTAACAATGTGACCAAGCAACCCACTAGGCAAAAAATAATACAAAGTACGGAGAACTTGGTTTTATGGAGAACATCCAGTGGGGTCGGGCTTGATACAGACTGTTCAGCGTTGCTGAACTCTCGCCAGTCGGAGCCACCGTCAATTGTTCTGTTAGGCTTACTACCTTGCAATGTAGTCTTTCTCGGCGTAGCAGAAAAACTGACAATCAGCGCATTCTGTTGAGAGTTCAAACATAGGAAAACCGATCTGTACTAAACGCAAGTGAAAATATCCAGAACCTCTCACTTGCTGGACGAGAGCTCTACCAACCGAGCTACCTGGCCAGATGGACAAAAGACGCATCACACTTATTTTATTTTATTCATGTTTATTTTTATCTTACAAAATGGTAGTGACATTACCCCTTGGTGGCAATTATTGTGTGACCACTGCTGTAGGTACTTTTGTTGACCAGGAGGCCAAGTCTTGAAACTTACGCTTTCAGGACGCAAACGCTCTCGGACGTCATAAAGTCCCATTTACTGTAAGAGTGATCGACATTGAAACATAAAGTCAAGCCACTTATTTGATTGTCATCCAGCAATCTATTGGAAACAATTTATTAACATTATAATTATTATTACAGATATTATAAAGTCATAAAACCTTATTCAAAATTAAGCTGAACAGTTAAAGGTAGATTTCAAGGTCATCATTCTTACAGTAAATGGGACTTTATGACGTCCTAGAGCGTTTGCGTCCTGAAAGCGTAAGTTTCAAGACTTGGCCTCCAGTCTCTTTGTCAACCACTTTATTTGTCGGCCACACCAAGCCACAAGTGTGACTTGGCCTTATAAAATTTACAACAGAATTCAAAACTTAAGTGAAATAAACGGAGAATGCAACAAACCACATTCAATTTCATATATTTTTAATGACTACATGACAATATTTAATACAATGCATTTACTATGCATTTAAAATACCTAATAACAACACTGTGCAAGATCCCTTAACTTTAAAACTAGGTAACCAGTTGAAACTTGAAACTGCAAGGCCGATGTCATACTAGGCGTTTCAGCTGCTGTGGGGAAACTAGATTGGTTTTAACTAGAGGTCGGATTCGGGTAATGTTTTGTGTAATAAATTACTTTTGGGGTACCTTGGGGTACACAACGTCCATACAATGGAAGGTTAAAAACAAGGTATCTTGCCTGCATCCCCTCCATCATCAATCTTTCACCAGGAGCCCAAGTCTTGAAAAAAGCGTTTTGAAACCGTCTGGCGTTTTCATTGATCAAAACGTAAAAAAGTTGAAGGCTAAGGTATAGTCGTCAACTTTTTTACGTTTTGATCAATGAAAACGCCAGACGGTTTAAAAACGCTTTTTTCAAGACTTGGGCTCCTGCATTCTGATGAAATTACAAACAATGAATTTACAAACCAAGTATTGGTTGGGATTATTGAGATTTGGGAAATATGAATAAATATTGAATCTAGTGGAGCGGTCGCTCCACGCCAGCCAAGTCGTACGGCGCGCACACACTCTCATTTAAAAAGGCTGGAGCAACCCACTTTTACTGTAAGCATCAAAGTGGCATTTTCGGCCTACTGTTTCTTAAAATTGGGAAATCTCACATTGTTGCGAAATATCTTAATTTCGAGCTATGGCCCACCCCACCACATTTACCAAATTTGGGAACAATACGTTATGCCTTTTGCGACCTGGAGGACCCTGAAAACCGTGAAATTGTACGGCTTTCTTCAGATGATTATAATAATGATTCATCTTCCAATAATTTCCGCGGTCTCCGCCACAGCCTAAACGGCTGGGCCGATTGACCTAAAACTTTCACCACATATACAGCTCGTCTGCCTGATGATACCTTGCCCTTATGAATTTTTTGTGCCGCCATTTTGAAACCGGAAGTGACGTCATATCTCAAAAACGGTTAAACCGATCGGAACGAAATTTGCGCCAATTGATTCAGACGGTCCTTTATATGAAATAACAACAGTGAAATTAAAGTTTTCTAATTACTGAAACCGGAAATGACGTCATAGTTTAGCGAAATCTGCCTCAATTCACTTCCCCTTTATATAAAAACCAACTACATATTCAGAAGGCTTATAATGAAATATTAGTATTTATATTCATGCTTTGCACGTGCGTCTTTTGTTTTACATCAACAATGTAAAAAAGTATATTTTCGGCCATATTGGTGATAGCTGTCAATTCGATTTAAACTAATTATTATCGGTTATAGTCAAAGATAGTTTGTAAATAAGTGGTTTTATACCTATAAGAACTTCTTCTGCAGCTTACAATTACACAGGTAAACCATAAATAATATCAAAAAGTACTGAACAACAGATTGACAGCCGTTCTGACATGTATCCCCAAAATGGCCGCGCAACAATGAGATGACGTCACGTGCAAAGCATGAATACATATTAATACAATGTGTAAGAACTTTCAGCCGCCATTTTGAAAACCGGAAGTGATGCCATATCTCGAAAACGGCTGGACCTATTGGAACGATGCTTTCGCAATTCTTCATGGCATATCACTTTAAGTTTATATTTAGCTCCAAACAAAATTTTTCTAAGTAACCAATTCGGAAATGGCGTATTTTTTTAAAGGAATTAAGGAATTATCCATTGTTGCCCCAATAAGTTTTACAAGTTGTGTAAATAAACTAAAAAAATAAGTGATTCCCCATAAAAAACACTCCGTGTAAAAATACCAGCCAAGTCTCTTCAACTAAAAAAAAAATATGAAATCTAAAAATTCTGCACTGAAACGTAGTGATATCAAAAAATTAGCCAAGTCAAAACTTTATTTGAAAATTAAAATATACTTGGCGCATCGTTTTTTTAGGGCATTGTAGGTATACTATAAGTATATGTATTTATATCTAGCCTATACTTCTAAGCTATTTATATACACGATGCGCCAAATATTTTTTAATTTTCAAATAAAGTTTTGACTTGGCTAATTTTTTGATATCACTATGTTTCAGTGCAGAATTTTTAGATTTCATATTATTTTTTTAGTTGAAGAGACTTGGCTGGTATTTTTACACGGAGTGTTTTTTATGGTTCAGTTTACATAACTATAAACAATGCAGCTGGTGATGAAGTGGCAGCTGATGCAACAATAATAATAAACGTAATTTTTTTTTTTTAGTACCTTTTGATACCTGGGTATCCGCCATTAGTACCCGGGTAATGGCGTACCCGGGTAATGGCGTACCCGGGTAATGGCGTACCCGGGTACCCTAACTGACCTCTAGTTTTAACAACACACTATTTTAAATGAGAGATGTCCCATGACGGGGCAGTGCCAGTAGATACTCACATTTAACCAATTGGAATTTTCAAACCTAGAACCGGCAGCGGCAGGGACACATAGTGTGACTCACTGACATATATATACTACGAGGACAGCCTTTGATAGATACGAAAATGTTGCCAACACGGAGGATCAAGATTGGGGTCACAAAACCATCTGATTTGTCAATTCAAGTCATGTGCCTACTACGCCCCTCACACTTTTCAAATGAAAATATAATTAATTAAAGGATGTTAAACATATAAATCAATCAATCAATACATTAACCATTTTAATAAATAAATAAAACAATTGAACATTAAACATTCTCTTCTTTGCAACGAAATAAGTTTATTTTCATCAATGTGGCGGAAGGAAAAAAACAAATGACGGCGTTTGAATTTCCAATTTGCTGTTAAACCCCATAAGGGACGCCAAAATCTGACCTAATGGCGGCTAGTGGTGTTATCATAGGGAACCTCTATCCAGTGTTACATATCAGTGGTGCGACTTCAGACTAATTTTAACAATCATGTCTTGGAAAGTTCCTTATGCTATTAGCTACCAAACACTAAAGGCCCATGCACAATTGACATAACCCGCAACAAGCAACCCGCAGCCGCAACACGCAACCCGTATCACTATCTGTGCACAATTGACATAACCAAGACGTTACGGACCAAAGAAACCAAAGCACATAGAGTGAAAAAATATGACGCACACATCACGGTATCATTGATCGCAAGGCACGGCTTTCTCTTCTTCTGTCATAAATAAACAAGAAAAGAACGACAAATCTAGGAAAAATAATGACAACACAGTTTTGGCGGCTGGGTTTGGTTATGCTGTTGTAAGTAGATGGTAGTTTGACTTTGATTTTATAGTTTGATATAGGACTGTTTCCGATTTTATTATCTCATTCTGATTGGCTGCCCGTCAGAATGTGGGCGTGGCCTGACGTAGCTTACGTAAAATTGTTGAATCTTGGTCAAGTCTTGCGGGCTACGGGCTACGGCTGCGGGTTGCGGGTATGTCGATTGTGCGCGGGTGCATTGGTATGCATGGTTTCAACTTTTCACGCAGTTGCGCTTACGGGTTGCGGCTGCGGGTTATGTCAATTGTGCATGGGCCTTAAGGCATTCTCTGTTGGTTTTTATGGAACTTATTTTAATATTGAAATAAATTGAACAACAATAATTAAATTAACATAACTTGCAATAATCAGTACCTTTCTAATGTAAATTTTCTTAAAGGTATTCCAAATACCGTAATACGTCCCTGGCGTAAAAGTATGACCGCAGGTTCAAGATATGTAATAACATGCAGTTATTTGAAACAAATAACAAAAAATTTGAAACATGTATTTTATTTAACTCTTTTCTGATGATGACCTTATTAGGGAGTTCGTAATGCAGCTATGTATTTAAGTACATACATTAAATGGCAGATTTATCACATATCTGATATTAAGTTTTAGATTATTAAGAAATAAGTTACTACATTCTTTAACTGTAACAAACACATTGCACATTTACTATTCTAATTGAGCTAACATATCTTTTCATTAAAAGATTACATACCTTTTCATTAAAAGATGCAATTTGTAGACCTAAATAATACTAGTTTTTGTAAAATAAGACTGTGATTTTAAAAGGGAATTAAAATTGAGCTGTAATAAGACTGAGGAGTTCCAGTATTAAGTACGTAACAACTTATCGTGGAATGCGGCATCATCTTCCAAGTTCCGTTGACAGCGCCAGCAGCCCGAAGCTCGCGATCAGGAACCAGCTGGCAGGAATGGAGGCGAGCAATCGGTAGCGTTCATCTGCGCACACAATGCAGAAATAGTCACTACTGGTTTAATAGTAAACCAAGGTCAGTTACAATATTCATCACTACGTTACGTACCAATACAATCATAGGTACCTTAGCGAAAAAGATTATATTACTTCAACAGTAAATCGATCTATAAAGGAGTCGCTCTAGGTTCAAACTGTTCAAAAGAAGTGCAAAGCAGAAGAGTGTTACAATCTCTTCCTACATTTCATTTATTGAGTTACGTTTGAATCGTTGGGAGAAACGTAGCACCAAACCAAGATTCTGACTTTGTTAAGTGGACGGAAAAACTGAAAAACATAGTAGGTATCTGAAAATAAAGTAATAAATAAATATTGTGACCCTGCTTCCAACTATTGTCGGGTCAGGGGGTGGGATGATCCCACCAATGTTCTAGGGCACTTGTGATCTTAGAGCCGACTTGCCAAGTCCGACACTCCACACTTCTTCAATCTCTTCTTCCACTTCTTCAGGCTCCTCTCTTTCCACCAGTTCCCTCCATCTCTCTCTGTCTTCCCACCACTTCTCTGTTGTAATTACTCTCCAACACTCTCCTCTTTCTTCTGCGGCTGCCTCTATTCCGTTCATCCATTTAGTTCTAGGTCTTCCTGCCTTTCTTCTGCCACCCATGGCTGCACGCTCTGCCTCTCTATATGGTATCCTCTAGGGGTGTGCGAAGCTTCGAAATAATCGAAGCTTCGAAGTCGAAGTCGAAGCTTCGACTTCGACTTCGAAATCCTTTTTTCCAAAAAACGAAGCTTCGAAAATGTTCGAAGCTTCGATTTGCGTCTTCAAACTTGGCGCGACTTTCGAGGTAAATATATTTTCGTGTAGTTGGTACTTCCGAAGTCGAGAAGTTTTTGCGGTCGGCCATCTTGGTTTTAACGTCGACGCTTGCTGTCACGCTGTGCTTACTTGAAAAGGTTATGTGCCGTGTTTATTTTCGGAGATTTTAGAAATATAATGGATTTATCCGACGAAAACGAAGATGAAGTAGGCCTACTAGTGGAGGAAGGTAGTAATTCAGTTCAAGTTTAATGTTTTGTTCCAAATTCTGATTTTTTTTGAGTGAAATCAAAATCTTCGACTTCGACTTCGGAATTTTAGGAGGTCAAATCTTCGACTTCGACTTCGAAATCAAAAATCCACCTTCGCACACCCCTAGTATCCTCTCTTCTCCCATCCTCTTCATATGTCCGTACCATCTGAGCCTCTCTTTTCCAAGTTTAAATCTAAGAGACTCCACTTCTAGGTCCTTTCTAATCTTTGCACTCCTCACCTTGTCCATCTTCGTCACCCCTGCCACACTTCTCAGGAACTTCATTTCCGCAGCCTGCATTTTCATTTCTTCCTTCCCTCCCATTGGCCAAGTTACTGCTGCATATGTTAAGGTGCTGCAAGCGCGAGCGAATTTGCTGCTTTTTGTAGACACTTTTTGCGATACGATTGGAGACGAAATGGGTAGACCAAATAATTTGAAATTTTAATCGTGATTAGATAAAAGACAAACTAAGGGTTATCCCTTGGTACATTTTTAATTTTTTGCTTCGTTAATTAGTAATAATTAGTTGATTTTGGGTGAAAAATTAGCTATTTTCTCGTCTCCCTGGGCGCCGTATAAAATTAAATTTCAAAAATGTGCCAAGGGATAACCCTAAGTTTGTCTTTCATCTAATCATGATTAAAATTTGAGATCAATTGGTATACGGGTTTGGTCTCCAATCGTATCGCAAATTTTATCGTTTTGCGCGGTTTTGTTGAATAACCGGCGCCTAATTAACGATGCAAGAAGCAAAAATTAAAAAGGGCTACTAATATACAATCAGACTGATCATGTGAACATCCTGTAAAAGTTACACTCACTTATGAAACAATTTTTCTCTCTCAATTTTCTAAAACGGCCGAGCGCTAGTATCACCTTAAGATTGGTCCATAGTAGGTTTTGTACAGTAATATCTTACACCTCTGGGCCACATCTTCATTCCACAGTAGCTTCCTTACACTCTGGTAAAACACTTCTGCTGCTCTCACCCTCCTCTCGATCTCCTTGTCCACCTTTCCATCTTTTGCCAATACACTGCCTAGATATTTAAACTCGTCTTTTTCTGTCAGTTCCTCTCCTCGCATCTGCATCCGGCACCGTGTCTTCTGTTGCCTTTCCATAACCATGGTTTCGCTTTTTTTGTCTACTGATTTCTAGTCCATATTTTGCTGTCACTTCTTCCCACCTGTTGAGTTTCGTAATGGTTGAGAAAGTAATGATAAAAAATCGTTGGCTACAAAGCCAACATTCCGTTGTTCTATTTACTACTTTCTATTCCGTTCCTTTCATTCTTTTATGAAATCTGGTGAAGCAGGGAAATAAATTATTCTGGGAGAAGATATGCACAGAGATAAACCAGTATGTGTGAATGTTGAAGTTCCAAGACAGCTCCTAAAGGAATGGTTGGATTATTAACAAGGTTTGCTTACCGACAATGGAGGACCGTTTAGCAATAGAGTCACTGGATTCGCAGCATAAAGACATAAGCGTGGAGGATGTGTCTAAAGCACTGAGATCTGCGAAAAACAACAAGTCCGCAGGTCTCAGAGGAGAACCTACTGAACTCGTTAAAAAGCGCCAATAGTAGTAATCGATCCCTTCATCTAATTACTACTTGACAAGCGTCTTAGAGTAGAGAAAGTACCACCCGAATCAGAACTGTCATCAGTTCCATAAGAAAAGGAAATAAGACCGTTTGTTACAATTACAGGGGAATTAGTGTAACAGATAGCTAGACTTTATGGCCGTATTCTCAAAAAGAGAGAAATGTAGATCAATGACAGAGATGGAAGAAAAAGAGGTTTTAAGTCTGGTAGTCATGCATTGAGATACGGAAATTTAGCATTAATTATTGGGTTTCATAGCATTAATTATTAGAAATTTAGCATTAATTCGCATTAATTCTTTTAAAAATAGCATTAATTTAGCAAAATATCAAAATCTGTTTCTTTTTCGGGGTTAATGCCCTAATATTAATTAATGAGTATTCAATTAATCATGAACAAGATTACACTTAATATATTAAGCATATTTGTTGCTCTTTCCTGAATAGTTATGGATTTGCTGCGATCTATATTGCACCAAGACACTTGACAGAAGCAACCTTCTAGACGTGGTCCTGGTGAAGCCCCACAACCTTATCTGTAGGAGTGAGGTCCTGGACCTGGAGCTCAGTGACCATAGAGCAGTGGTAGTGGACATCCTAACGGCGAACAAACTCCAGAAGAGTACAGAGGAAGAAGCTACACTGTGGTGCTACAAGAAGGCTGACATAAGGGGTCTGAGGGAAGAGCTCTGGACGAGCTTTCAGACATGGGCCCTAGCTGACCACTCAAGCATTGATTCGATGTGGGAGTCTATGCTATGCATAGTGTCCGCAGCGATGAAGAAGCACATCCCGCAGAAGAGAGTGAAGGCGAACCAAGACCCTCCCTACTATAACACCAGTATTAAGAAGCTGAAGAGGAAAGCCAGGGTCCTTTTCAACGTAAGCAGACGAAACAGATCGCAGAGGGCAAAACTGTATTCGACCACAGCTGAGCTCAACAGGGCCAAGTCCAAGGCAAAGGATCTTTACATGAGGAGTATGTTCAGCAAGGAAGATGATGGAGGGGGCTGGGCCAGACTGTACAAGCACATCCGACAGCAGAAGGGAGGAGACCGAGTTATTCCCACGTTAATTGGCACCGATGGAAATGAGATAGCTTCCAGCAAGGACAAGGCAAACGCTCTAAATTCATTTTACGCCAAGGTCTTTAACACGTCATCTTCAGCTCCATCTGCGACCCCAGCGCTGTGCTGTTCCAGAAGAGGATCGTTTCCGATGGCAGTGCATTCCACGGGAATCCTACACGTTATCAGGAAGCTAAAGAACGGTAAAGCGCCTGGAGGCGACGGACTAACGAACACACTGCTGAAAATCTGCGACCTGGACATTGCCATCTACCTGGAATACTTATTCAAGCGCATACTGAGAGACGGAAGGGTACCCCTTCTCTGGAAAGAGGCCATCGTAATTCCGGTCTTCAAGGGTGGCGAGAAATGTCGGCTCACCAACTATCGACCGATAAGCCTCACCTCAGCAGTCTGCAAAGTTTTTGAGAAACTCCTGGTGAGGTATATCTGGCAAGTGTTGAACGCTGAAGAGGTAATTACCAACATACAGCACGGTTTCAGGGCTGGGCACTCTTGCGAGACCCAACTGACAGGATTAGTCCAAGATCTATCCAACTCCCTTGAAGCTGATGAAGAGGTTGATGCCATTTTTCTTGATATGCGAAAGGCATTCGATAAGGTCGACCATGGAATACTCGTTGCCAAGCTTGCTGCGCTCATTGAGGACGAAGCGGTGGTGAGAACGGTGCAGGATTTCCTCACGGGACGAACCCAAAGGGTCAAGATAGCTGACCAACTCTCAGAAAGTGCGAGCGTCACCTCGGGGGTTCCACAAGGCAGCGTAGTCGGGCCGCAACTCTTCCTGATATATATCAACGACCTGACAAAGAACATAAAATCGAAAGGTCGGCTCTTTGCAGATGACTGCGTGGTCTACGCAAACATCAAAGGGGATGACAGTGTAAAGCAGCTGCAGGACGACTTGCATGTCATTCAACACTGGATGACAGCGAATAAAATGTGCCTAAACCTAGAAAAATGTGAAGTTGTTACCTTCTCCAGAAAGCGAGAAGTTAGAATAGTTCATTACGAGATAAGCAACCATACCCTTACATGCAGCGAGGGTTATAAATATCTGGGAGTATGGCTAGATAGAAAATTGGAGTGGAAAGAGCAAGTCGGTAGAGTCTCTGCGAAAGGAATCAAATGCACAAATTTCGTCATGAGGAACCTGCACGGAACATCATCTGAAACAAAGAACCAAGCCTACAAAACACTCATCAGGCCCTTGCTGGAATATGGAGGAGCGGTCTGGGATCCCCATAAGGAGGGTGAGAAGAGGGCGCTAGAAAAAACACAGAGAATAGCAGCCAGGAGAGTGACCGGTAGGACAAGGAAATGGAGGACAGAAAGGAACTTGAAAGGTGAGATCTGCAAGGTGTGGGAGAGCCCCAGCGATATGATGGAGGAGCTTGGATGGGACTCGCTGGAGCTCAGAAGAACTGAATCTCGCCTGTGTAACCTGTACCGAGCAAGAGAGGGAGTACAGGGATGGCAGGAAATCAACAGCCAGGTCATCCCGCGACGGTACGAGGGCAGAGCTGGTACAGGTGGCCTCCTACACGAGCCGGGAACGAAGAAAGACTGCGGTAAATATTCCTTCATTCCCCGCACCGCTCGGGACTGGAACAAACTGGACTGCGGCCTGATTCCGAAAGGGCTGACCACCAAGGAATTCCGAGCCACCATACACAGAATGCTGGTCGGCCCTCCTGAAGAGACTGATGAATGAATGTAGAAAATCTGTGTATTAATCTGTGTATGAATGATGGTAAAATTATTGTAAATAGTTAAATTTAAATTTATTGCGTACATAAGAAATGTTACTTGATGATATTGCTGATGATTGCTGAATTGATTTATTAATGCGATATTAATTTATATTATTATAATTTTTATTGACCTGACTATTGACTTGCTGAAATGACTTGTAGGTATTAAGGTATTATTATTATAACTATTATATTATTATTATAACTTATTAAGATGTATGTTCCTGTTCTTTGACTCTTGATTATGGAAAGTATTCATGAACTGAATTCTAGACTGTTGTATAGAGTGGCATATCCACATAGGTTTATTGTTGCTCTGTCAAATGTTTTACTGAATTATTAATACTTTTATTATTACTGTCATATTCTATTCTTGGATATGGAATTGTTAGTCATTAAGAAATTATCATTACCAAGAATTATTATTATGTCGACTGTAATATAATTAACAAAGTGCCATTATGTAGTGCACATTAGCATGTAGTAGGATTCCTTACCACCGTGCATAAACAACTGTAAGATGCCTAATAAAAAAAATATCAAAATAAAAAAAAAAAAATATCAGAAATGATGAAGGCAAGTCCTAGTGTCCTTGAAGGTCAGTGACCTGGCTGGGTAGGGAGGGGTAGGTAGGGGAGGGGAAATGAACATCTGCTTTGGTGACTGGGTTGGTTCCGGGGGAAGGGGAACAGAGGGGTAAAACCTGCTTCAGCAGCTGTTGTTTACATATTTTCAGACGAATTTCTGAGAAATATTACAAATGAATGTTTGATTATTGGAATAAAAAGGGAAAAAGTATACATTTAGCAGTGAATTCTTCTTTTTCGCGCCTATTTCGCTTAAACAGTAACAATTCGCATTAAAAGGCATATATCGCATTAATTCGCGAAAAAGAACACTACTCTAAACGCCCCCAAACACCATGAAACATAAAGAAAACACTTCAAATATTTCTTAAAACAACATTTAATTCTTGTCGCCTATTTCGTTAATGCGAAATTTCCGTATCTCTAGTCATGCATCAATGTATTTCGTCAGGAGCAGTTGACAGAGAAATTAATTGCATGTGGAAGTGAATCACCAACACATGGTTTCCAGAACCCCTAATTGACCTAGCAGCATGACTGCTCCTGTGAATAGACTCTAGTCTGGGAGATAATGGAACAAAAACACACAAAAAGGTACATACTCAACAGATGTGTCAAAAATCTTAAGGATAGTACCTACTCTGAAAGATGTGTTGTGAAAACGGGTGCTAGCTTGTATCCAACATTGTATAAAACGTACATATAAATAATAATAATAATACATAAATAGTTTTTTTAACTGGTCGAGGATATGTAGTAGGATTGAAATTCAATTGAAGAATTAACTTTTGATACGTTGCTCCTAATGAGAACCCGTTGCAGACGGATCGGGTGTTTCTTGCAGAGTGTGAGGAAGACACAAGTTTCATGGTCCGCAGGTTCATCAACGAATTAGATGACAGGGGTTTGGAAATAAAAAGGTAAGATATGAACAGTTCACCATAGGTTACCATACCACATAGAACTAGTGCAGTGGAAATTAGTGTTGACAGAGTTGCTGAGAAGTACCAATTATGGTTATGGGGGGACTATAAAATCCGAATGGTTACTCGGGAATGTGGACTTATTGCTTAGAAAATATGGAAGTTCAAACCTAGAAGAAAGATAGGTTGTCCAAGAACATGATAGCCAGAACCGGAACAGATGGGAAGTGGAATCCAGAAAATGGCTAAGTTAGCTGTAGTACAGTGAATTAGCTCAATGTGTTATGGAAGGGTATTCTTTAACCAGATTACCTTCACCATAGACGTGTTAGTAATACATACCCTAATGCCCTAAGTAATACGTCTATGCCTCCACCCAGAAGTACATTCAATACGTATTCAATATTCTTTACGTAATTAATAAGCCATAGACACACAAGCATAGACAATAATAATTATTAACAAATACTACAACAAATTAAACATTATTTACAAACACTCAGCCATCAAGTTTAAGTGTGACATGGTCACATGAACATCACTTTGAATCAAATCAAATTCTTTAAATTCAAAGCAATAATAAAATAAAATCTATACAAAAAAATGGGTCTTTATCCAAGTTAAAATTGATATTAAAAAGTAACTGGAGCCCACCTGGAGCCTAATGACAGCCCCACATTTCTTAACAGACTGAAACCCAAAGCAGCTGTTCTCTCCCGGAGTACAGTCATGGAAATATATTCGGTAAACGCTCCTTTCACACCCCACCACATTCAAACAACTTTGCCAGTGTTACAGGTCATGGGGGAGGAGGCTAATCTAACTAAATGGATGGAAAGGGAGAAGGCGCATTTACCGAACATATTTCCATGACTGTACATCCTTTAAGTTATAGGTAGGTACATTAAATAAAACTAATAAGCTAGGTTTGTTTCGCCTATCAAAAGTTTGCAATTCCTCAATGTTTGTGGTGCTACACTATTTGTTAGTCGAAAAACAGTAAAGTTTGTTAACGTTTGTTTAACGTTTGCAATGAAACCACGTGACTAAAAAATATAAAACACGGAATTGGCTCAACTATCGCACATAAAGAGAATGTATTTTCCTCATTCTCCAAGTGATTCTACAACCCACTGGATCTTTTTTTGACTTCCAATACAATGAGGTGATTTTGCCATATATCCGTCCCTACTCTCTACTGACAATTTGCGCTAAAATTAAAATCTCATACACCCCTGGAATCCCCTTAATGATAACACTTAACACATATTACCTACACATTCACAAACGTAAAAGCAAAGCAACTATAAAAAATAGAAAAAGAATGTCCTGTTGGTAAGAGTTCTCAGAGAAGAGGCCAATGCCAAGGGGCATTTGAAATGAAAGAAAGCAGTGTGCGTAATAAATAATATTATTGATGGAATTACCTGTCATCGCTACAGACTTCTTGGTCGTCACCCAACCGAGACTACGCTCCACAGCCATCTTCCACTTGGTGTACCTCACATTGCGTTCTGAACACAAAACAAGAAATATTGTCACCCTCTTCTGTCTGTCCTTGGTATTCGTCTTAGGTAATTAGTTTTAGGTAATTGTTAGATTATGTGCCAGTGGCTCCTAGTGTAATGGGAAGGACTGACTGCTCACTTTTTTGTGTGTGGGGTGGAGGGGAGGGGTCAAATGCAGGTAGTGGTCCTGGGGTCAGCAGGGTCAGCCACCCACTCACCTCATTCTGTAGTGAGATGTTGGGATTTTTACACTTTAAGAATCTTTTCTCTTAAAAATGCTTATTATAAATATTAGCAGCAAATGCTTCAAGGTTGCAAGTAAAAGAGTGACATACCGCCTTCTGTCGTATTTGGCTGGAAGGTTTCGCTTGTGATTGATCTCTTGGCCTGCTCTTCAAAACTCCAAACTCGGATTCCCTCGGCCTGACCAGCCGCCATTGCTGCTCCCAAGGCTCGTACATCAGGAGTGCAGGAGCGTTCTACAAGAAAGAACACTTGCTTACTCGCATAAATGATTAAACATATGTAATTTACTCTTTCACCATTAGCCTAGCTGCAGAACAGTGCGACGTTAAGCCCCAGACAAAAAAAAATTAATTTACTGTCCAAAAGTAGGCGAGTACACAAGTTGTAATAAGGTACCTAATTCCATTTAACGGTCAAACATGTCTGTTACACAGTACACACTGTCAAGTAACTCTCCAGAGCTGAGTGAAGAGCAGCTCTCTCATTGGCTGACACTGTTGTCAAGTGACCTTATTTGCCTCTCTGCTATTCGGACCGAAAAAGTGGAGAGTTACTTGACAGTGTGTCTGGACTTTTAGTCACTGCCAAGTAAAACTGACAACACTGAAAGGAAAATTTCACTCCTCGAAGGTCAAGGTTGGTAAAATGATCTCGCAGTTGACATACCGACTGGCACACCGCACAAGTCTGCTTGCAGTTGCATCAGCAAGTTGTTGGTCGTCATCTTGCCGTCAACTTGAAGCTTGGCAAGCGGTATGCCGCAGTCTTTGTGCATCGCTTCCAAGATGTCTCTCGTCTGGAAGCAAACTGCCTCCAGAGCTGCGCGGATGATGTGCCCCTTCGTCGTGAACTGCGTCAGGCCACACAGAATGCTGCAACAAACGCTGACGTTTATAACTCAACTGCTGAACGAGTTTTTCTTAAGACAAAATTTCATATAATGCCCAATGTTTACATAAATGTGATCCAAAGTTGCTGTTTTGCAACAATTTCAATTTCTTACAGAAAAAGGGTAATCCTGAAATGTACCATGTAGCCTGTGCTCTCACTCAACAACTTTCTGCCCTATCCTCACAGCAAGTTGGCAGCAAGGCACTTTATTTTATAAGATACTCAAAAGTGGCTGGCAAGTGAATCTTGATTTATAATGAACAAGCGACATTCCAGTCTCGAGAAAATTAGATTTTTTTTTATAGTTCCTCAATGAGGACAACTTTTTAGGAGTGGGGAAACATGAGATGTGTTTGAAGCATTCAGGTATATAAAAGTTAGTATTTGAAAATTTATGAGACGGTTTTTACTTTTTAACAACTTGGAAGATTCAGATAATAGACCATTTAATGTCATAATCCTTGGCAAGCTTGGAGGAACCTTTGGCATCTAATACTAATACTAATACAAATATCTAATACTTAATCAGTGAACTTGCTATCAAATCTATTTATCTACTACAAGTTTTGTGGATAGATGGACTCTAACCCGCGAGCGTCTTTTCGCCAGTAGGGAGCGTAGAGGCCGGAGAAAGCCGGGACGAAGTAGACGTCGCCCGTGGTCATGACTTCCTCGGCAAGAGACTCCGTCTCGGACACATCGGACAGCAGGTTGAGGTTGTTCTTCAGCCACTTGATGGCAGCACCGGCCACGGCCACGGACCCTTCAAGTGCATACACCGGGGCCTCGCCGGGGCCCAGCTGGTATGCCACTGTCGTCACCAGCCCATGCGTAGACCGCACACGCTACACAGATACAAGAGGTCCATCAGTGTCTCTACCGCAACCTGTGACAGCCGTGTTCAAGCTACCTATGTATTCGGACATGGAGTTCACAAAAAATCATCCAAACAACTGATAACTTTTCTCAGATAATTGAAAAATTTAAGAGTTCCTTGCCATGTTGCCATCCCAACAATTATGACAAAAGACAGGTTAGTGTCCAACTTCAAACCATAATTAGTATTTGTTATATTTAGAAAAGTGTAGGTATTTTAATAAAGTACAGTAAACCCTCGTTATTTCGAACTCGGATAATTCGAATTTGAGGTTAATTCGAACTATCTGGGTGGTCCCAGTGGCCAGAATAGGGTTTTCTATGTTATTTCATTTTGATAATTCGAATTTTAGGTTATTCCGAAATTCGAATTGAATTAAAGTCCCAGCCCGTGTATTTACTTGGATAAAATTGCTTTAATTCGAATTTTTCTTCAAAAGTGTGGGTTTGTATAAAATTCATACCGCGTGATATATTACGCGCAATAACTTGGAGCCAGCGCCATGCGCCGCAGGCAGAATAGGGGGGTGCGCCGCAGCGGACTGCTCAGAGCATGGCTCGCGCACAAGCGCGGCGTGGCTCGGCTATCCTCGTGTTTTAGATCGGGTGCGTCCGCCTCGGCTATCCTCGTGTGTTCGATCGGGTGCGTCCGCCTCTAGACTTACTGACGACGTGGCGACTGGCGGCATTTCACCCCTCACGCCTCGAGCTAGACTAGCTAGCCTAAACAAACAAGTGTGGCTGTGTCGAAGTTTCGTAAACAAGTTTTGACGATGGCTCCGAAGAAATACCACGAACTGAAATTAAGTGAGAAGGTGGCGCTTCTAAAAGAAGTAGATTCAATAATAAGCACCTTGGCTTCCTTTTCCCCAATCCCCTCATCCTTAAAAAAAAAAAAAAAAAAAAAAAATTATTTTAATTCGAATTTTTTTAATTTGAATTGCAATTTTTTGGGTCCCTTTGAGTTCGAATTAACGAGGGTTTACTGTAAATACAAAATTGGTTAGTTGTTACAAGGTAAAATATAATCGCTTTACCCGTTGGCCGGTGTTGTAGATGAGGAAGCAGCCGCTGCGATATGTATTCTTGGCCTGGCCTTCGTTCAGACACATTTCCCCCACCAGTGAGGCTTGCTGATTGCCCAGAATCTGAACCCAGAAATAAGTTTCATTTATCAGTACCTAACCTTAATTATGCTCGGAAGCAAAATGGTAAAGCATTAGTAAAATCAATTGAATTTAAATTGAAAAAGTTTCACGTTTAGCTGAGTGAGTGATGCCCGGCGGGAATATTCCCGAGCAAATTTGGGGAATATTCCCGACACTCGGGAATTTACTTTTTCATTATAAATTAAAATGATTAATGTTCTTATTTTGTGGTAGGTATGTCATTACCTCTTAGTATTCATTTTTTGTCACTAATTTTCTTGATATCTTATGACAGGGGTCGCCAACCTTTTTTGGTGAAGACAATTTCAGAAAATGTAATAAATTATATATTAATGGGAGCCGCAGTAGGCAATCAAATCTAATACACCGAAAATAATCGATTGAATGACTTGTTTATTCTGCTATTTTGACCAAGCCCCCCCCCCCCCCCCTCTTGTTGTTGTTGCCTCGCAAAGCATTTTTTAAAGAATTTCAACAGTGATTCTGGGACTCTAAAATGAACAAACTGAATCAAATAACTTGCAAATTGTTGCCCCGCAGGACGTTTTTGTAGAATTTCAACAATTTAAAAGTGATTCTGGGATTCTAAATTGTACAAACTCAATCAAATAACCTTCCAATTGTTGGCAGGGTGTTATTTTTCGAATTTTCAAATTGTTCGATTCCAGATCTTTATTTAAATTTTCAAGAGCCATTCAACCACCAAGGAGCCGCAGGTTGCCGACCCCTGTCTTATGACATCTCATAAGATAAACATGCTTTAATAATGTTTTCTCTTAATGTTTACTCATCCCTGTAGTAAATTCCCAATAAATTCCCGGTTTGGGGAATATTCCCGGGAATGTTCCCGAAAAAATAAATTCCCGGGAATATTACATCACTACAAGGCATAGTAATTTCTTTCTAATTAATAAGTGCAGCAATGACATTGCAATGGCAAGAAAGGACGAACTCACCCCCGAGATAGGAACGCCTTGCAGTGGCTTGACGGAGATCCTGCCGTAGATCTCCGAGGAGCTGCGTATCTGCGGCAGGATCCCCATTGGGATGTTGAAGTAGCGACACAGTACAGGATCCCACTGCAGTGTCTCGATGTTCATCAGCATGGTACGCGATGCGTTTGTTGCATCAGTTATGTGCAGTCCACCGTCTTTGCCACCAGTCAGGTTCTACACAAACATTCAGTCCAAATTAATAGAAAAATATTTTCAAATCTAGAGATTTTTGTATGTGTAAAAATTTAGTAAATTGGATAATTTCTGTTAGTTAAAAGCAGGGCAGGATGAAGACAGCACGATTATTGACTGTTGTGAATTTAATTTTTTGGGATACAATGAGTAGAGATACGGAAATTTCGCATTAACGAAATAGGCGACAAGAATTAAATGTTGTTTTAAGAAATATTTGAAGTGTTTTCTTTATGTTTCATGGTGTTTGGGGGCGTTTAGAGTAGTGTTCTTTTTCGCGAATTAATGCGATATATGCCTTTTAATGCGAATTGTTACTGTTTAAGCGAAATAGGCGCGAAAAAGAAGAATTCACTGCTAAATGTATACTTTTTCCCTTTTTATTCCAATAATCAAACATTCATTTGTAATATTTCTCAGAAATTCGTCTGAAAATATGTAAACAACAGCTGCTGAAGCAGGTTTTACCCCTCTGTTCCCCTTCCCCCGGAACCAACCCAGTCACCAAAGCAGATGTTCATTTCCCCTCCCCTACCTACCCCTCCCTACCCAGCCAGGTCACTGACCTTCAAGGACACTAGGACTTGCCTTCATCATTTCTGTCAAGTGTCTTGGTGCAATATAGATCGCAGCAAATCCATAACTATTCAGGAAAGAGCAACAAATATGCTTAATATATTAAGTGTAATCTTGTTCATGATTAATTGAATACTCATTAATTAATATTAGGGCATTAACCCCGAAAAAGAAACAGATTTTGATATTTTGCTAAATTAATGCTATTTTTAAAAGAATTAATGCGAATTAATGCTAAATTTCTAATAATTAATGCTATGAAACCCAATAATTAATGCTAAATTTCCGTATCTCTAACAATGAGTGATGACTGATGAAAGTTGACATATCCAAAAAATAAAATTATAAACATAGGTATGTAGGAAAGAAAAACAATGAACTCATGTCATATCCTCGTTTCAAATCAAATTTGTACATATTAACAAAACTATTATTGAGAAACACCTGGGGTGTCATTCCGGTACGATTGTCATAAGTTAGCTATCATTGTATCTTAATTTGTTTACTCTCATGTTAACATAACATCCATAACAATGGTTGCTACTCTCTTAAAATTAAAGCTAAGAGAGTGAAACACTCTCACAGGAATACTAGAATCACCAATCATGAGATCCCAAGGAAAGAAAAATTTTCATTCATAAAAAAAATGAAATGTGATCGGACATTTAACCGGAAAACTGGCATATTGTGATGACTGATGAGAATCAGTTCAGAATTGTGATGTCATTTCTAAGTTTCCAACATTGTTCTACTCTACCATGGTGAATTCTTTGTTGCCATGGCAAGGCAATGAATAAATTATAGGGTTGGGCCAACCTCATATTTTTTAACCGAACCTCTAAGCGAACTTTCAATATTTGACCGAACCTTCAAACCGAACCTCTTGCCTTTTTTACAGTCATTACTCATTACTCATTACCCACACAAACATCAAACTTTGTTTGGCATCATACTTACAAAAGGGTATTTTGCATTTTACAGTATTTTACAGTTCATTCCTTTGTAATTTATGCACGAAGAAAAAGTAAAAAAGTAAAATTAAATTAAAATTAGTAATGAACTGTAACAATTTGCATTATTTCTTCTTTGGCTTCTTTGTCACATAGCCTTCTATCTAGATACTAGAACACAAAATGTTCTAATGTTTGTTCACAAATGGAACAAAATGTTGCCCGGAAATTTCAAATTGGCGCGGCGATGGGAGGTTCGGTTTGGATATTTCATTTTAAAGTTCGGTTCCCGAACATCTAAAGCCGGTTCGGTTCGGGTTTTGAACCGGTTTGCCCAACCCTAATAAATTATATCAATGGCAATTCCCCCATTTTAAAATTGAAGAAATCTGTTGTAAACTACAACCCACACAAAAAATAATACCATTAGTGTTCACAGGTGGTACATCTCAACTTTAAAATATAAATAAATATAAATATATTTTTCTCAAATCTAATTTGTGTAGGTTGTGTTTATTTATTATTTATTATTTGTGTTTATTTTAAAATCTACAGTTAGCAACCAACACAAATATGACAAGACAATCATCGTAATTTCCATAATAGGCAAATTACTAAATATACGAATCTGACTAACCCAAACGATCCAGGAGTCGATGGTTCCGAAGAGACACCTCCTCTTCTTGACTGCCTTGCGCACGGCGGGTACGTTGTCGAGCAACCAGCGCAGCTTTAGAGCGCTGAAGTACGGGCTGATGGGCAATCCGCTGAGCGCCATCAGAGAGTCCGCCCCTCGCTCCGGGAACTTGGCCAACACCGCATCGACAGTGCTGTCAGCGCGGATGTCCGACCAAACTAGAGACAGGATTTTGTTCAGTTAGATGAATCAAAAGCTACGTGATTTGTGTCTGTGCATGATTATGAGGATGATTGTAGATGATGAAATGGAGGCAGTTGTGGGAATGGCCTATTATGAAATTTAGTTTCATTTGTTTTCATCCCAATGACAAGCAGACACATTCAATAAAAATGGAGACATGATCTCTCATCTGCATTGTCCAATTTCAACTGCAAGTGAATGAAGTTATTATATCCAGGGTGTAATAGAACTAATATTTGATTGAGAAGCAAAGCACATCAAATACATCTACCACAATCGGATTACACGGTTACATACTTTTCGCAGAGCAAACTGCATTAAATGTAAACATTTTCAAATTAGTAATTACTAATTACGATACATCCTCAAATTCTAACTTGTAATGCAATACTGTGAGAATTACCGATGGCATTGTAGAGAGGGCTGCCAGTGAGTTTGTCCCACACGACGGTGGTTTCTCGCTGGTTTGTGATCCCGACCGCAACCAAGTCGGCAATGCTAGTGTCTGGCCATTTCTCGGTGACCTTGAAGATGCACTCCTTGACGGCTGCAATGATCTCCAGGGGGTCTTGCTCCAGCCAGCCTTCTCGAGGACTCTTCTGCGTCACAGCGATCTCGTGGCATGCCACTGCATTCACGTTGCCAGCTTCATACACCTACAGCAACAAGAAGATGACAATGATCACTCCAATACCCCGTTCAGATGGATACATTTACATGTCAACCTGTGGTAAAACATAGGAAACTTGATTGACCTCATGGTGTATTTAATGTGGGAGGTATTAAATTATCCCTAAAGTTAGAGTGTGAAAAGGGTATAAGAGTGCTCGATACTAAAAGCAGAACTGTCGCTTTTATTTAGCACATTTTGTATTTTCTTTGGGCAAACTATTTATCAGATTCTACAGGTTTTGAGAAAAATTGGTCAAGATCTTCAAAAGTGCCTAATAACAGAGCATTGTCCTAGTAACATATTTATAATTAGGAAAATGACATTACAAAATGTGGACATAACAAATTACCTACCTACCTACCTATTTTACTGGGGCTGGATTCACAAAGAAGTATTATCTCATTCACCTAATGCGTACTATCTTTGGTATTATCTTTCATTTAACATGGTGTTCTTGGCATTAAATCAGAAGATAATACGTATTATCAGATAATACTTTTCGCGAATCCAGCCCCGGTCTACATACCTTCAAACAACTTTCTAGTTACAAATTGTTTGTTTCTTCTAATTTTAAATTAGCAACAAAAGTCTAAATTCTGAGTTCTGATATGAAATAGGTGAGTTAGGTACTCACCAGGAATCTGGCCGCCTCCGTGCCTTCATCGATGACGCCAATGTAGGGCCCGTGCTTCTTGGCCATGGCTGCAACACAAGAGAATAAATCTCACTTGCCAATGTAATTGCCAGATTTAATACATTTATTTGAGAAACTAGACATGAAAAGGTCTACTTTTGGGGGGATTGTGTACATGGACTGTCATGCTTATCAGTCAAGTAGTACACAAATATTACGACGATCTGAGACATGACCAGATCAGACAAGCTATAACAATTTGAATCTTGTAATCCACATCCACACATTGACCTAAATTACAAATTAAAAAAAAAATCGGTCTGCACATATCAGACGTGGTCTTGACATGTGTGTAAAATTTCAGTTCGATTGGAGGAACGTTACGACCTGTATAGCGGTACGTACGGAAAGACAAAATAAAAAAACACACAGACACCTGTGCCAAAATAGCAAAAAGGAGAAGCTCATCTCACTCGCTCAATTAATCACTGAAACCTAAACTAATAAGAACAAATTAACAAATTAATTTGTAGCATATATGATAAGCTGATAGATTTGATAATTTTAAATTTTAATTGATTTGATTATTTTACTCTAATAAAAAATGCGATTTTAATGTTTATAACAATTTATCATTTATATTATAAGAGGAAATAACATATTTAAATGTTAATAATTTTTAATTTTCATTGATAAATATTTTATTTATTAAATATCCCCTATTTTTTTTATTAAAATGTGATTGAAGTTGATATCAATCAATGACAGTTGCATGAAAAATGGAGGTAATGTTCATGAAAAACGTTTGTTCCTCTGTAACCTTGGACTTGGGATGACTGCCTTTTCAAATTGCGTCCAGCACTCTACAAACTCCTTTTCAACCAACAATGAACCACTGTGCAGTGAGATAGCAGTGTGGTCCTATCTTCCTAGGTCCTATGAACTGTCTAAAAGTACATATTTGGATTTGAGACCTCCCTGGGGGTCACCCCTCCCCTATCCAAATCCACTCCACTACTGGTCATCTGCCAAACAAAGAAAACTTTTCATTACATAAATGGTTTATTCTATGATTATTCTTACGCAATATTTTCCCCGCATATTAGTAATATAATTCCCCAAACATATATTACGTATAATTTCCCTAAATGATAAACATAATTTACCCATCTTACAAATAAATGTCTTTGAACTATCAACAAACTTTGAATAGTATTAATTAAATATTATTCATCTTTTAAAAGAAATGTCTTGATGAAGTTTAGTTTAGTGAAACTAAACGAAAATTGTACTTTCATTAATAATACTATTAAAAGTTTGTTGATAAGTTCAAAGAAATTGATTTTTAGCATTAAATCCAAACTGAAGAACTGAATTTTGGTAAATAATTTACCCAGTTGAATTTTTCGATTTTGGAAAATTAAAAGACAATCAGTCAAAAAACCTGGGGCTGGATTCACGAAAGGTACTATCATCAGTACTATCTTTTGATAGTATACCAAGAACACCATGTTAAATGAAAGATGATACCAAAGATAGTACGTATTAGGAGATAATACTTCTTTGTGGATCCAGCACCTGGGACGTAAAAATATGAAAAATACAGAAGTCAGAAAGAGACAAACTTGAGTTTGTTACAAAAAAATGTAAGTTATTGAATTTGATAGCATCCATCTGCCTATTTACTTCTAGAATAAGGAAATTACCTCGGAAAATACCGACAGTAGTTGGTCAATATCTTAATTTATTGAAAGTCATGTGGTGTCTCTTCTACAGGAAAAGTGCTCGTACAGATTCCGCATTGTTGGCGCAGTGGTGGGGGGAAAGTATGACGTAACTTGAATATTGCTGAAAAAGTAATCTGCAGGATGTGCACCCGAAACTCTGTTACTTCTAAATCACAGCTCTGTCGAGGATAACAATGAACCTGTTAGTTTATAGCATTAGGAAGCAAGAACTGACGACTTCAGCAGTATTGACCTATTCAGATTCCAGGGCCACTTGATTACAATGCAAGTTTAAAAGTTCATTTGAATATGCATGAGTGATGTACTAGACAGCTACTCAAGAAGCCAAGTAGTTGAGACAGAAAATAATACGCGGGTTCGAACTACGATTGGATTTTCTTTTTAAATTTGTTCAAAACAATTCCATCTCTTCCACATGAGAAAAATGGGGATTATTTAAATACTTTTTCACGTTTTGACTAAACAAAATATTTGCGGTTTTGAAACTATTTAAAAACGAGTAAAATTGATTTGTAACTTATTTACGTTTTCAACAATAAATGTAGCAGATTATCTCTCAGAAGGAGTTCAGTATAATCTCAAAGCACAGAACATGTTGTTCAAGAAGGTTGTCAACAATAATTCTAATTTGATTAAAATACAATTTGACAATTAGCATTTGTGTCATGGATAGGGATCAAATATCGCCACAACGACCTGTGAGAACCTGAGAAGTGTTATTGTGGCTCTACAATTCAAAGCCCTAGTACAAAGAAAGCTCCATCCACAATCAAACAAAGCTGAACCATTGTTCAACGTGACTCTCAATCCATTGCGTACTCTGTGTCAAAGTGACAATACTTTTATCGCGGTCCTAAATGGCTGTAGATCATATGTGAGAAAATACCTCATTACTTAATATCATGCTCAATAGAAACCGATAAGAACTGAAATTGAAGCAAAAAAAATAGGTACTAAGGTACCTACGTAGAACAATTCTAAATTATTTTCTATATCTCATTGCGAATATTACTAACTATGACAACAAACTTGGCAATGCATGCAGCTTCCTATGGAATGGAACTGCGCATTTACGGAGCAATTCAATTGTTCAAATTATAGCCCAATCTAGCAGATCGGTCTTCAATCATGTCAGTCAGAGATAGTGATAGTGATAGTTGATCCGTTGCGTGTCCCCAAAGTTTTCAAATAACATCCACTGTGTTCTACACATTTTTAAACTTAAAAAATAGGCCCTACATTTACGTGAGTTGAGCATTGAGGGGAAGGTGGCCACTACGGTTTTAACAGCTTTATATGGGCACGTTACCAACGAAAACAAAGTAATATTTAAGGATGAACCAGCGCCAGGTCATCTACCAACAATTTTTTTCCAAACCATTTCATTTTGTTCCTTATAGTATTATCTACAATATAAGATCAAAAAATTTATACCTTACCGAACTAACTTTTATGTAAAACGTTTTCAAAGTTCGAGATTTTTACATGGCTCTTATGGGGGAACGAATTAATTTCCTAAATTTTTCTAAATTATTTTTAATCCGCACCAACAATTTCTACAGAAAACTAAAGAAACATTCTTCGACTAATATTGAATGCATTGAAAACTTAAAATACTCTTGTCACCGACTTAATTTCTGAGATAATGGCATTTAAATGTTTGAAAATGTTCATATATGGCCATTTAACATGGGACAACTGAACTAGTCAAAACCACTACTGTATTCTTAACAAAATTATTTTACGAAAACTTTGTTAAAAAAATTCTCATCATCTCATATAGTATTATTCTCCACATATTACATTATAAAACTATGTTTAAAAGTTTAAAAATGTGTTTTCTGAATTAATTTATCTCATGTTATGAATATAGTCATTCAAAGCGCTGGTTCATCCTTAACGCAAAATATTGGTGTACTAGCGATACATTTTAATCAGTAACTAGAGTTTCACGGAAATACCAATGAAGCTGATTAAATATTGTTATCCACATTTCACTCTGCTACAAACTACCTTTCCGCTCCACATATTTTTGACCATTTACAATATCCTGTTGTAATTATACTGACAGTCGTACCTAACGTCCCAAATTTATTTGTGGATGACAGAAATACAACGAAGCTTTAATTGACAATATCTTCAATATCTTTAAAATATTCTGAATTTTGAATTGAAACCCCAAAGGAACAACCACACACAAAATCTCTAGTGTCATAACAACAACACCCCTCTGGTGTCACCACACACACCCCCTCGGGCCCTGCAAGCCTCATTGGTTGGCTCCTAGACATTAATCGTCATCGACTGACACACGTGACAAATTGTTGCACCTATAGTCTACTGCTATTATAAGAAGTACATGCTATTCGCAGCCTGGCAAAGTGTGCCAACCGATCGTTCTATTTTATAAGTTGTTATTATCATGAAACATCTTGAAATATCCCATGAAATGAAATTACGACTTAACAACCACAAGTATGAACTGAGTTTATACAGTAAAATAACACAGATGGCTGTACTGCCAAAGCATTGGAAATAAACAACCGAAATGAATTGAACTTTTAATTATAAATTATAATGATTGAATATTAATAATCGTCGACCTCGCAATGAGAAACTATGAACGTACCCAGGTGACAAGTGCGAAGTAGCCGGCTCTATCAGATTGTTATCACTCACATCACGGCGTACAACCTCCCAGGTCTGTTATCAGTCACGCACTGGCGCGATCCTGCCACAGGTTCGCTGCGCAAACAGTGACATCAGCACACGTCATTAGTGCAGTTGACATGCTCTCGCGGTCATTATCTAACTCGACGTCGATGGGTGCATTCAATTTCGCCCATAGGTGTGAGTGTGACGTAAATAAACTCGGACTCGGAATTTCGAGGCAAATTTCATTAGATGAAAGAATGCGTGAAAGCAGTTGGAACTAATAATAACAATCAGTGATGATTTCAGACATTTTATTCGGGGGAAGGGGGGGGGGGGGGGGGGGGGGGGGCTTACGAAAAACTAAGGTGCAAAATTTAATCTGGAGAGGGGGGTGGGTGGACCCAAACGTAGTCCGCGTAGGAACTACTTTCATCATGGGGGGTGGGGGATTGCGACACCCAGAAGGGGGGGCCCCCAGTCTTAGCCCCGCAGGGCGTTTTGTAGAATTTAAACCAGTAAAAAGTGATTCTGGGGCTTTAATTAATGGGGCTCTGGTCAAAAGTGTTTTCAACCACGAAATGTCAGATGGCTATGATTTAATTTTCATAGCTTGTAATCATGGCTTGTTTATTGGCAAGGATTAATCGTTGCTAATGTTTTCTTCAATATTTCGAAAAAATTCGCCTTAGGCGGCGTCCAACCACGGGGGGGGGGGGGGGGGGGGGGGGGGGGGCGCATGGAAAATTTGGTGGTGTTTTACGTATAGTTTCATTTGCTAAACACCCCATAACGACTCAAAATTTGATTTCAAGAGGTCCAATAACCAAAAAACGCACTGCGGGGCAGTTGGGGGGCGCGTCGCCCCCCCCACCCCTTAGCCCGTGTGACAATTGTTTTCCTTGCCTTGCCCCCACCCCCTGCCAGAAATTCTGCGGAAGCCCGTAGCTGGGTTTATCTTAAAATTGTATCTTAAAATTTGTTTAGGTAGGTACCTACTCCAATGTTAAACGTCCATAACGGTTGCTAATGTCTTAAATTTTAAGATAAGAGAGTGAAAATGCTTACAGGAATCAGTAATCACTAATCAGTCATCACCCCCATGCAGAATGGGTCTATGAGACAACAATATCAAGTATGGAATCAATCAAATTCGACAATAATCTCATCAGTATTTCGTTTGTGGGAAAAATATGGCAACGGCAAATAGTATAGTAGACCAGACCCAGGGAGGGCCATTGCGCATGCAGCGGCTCGACTCCGCTCACGCTGTGACGTCAGCAAGAGACAAGAATGCTGCCGGCTGGCTGGTATAACACGTGCTTGTGCATGTTCGCGCGCTAGATCACACTGCAGTCTTGCAACGCATTGCTATTACTTGTTGCTGCGAATATGTAATGAGCTTTTATTGATACGTAATGTAAGTGTATTTATTTATCTATGGTTATCAGCGCGGTTTTTGTTTGCCCGAAAAGGTAGTATTGTATAGGTACTAAAATAATGGTGCCGAGGAGGAAAATAATGTCATGCTAAGCTCATTTTCAACCGAGTGACTTTCATCTACCTAAACCAGGGGTCGGCAACCTGCGGCTCCTTGGTGCCTTTATATATTGGCTCGCTTTATAATTTACATAAATATCTGGAATCGAACATTCTGAAAATCCGAAACAAATACGCCCTGCGGGGTAACAATTGAAATGTTGTTTGATTCAGTTTGTTCATTTTAGAATACCAGGATCACTTTTAAATTGTTGAAATTCAAAACAAAGACGCCCTGGGGGGAGCCAACAACTTGGGGGCTTCGTCAAAATATCAACAACAAAAAACTAGTAATTCAAATTATTATTTTCGGTGCATTTAGATTTGATTGTCTCTACTGCGGCTCCCAGTATTAGGTATCTAATTTATTACATTTTGGGAAATTGGCTCCTTCACCAAAAAGGGTTGCCAACCCCTGACCTAAACCCTAATTTAGGCGGTAGGTACTATTTATTGTTCAACTTCTTTACAAATATTGCCATTATTATACAATGTTGCGTATTTACATGTATCAATTCCTTTTCACAGACCATATCAGCGTTTATATCAATAATCATTTAGACTGATTTCTATCGAAGAGTTTGACACAGAACATAAGTGATGTACGAACGAAAATAATATTACAGTGATGACAATTTTATTTCCATTCATCACATTTCCGGTGTTTGTAGTGTCCTCTTGGTATAAATAGCTACCACGTCAAGATATTCATACTAAATGCTTGTGTCATAAATGTATCATTAATTTGATAGATCAACCAATAAGCAAGGCAAAACGTGACTAAAATTTCAATTGACGAAGAAAGAACGCCTCTAAAAATGTTGGTAAAGTTGCAACAATCAGGATTACCGATTAAATCTCAAAAATTGTTTGAGGTAAGGAACTTGATATCCACGCGAAACTAAATTGACGGGCATTGACATTTTCTTCGGGGTTGACTCTATTCCATATCAGAAAAAAAATGATGCAATTGTGCTAAGACTTGGTAGATAGGCTAATGAAAGGTCACATAATCGAAATATGTGCACTAGAACTCCCACGCCCCAGACAAACATTCCACTTCTCGATCTTTTTGATCTCCCCTCCTATGAGTAAGCCGCCGCGCGTATAGCGAGCGTGTCTCTAGCTGACGTCACTTTGGCAGGTGCGCAGTAGATTCTCAAACGCGTCGAGCGGAGTGACTAACCTGGTTGACGAGAAGAATATCATTGAACCATGGACCAGACCTATACAACAGCAGAAAGTAAGTGACATTTGCGCTCCTTCTTGGTAATGAGAATTTTAACGAAAATATTTTTGTTGCAAATTTTCATGAAATGTTTCAATTTAATTTTCACTCGGAATTCCATTTCAAAAGTGAGGCATTTCAGTGACTTATTTGGAATTTTATTGAATGCAAATTTACACACAAAAAACACCAGTACCAAGTTATTTTTTTTATCAAAAAAATCAGGAGGTAGTACCTAGGTAAAATACTTTTGGTGTAACTTGGGGATGCAGGATCATATTTGATCAAAAACATTCCTTTTACAAAACCCTAGAAGGACCTATAGGGTGGCTCCAATTGTAGCCCAATTAATTGAACAAGAGACTCATTTAACTCTTTTTTGGCACGGGCCATTTTTTTCTGTTACTGATTTACAGGTTACAGTTTTTCTTCAATTGTGCTGAAATTTTGCACCTTACAGTACGGGCCATCTCTGGGCGTTGCAAACCCTAATTTTTTTGAAGTCTAAACTTTCGATTGATTGTAATTTTAAAAAAAAACTATTCCGAGTGGAAGTCCCATCAATTTCAAATTTTGCCAAGTCATTGCAAAAAACATTGTCTCAAATCTTAGAAAGATGTACTATCTTACAAATCTTAAAAATCCTCCAATTGGTTAAAATTTAAAAAAATCCGATTGGTTGAAAATCAAAATGCTCCGATGAGTTCAAATTTGGCACAGTAATCAAAGTGAAGGTAATTTTTTAATTTTTTTAATAAAAAAAAATATATATTATTCTGATTTAAATTGACTTTGTGATTTAAATTAGTTTTTTTATTAATTTAAATTAAATAAAACTTAAATTTCCTAAATGTTAGGACAAGAAAAGAATATTGTTATAACAAATTTTACATGCTTATTATTATGAAACATTTGTAGGAGTATCCACCGATTTAGTAGGTAGGTACCTATAGGCAGTACCTACACTTTGGCACAAGGTTAAATTACATTACAATTACTAATGAACACATTGGCATTAATTAAGCGATCGCAGCAAGCGTCACTACGGTTCTCTTATGGTAGTACTTTCTCTGTGTGTTTGTTTGATTTTTTTGCCTACGCTGCCCAGGTCAAACCGCACAGCCAATCGATCTGAAATTTTGCACACAAACTAATGTAATATAAGCGGTCTTAGGGATCGTTTTTAAACGAGATCCTGTGGTTGGTTCAAACTTTAAAAAAAAACTTTCGATTGGTTGGTCCCATCAATTTGAAATTTTCCAAGTCATTGCGACCTACATTGTCTCAAATCAAATCTTACAAAGTTTCAGCTAAATCCTCCAATTGGCTTAGTTATAAGTTTAAATTACCTATATCTTCTCATTGGTCGAAAATCAAAAGTTCTAGGTTAAAGATTTAACCTAGGATTATAACAGTTATAATCCTAGATTTAACCTTTATTCTAGGTTAAAATTTTGCATGGTGATCAAAACCAACATTATCTAAACTTTTACACATTTTAAGCTATATTTATAAGACTGTACATACATATATAATATAAGAATTTAATATATATATATATATATATATATATATATAAATAAATATTAGATTAGGTTATTACCTAATATATTTAATATAGTTAATATATTTAATTGATATGTTATTATTATCCTATAAATCAATCTCTTTCTTCAATAAACATAATACCTACTATATAAATCCTCGGTAAGTTGCTAACGCAGCTTATATTGGAACACAGCCGCTGCGATGTTAACTGCCTCGATAGCTCAGCTGGTAGAGCATCTGACTGGATATCAGAAGGTCGTGGGTTCGAGTCCCACTCGAGGAAAATCTTTTCTCATTGCAGTTGGTATTTATTTACATCTTCCTGTCTGAGGTTATCATATATTTATATATATATATATATTAAATACTTATTATACCGCTAATTTCAACCCTGTCAAAAAAGAAGGTTATGATTTATCCCTATAAGTGCATGAGGATAAGGATTTTTGAATTTTCAAAAAACCCTAAACACCCTAAACCCTATTAATACCAAGTAGGTATTAATTGTCATTTTACGAGTGTAGAATGGGTTGTCAAAAGAGATTTCTGGAAAAAGTATGCAGGTAATTGTCACGACACAATGGATCTGTTATTCATCCAGAGTGTTTATTTGGAGATTGGAAAGCTGCAAAGAAAATCATATTGTGTCGTATCGTGTATCGTGTTTGGCTGGGGATGTTGCACGTATGTGATCACTTATCAACGTGTTACATTAGGTTAGTGTTTTCCTAGTTACAATTAGTCGCTGGATGGATACACGTGTTTCAATGTTTGTAAGTGGAACCTCATTAGTACGTTTTTCAAAGGACTGAAGAAAAAAAACGTACTAAAGTGAAAAACATACTAAAGAAACAATTTAACATGTGTTCTTATGGGGAATGGACCTTTTTAAAAATTTAAAAAACGTACCAAGAAGAACAACGTTTTAAGGAGAAACGAACTAAAGAGATTCCACTGTACAGCTACTTTTGATCCCTAATCAGAAAGTGAAACCCTTACCTACTTCAACCAAATTTTGCTTGGTTAAATGTTGTACCTATGAAATTATTTACCTACACAGCGTTTCACATTTAGCTGTCCGTTAAGATATTTTGAATACCCCTTGTCCGAGAGAAAGGGATGGTCTCGGAAGACCGCGTGATCGCTTACAGCGACTGAGGGATGGACAAAAAAACGGTTATTTGCAACATTAGGGGCCAAGTCTGGCAGGCTCCTCGTGAAATGCAGTGTACATGAAAAATTGATTATCCTGACGTAAAAAAAGAGAATGCAGATTTCGAGTATGTAGGGTTGGAGGGTTTGAAAAATCGACCAACGACCTCATAACTAATAATTATTTCTCCATTCAACAAATATGGACGGTAATTCAAGCTCTAACTTAGCAGTTTACCGTCAATTTTTCCTACCGTGGGTGTAGGTACACTCGGCACAACAAAAATTGATCGGTAAACAAATTTGAAGGACTGCTGGTCATGTCCCATACCAAGCAAAGTTTGTTATTACTTATTATCATTGAAATGTGCTCCTCAGGTCACATACCTACTGAGCACAAGACAGTGAGATCCCTTAGACTGAATTCTGATGGTGCGATCTAACATTTTTCAGTCAATCAGATTTATTGAACGATCAATTTTTGTTGTGCCAAGTGTACCTACCTAAATTCCAAAATTCCTATAGGTACCTACCTAGTAGCTAGGTACTACCTAGGTACCTACCTAATGAAAAGAAGAGATTTAATGAAACACTTCATTTAAAATGTGCTTAAATCCCCGAACATCAGGGTGTGAATTGTTCAATTTTCAGAGGGGGGTCCATTGGAAATATACAAATTCCAAGAATGTTGGGAATAGTAACTTGGCGAAAAATACGATTGCCCACGAATACAACGGTGGTCTGGGGGGGGACCTCCCAGCACCATGCGGGTCGGGGGCGCATAGCCCCGGGAAATTTTGAATTTCAAGATTGGATTTGGTGCATTTCTAAGCGATTTGTACACTGTTTGAAGCCCTTTTTCATCGTGACAAATGGCATTATAAAAGAGGAATTGCTTTTAATTTAAAGGGAAGTCAGAAGTGGTGGGCAAGTAAAATAAATCTTATCAAATACAGCTGATTTGCTAATAAAGGCAATTTGACAGTTGTTTTGTGTGACAATTTACTTTTATAATTTTAGATTTATTTCAGAAAAAAGTAGGTACACTCAGCCAAACATAAAGTGATCGTGATGAAAAGTTAGAGTATCATCTCTTGTCTATTAATTTTCCGATTGCCTGTACAAACCGGTCAGAACTCTCACTCTAGCTGCTATCTCTCTCTGTGCTCGAGTAATAACAAGGGATGGGGGAGATATTGACAGAATAGAAACAGAGAATAGAAACAGGTAATTTCTCATCGCATCAGCCTAGCAGGTCGAATCTTCATTCGAATATTGCTCCTGGCTAACCCGATCGTGGTCTACCTAGATTTCGGCTCAAATTTTCTCAATAAGTTCAATCTATATTATGTTTCAGATTCATAATTTTAAAAGTATGTATACTTATGATCTGATGCTTTTGATAATATATTTCATTTTCAAACAATCCGATCTAAGTGCAGTTGGAACAAAATATACATACGTCTATATAATGGATTGGGCTAACATAACATACCCTTTAAATTAATTTTATGAGAAAACGTAAATTTCAAATTAACCCTAACATTTTGATTTATACTTTTAGTCTATACAAAAAAATTTACAAATTGCCAATAGGACAGTTACGATTTATATTTGAATTTATTTCAAACCAGACTTTAATACTATAATATCATTACAAAAAATATACAATTTTCATTAATAAATATCAATTTGAAATTCCGTAAATATTATTCAGTATGTTGAAAATAAGTGTGATGTTATATTTATCAACCAACCATGATGTTGCTATGGCAACAATAAAACTAGGACAGCACATGACGTTAATTCTTTGTCCCGCCATAATGTGCACTGAAATAATATTCATATTGACGGAGGAAAATTTTAGCTATTGAGTATCCTGACAAAATTATTCTACGCCCACTATTTAGGGTATTCGTAAGTATGAATCAAAGGAAAATTTTAGTTGAAAAGTGTGCGCTGTTAATATAAAAGTGACGTTGTTACCATAAACTGCATGAATTGCATTTTATGTAAATAAGAAACTATGGAAAACTATTAATCGTAGAAATCAATGCATGTAACAATGTTCTTATATATTTGCTAAGTGTGCGTCGTTAAAGAAACTCGCCAGCCTTGTTGCCGTGTGTGCGTAATTAATATTCAGTCAAAGCGTGATACATTATGTGTATTTATTCAGTGAGAGCAGAAAATTTAGTTTTGGACATAAGATTTAGCTCGTTTAAATTACCTTTTTTAGTGAAGAAATATTCTGAGTAATTGAATGCGAGGTAACATTTTTCTGATATTATTACCGTTCTAATGCATCTCCACTAATTGTTCTTGGATAGTGGAAGTTTCTTTACGCCGGAAATGTTGCAGTTTGAGTCCACTTGATGGATGATAAAGGGTTGCCGGTGGAAGGTGGGAAGGAGGCTCTCATGGCTTTTCAAGCGAATAAAGCAAACGTCTTTATCTGAAACTTATTGCTCGAATCTATGATTTTTTGTCTATTTGTTGTTCTTTATCCATTTCAGGTCAAACGGAATAACGGATTAGGCCAATTTATTCACTACACATTTATTACTATCGTGATTCGAGGATTTTATGATTTCTAGAAGATTATTACTAGTTTCATCTTAAATACCTCCAGAGTGTTAATCGTTTAAAGTGGAAATGCATTTCCATGCAGTCATTCTGACTCAAGCAACTCGTTCAGTCGAGTAAAAGAGGGTTGCGCACGCAAGTGCAAAGAGACAGGGTGACAGCATCGTCACCGGTGGTATGACAGTTCGTAGTGAGCATTCTCTACCTTCATTCCATTCTCCTCGGAGATCTCTAACCCTCATCAGTGCGTTGTGTCTAATGTCCGTCCGTCCGACCGGGTAGCTCATTTGGTAGAGCTCTCGCCCGGCTAGTGAGAGGTCCCGGGCTCGAGCCCCGGTTGCGACTTTACATATACTAAATTGGCCCAGAGCATAGGGTTCATTTGGAGCATCTCATTGGCCGAAGCTAGTACGGCGCTATATTCAAACCATCGCAAAGCACTTTGATTTATGTCACTTGATTGAGGAAATGTGAGAATAGCAATTAGTGCGCGCGCACATTTCTCAATGAAGGATTTGGAGGCTGACTCAAAACAATACAAGTGTCATTATCTCATTTCATGCAGTTCAGTCAATCTACTATACAAATATCGACCAAAAACAAAACTAATTGAAACATGTTTTGGTATCATTATAATCATACAAATTCTCTCTATGACATATCGAAAGTCCATAAAAATGTGTGCAAGAAAAAATTCTAATTACAGTTATATCGTTTGTTGAGCGAGCGTAGACATTTATATCATATTATGACGAGTGGTCCCCCAGGTATATTTTTTGAACGAGATCCTGTGATTTTTTAAAATTAACAAGGAATCGTTTGATCGATCAACTTAAAACTTTGCATGGTTATTAGGAAATATTTTAGGATTTTTTTGAGATTTTCATACAAGTCTGTGAAGAAATTCAAGAATTATTGGCTTTTAAGTTTTGATGACATTTTCGATAGAATTTCGGTTCGATGTGTTGCGCGTATCCGTGCTCGCTCATCAACGCGTTACACAGAGCGTTTTCCTATTATTTGTATTTAAGGCCACCTGAGGCCATAAGAGACCAATAAATCATCGAAACGTCGCGAACGGCCCTTATCAGGGCCACCAGCACTTTTATCGGAACAAACCGTCACCACTGCCTTGCTAAAATCAAAGTCGTTTAAATCAGGAAATTTTCAAATATTGAAAACAATGAGGAGAATGAAGTTAAATATGTCAAAAGCAAAATTGATGAGCATTAAATATAGAATGGAATGAAGATGACAAATTTAAAATTTGATACAGGGTTAAGTCAATTAATTAAGTTCAAAATTATTTAAATTTGCAGACATTATGCACAATATTTTAAGTAACAATGTCAATCAATATTTGTAGTTAATTTTTATTTACGAACTTGTTGAATAATAGTTAATAAGTTTTCACATCTGAATATAATGCGTGTTACAATTTGTTGAAATTTAGTCAGGGTTGACCAAGTTATTGCAGTTCAAATATTCTACAGTATTAGAATTTGCAGACAAATCAAACAAATTAACACCCTAAAAATGTAGTTTTTTTTACGAAAGAACATATATCTTACTAGTTAATAAAAAAAATGTTAATCATAAAGAGCGGAATGAGAGCAAAAAGGTGGACATTCGAGTCAAGAGTGACTAAAATTAATAAGTTAAATGATTCCGAATTATTTGAGAATTCAATGACAAACACTCTGCATTCATTCGCGCCAGCGACCAACTTTGCAATTTGATATTTTTTGCAAAATTTTCTATTTTGTGCTATTTATAAAATAAATTTTTTATTTTTGTAAAGGGAATTTTAGTGCGACTTCGAGGTGTTACCCGTTTCGGTGCTCGATCATCAACGCGTTACACTGGGCGTTTTCATAGTTATTAGTGAAAATCATAGCATTGACTCTCGACTGAGGAACACCCACGACGAACTCAGTCAAGTAGCCGGTCGCGGGAATCGAAGTCAGGACTTCCGGGATACAAATTTAGAGCGTTACTGCCTGAGCCTACTTGCTCCAGTAAAATTAAACTTGATGCATAAATTAGGCTTGGCGCTTAAAATGCAAGCTAAATGCTGCCATTATATAACTGCATCCCCTACAGTAGGTATACATACAAAAAATGGTTAGGGAATATCCATTAATTTTAAAATAAGTTGGAATATAATTATTCAAAACCACAAGATGAATTTTATCAGGATCTTTAACAGAAAAAAATGTCCTTTGCTTTAAATATGACATTTTACGGGACAAAGATATGAACGTCATGTTCTGTCATAATTTTATTGTTGCTATGGCAACATCATTGTTGTTTGATAAATATTACATCACAATGATTTCCAATCCAGGGTTACGTCATAGGAATGAGAATTTGCTGTAATTCACACCAAAGATTGATGAAACCATATTAGGTACATACAACTAGCAAAAAATATTTGCCCCTTACGGTATGATATAATTAGATATTCTTGAATGAAGATCATCTTTTCCCCCATAAGATAACACAGGGAGACATGAAATCGTCCCGGAAAATAGGCCTTAAATTGCTCCTAAAGCCGCAAGAGGAATGACAAATTATTGAAAATAGTCTCAAATTAAAGATAATCATTTTTAGAATAAGACTGCCGTTTGAAAATATGGGGTCACGGGCCAAATAAGAAAGAAAATGTGTACAATGTGTGAAATTTATCATAAATCTGGCAACATTGCACTACACACGGTAAGATATAATTGTTTTATGCTGTTGTCTGAGGTATTATTTCATCAGAGATTTGTATGAATTACGGCGAATTCTAACCACCATAGCTGGAGCAGTGGGACCACTTTAAAGTCCCTCAAAGATATTTACGTAATTTAAAATTGATATTTATTCATGAACATTTTTATATTTTGAGTTATGAGTAAAGTAATATTATAGTCGGTTTTGAAATCAATTCCAATGAAAAGACGTAACTGTCCTAATATTGGCCGTAGGTAATTTTTTTTGTATAGACCAAAAGAAAAACTACAATGTGAGTGTTATTTTGAAATGTAGGTTCTCTCATCAAATTAATTTAAAGTCAATGTAAGACGTAAGCCCAATCATTTATATAGACGTATTCTTTGTGCTATGAATTGATTAACTGCACATACACCGGATTGTTTGCAAATGAAAATATAGATGAACAAAAGTATCATATTATCAAATTCATTCTTTTCACATGATGAATCTGTAACATAATATAGATTGAACATATTGAGAAAATGAGTCGAAATCTCGCTAGAACTCGGTCACCTTAGCCTGAGCGAGATTCGAACGAAGGTCTACAGGGTTGATTCGACAGTTAGAGAAAATACCAGTTTCCCTGACATCAGTAGATATCTCCCCCATCCCTTGTTTTACTCGACCACAGAGAGAGAGAGAGAGAGCACTAGAGTGAGAGGTCTGACCGGTTTGTACAGGCAATTGGAAAATTAATAGACAAGAGATGATTCCCTACCTTTTCCTCACGATCACTTTATGTTTGGCTGAGTGTACCTACTAGGTAATCTGTTGTTTTGTATACTAAAAGTCAACATTTCACAGAGGGGGGAAAAAATCTATTCCCCCCCTGGGATGCTTTATTGGGAAACAGAGCCGGGGATGAGAAAACCAGTAGGGGGAAATCCCCCCCATCAATTCGCACCCTGCCGACATGATAGTAAAATTTTGATTTTTGGGCTCACTGATCCTTTAAGTAAGTACCTAGAATTTAAAAAAAACATAGGGATGTGAACAAACATGCTGGCGTGACTCTGTGTGAATCGCTTGGCCTAAACACTGCTGTCACGCTGGGTGCGCACGGCCCCCCGTGGCAGCAGTCCACGGACTGCTTCCATGCTAGCGTGTGCATACACGCTGATACACTGTGTTAGCATGACTACATGCTAGTGTGGACACAGTGTCAGCTGCTTTCACGGGAACGTGAGTGTGGCAGCAGTGGTTAGGTCAAGCTCTAATCTGCAGTCACGCTAGCGTGAACGCAGACTTTTAGCTGCTGTCACGGGAACCCCGTGGCAGCAGACACGGCCATTGGTAAAGCATTCAATGGTCAATAGTGTTCTAGTTATCAATTGCTTGCAAGCACTTTCATGTGTCGGGACGATTGTAACGACCCGTTTACTACTCGTGTGCACGCCCCAAGGAGGTAGGTAGATTGCCAGCATACACATTTACGAGGACATTGCGAGTGCTTCCAGAAGCTACTGAGACATCAGATAGGTACATTTTTTGCTGCATCCTTCAAGTGGCAGACTTGTTTTCGAGTTGTAGGTAGTAGATAGGTAGGTATGTTGCCCAGCGTAACATAACCTAAAAGTCTGTGTTGACCGAGTTTTATTTAGGCTTGACACGACAATATAAGGAGCTCAATGTATAATTAAGGTATGAAAAGTACTTTACCTCTTATCAGGTTCTTCTAGTCACAAGTATGGACCATGTAATCCCCATTCTTCCTTAGTGTCAGCATCAGGAATGAACAAGCTTCATGGAGTTAACATCACGAAAGCGATTTTCTTCCTTAAATTTTAAATAAATAAGTACTATTATACTTCTTCGTGTTCGCCTGTAAGTAGTAAACATTCAGGCTGAATGCAATAAATCTAATACCTACCTACTAGCGTAATTTTGAAAAGTATTTAGGCAACAAACACGTCAATGCTTGCCAGACACGGACGACGGGACGTGCAGGTAGGTGTGCTGTGTTGCCGTGTTACCATTTTTGTCACTCGACTTTTGTAATGTTGGCTGCTTTGATGTTGAAAAGTGCGGGAAATCTGAATGGAGGAACATAAATAACACTGGTACTGCATAACATCGTTGAATATAGGATTTAATATTCAAAGATAACATCAGATAGCATTACTAAATTATAAAAAGTTAGTTAAATAGGATATTAAAGGGTAGTAAAATACAAATATTTGAACCGAAACACTGGTATTGTCAAGATAAAATAAAATGTCTGCAATATTTCGTCGATGCGTTCGATCGACTTCGTCAAGCGCGACTGAACAAAGTCGATCAAACGCATTGACGAAATATTGCGGACTCTTTTTATTTTATTTTATCTTGACAATACCAGTGTTTCGGTTCAAATATTTGTATTTTACTAGTTGGTTCCTGGTATATTATCTTCTTCTTTCTTTTATTATATAAGAGGGTACTATTAGGATATTACATGTACCTACTCAAAGATTCAAAGATTCATAAGTTCAGCCTTAAGATTTATTGAAGCTGAAATATTTGCAATACTTGTGAAATCGTCTACAACTCTTGGTTGACAATTGGAGTAGTAGGTACCGTAAGCACATTTGAATATAAATGAAAAAGACTTTGCAATAGCACAGAGTTTCACCTTCAGAAGGCATATTAAATTAATTAATATCATGATTTTCCCCTATAGATGTTGCAGCGTGTCTCTCGGTTACTACATTGCTTCACACAAGCTCATCAAAACATTTCATGATGTGTCACACTGGTAAGACTAACTCAAGTTAAAGTAATGAGGTACCAATGTGTTGATTAAATCCAAATTCTATAAATCTACCTATTTGTTGCATTGCTGCATTATCGATAGTTTTATTTAACTTGAATTGGTCTACCTGGTCTAGGATAATACTTATTTTATTATTCTATTCTTTGGCAAGTAAGTAGATAATATTTAAAGGGTCCAAAATCCATATGTGTTTAAATTTAAATGTATAACAAAATAGGCTTTCACTGCACCATTGGATCAGTCAATGAGTTCCCAGTCGTCGATGGTTTCTGACCGGTTGGCTGCGTGAGTTGTGACGACCGGGCCGAGTCTGACCGACAGCTGTTCGTGACGCAGCAACTCTTCATTCTTGCCCACGGCCCACAGCCCCTCGCTCACCGACGCTAGAACAATCCCACTTCTAGAGTACAGCTCTCTTACTAACAGCACAGTACAGCAGGTTTCACTTAATGCCTGAATTATTTACACTCTTAAAGGGACTCTCTTATCTTGATTTTACTTTGAAGGGCATTGTCGTTCGCGTTAATAGGAAAACATTCTTTAAAAATCAAACTTGTCGGATGTACAGTTTCCAAGAAAAAAATATTTTGTAACGAGGTCATGTTTTTTCCCCTGACTATACCTGACGCCATTGCCGGCTCACCCTGCTTCAGCGCGCTCTAGCGCTCGGCCTACCTTACTTATTGGATTTGACAGTTGTCTTTATTTATAGTGTGACTATAACAACAACACATAGATTATTGTTTCAATAATTAATTCAATATTTTCAGGACGTTGCTTGATTTCATCGACTTCATCGATTCATCGATTCATTCAAGTTCATCGACTTTTTTTTGACACTAATTTCATAATCGTCTTCGAGAAAATGTGCTGAGCATACATAAGTGTAAGGACTGGGCAAAAAGTTTACTCGATTAATTTTATGGAGCCACTGACGATGTAATTCTGTGATTTTAGTTGTTTGGGGAAACGATGGAATGATAGTGTTCCGTTCTTTACAGAATTGTTATTACACCCAAAAGCACAGCAACGTAGAACATTTTCAATGTTTTTAGCAAAGTTTAATAGGTAGGTACCTATTCTTGTATTATTTCGATGTTTGTCAATTAATGAAATTTTGGATTTTATACGAAATCGGTGTAATATAAAATTGTCACGATCACAATGGGCACTGTACTTACATAATGAAAATAAAAGCACTTGTTTTTACAAATATATACGACAAGTTATTCTTTCCTGCACCTGATCAACAACTTCAACCAAAACTGCTTTTACCAGGCTTCAATACGACACTTCACTCTGTTAGCTTTACGATATGATTAATAATTTAATATAATAAGTAATGAAAATAAGATTGTGGATAAATGATCGTGTTGTGTACGATGAACATACATCCACCAAGACACCAAAGAGTGGACTGAAGGAAGTGCGTCTTTCATCGAATGACAATGAAACATGTGGGCTAGGCAGCGACAGGTAGCCAGCATTGACGTCAGAGTTGGCTCGGCCGGCAAGAACCCGAACCCTTCCTGTGTCCAAGGGGGAGCGGAAATTGCGGAACAATGCGGCCATCTAGACTTAGTTTGGGGGTTACCTTCGTTTAAAAATAACTTGTTTCAAGATGAGAGTGGTACTTTAAAATCAATTGAAATACCTAATTGATTTTACAACCAAGGGGAAAAAATTTAAAACACATTCTCTATATCCCATAAAAGTTACATTCTACAATCCCAAGTTCCTATATTGAACATGAACACTTAACAGGTGGTTGTGGTCACTATAGTCTGTTCAATTTACGCTTACAACGCCGCTAGGGTGTACCTAAACAGCACCATCCAGACCTTCCGCCTGAATTCACACTTTGCCAACCTAAACTTTCCCAAGTGAATCTGCTAACTTGCATGTGCAGCCTAAGTTCTCCAAGTTCTAGCTGATTTTCATTTTGCTATTCAATGGTTGCTTTCATGTTTTGTGGGATTGTAATGCTCTAACATGAAGCTGTGTGAATGAAATGGCATGTACCTGTAATTACTGTGGCGGAACCCGGAACCTTCTGCCAGTAATCGCCAATGTAGTTGTGTTCGGAGATTCCGAGCCGTCGGTAGATGGCTCCACTGGGCACCAGAGCCCACACCACAGACCCTCTGTAAAACAACCAATCACTCTAGAGTCTAGAGAATCTAGGAAGTGAAGGCAAGTGTAGATGCCCAATAGTAATTTTGAAAGAGATATAAGCTCAACCTGCATCTTGATTTCAAGTTAAGAATTTTATGTCTCAAAATATTTCAAAATAACCTTCAATATTGTATATTGTATTATTGTATACATTTTACACTTGCCGTTAAAATTTAATATTGTTCAATGTATATACTTGTAAATTACTGACGATACCCATATCTTTATTAGGTACTGATCGACGGGATGATAATAAAATACAAAACAATACAATACAATATCAGATTGTTTGAAACACTATTAAAGGTGTCAACAAATAAATGATGGTCTCAATGACTTCGAAAATATTTACATGATCGGACACACATGTGTATTTTACTTTTCAATTAATGAGATGATCGTATTGTGTTTAAAAATCACAGTGATCACTGTGGATATGATGTTTATGAGAGCCAAATTTTGGCTCAGCCTGAAAAATGGACTAACACATAGCACTACATATTCAAAGTGTTGCATGGGTTATGTGATGTGTCTAAATGCAGTGCAATATGGACTCACGTGACGGAGAGTTGTGTGGCTTGGATTCCACTGACTGCCACCCAGTCTGTGCCGAGCTGGAAGTCGTTGAAGATTCCTTCTCGCACGAAGACGTTGCCTTTGCTGTCCAACGCCCACACCATGTGCAAGTGCGGCCCCACGTACACCTGACATCAAACGCAATCTTAGACTCATCACTTTAGAGACTTCAATGCAAAACAATTAAATTTTTACCATCTATTATCAAATGTCATTTAAATTAATTTATTTTATTTTACATACAAATTAAAATGTGCAAAACAAAATAGAAAACAGACTCTTCCAGGCAGTGTTGATACCTATGTGGACATCACTGCACATTTTGAATGACTGTAGATTAGCAGCAGACATGCGAGGATGTACATGCAGTGCAGAGCATATGCCAGACACAAGAGTACCAAACAGGGCCTTGTATGATTGAACCAGACTGGAGAATCCAGTGGGCAAAACTAGTCAGATAGATAGAAAACATCCCCAACTTTAAGTACTTACCTATCATTTGACTTGACTGATATTACACAATGATCCAAGAAACAATTAATAAACGTTGAATACTACTGACCTTGGTGAAGACATGTTTCCTGGGTTCGACCTTGATCCAGACTGGGGAGAAAGTGGAGGTTGAAATGGAGTGTGGCGACCCCACCGCCATGTAGACGTCGCCGTGGCGATCGCACGCCCACACAACATCGCAACCGCATGAAACATGTGTCAAGTGGACACCACCTGAAATTTTAAAATTGTCCTTTAACTTTAAACTAAAATTAAAACAATTACCTAGTAATTGGATTGCTATTCCAATCCAATTGAATCCAATCCAATCCAATCCAATCCAATCCAATCCAATTGCTATTTCAATACCATAGAGGTATTGGCTACATACATTAAGTGCACAGCTGTTTAGTTGTAAAAGTGGACACATGAGCATGACAGAAGTTGCTTTGATTTTAATTGTTTAATGTATGAGAAGTTTTCACTATATAAAAATTTAGAGACAGATATATTATTGTGCATTTTTCATCCACTCTTTCCGAGCGAGTGCGATACATCCTCTTCTGCAATTGCCTCTTTCTCTATTGCTTTTCTATCGGCTAAGAAGTTTATAGCTTAAAAACAAAGGTTAATTATATTGATTGGGCTTACCTAACACAAATTATAATCTGAAGGAGGATGCATTGCAAGCAGTTAGAAGGTTCAGACATTTAGATGCATTATGTTTGAAGGATAACTCACTGATCTGCTCTAAGGAGAGCTGGCGCCAAGCAGTGCCGTCTGCACATGTATCGGTCAAGCCCTGTCGCACGTTGATGCAGCCGTGTGCGGACAGCAGCCACAGAGAGAGCGGTGCCGCTGCCAGGCAGGCGATGGGACTGTCGCTCGGCAATCCCAGCGTCTGTAACAAGTCACTACGTCAAACTCAAACACAACCTATTTCCTATTACAGGTTCAAAATCAACACATTTGGAAGCAAGCTACCAATAAATGTGCAAAAAATATCTAAAATATATAAGTAGGTATGTTTTACATGCACTATAGCAATTGCACGACCACACAAATTATTGTAGTTAAGCGTGCATTGAGCAGTAAAGATTTCAAATTCCTTGAATATATATCTCAATTCTAAATACTACAGCTGCCTCGTTATGTTGTTATAAAAGCTAGTGACAATACCAGTCAGATTGCAATTCGCCCCTCTGTACACAAATCTATATTTTAGGCAACTTATTACTACGTCTGTGTATGACTGGTAGTCGCGATAGGGGATACATTTTATCAGGACATATAAGGTGATTATACACACCATTATTAAAGCCAATATAGCTTTATATCTGGTACGTATCTGAAATACTAACGTTAGCAGTAAAATATTACACATTTTGAATTAAACAAAACTCGGTCTTATTATGATGGCTGCTACTGACCATCAGGTTGTCCGACGAAGGAGAAGAGCAGAAGAGATCTCCGGCAGAAGAGAGAAGCCAGAGTTGTCCCTTGTTCTCGAACACCCCCTCGGCACTGATCTGCTGCCATCGTGTCGACGGCATCCAGTACTTGAGACTCACTTTGCTCCACCGATGAGCTGAGACAGACAATGAGAATAAGACATCTTGTTCTACAACCAGGCGTGAGAGCAGAAGTGTGACATTGTTCTACAACCAGACGTGCTTTAGAGAGCAGAAGTGTGAAATTGTTCTACAACCAGACGTGCTTTAGAGAGCAGAAGTGTGACATTGTTCTACAACCAGACGTGCTTTAGAGAGCAGAAGTGTGACATTGTTCTACAACCAGACGTGCTTTAGAGAGCAGAAGTGTGAAATTGTTCTACAACCAGACGTGCTTTAGAGAGCAGAAGTGTGACATTGTTCTACAACCAGACGTGCTTTAGAGAGCAGAAGTGTGAAATTGTTCTACAACCAGACGTGCTTTAGAGAGCAGAAGTGTGAAATTGTTCTACAACCAGACGTGCTTTAGAGAGCAGAAGTGTGACATTGTTCTACAACCAGACGTGCTTTAGAGAGCAGAAGTGTGACATTGTTCTACAGATTTTCATTTTATCACATACAACGCAATCCAGTGGAAGGAAGGGAAGAATTTGGCAAGAAGAAAGTGATCTTAGTATCAAATATTTTGCTGAGGTACCTAATAGAGTAAGTTGACAGCTCAGCCCTCATTTTCATAGCCGAATTTAGACATGCAGCTAAATTATTATTCAACTCTCATTTTGATTTGTACACGAACTTCCTATTAAAAAAATAGCGGATCAAATCGAATGCAATCCCTTTCCGCTATTAGCTGGAAGTGAAAGATGTAGGTGTACAACTCAAAATGAAAGTTAGAAATCGTGCTGTTGATTTGAAAAAAAACAATATCAGTAGTGGATTCTTTGAAACTAAATTCTTGAGGACTTTTGTCAAGTAGATGAGGGTAAGAAAGAATGAATTGTAGGGAATAGTGGGAGAGAAATAGATTGGTTGTGTTTAGCCTACTGACCTGCAAACTCAACCTTGTTTGTGTGAACAGCGGCCGCCACCTTGTCTGCGATCCAGACTGTGTGATGTCCGACGGCCAACATGAGCCGCCGATCACGCAGGTTGGGCAGCGTGGAGCTTGATCGGAACACGTAGTCGCTCACCAGAACCTAACCAGAAATCCAGATATTACTGTCTACATTACAATTTACATTAGGTACATTACATAAAGTCTATACATTACATTACAGTTTACCATTACTGGTACAACCTCCATTTTTAGTTGCATAGCCTAGTGCCGGCAATTCAAAAACTTACTTTACATGCTCATAAAAGTGTATTTTATTTTATAATTTGTAAAAAATTGCTGACCCGACACATATAGGTAATTAGTCTTTCAGCATTTCTCAGATGAATTTCAGTCTTGACTTGAAATGTTGAAGTAAGTCAAATTAACGTACCTCCCACCATACTGGCTTCGCAGCTGCAAAGTCCGAAGTGTAGTGAACTTTCCCATGCTGATCCAAGAGCCATCCGGCAGTGATGTCGCCGACAGCAAAGTCTTGTATCACCAAACCCGGTGTTACCAACCGACGCCAATCCTGCCCGGTTGGCGTAGTGGACATTCCTGTCCTGACATTCAATACAACATTCTGAATCTAAATATTATTTAAATATAAATTCTACATCAAAACAATGTCAACAAGTTGCCTATTCAAATCAATGATAAATTCTTCCTTTCAAAACTGCATGTTAATGATATTTCGATGAAACTTCATAATTTATACAGATAAAAATACGCTGATTCCAAATATACCATAAAACAATGGGCTATCCACATTAAAATCCGAGATATATCACTTTTAAAGTTGCAGTTTTAACCACAGTGTTAGTAGGGTTGCCAGCTGTCCGGAATTTCTCCGGACACTCCGGAATTGGAAAACATTGTCCGGATGTCGGAATGACCTCATTCCGGACAGCATAATGTCCGGAATTTTTAATTGTTTCATGAAACTAACGCTATAATTCAATATAATATTTAATATTCAATAATCTATATTTATAAAGAAATTTTCAAAGTTCCCAAATATCAAATCGACGAATATTGTAGTCCAGATCGCATAATAATGACCCAAATACAAATTCGAAATTCAAAATTTTCCCGGGCCTGTGCGGCCCGGACCCGCATGGTACTGGGGAGCCCTTTCCCCAGACCCCCCATTGATTTCCTGAGAGATCGTCTTTTCGTATTCATCGTGCTTCCCCAAAATACCGTATTGTGAGGATATTTTATTCCCAGAGAATGCTAGAACTACATTGTCCGAAATTCAACTTTTGTAAAGTTGGCAACCCTAAGTGTTAGATGGAATTTTCTGTCTGGAATGAAAATTTTGTTGTTTAACTAGGTCTGAGGGGCATGCTTCTAATGACAATTCTTTGGAAAAAATGTTTTTCAGTGTTAAAAAATCTACGCTTTGCGAATAAAATATAATATTGATACCTTACCATATTAAATTTCGAGATATGTTCGATTTTCTTATTTTATTTCTTCTCTAAGCCAATGAGAGTGGCGATCTTCAATCAGCGAGCTAATCAGATTGCACTTGGGCATGGCTATTGGCGAAGCAGTTAGTCACGTGACCATTTGAAAGGAAGACGTAAAATAAAAAGTAAAAACTCAATACTTTGTTTGACATCGATAATTGGCGTCCATCATATCAATTGATGTAATTGATAAAACCAGCACCGAGTATACCTGGACATACCTGGTAATGACCTCTCTCTCGGCAGTGAGGGCCCAGAGAGTGTTCGAGTGGCAGGAGACTCTGATTAACCTCCAGGGACATGCTACTGGCACACACGTGCCGAACACCGAACATGCCAGCAGCAGGCCATCCAAAGTCACCAGCCAGACGGTGGCGTCGTTCACAGCCACATGGGCTATGCCTCGTGCCACTTCGCGCCACTCGCCTCCGAACGGCCCCTTTCCAGATGTCGACGTGAGAATCCACGCCACATCCTTTGTCAGCTTACATACCAGGCAGCCACTGTGCACGAAAACATTGACTTTAAAATTTCATCTATACTATTAATTGTATAATTGCTTGTGTTTAATCATTGGTGATTAATAATCAATACCTGTTTAATGATCAAACGAATTGATTTGGTGTCTAGTAATAGAGTGTAACATAGTAAGCTGACTTTGCAGCGAAACAGAGAAAATAGTTAAAAAAAGGTATTTGTGCCTGAATGATTTTATATTAAATATTATCATGAAAAATTTCAGAACCTTTAAACAGCAATCAGTTTAAATTTATAAAATGCAGTTTGATTTGTGCAATTATTTTACTTAGAAACAATGTTTCAGACGAGTTTTATCGGCCGAAACATTGCTGAAACAAAAACAAGTCTCTCTCAACTCTCTCAAGTCTCAACAACTTGTCTCTCTCTGTCTTTGTTGACATGTTTTTTTTTAACAAGAATTGCCTGATGATGACTATTTAATTAATATAATTGAATAGAACAAAATGCAATTTCCGTATTAAATAAAATAATATGAAATTTTGTAATTTGTAAAGAAACGTTAAATAACTAAATTGCCTGTATACGAGAATTATTTTCTATAAACATTGAACAGACACAATTACTGTGTTTACTCTAGAAATTGAGAGTGCAGAATAATCACAGAATTATTTAAAAGCATGAATGACTCGAGAGTAGAGAGACTATGTCTTACTTTAATGAAAAGGCGACATGAGTGGCGCGATAGTCCAGCTTCTGCCACCGCAAGCTGAAGCCCGATAGCTGACTGTAGTAGACGTGCTCTTTGCCGTCGACACAGCAAATGTAGTTGCGGCAGACGGCCATGCTGCTCACATGGTCAGGCATCTGAAACATTTCACACTGCGATATTGTACTGCGACAAGACAAAGAAGAACTATCCTTCAATTTTCTTTCATTTAAATTACAAATAGCAAAAATAATCAAATGAAAAGCTTGTGTTACTACTTACTAGGTATTATACTCGGCATTTTCAATGACAAATCTTGCAATGAAATACCATTTAGGTAGGACAAAGGGAGTGTGACGATTAGCATAACCTATACATACAACAAATAGCAATGTTATCAGAATCTAGAGCAATCATGATTATACATTGAGTTTTTATATCATCAGCTGTCACTTGGGCCATTAATGAGCTCTGTATATACATAATTATCTCTTGCTATATAAATCAGGAATAAGTTTCATTAAAAAATATTTGTCTCGTCATTTTGTTTATGGAGCATGTATATTTTGTTTATGGAGCATGTTTATAAATCCCTCTACATCTAGAGTGGATTACTAGGTATTCTGACAGGTTGAGATTACTTAAATTCAAAAAAAAATAACAGGAAAAACCAGTCGTGTTCTAAAATCAATCAATAAAATATTATTTTCCACAAAGTTTTGCAATGCGTTGGGACTGACCTTGTACATGACCCACTTGTCTGCTTGCTCGACAGCCTTATCGTTGACCTTGACATCAGGGTAAATCTCCAGTGAAGCGAAACGGCTGCTACCCGAGGGTGGACCGAAACTCAGCATCTGCAAATGAGATTCATATCATATCATTAACTGTAGAGGAAGCAAGTGGTCAATTTAACATTTTTTCAATTTTGTGTGCATATTTAATTGTTACATTCATCCTCATGTAGGTACGTATAGGTAATTTGAACAGAAAAAGTAGTAAAAAGCGATGTGCAAAGAGAAAAATAAAATATACAGTTGAACAGGGCTTGAACCCCATATTATTAGTAGCACATGCAATTTAAAAGTGAAAAGTGAAATTTAAAGAGAGGAACTTGCAAAGAATGTTTACCTCTTGGTTGGTCTCACTATCTTCCATCCCGTAATCTCCACTTGTCTCCGTGGACTCGGCTCTGGGATGGTCCAGACAAATCTCCTCTGCCCTGAGATGATCCAAACAAATCTCATCTGTCCTGGAATGCCCCAGACGAATCTCCTCTGCTCTCGAATGTTCCAGACGAATCTCCTCTGCTCTGAGCTGGTCCAGACAAATATCTTCAGCGGTGGAATTATCAAGACGAGTCTCCTCTGAACTGGAATTGTCCAGACAAGTCTCCTCGTCTTTGGAATGGTCCAGACACAAGGTGTCGAGATGAAGAACTCGAGCTAAGATCTTCTCCTTGTCCGCCACATCTCTCTCGATGGATGCGGGACTGCGCAGATCGGGCTTGATCGCCAGGTTACCACTGTGTGAACACAAACATATCGAATATTGCAATCAACATGGCATAATGATTTCACTGCAACCAGTTCCAACAAAACACTGCACACTCTCAAACATCAATGATCATACTAAATGAATATACCTATTCGAGATTCATTGACCCATTGGCGTATGATTGTAGAGATAAAAACTTGTCTGGAAATTGGGATTTATTTAATATTCAGTTTGTACATTCAACTCCATAGGAATCACAAAAATGTCCATGGCATTTGTAAATCTAGATAATTTGTCCTGATTTTTTTAATACAAGTTAGGGATAGTGGAAGTGGCAAGAGAAGTGGAAGATGTCCATGACATTTGTAAAGTTTCATTTGTAAAGTTTCAAAGTTTCATTTGTAAAGTTTCACCACTTTCATGATATTTTTCTTTTTTAATTTTTTTGTTTACATTTCTTGGGATAAAACTATCTCCTGAACGCTTAATTCAAAGATTTTTTTATAATGCTACTACTATAATGAAATCGTTAGGTACAATAAATAATTAAAAACCGTGAATTTCATGATCTTTCATGGACTGTTATCAATTTGTCTGCACAAATAAGTTATACATTAGAGAGAGTTTTAACTTGGGATCGATCGATGAACATAATTACCTTGTGTTGAGGTGGTGGAGAATGTCTGGCTTGTCGGGAGCGTCTTGTGACACAGTTCGAGGACCGTCACTGCTGCTCCAGATATCTTCACAGTCCGAGTTGTTGGAGCGAACACTGTTCGTGCTCATAGTGTCGGATCCAGACTCTGCCCCTGAACAACAAATTAAAGTTTGTTTCTTCTTGAAACTCCGTTAATCTGACAAAGTGTAATTAATTACTACACACTGCTTTCCTTGCCAACATTTAATATAAAGCCGTAGTATATATAAAGAATAGTAATTGAACTGTTTTTAACCCAACGGCTGGTGTAATGGATACCTCGGTTCTCGTCAGATCACCGAGGTTAAGCAACATCGAGCGGGGTCAGCTGTTGGATGGGTGACCATTCAACTCTGTCCTGCCAGTTGCTGCCGTTGGGCCAGAGAGACTGGGGTGGTAGGGGGTTAGTGTAACGACACCCCTCCACCTGATATCAGTCTCTCGACGGGCGTTACACCGTCCTTGGGATGGGACGTTAAATACCAGCAGAGCGCAGGGAGCTAACTACTCACTCGCTTAACATCCCTAAGTTACGAATCCTCAACCAACTTCACCTCCTATATAATGGCGCATCGTCAATGGAGTAGAGTTGTTGAGGCGGCAATAGGACTACCAGTCCTGTAACGCCATTAAAAAAAAAAAAAAAAAAAAAAAAAAAAATTGAACTGTTTACTGCAACCTTGGAATTAGGGACTGGTACCAAAATGAATATCAAAATAACCAATTTTTTTTAAATATCGGTTTCGATTCCAGTTCCTGAAAAAAAGTTCCGGTTCCATTTCGGTTTCATAAGGGTTTCAATCGGCTCCATCAAATTCAGACAATTCAATTTAATTTTTTTAATCGGCATTTGGGAACTTATAAATACATGCTCATAAATGTCAAACATTAATTCGACTCGGTGATCATAAGTACCTACCTATTTCAAAAACTTGAAATGGTATGTAGTACATAATTTCAGATTTGAAGGCAATGAAGTAAAATTCGATGATATTAATTATTTGAAGAACCCTTAAATGAGACCGTTTTGGAACCCATAATATTTAACATTAATAAGGTTTCCGGTTCCCGTTCCACCTAAAAGATTAATATGGATTCCCATTCCGGTTCCTAGAAAAATAACGGTTCTTCTCGGTTAGGGTTTCAGTCCCTGCTTGGAATTATAATGAGTTAAAAATTCGTTGGTGTCCGTCGAGGCAAGTTTTGTTTTTATTTGGGATATTTGAATTTTTAACCCATCAATTTAAGATTTGATTAATTGTGTTCATTAAATTTACATAATAGAATAATTGAATTGGTTTAATGGGTTTAATCAATACCAAATACTAATTCAGTCGAGTTCAAGCAATAGCTTTGCTAATACAATAAACAGACCAAGTGAAAAGCGAGTGTGTGGAATTTACCTGACGGAACGTGTTTCTTCTTGCTGGACTTCTTTTTCGTCTTGGGCTTGAACAGGATATTCTCGAAGCTTTGCTCACCGATCTTGTCATACAGTCTAGCTCGCTCCTCGCACACCTGCAAAGTATACCAAATGAATCAAGATGAAACTCAGTAGGACACATCGACACAAGAGAAAGGCAACAGGGTGTCCAAGTGTCACTTTTGAAATTGTGCAGAAAGTTAAATGCATGTACTGGGAACTTTTGATGTGGGTATAATGTTTGTTTAATATACACCATTGATTCTGACTGTTGACATGACACATGTACACTTAAACCAACTAAAACGGCATTTGAACAAAACGGATTGACTGCTGGTCAGGTTCCTTGACAATCAATCCTTGTTATTATCAATGAAATCAGAGCTCACCTATTAGTTAGATGATGCGTTAGCACAAACTTCATGGGATGATACAATCAAACCTTTAGCAGCCAATCCTTTTCTTTCAAATAGGTACCGTTTATTATTTGTTTGAGTGTACATCTAATAAATAATAATCCATTTGCAGTAATAAATAGTTACAGATAATGACTGATAGTGTCAGATGTGTGATGACTGATAATGTATACACTATTCCACTCCACATGTACCATAATAGAAAAATTAAATGAATCAAGATCAAGATCTAAATGAATGAAGAGGCTACTATGCACACATGTTTCTGCTGCATTAAAGGATTCTAATCCTTCCAAATAAAGAAACTCAACTTCTTCTACCAATTTGAAAATCGGTAGCACAATCAACTCGCATGACAACTTGGCTAGTAAGACAAGAGAATGACCTGCTGCGCTGCATTGCCCTCCTCCTCTATGTGAAGTCCGATGAACCCCTCCATGGAGATGGTGACCACCGGCGGAAGTTCAATAGCTTCGTCAGCCGTCACGATGGGATTCCACTCCTGATTCACGATGCCCAGCGTGGGCAGATGGGGCAGTAACGTCTGCAGCGGGATGGCAGGCACCACGGCTGCGTCCAATAGTGATGAGGTCAGCTGCTCTTCTTGACTTTCTGCAGGCCATCGAATAAATATCAAAATGTGTAGGTACCGATACCTAGACCTGTTTTGCTCTAGTGTTTCTCCTAGGATATTGATCATTTGCTGTTAAAAGCATTACCTATATTGATTTTTAGTTTTTATGAATGAGTGTCTTCTAGAGCCCTCACAAAGAGGACAAGATTCACTTCCACAATATTTGCGAACCGAAACAAATTTTGTATTTTTTCAAATGAGTATTGTTGGCAATTTTGGGTTTAAATCACACTTTTTAATGAAATGAAAAGTTGCGCACCAATCTGTGGTTCCGGGGCGAAGCTAAGTCGCAGCAAGCTTCTCCCTCCTTCCAGCACCAGGATCTCGTCGAGTCCGACTGCCACGTCCACGACCCCGCGCAGCTCAGTCACGGCCGCTACCACGCTGATGGAAGCGGGATTCAACACGTACACCAGGTGGTCGCTGTACGTCACCAACAAGTTGTCTCGGAAGCAGAGAAGAGGTCCGAATGTGTGGTCGGTGTGGCGTAGCTTGCTGGGAGTGAGAAGCGGCACTTCAGGATATGCGGCAGCTAGAGCGTCCTGAGCAACAGTAAATTCACAAAGCATTGGTACTGACATATTTCTCAACACCTAATATTCTTAAATCACATTTTTACCACCCTACCTTACGGAAATTTCTAAACAGAACTGAAGATTAACAAGAAAACTTGTTGAAACCTTAAATAGCAATAATAAAATATTACTTCAAGCATGATATTTCCAGAAATGTATTAATTTACCATGACCAAAGACTATTTGCCTCAACAAAACTTCATATTAACGATCTGTCTCTTCTCTGCTTCTCTTCTCTTGTACCTTGTAAATCAGAGTCTGCTGCACCACTCCGTCCTTATCCGCACGCCACAAGCGGAGGCCCGGTCGGCTAGAGTAGACGAGGAGGTTCTGTGTGCTGCCCGACAGCGGCCAGAAGGTTGCTCCCAGCTTGCCCAAACTATAAACATTTACTTGTAACTGTGCAGCTCAGCAATAGCAGGACATGGTTGCTTACATGTTACCAACTAATCTGCAAAACATGTGACTAGGTATACTCTCTGTACAGGCAAGCATTACGTACCACTTACCAGGTAACATTCAATAAATGTTCCAAAAAATTGTAAGTAAATTCATAAAACAAGATCATTTAAAATGGCACCACCAGCATTGAAGAATTGTGATCATTTCCAATTCTCCGAGAATTGGTGGACTAACCTCCACCAAAGAAATTGAAATTGCTCCAACTCTTAAAAGATTACCCAATAAGATATGAAATCATATTACATGATGTACCTACGGCTACGGTTGTACGTACTACTCATTATCAGAGGTATGTAATAAATATGAAATTAGTTGAATTCTCAGTAACTCTCCTAGTGTCAATGCAGTGAAATAAAAAACTAGGACTAACGTCTTTCTCTCCTTCTGGCCGACTTGCGCGACCCTCCAGCGATCGTCGCGATGGCAGACAATGCTTCGATACAGAGTCGAGACGAGGAGGAGCTGACGGCAGTAGCTCAGTTGCACCACTTCATACTTCTCATTCAGAAGCTCGGCCGACTTGCTGAGGTGCTATATGAAAAAATACAAATTTTTAAACCCCCCATCCAAAACAATACAGTGAAAACATTATGTGCAGAGCAAATTTGAAAAAAAAAATTGTCAACTCTTCATTAACATTAAATTCACCATATAAAAGTCCATTTCCGTGAGAACGACAAGACCGTTCTTGTCTCCGCTGAAGAGCTTCATTCCGTTGCGGCTCCACTCAACGGCCGAGATAGGTGCGGAATGCAGACCGCTGATGGTGTAGCGTTCCACCTGCTTGCCCTTGGGCTTGAGACTGTCCGGAATGCCATCGGGATAAGACTTGGGCACCTGGAAGACCGTGACTGCGCCCACGTCGCTGCCCGCTGCTACCATGAACTCCACCGTGGAGACGATCTTTACACAGCTAATCCCAGCAGACGCGTCCTGGAAACGATTTGCTACTGAGATTTCATTGTGGTGTTTAATGCCACACTATCCTACAACTAGGTTAAGAGGGCTGAGTAGTGAGCGTGGCCTTGAAGAGTTTTTCAATCGATTTTTATTAATATCTTTTACCAATGTAATTGTTAACAAAATAGGGCTTTGTACGCGCATTCAGAACAGTTCAATGAAAATAATTTCATAGTTTAGAATAAGTTATTAGTTTTAATTTGTCCAACAGATGTTTAGTACCATAATTTTACTAATTTTCGGGCACTAAACATCTGTAGGACAAAGTAAATCTAATAAACCATTCCAAGCCAGGAAATTATTTTCATTGAACAGTTCTGAAGACGTGTAGGTACAAAGCCTTATTTTGTTAACAATTACATTGGTAAAAGATATTGATAAAAATCGATTAAAAAACTCTTCAGGGTCATACTCACTACCCAGCCGTCTTAATGGCGACGGATGGATTATTACGATGATGACAGGGAGATGATGATGAAAGTACATAAGGATTGAAGGCGAGAAGGAGGAGCCGCGACTTGGCCCAGGCTCACAGACTTTCCCTTCTCTCTAGCAGTAAATGATGAATCATTAGTATATTACCTCGCATCGCAATCTCTGCAAGTCGCCAGTTTTACGGTTGTACCAATAGACAAGTCCCAGATTAGTTCCGACTGCAATGAACTCCGGAACAACATCGACACAGGTGAGGTACAGGTCTTGAGTGAAGATCCCTCGTTGTGCCTTGGCTGGGATCTGCCTCAGTAGGTCTGTCAGAGGACCCCATTCTCTCAACAACCCTTCCTCTTCCAGCAGTGGACTTGCCATTGCAACTCAGATGATCCGACCTGCAACAGATACAGTGGAGGCTCTCAACAACTTATAAGATTTAAAAAATATTGAGTCGCAGGTATAGGACGGTAAGTAGAGGAAGATATGCGGGAACTCAACCTGACAGTTGGAGACTGTCTCCGATGGAACCGATGGAAGAAACTACATCATATCAACCCCACCTAGTGGGAAAAGGTTGAAGAGAAAAAAGACAGATCCAGCAACCCTTGCATTTCAGATAAATTCACTATAGTGAGGAAATTGCTTCTTCAAAACCAAATTCATCTGTGTGAGACTTCAAGTTCAGGATACTCTGATGATCCGTGTGCCATAATGTAACTATCATTCCGTAAAACAGTAATATTCTTCCACCATGTGTGTGCAATCTTTGCCTCCAAACTTGCTCATTCTAGCAGTTCTTAACTCTATAAACCAAGTAGGTAATGTAGGTAAGTTATTTCTTGGTTCAATTCATTTGACCAATTGACACATTTTTGGCTTTCCTTCCTTTCTGTAGCTTGCCAGGTGGCACCCTTTGCTAAGGCATAGACATTGTATCAATGTCTATGGCTAAGGCTACAAGAGCCTCTGGCTGCAAGCCCTACCCTCGCAAATGAGAATTCCATAAGAAGGGTATTCAAATTTCAAGATGCTCGTAACGACGGGGGTTTTGCTTGTTACCAACGACAGCAGGCACCTAAAGCTCGCTTTTCGAATTAAAACCACTCCCTTATTCTGGAATGTATCCCTTGTTCTCCCGCATGCAAGATGGAGCATGTGGGATGTTCACCAAATTACTTTTTTTGTATTTATTTAGTTAATTGTTTTCAGCTCTTTCGCTGGGTTACAATATATGTACTTTTTACTTCACGGTTCACGGTTAATTACTTCACGATTGAGGTCGTTCTTTGTCTGGGTCCAACACATCATCCAGCTTGGGAAGCCCTAACTCGGGGCATTGCTATCACACCCACCATACCGCTCAGAGTTATAGGGCCACATAAACTCGTCCACAACGCTAAGGTAACAGCCACAGGGTGCTAGGTATCATCGTGTATCGTATGCCGTCAACGTTTTCGCGCCTGCGGCCTTATTTCTTTCGAGCAACCAGTGGCAGGACCGATTTTTAATGACAATGTCAGACCATGCAAAATTGAAACTGGACATTTAAACATAAAAGCTCCGTGTGACACCACCTAAGATATAATGGGCATTACCTAAAGAAACGTAACTGATGAACAACATGAGAGCGTACAATAATATCAACACCAAACACACTTGAGGGTGTGCTAACAAACAACGTAGGTACCTACCAAAAGTGAAGACAGGCAAAACAATACTGATAGGTATTGTTGTCTGTCTGTGGCGTGATCGTAGGTACCTACCTAAATTCAAAGAGAACAACAAAACAACATCAAGGTCTCTTACCTACAAAATATGGTCAGTCATCAGTCATCACACATGCAGTAGGTACCTACACGAATTGAAACGGGCGTAGCGAGATTGACGTAAGTCTTCAATCTTTATTACACAGGTTCTGTAACTTTTTGATAACACCTTAATTATCTCCATTGTTCAAGAATTCGTGTGTAACCTACTGAAAAATTATATTTTGATCAAAAACACATGACACTGACACTAGCCAGTGGCAACCGCCATTTTTAATTGGCCTGCTAGCTAGTGCCCTCTGACACGCCAGCTTCGAATTAATTTATATAATTTTTAAATTCATGTGAAATAATTGTTGAAATATTTCAAAATTTAATTGCGAAAAATATTCTTTACCGTTCTTCATAAACTGATTGTGCATACATATTTAGCTCTTGATATACTTATTGCCAGCTCTGTGATTTGCTAGACGCTTCGCGCTCAAATTTGAATTCCTCAGAATTCCTATTCCCTAAAATCTGTTAAAATCTCTTTCGGACCCTGCACACATGGGTAGCAGTAGTTATGATAAATTACATCTGCAGAGAAAAACTGAGAACTCATCTGTTGATTACGATGTATATTTATATGACCTACACACTGTTGCTGGATTGGTCACGAAAAGTTAATCATCTGCCGTGGTCTGAAATTAGTTTCATTTCAGTGTTATGTCTACATGGTGTGAGCTAGGTAAAAGCGACTTTGAAACTGAGTGTTGAGGATAATCAAAGTACCTTAGTGCCTACATAATCAGCTCTTCGTGGCCTTTTTTAACGGTACCTATGGTTTGTGGGAGTTAGCGTACTGTACGACTTGGCTCAGTGGGGCGACCGCTCCACTTTAGATTGAATTGGCTGGTTAATTGACAACTTGATTAGGTACCTATAAATTATAAGAATTTTGTATTTATTTATTTTTACATGTCCTCAGTGGTGGCATTTTAAATAATCAACTAGGAAACTCACCACCCTCTTGACGGCGTCCTCAATATACATCAGCAGATGCTTGTACAATACTAGAAATTAAGGAAGTACAACCAAATAATCTACTTCATTATGAAGATTTTTCAAATAATCTACTTTAGAAAACTCACCACCCTCTTGACGGCGTCCTCATTATTATACATCAGCAGATGCTAGTACAATACTAGAAATTAAGGAAGTACAACCAAATAATCTACTTCAATATGAAGATTTTTCAAATAATCCACTAGTAAACTCACCACCCTCTTGACGGCGTCCTCAATATACATCAGCAGATGCTTGTACAAAGTACAACCAAATAATCTACTTCAATATGAAGATTTTTCAAATAATCCACTAACTGGTAAACTCACCACCCTCTTGACGGCGTTCTCAATATACATCAGCAGATGCTTGTACAATACTATAGAAATTACGGAAGTACAACAAAATAATCTACTCCAATATGAAGAGTTTTCAAATAATCCACTAGTAAACTCACCACCCTCTTGACGGCGTTCTCAATATACATCAGCAGAGGCTTGTACAATACTAGAAATTAAGGAAGTACAACCAAATAATCTACTCCAATATGAAGATGTTTTAAATAATCCACTAGTAAACTCACCCCCCTCTTAACGGCGCCCTCAAAATAATTGTGTAATTAACACAGTGCAAGAGAATGACAAAGAAAGAGGGAAGTGATAGCCAAGATAATTACAAAATTGTATGTTTTTATTTATTATCAATATCATTTTTATTAAACATGATACCATAGCTTCTTACCTCTATGATGATACGTTCAAGTTATGAGGGCAGAGGGCAGAAAGCCCTCTCTTTGTACGACCTGTTTACCTGTTTGCTTAGTGGCCGTCCCACCCTAACTTGGCAGTGGAATAATATCCTACAACATCAATCTCATACAGCATTTAAAACTGTCCTGATCCTATCCAAAGTCGAGCAATGGATCTATATCTAATCAAAATTGGAAATATATTTTGAATGCTAGTAAAACAATATCGTTCTATCTATACTGCCACGTTTTTTAAATTTTGCAGAGCTATGCTAAACTGGACCTATAAACTAACAACGTACACACATTAATAGGTTTTAGGTACACTCGGCCAAACAAAAATTGAACGTTGACCAAATTTGAATGACTGCTGGTCATGTCCCATAACCAATCAAAGCTTGTTATTATCATTGAAATGTGAGGTCACCTACTAGAGTGAGACAATGAGATCGCTTAGACTGACTTCTGATGGTGCGATCTTACATTTATCAGCTTATCAGATTTATTGAACTTTCAATTTTTGTTTGGCCAAGTGTACCTACTTTTATACACAGTCGTCAATCAAAGTAAAATAGTTTGATATTCTGACGGTTTTATTTCTTTTTCCACACAATGATAAAATATTACAGTGCATTGACTTTGATGACTCGTGGTATATGATGCCCTCATATTTTATGGTATTTAGGAAAGCAATTTACATTTTATTACAATAGTCATTGGTGAGAAAATCAAACGTAGTTCAAACGAAGATATATTGTATCAAGATGTATTTAGCAATTTTCTTCTATAGTCTTTCTCTGTTAACTCTGTTAACTTTTAAACGGTTGATTAGGACTGTATTGTCATGGCAACAACCATGACCATGGCCCATGGACCCATGGACCATGGATTCCTAGAATGACTGTGTTAACTTAATTACTTATTTTAGCTAATTCTACTTTAAAATTACTAAAAATAAAAATAAATTGTATATTTTTTTTTTTTTTTTTTTTTTTTTAGTATTTCATAAGTAATAACATAGGTACCTACTGCAGTTAGTACACCTTTGGATAAACAATCTTCAGCTTTACTTAGTACTAAATTAATACGAGTACGAAGAAATACTAGTAATAATATTATGCACAATACAATTTAGATATTAGGTACAGGTATAACATTTTCATACCAAAAACCAATATTCATAAATCTTGACTAGCCCAGTAAGATGCTATTTTAGTATGTAAACTAACTACGTATATGGTTCAGGTTAGGATTGTCATTGTGGATGGACGGTACAACATTATAAGACTAGAGGGACCCGCATTACCATTTACCAATGCGCACTAGTGGTGCGCGCGACGGCGTTCCCCACAGCCGGACAGACAGACAGACAGACAGACAGACAGACAGACAGACAGACAGACAGACAGGCATACATAACTGGGTAACATACGTAGGTATAATGGCACACAAATAAATCCAAATTTAATCACTGAGTCAGTAGTGATGATTTCAATTCATCGATACTTTCGTTTCACTGAGATTGAAATGAGTGTGTTGGGATGCGAACCTAACACGCCCTGTAGCCTGATTGAAAAAACGAATGTTTGTGGAAGATTGATTAGAGATCATCGTCGTCGTCGTAGTTCAAACGAACAACGTGCCGTGGACCACTAGGAAAGTATGAAGAAAAGAAGCGAAAGTAATCATTTTCTTGTGGATTCGCGGTCCCAAATGTCCGTATGTTCGCTTTGTCACTCTGTTCTTTCAACCAAGTCTGCAACGCTCGCACTTCCTCGTCGGTAGGTGATATCGCAGTCTGTTGTTCATCCGCAAACCAATCTTCATCGTCGGACACGCGATTTGTTCCTGAATTCAGTATTTCATTGCTATTTCCTTCAACACTGATATCAACCTGGGAGATTAATTCTTCAGTACCCTGCTTGAAAAATCTCGACTACTGTCTGGAGTAAAGTCCAGACACCAGAACTAGTCAGACAAGACCAGAAATGGTGTCCAGACCTACTCCAGAATTTGGAACAGACATAATCAGACTCAGACAATAACAGACAATACCAGACAATATCAGAACACATTTCACTTTCTTTTATCAGAGTTGTCCAGACATATCAGACATAACCAGACGAAAGTGAATTGGAACTTACAAGAAACTATCAGACTTTACCAGACAAATGTCTTGGAACTGACAAGAATTTATCAGAAATAATAAGATATTACCAGACCGTGAATATACCAGCCATAACCAGAAGTAATCAGACATTACTAGACCGAATACACCAGACATAACCAGAAGTTCTCAGACATTACCAGACTATACCAGACATATCCAGAAGTTATCAGACATTACCTGACTGACTATACCAGAAATATCGAGACCTAATCAGACATTACCAGGCCGACTATACCAGACCTATCCAGAAGTTTTCAGACATTACCAGAATATACCAGACATATCCAGAAGTAATCAGACCTTACCAGACTAAACCAGACATATCCAGAAGTATTCAGACATTACCAGACCGATATACCAGACATATCCAGAAGTAATCAGACCTTACCGGACTATACCAGACATATCCAGAAGTTATCAGACATTACCAGACTATACCAGACATATCCAGAAGTAGTCAGACATTACCGGACTATACCAGACATATCCAGAAGTTATCAGACATCACCAGACATATCCAGAAGTAATCAGATATCACCAGACTATACCAGACATATCCAGAAGTTGTCAGACATTACCAGACCGATATACCAGACATATCCAGAAGTTATCAGACATCACCAGACTATACCAGACATATCCAGAAGTTATCGGACATTACCAGACTGTACCAGACATATCTAGAAGTTATCAGACATCACCAGACTATACCAGAAGTTATCAGACATCACCAGACTATACCAGACATATCCAGAAGTTATCAGACATTTCCAGACTACACCAGACATATCCAGAAGTTATCAGACATTACCAGACCGATATACCAGACATATCCAGAAGTTATCAGACATCACCAGACTATACCAGACATATCCAGAAGTTATCAGACATTACCAGACACATCCAGAAGTTATCAGACATTACCAGACACATCCAGAAGTTATCAGACATCACCAGACTATACCAGACATATCCAGAAGTTATCAGACATTATCAGACATATCCAGAAGTATACAGACATTACCGGACTGACTACCAGAAATATCCAGACCTATTGACATGACCAGACCGACTATACCAGCCATATTTAGAAGTTATCAGACATTACCAGACTATACCAGAAATATCCAGAAGTAATCAGACATTACCAGACTGATTATGCCAGATATATACAGACCTAATCAGAAATTGCCAGACCGACTATACCAGACATATCCAGAAATTATCAGACATTACCAGACTGATTATGCCAGATATATCCAGACCTAATCAGACATTACCGGAGTTGGACCGACTATACCAGACCAAGGTGTCTATAGAAGTTGGTATACCAGACCTTACCAGACATATCCAGAAGCTCCAGAAGTTATCAGACATTACCAGACCGATTATACCTAAAACCAGATATCCAGATGTGTTCCACTAGGATGATACCATTACAAATGTAAGATTGATGAATGTTGAAAAACAGTATCGTACAAAATACGAGTATGTAAAGATTCAGAACAATAAAAGGTCTTAAAAGTTCCATAATTCCGAAGCATTTCTAGGTGTTATTTCGTAATGCATTCAACAGCCCATAGATTTGAATTCATCAAGAATTTAGAAGAGCATGTGTGTGGCCAGAATTAATATCACACTTTTAGTGTAAATTTATTTTATCATTAGATATTTCGCACAGGTGCCTACTTACTTGCATATTATATAATTATCATGTAGAATGTCAATAACACAATAATATAAATGCAATGGGTATGTAAATCATTTTTGTATATAATTGAATCTATTTTCAAAATATTTTTATATAAAATGATTATAAATATGCCCATACATATTATACAAGATCTGCACAAGGGATAAGTTTCCACACAAAATCTCAATGAAATCTTTAAAAAAAAATTAGAATGGAAACTCGTTTTCCTAGACTGTATGTACTTACGCTTAATATTTTGCTTAATTACATGCATTACATCAACATTGGAGACAATATATTGGTTAAAAGAGCCAGTGCACAGCATGTGCACAGTAAGGTGCAATGCCAATCACTGTCATTAGCTCCGAGCTCTGACTTATGGCATGATATCATAATATTGGAGAATATTTGGTACCATTGGCCCCTTGAATCAGACCCAGTCGTTGACCACCTATTTCAATCTTAGTAAAACAATCTTCCGTATGCATTCTCATGCAGGGTTCACTAGGTCCTGTTCTATAAGCGCATGAGATCAAGGAAATTTGTTCGGAAATGAACACAATTGGCTTTAACGAAAGTATTGAACCATTAATTTAACATTAAAGAAATTATTGGTTTTAATTACTATCTAATAAAGGTGAAAGTCTTTATGTGAATAATCGTTGTGTCGGGGTGGAGGGGAATGGCACCAGGAGAGTATTTTGACAGCATTCAAGCTATTCAACATGTGGGAATTTATTAATTTATGGGTTCAACATTCTTTACAAAGTTTTAACATCTAACTTTTAATAAAAACGCTAAAAATCAAGGACAAATGGAAACGATGGTTCATTCAACAGTTGCAATAATATTTCATGTTTGTGTTGAAATATGAAACTGTTTTTATTAATCATAATGTAATAATTGTAATACACTATTAAAAATTAACTCACAACTAAATTTGGCCCTGTAAAAAATTAAATACCTATAGACAAATGGAAACAATATAATTACAAAATATAAAAATGCATTGGATGGAGCGGTTACCGATCCTGGTTTGCAGTTCTTCGCCTCTATACAATGGAATTTTGTCATCGGCTTTCAAAGAGGCTGTGGCTATATGTCCTGTAAAATGAAATGAAGAGAAAAGTAGTCACGAGATACATTAAAAATAATTTTATCTCATTACCGTCACAATAAAAAATCTTGGTACTGGGTATAGAGGGACGAGTAAGAAGGTAGTGTGCGTGCCTTTGCACACTACCTGCTGAGAAGTCTTGCCAAGATCATTGTAATATTGTCTTGATTGTATTTCTAGAAAGTTTGACTCTAATTTTTTTTTAAATGATAATATTTTACTTCTTTTGGCGAGATCTTGTATTCTTGTTTAGATTTTTTTTTTGATTTAGACCAGCGTTTCTTAAACTTTTCTACCCCGCGGACCCCCTTAAAACATAGGTAGTTTAGTTTGTTGTCGCGGACCCCCAAAACTTACCCGTAACATTTTTGGAATATTCCCCCATTCATCATATCAGATTAGAATTCTTTTCTTTATTCCCAAAGATAGTCTAACTTTGATAATAATATGAAATAATAAAAATTATTGGAATGTAGCATTATTTTTCATTTAAATATTTGTATTCTATATTAGTACGGCACGACTAATTACGGGGAAACATTTTGCGCACGAAACAATGTGGGGAGGGCCCCTTAGCGACAAGGGATAGGTCCGAAAAGACCGGGAAATTTTTGAAATTCGAAAGTGAATTTGGACTATATTTACCTATGCGATTTGGACAATAATTTTTGTCGTTTTTATTTTTGGCTTACAAAGTATTTTTTCACAATAATGAGAACATGTTTAAAAAAAATTAATGTAATTTTAGTGACGTAGAGTTAAGAATTACTTCACAATAGGAGGAAGGGGAGAAGAAGCACACACTTAAACATGTATACCTACCCTATATTTTTATTGAGTTTAAGTGTATTTTAAATTTTATATTTAAACCCAATATAAATATTCAATGCTATTTCTTGAGTCTTCGCGGACCCCCTGTGAGGCCTCCGCGGACCATAATTTAAGAATCGCTGATTCAGACAATGAAATTGTTAATATTTGACAAAATCTTGTTAAGATCTTGGAAATAGTTTCAGCAGGGAAGTCCCTTCTTGGGTACTAAAACATCATCATTGAATGTGGTAAATGTAGTAATGCCATGTCCCAAGTTTTTTTTCTGAAATAAAGAATCGTTGAATATTACATCAGTGATCTGTTTTAGATAGACTAGTACAATAAGCGTCTTTAATTACCATTCAAAACAGTGTTTCATGACGGAATTGGTTTGGTGCCATTGTTTTGTTGGATCATGTTACTTGGATTGTTCAATGAAGAATTCTGTAACATAAATTACTTATTTAAATAGACACCGTACAACATAAATCAAAATAATATACAAATACAAATTGAAATCAGTCAAAGGTATGTAATAACTGAGGATATTATCTCATTATGTTTTACGTAGCACAGTTATATCTTCAACTTACTAAACTAGGAAATAGCTCGGTGTAACGCGTTGATAAGCGAGATCTTGGCAAGAGTTTCAGCAGGGTATTAGCAGGGCCTTCTTGGGTATTATCACATCATGTGGTGAATGTAGTAATGCCATGTCCCAAGTTTTTCTGAAATAAAACAATCGTTACCTATGTTAATATTATTATTATTATACTCAGATATTGCCTGAGTATAATATAACATCAGTGATCTGATTTAGAAGTGTCCTTAATTACCATTAAACAGTGCATTCTTGACGGAATTGGTTTGGTGCCATTGTTTTGTTGGATCATGTTACTTGGATTGTTGAATGAAAAATTCTGTAACAGAAATTACTTATTTAAATAGACACCGTACAACATTAATCAAAATAATATGCAAATACAAATTGAAAACAGTCGAAGGTATGTAATAACTGAGGATATTATCTCATATGTTTTACCAAATACATTAATAATAGTTACCTTCATTATTAAAGTAATTGGTTATATCTTCAACTTACTAAACTAGGAAATAGCTCGGTGTAACGCGTTGATAAGCGAGATCTTGGCAAGAGTTTCAGCAGGGCAGTCCCTTCTTGAGTATTATCACATCATGTGGTGAATGTAGTAATGCCATGTCCCAAGTTTTTCTGAAATAAAACAATCGTTATGTTAATATTATTATTATTATTATTATACTCAGATATTGCCTGAATATATAACATCAGTGATATGATTTAGAAGTGTCCTTAATTACCATTAAACAGCACATTCATGACTGAATTGGTTTGGTGCCATTGTTTTGTTAGATCATGTTACTTGGATTGTTCAATGAAAAATTCTGTAACAGAAATTACTTATTTAAATAGACAGCGTACAACATTAATCAAAATAATATACAAATACAAATTGAAAACAGTCAAAGGTATGTAATAACTGAGGATATTATCTCATATGTTTTACGTAGCACAGTTATATCTTCAACTTACTAAACTAGGAAATAGCTCGGTGTAACGCGTTGATAAGCGAGATCTTGGCAAGTGTTTCAGCAGGGTATTAGCAGGGCCTTCTTGGGTATTATCACATCATCATTGAATGTGGTGAATGTAATATCTAATGACATGCCCCGTTGTTTTGTTGGATCATGTTGTTCAATGAAGAATTCTGTAACAGAGTACCTACATACATACAACATAAATCCAAATAATATACAAATATAAATTGAAATCAGTCAAAGGTCGTAATCAGGCGCGTAGGAACTTTATTTTGAGTGGGGGGGTCAAAATTATCGGGGATCGATGGATGTTAGTAAAAAGCCTTGCTCTTCTTCAAGGGGGTCTGGGGGGCCACACCCCCCAGTTAGCCCCGCAGGGCTTTTCTAATGTTTAATTTAAAATAAATAACTGACTATTTTCAGTTATCAATGACAACTCAATTCAATCCCTTCAATAGTAAAAAACTTGAAGGAAAAATGCTAGTAAATTTAAAATGTGTGATATGCAATATTCTTGGGGAAACTTGAGACAAAATGCAATATAAACTGTAAATTTTGTTATATGATAAAATCCCCAATGGGTAATTTTTTGAATTCTAGTAAAAGAAAGAGTATAGATTATGAATCGATTTCGGAATACCTTTGAAAAAGGTTGCAATAAGCAACAGCAAAGCAAGAATAAAAATGTGTATGTGTTTTGGTATCAAATAGTTTCACGTGAATTTATTAAATGTTATGAGGGTGATCATGTTGAACATATGAGTAAATGAGTTGTCTCATTGGATAATACCTAGCTGTTCAATTAGTTAAGCAAAACTTGAGAACATTTTGAGAATTCAACGTCATAATGAAGCAAATCTGTGCATTTTTGCATCTCATAATCAACGTTTGTGAATATCTGGGAAGGTGATATCTGGGGGCCAATTCTTGAGATTCACGTTTCGAAACCGTGTACGTTCACTGTTTAAAATTTAAAAAAGTTAAATGCTAAGCAAAGTTCAAGTTTCAAGTTCAAGTTTTATATGCAAACGTAAATGGTTTCAAATCGTAAAAACTCAAGAATTGGCCTCCTGGTCTCCTGGGCAAGGGGGGTCAGGATCCAGTCAGCAGGGCATCGAACCCGATCGTTTACGGGTTCAGGTTCGGGTTCGGGTTCAGGCAAAGCTATGATACGGGTTCGGGTTCAGGTTCGGGTTCGGGTTCGGGTCCGGCTCCACACTTAGATTAATCCTACATACCTACATCTTTGTGTTCCAAACCAATACATTTTCTGGTGTACAGTTTATTAAATTTGAATTACATCAACAAACTTCATTAATTTGACTTAAATTTTATTTTTTGGTCAATGCTTTATCATTGAACGCATGTCGAACTGACGTATGGGACTCATAGTCGTACTCATGATAAAGCATTGAGGGGGTGGGTGAGGGGGGGGGGGACTGAATGATCAGTCTGAATTTACGCGATTTTTGGCATATGATTTGTAAAGGCGTTTTGATTTTCTAAAAACTTTTGGTAGACACAAAAAAGCTTGTCGTATGCTGGGTTATGTATATAATTTATATATCCTCTAAAAAATTTCGAGTACCTATAGCAGAGCTGTGATGTGATGATTAATGCGAAATGAAGGCAGAATTGGTATTTCAGACATCCAGTTTGCCCCGCAGGGAGATTTTTCATTTTACTTCCTACTAAAACGAATTTGTGACACTACAGGCCACGAGTTATATTACTTCATAGAAAAATATTTTTAGTGTAGGTTGAAGCATGGGGGAAGGGCAGGAACCCACCTCGTAAGTAAAAAATTAGACAAAGTCCCTTTATAATTCTTAAAAATATCTCGAATAATACTACTTTTCTTCTTCCCCATTTCAAAATTCAGAGCGGAGACTCAAGACAAAGCTATTCGGCTAGGTTATTTGGCGTGGAGACACAACTTATTATAATTCATGTTTTGTACCCTCACATAAAAATATATCTAAGTAGGTAGTATACTTTGAAAATGAAATATGAACTTAACATTTTTATTCAAATTATTAAATATTATAAAATGTATTTAATTTAATTTGAAAACCCATAAAAAACCCTAAATAATATGGGTTCGGGTTCAGGTTCGGGTTCACAAATATATTTTATAAGGGTTCGGGTTCGGGTTCGGGTTCAGACAAAAAATTAATACGGGTTCGGGTTCGCAAAAAATACGTTTTTTTCGGGTTTCGGGTTCAGGTTCGGGTTCGATCCCCTGCCAGTCAGGGGTGTCCATTCCCCCCGGTTCCCCCCCTTTAATAACTGAGAATATTATCTCAGTTACGGCTCGACAGCTGTAGTTACCTACTACTTATTTATTGGCAATGGACACTATGACGAGCAGTGTTGTGAAGTAACATGATACAAAGTAACATGTTACTACTTACTTTAAAAATGAGGTAATTGTAATTGTATTCAGTTACTTTCTTTATTGAAAATAGAAACAGTAACTTTTATCCCGTTACAATTTTGAGTAACTTTAGTGAAATGTAACGTGATGCATTTAATTCATCTCTGAATAATGTAAAATGTCCAATTCAGTAAAAATAAAAAAATAAAAAAATCAGCTCTAGAATGAGAAGGCATTACAACAAAATTCTAAAATGCCTTTGGCCTAGACATTTTTCTTGTCCTGTCAGCCCTGTTCACTATTTTCAGTTATCAATGACAACTCAATTCAATCCCTTCAATAGTAAAAAACTTGAAGGAAAAATGCTAGTAAATTTAAAGTAACTGTGAAAGTAACTGCTGTCAATATAAAAGTAGGTAACTGTAACTTAACACTGATATTTGTCGGTGTTACTTTTGAAACCCTTGTAACTGTAGCTGTCTGTAACACTGTTAGAATTTTGAGCAAGTAACTGTAACTGTAATACTGCTACATTTTAAAAGTAACCACAACTCTGGACGATAGCCCTGCCTATAGATATTCTCAATTGAATCATAATTTCATATTTAAAAAACCTACTTACTTTCTTTGTATTGTAAGTATTTTTTTCTCAAAATGAGTGCATACCTAACATGACAATTTAGGTAGTACAACTTATTCACAATGATGAATTGAGATATGTCAACAAATTAATGCACTTGAACATGCTGAACCATACAAAATATTTATGTAAATGTGAAAGAAAATTGGATCTGCCATCAAATTTTATTTTCAGATTTCGCAAATAATCTTCTACCGAAGCTTTTACCTCTAATGACATTAGAACGAACTTATGATACGTAAATTTACATTTGTCTTTATACGACTAGAATACAAAATTCACACAAATTTTAAAAAAATATTTAGAGGAGGCAGGTTCACTCATTTAACCCTTTATAGGTCACTGGTCTGGGACCCATTTTATTGAGCTGAAAATTAAAGCAATTATCAAGGTCGTCAATATGAATATAAGGCGGGGAAAAGTGGGAAGCAAATTTCCCACTGTACATTTAGGTCACAACCATGGTGGGAAGATAATGTCCCAATAACCTATAAAGGGTTAAGCCGGTTTCACATAAAGCGCGTTTCGCGTTTTTTTTATTGACCAATCAAAACCACCGAAAATTTCGCCGCACGCGTTTTATTTTTAAGCCGCCCCATCTCGATTGTAGGGAGATTTTTCAGTACCGCGCGTGGCGAAAATGACGTCACGACCTAGCAGCTAATCACGTGCGACTACGAAAACTATAAAATAAGACTATAATGATAATAATTACTTACCTCTGCATATTATTCCATCTAATCATACCAATTATAACACCCAAATTGTTACTAACAAGAATAATAAATTTATATCAACATTCTGTTTTCGACGGCCTCTTCTAGGCGTTATAAAAAAAGACAAAACGCGATATCGCAAAACGCGGCACGCGCTTTATGTGAAATGGGCTTTACCCAAGGGTAGTAAAATTATTTTAGATACCTTGGGCTGTATTTACCCACTTGTAGGTCATACACTTACCTACCTTCAAAGACAGAGATGTTTGTACTTCGCTGTTCCTCCATTCTTCATCGCAACACTGTATTTTCTGTTAAATACGCGTTGAATTTGATTAAATATCGAAATGCACGAATGTAGGCGATCACATTTTCCCACTTATAAAATTTCCTATTATGTGTAGGTACGGTACACTCAGCAAATGATAAAACGGTATTTGAAAGAAATGGATTGGCTGAAAAAAATGTGTTGGCATCAAAATGTTGAAGTCTGCTAACTCGTCATCTACCTATAGTAGGTGAGGATTGATAGGTGAGGGTTGATTGTCAAGGAACCTGACCAGCAGCGAATCCGTTTCTTTCAAATACCGTTTTATGTTTTTTTGGGTGTACTAACTCAATAATTACAATTTAATGCACATGCACGGTAAATCACGGTAAAATTTTCTATCAAATCATTATCTAGATACTTTTTTGAGTAACTGGCTGTAGATACTTTCACTTTCTGGTATTCATCAAGTAAAATATTAAATTTGTGACGTTCCCTCTTACCATGTTTTAAACAAATTACATGCAAAAAGGAACCAAACCCCAGGTATCATGAACTGAGATATTGAGAGAAACGCAGAGAGTTTCATAGTTTTTTAAATGTATGGACTAAATCAGTAATTTTTCTGTTGTTTGATCGGCAGAGTTTTTATATATTTTTTTGTAATTACTAAATATTTAAAATATACTGTGGTTACTTCAAAAATTAATGAAATGTAGCTTGGTTCCTTTTTTTTTATCAATGTGAAATTATTGTTGTTAATGTATAATGTAAAAAGGAACCAACCCACAAATATGTGGATTGGTTCCGTTTTGATCAATGTGAAATTATTGTTGTTACTGTATAAATTTAAATTGTGAAAAGGAACCAACACCCAAAAATTTAGATTGGTTCCGTTTTGCTTATTGTAAAATAGTATAGAAAACGCTCAATAAATATACACTACACAGCAAACGTGGGTAGGTTCTCTTTTGAAAATGTAAGTTTATAGGTCAGCAACTAAAAAATAAAAGGGGTTTAATACAAAATTAAGCAAGCATGATTTAATAATCATAAAACACCAAAAATGAAGAATCGATTGATCACCTACCATAAAAAATGTCATGCCATTTTCAATGTCAAAGCTGATTGTAATTATTAATTATCACCAGCAGATTGCACACACAAAAATCTAAAGGTTTTTAAAAGGTTTAAAAACAACCTTCAGGGAGACCCTGCGGTTTTGTTTCTGCCCATGGACGTCCGCAAGGAAAACGTATTTTCAACGGGTTAAGGGAGGGTGTGGGGAGCGCGCCCCCCCCCCCCCCCCACTTATTGGTTTTTCGACACTTTGAGACGATGAGGTGTATTTTGTGGAAATATTCAATATTGTATAAATTATAAATTTGACACTTGACACTTGGGGGGGGGGGGGGAGAAGACATGTTCAAACCTTGCCCCTCAGGCATTTTTTGGTTTTTCGACACTTTGAAATTATTTGTTTGTGTATTTTTTGTTTACAAAATGATCACCACACAAATTGTATGTTTTCCTGACATCCAGGGGGGGGGGGGGGGGGAAGACAAGCGCCTCCCCCCCCCTCCCCCTGTGGACGCCCATCCATGTAAGTGTCAAACATCCAAGTGCAATTTTACCGTGAAATAGGTGCCTCTCCGCCGCAGGTGGCAGGGTGACATTTTTACCAGCTATTATTGTAACTACCTACTATTTGTCAATAAAGTGTTAGGTAAATGCTCAATATTCAATGCAAGATGCTCTCTGTATGTAACAGTAATTGGGGGTTTCAAAGGAGTAGGTATAATATAATTGAAATGACTGCTCACTTACCGTTTTCCTGAGAGATCGTATAGGTATTCCAAATTGTGTTTTTTCACTGTTTAGAATCCGCGTAAAACTGTGTACATTATACTAACAAAAGAATGATGTTTTTCAAAATTATACATTAACAATTGATTAATGTATTTGAATGCATTTACTATCAGTAGTTACTGTAAAGAACAGAGCGTTGTCACATAAATCACAACTGATTAAAAAACAGCTCGAACTTCACACAGCAGTCTCCACCCGCCTGACTGGGGACTGACTGACTGAAGATTTGATGTCGATGCAAAACTAGCTCGATCTAGTTCAGCGTGAGAACAATGATGAATCATATTATTCAAAAAAACCGTTGTATCAGAGTTATGCAGATAAAGTCAGAATAGTCAAGACCTGATGTCAGACATAACCAGAAGGATTCAGAACGCACGAACATTTCCAGAACATACCAGATAATACCAGACGCTTTGAGACAATGTCTATCCAGACCAAGCCAGACAATACCAGAATGACACCAGACCATAGTTCATTCACCAGAATATCTCAGAACTTACAAGACAATTATCCAGACAAAACCAGACGATACCAGACCAGCTACCAGAATACACCAGATACAGAAAATATCAGAATATACCAGAAGAAATCAGACACAGGTCTAACCAGACTAAACCAGACAATTCCAGAACTACACCAGATCAGTTCATTCACCAGAATATCTCAGAACTTACCAGACAATTATCCAGACAAAACCAGACGATACCCAGACCAGCTACCAGAATACACCAGATCCAGAAAATATCAGAATATACCAGAAGAAATCAGACATAGGTCTAACCAGACTAAACCAGACTATTCCAGAATTACACCAGATCAGTTAGAACACCAGGTTAACTCAGAACGTACCAGACATGTCAGTCCAGCAGACTATACCAGACGAAACCAGAATACACCACATCCAGAAAATACCAGATAATACCAGACGTTTTCAGACATTGTCTATCCAGATCAATCCAGACGATACCAGAATGGAACCAGACCAGTTCATTCACCAGAATATATCAGAAATGATCCAGTCAGTTCTACCCAGACTATACCAGACGAAACCAGAATACACCAGATCCAGAGATTTCCAGATATACCAGACGTATTCGACAATGTCCATCCAGACCAATCCAGACGATACCAGAAGGAAACCAGGCCAGTTTATTCACTAAACTATTCCAGAAGTAATCAAAAGTAGTTCTATCCAGACCCAGCCATTCTGGTATCGTCTGGCTTAGAATAGAATGGAATAGAATTTTCATTATTTTGCTTGCTGGATAAACAGTGTCTGATACGTCTAGTAAATTCTGGTGAATGAACTGGTCTGGTTTCATTCTGGTATCGTCTGGCTTGGTCCGGATAGACCGTATCTGAAAACGTCTGGTAGTATAATCTGGTATATTCTGGATCTGAAATGTTCTGGTTTCGTCTGGTTTTGTCTGGATAATTGTCTGGTAAGTTCTGAGATATTCTGGTGCTGAACTATGGTCTGGTGTCATTCTGGAATGGTCTGGTTTAGTCTGGTTAGAACTCTGTCTGATTTCTTCTGGTATATTCTGATATTTTCTGGATCTGGTGTATTCTGGTAGCTGGTCTGGTATCGTCTGGTTTTGTCTGGCTAATTGTCTGGTAAGTTCTGAGATATTCTGGTAAATAAACTGATCTGGTGTCATTCTGGAATTGTCTGGTTTAGTCTGGTTAGAACTATGTCTGATTTCTTCTGGTATATTCTGATATTTTCTGGATCTGGTGTATTCTGGTAGCTGGTCTGGTATCGTCTGGTTTTGTCTGGATAATTGTCTGGTAAGTTCTGAGATATTCAGGTGAATGAACTATTGTCTGGTGTCATTCTGGAATTGTCTGGTTTAGTCTGGTTAGAACTATGTCTGATTTCTTCTGGTATATTCTGATATTTTCTGGCTCTGGTGTATTCTGGTAACTGGTCTGGTATCGTCTGGTTTAGTCTGGTAAGTTCTGAGATATTCTGGTGAATTAACCTGGTCTGGAGTAATTCTGGAATTGTCTGGAATTGTCTGGTGTCTGATTTCTTCTGGCATATTCTGATATTTTCTGGAATGGTAACTGGTCTGGTATCGTCTGGTTTAGTCTGGATAATTTTCTGGTAAGTTCTGAGATATTCTGGACCTGATCTGGTGTAATTCTGGAATTGTCTGGTGTCTGATTCCTTCCGGTATATTCTGATATTTTCTGGATATTATGTATTCTAGTAACTGGTCTGGTATCGTCTGGTTTAGTCTGGTTAATTGTCTGGTAAGTTCTGAGATATTCTGGTGAAGACCTGATGTGGAGTAGTTTTGGAATTGTCTGGTTAAGTCTGGTGTCTGATTTATTCTGGCATATTCTGATATTTTCTGGATATGGTGTATTCTGGTATCGCTGGTTTTGTCTGGATAATTGTCTGGCAAGTTCTGAGATATTCTGGTGATTGCTGATCTTGTGTTATTCTGGAATTGTCTGGTTTAGTCTGGTTAGAAGTATGTCTGATTTCTTCTGGTATATTCTGATATTTTCTGGGTCTGGTGTATTCTGGAAGCTGGTCTGGTATCGTCTGGTTATGTCTGGTAAGTTCTGAGATATTCTGGTGAATGAACTATGGTCTGGGTCATTCTGGAATTGTCTGGTTTATTCTGGTTTGATCTATGTCTGTTTTCGCCTGGTAAAGTCTGATATTTTCTGGGTCTGGTGTATTCTGTTAGCTGGTCTGGTATCGTCTGGCTTTGTCTGGATAACTGTCTGGAGGGTTCTGAGATTTTCTGGTGAATAAATTGATTTGTTGTCATTCTGGAATTGTCTGGTTTAGTCTGGTTAGATCTATGTCTGATTTCTTCTGGTATATTCTGATATTTTCTGGGTCTGGTGTATTCTGGAAGCTGGTCTGGTATCGTCTGGTTTTGTCTGGTAAGTTCTGAGATATTCTGGTGAATGAACTATGGTCTGGGTCATTCTGGAATTGTCTGGTTTATCCTGGTTTGATCTATATCTGATTTCGCCTGGTAAAGTCTGATATTTTCTGGGTCTGGTGTATTCTGTTAGTTGGTCTGGTATCGTCTGGCTTTGTCTGAATAACTGTCTGGAGGGTTCTGAGATTTTCTGGTGAATAAATTGATTTGTTGTCATTCTGGAATTGTCTGGTTTAGTCTTGTTAGATCTATGTCTGATTTCTTCTGGTATATTCTGGTGAAAGTAATTGTCTGACTCTTTCTGGTTTTGTCTTGTGAAGTCTGGCAAGATTTGTTTCTGGTTTGTCTGATATTTTCTGGTTATTTACATTGTCTTGATTTGTCTGGATCTATCTTGATTTGTCTGGATTCATTTTGTCTGGTATTGTCTGATATATTCTTATGTAAAGGTTTTCCTGACCTTTCTGGAAAACTCTGGGTCCGTCTGACTTCTTTTGTCTGGAATAGTCTGGCTATGCCTGATTAATTCTGGTTGTCTGGAATAATCTGGAAAACTCTGAGTTAGTCTGACTACTTTGTCTGGTTTATTCTGGTTATGCCTGAATAATTCTGGTGTCTCGGGCTTCTCTGGTAAACTCTGGTAAAATCTGGAAGAGTCTGGTGAAAGTGTGTCTGGATTCTGAGATTGTCTGAAATTCACTGGGAATGTCTGGTAAATACTCCAGACATTATCAGAAATTGCATGTTTTTTTCAAGCAGGGTAGTTACACTTGAGTTGGTAATTGAAGAATATTCTATGAATTCTTCCGATTTTGGTGCCATTTTGTTTGTACCTCATACATACATTCTATTATTTGCGAAGAGCAGTGTTTTTCCTTATCTAGATAAAATTATCTAGATAACTCATCTAGATAACTTTCTGTTATCTATTATCTTATCTAGATAAATATTTCATCATTTATCTATTATCTTATCTAGATAAATAAATCTGTTATCTATTATCTAAATCCCAGATAATAGATAACAATAATTTTATATTGCTTTTCAGCCAAATTAATTACACAGTGTCTAAAAAAATGTATTTTATATTAAATATTATCCCGCGATCTATTCAAATCTAACGATGTCGTCGCTCACTGCCTTCTTACCGCCACTAAAGCTAGCTCCACCCCCTCCACCGCCTACTCTTGCGCGAGAAGAAGTCGGCCGGCTCGTCTCATGTCGTGTCGTGTCGTGTCGTCAGGCAGCCATTGTATGTTTATGTTTTGTGTGTTTCACGTGTGTAAATAATATCATATAAATCGTACACCCACAATATCTTTGATCCCGTCGATCTTCAGGATTTGTCACGGTTGGTAAGTACTATCAATATTACGTAACATTAAAGATATGTTGTCTGACCATGTCAGTACGCTAGTAGAGGTAAGAAAAGTAAAGTACCTACCTACTGCGTACCTAGGTATAGACATTGATTAAAGAACTGTTCTTTAATCAATGGTATAGACTATAGTAATCGGTTAACCATTTTATTTGAGGTAGTTATTATTTGTAATCGGCCACTAGCGTCGAGTCTACGATATTATCTTTTATTTACTCTCTTGGTGACCTTGGCCTGGCTATTTCAAGCATAAGTGAACAACACGCCTATAGAGGTAGGGTAGGTAGGTACCTACCTACACCCCAAGACGTGATACCTAATTGACGAATACGATGAACAGTATAGTCTGTACTCGAATTACCGTCAATATTTTGTTGAATGGAGAAATAATTATTATGTATGAGGTGGTTGGTTGGTTCTTATAGTCAAACCCTCCAATCCCAGGTGCTCGAAATCTGTGTTTACGTCTGAATAATCAAGTTTAAAAAATGACTTTTTGGCAAGCAATCTATGAGTCCGTGGGGGTATAGGTACATTTTTTATATAGTTTTTTTAAGTAGGAATATAAGGTAGGTACACTCCTGGACACTGAATTTTGTCCGTGCTCAATGTTTCAGCGACTCTACAGCTGGTATTTATTATTTGTTTTAATGTTATACCTACCTACATTTCAAATATTTGTTATTTTTAACTATTAATTTTAAATGTAAATTACATTAAAATAAATAATAAATACCGGCTGTAGAGTCGCTGAAACATTGACCGCTGACCAAATTCAGTGTTCAGGAGTGTACCTAGTGTAATATTACACCTACATTACCACCCCCCCCCCCCCCCCCCACCAGTACCACCACTCACACTTGTGAATGTAATAGGTAGCTAGAGTAGGTGTACTTACTTAATCAACAAACAAACATTTATTTACTCATCAAATAATCAAATATCAGACTTATCTCATTAACCTACAGATTAGTATTTTACCTGTTTCACTTTCCTGTCCACAGGATTCAGGTCACAATACGATGGATAGTGAGCGCGAGGAAGATGTTGACAACGAATTGGAAATGGAAGCATGCTTGCAACCACCCAACAGCCCAATTGAGCCAAGTCAACACCGAACGCGAATAAATCCATTTGCCAAAAAAACCGGGACTCGTTATACCACCAGTGCCACTACATCATCTACGACTCCAACCTCTGCTGATGCAGAACCCAGTTCCATAGAGCTACGGGAGGATTCACTGCCAGTGCCAGCAGTTCTTGATGGAACTTATTTTCGAGTGACAAAATTCGACAAGAAAACGGGAAAAATAACAGCAGCTTGCTTAAATTGTCCAAAGAAAGAGATCCTTGGTTCGTCCACATCAACTGGTAATTTTATCAGTCATGTCAAGCACATTCACAGTTCATTGATGTCGAAACTGCGGAAGCATATAAGCACCAAATCGCGTGCCGCTTCTGTGTCGAAATCTGGAATCTCCCAAGTCCAAGGAAAGAAACGTCCCAACTTGTTCGAATCAAACAATAAAGGGAAACCCTGTACACAAGAGGAGGCGGAAGCAGTAATAGAAAATTACATCATTCAGGAAATGAGGCCAATCAGTACTGTGGACAAGCAGCCTTTTCGTGACATGGCCCTCACACTTAGCCGAGGAAGTAACATTGTTATCCCAAAGAAGAAAGGATTTCTATCAAATTTAAAATCAAGGGAAAAAGCATTAATTTTCGACATGAAGACTACATTTTCGAAATGCAATTATGTCTGCACAACAGCTGATCTATGGTCATCTCATCATCGGAGTTTTTTAGGCATGACGGCACATTATATTGATGAAAACACTTTCGAACGTAAGTCACTAGCATTGGCATGCAAACGATTAAAATTCCAACATACTTATGACAAAGTAGCTCACGCTATATGCGAGATTCACTCTGAGTTTGGGCTAAGTATAGAAAAGTTAACTCACTGTGTAACAGATAATGCATCAAACTTCGGAAAAGCATTCCGATGCTTTCCGCCCCTACTGGAAGAAATGAACACCTTTACCCAGACTGAAAATTCCGCTTCAAGTTCTGCTGACACTGCAGATGAAACGCATGCAAATAGTGACATTGATATTGTCAGTCTCAATCTAGAATGTGACGGAACTCTAGACTCGGATGACGATGATGATGAAAATCGTGTCACATTGCCACCACAAATGAGATGCTTTTCACATACAATGAACTTGCTTGCTACAACAGATGCATCAAAAGCTGTTGATGTAGATCGTGGTTACAAACGGACTCACAACAGCAGTTTTGCCAAAACTCGGGCATTGTGGAATGCTCTGAGTCGAAGTACATTAGCAACAGACAATTGCGTGGAAGTTTGTGGACACATGCTCACAATACCGAACGAAACGAGGTGGAATTCATATTACGATGCGATCAAGTCCCTGTTAAGCGTACCCTCAAATATTCTCGACAACATTTTTGACAAGTTAAAAGTTGTAAAGCTGAAAGTTTCTGATGTTGCTTTTCTAAAGGAATACTGTCTTGTTATGGGACCAGTTGCAGTATCGCTGGATATTTTGCAAGGGGAATCGAAGTGCTTCTTGGGAATAGTGCTACCTACATTGTTTGCTCTCAAGGCAAAATTAGAAAACATTACGCACCTGATTTACTGCAATCCTCTTCGGGTCACACTGATTGAGAATATTAAGAAGAGATTTGGATCTATTATGAATCTAAATGATACTGCAAGCAAACCTTACATTCTGGCTACCGTAAGTCATCCAAGATTTAAATTGACTGGTATTCCAGAGGAGTTTTCTACTATTTCCCGTGATTTGTTCATGCTTGAATGCGAACAGTCGCATAACATTAGAAGTGATCAAGATAACGTGGGTGATGAGGAGAATTCAGACACATCCGAAGATGACTTTTACGGAATCCTAAGCAAGAACAGTGGAGAAAGCTCTGTGTCTGGGGGCGGGGTATCATCTGGCACTACCCAGGCTATTGGGTTTTTGAACAATAAATGCAAATCTCTTGAAACACTCCACACATACCCCATAGTGAAAACCATATTTTTAAAATACAATACAACAATGCCTTCATCTGCCCCAGTCGAACGCATGTTTAGTATGGGATCTCAGATTCTTGTCCCTCGACGGTGTCGACTAGGCGACAAAAACTTTGAAATGTTAATTCTCCTGCGAGGCAACAAACACCTTTTAAACTAGTCCTAAGCACACGTAGAGTTTGTGATGAGACTGCAAATGAGATACCTGCCACGTGTTATCAAGAGTGTTATGATTTTACTAATGTTCTGAGCTTGTTCTGAGTGTATTGACGTGCCCGTAAAGAGTTTTGTGATTTTACTGACCTAGGCTTTAAGCTTTTGATTGTAGTGAATGAGGTACCCGCCCGTCAAGAGTGTTATGATTTTACTAATGTTCTGAGCTTGTTCTGATTGTATTGACGTGCCTGTGAAGAGTTTCATGATCTTACTGACCTAGGCTTTAAGCTTTTGATTGTAGTGAATGAGGTACCCGCCCGTCAAGAGTGTTATGATTTTACTGATGTTCTGAGCTTGTTCTGATTGTATTGACGTGCCTGTGAAGAGTTTCATGATCTTACTGACCTAGGCTTTAAGCTTTTGATTGTAGTGAATGAGGTACCCGCCCGTCAAGAGTGTTATGATTTTACTGATGTTCTGAGCTTGTTCTGATTGTATTGACGTGCCTGTGAAGAGTTTCATGATCTTACTGACCTAGGCTTTAAGCTTTTGATTGTAGTGAATGAGGTACCCGCCCGTCAAGAGTGTTATGATTTTACTGATGTCCTGAGCTTGTTCTGATTGTATTGACGTGCCTGTGAAGAGTTTCATGATCTTACTGACCTAGGCTTTAAGCTTTTGATTGTAGTGAATGAGGTACCCGCCCGTCAAGAGTGTTATGATTTTACTGATGTTCTGAGCTTGTTCTGATTGTATTGACGTGCCTGTGAAGAGTTTCATGATCTTACTGACCTAGGCTTTAAGCTTTTGATTGTAGTGAATGAGGTACCCGCCCGTCAAGAGTGTTATGATTTTACTGATGTTCTGAGCTTGTTCTGATTGTATTGACGTGCCTGTGAAGAGTTTCATGATCTTACTAACCTAAGCTTTAAGCTTTTTATTATAGTGAATGAGGTACCCGCCCGTCAAGAGTGTTATGATTTTACTTGCTTTAAGATTGCCCTGTTTGAAAATTGGCTTCTGTTCTGTGTTCGTTCGGTATGAAATATCTAGCTTTTTTTTAACTGTGGCATGTAACATTACAAGAACATGTTTTTTTCGAAGTCTTGAATCTAAGGATTACAACTTAATTGAGTAATTAAAATAATTATGTAATGAATTCTGCCTTAGCTCGAGTTATTAATTAGACTCTGTTTCAAAGCGCAATACAGGCTAGCCCTTAATCTTATATTTTGTATGTGCAGTTTTAACTAATTGAAATAAACATGTTGATTAGTGAACTCAATATCGTCTCGCAAAATTAGTTTCCTAAAACTCCTATATTTAAATTATCTTATCTATTATCTAGATAACTGAGAGTTATCTATTATCTTATCTAGATAAGGTCTTAAAAAATTATCTATTATCTTATCTAGATAACAAAAAAACTGAGTTATCTTATCTTTATCTAGATAAGTTTTTTTGTTATCTGGAAAAACACTGGCGAAGAGACTCTAACGACAGTGCAACTTTTGTTCGCAAACCATAATCTTCAGAGATGTCAGTTTTGTTTTGGTCACTTCATGCAGAGAGAAGTTGGCGTTGTCCTCAAGATTTTTAAGTTGGAGAGTTAAAAATAAAATTGTATTTCCCTTGCGTGTCTATGCGATTGGGGAGGAAATATGTTTCAAATTGTCGCTGGGGATGCTAGGCGAGTGGAGTGGGTGGGTGGACCTTCACTACACGAGGGTGGGGGTGTTACCATAGAGACAGCTGATTCTATAACTACAAACCGGCAAGCAAATCCACTAGCAATGAGATTATACCATAAGCTTTTCTATACTCAAGGGTTGTAGAATCAGGACCCAGACTGAAGCTGATTTAAAGGCTGATCTTATGAAACTATATACTACATACTTTTAGAATCTGTCATAATCTCTCAGAGCGGCAACTAATTTTACTTTGAATATTTAAAAAAAATCCCGAAAATCGAATTGATGCGTAGATTGCATGTTACAAAACAGAGGTTATCCATAGTTGAAGTAAAAGTATTTTACTTACAAAACCAGATTATGACAGAACATGAGAGAGCACCAATAAAACAACTGTGTGTTAAATTAAAACAAAATTAGATATCGAGGGAAAATGTATAGTTGGCGAGGAAGGAACACGAAACAGTCACTAGAGTTCACAATGCGCAGGGGAGACTGATAGGGTGGCAGACTGGGGGGTGAGGGTGGCAGACTGGGGGGTGAGTAGTGTTGACGGTCTAGGTCATTAGTCCTTGCACGAGGCTACTGAGTGTCATGTCTGCGCAGGGTGGCTCGTGAGGGTGGCAGACTGGGGGGTGAGTAGTGTTGACGGTCTAGGTCATTAGTCCTTGCACGAGGCTACTGAGTGTCATGTCTGCGCAGGGTGGCTCGTGCGCGGTATCAGACCAGCTGTCAGGATTCTGAACACATGGGGCAAACGAACAAGACAGAAATCATACGAGTGCACGGTTGCAGATCGGTGTATTAACAACGTGTGTGTCATTTAAATGAGCGGTTTCAAAAGTTGTAATGCATTATGAGAAACGTGTCCAGCTAATAAAAATTTGTCAAAGTCAAATATGCAGGTGGTGGGGCTTATCCCCCCCCCCCCCCGCCACTCGATGACCCCTAATTCCATTCTCAATTTACAAAATTAAGTTAAGTGTCCCAGAATCACTTACAAACTGTTGGAATTCTCAAAAAACGCCCTGAGGGGCAACAATTGTGTGTTGTTTGTTGCAATTTAACAGTTCAGAATCCCTGAATAATTTTTAAATTGTTTTATAATCGAAAAAAACGCCCTGCGGAGTTAAATTCTAATTCTAAATAGTGAAAATGTACATGAAACGCTGCATTTAATGAGACATCACTTTCTGTTTTAAATTGGCATTAAATATGGATCATTGAAGGATATTATTACTTAGACATAAATTTGGAAAACTGCTGAAATTTGAGCTCATGAAGTCATTTCCTTAAAATCCTAGCTCCACAATTTCTTGAATATTAGGAATCAGAAGAAATGTAAAAGAATTGAATTTCGTGTTATTTCCAGCCCTATAGGTCCACAAAATTATTTCTTATTAATGGATGCTTCTATTATGTTGAAAAAGTTTTTAACTACTTGTATAAATCATGTTTGTGATGATCAGTAGGGAGAATGTGGAACTTGATTCTTTTTGTTTTGTTTTGCTACAGTTGTCTCAAATTATAATGATTTTCATACATGTATTTTGTATTTTATTGTATACCGGGTGGCACAAAAAGAATCAACCTGTTTTTGAGGTCACTATATCGAAACAACATATTATGTGTGAATGTGACGGGTATGTGCTAATACTTACGACCTAATTGTTTTATTGATTTGACATATACATTATGTATGACAATACATGACGCGTGTAGAATTTGACCTTGGTCTGTACGTAAGAACGGGTCGGTATTCTTTGTCACTAGACATCGACTACCGTTTAGAAAATCACATATAGAGCGGAAGAGGAAGGGTGAGAATCTAACCGAGAAGAGAATAAGCTTAAAGAGGAAGTGAGGTGAAATGGATGTTTGGAACGGAAGATCAACGACTCAAATTGTTGAATACAGACCATATGTATCTATTTTCAAGTGATCATTAATAATGATTGTATCATCATTCTTATTCTACAACTTTGTCGCTTCCATGTGCGTCCACAGGATTTCTGCCCGAGAGTAAGGGGGGGGGGGGGGGGCTAAGCGCAATGGGGGGCGTAAGCCATCTTTGGGTATCTTTGGGTTCGCCTACACAGCCATGGGAAAATTTAAAAAGTAACTAAATTCCGAGCATTTTGATGCGTTTTATAACAGAAAAAGGCGTAAAATATGTGTTGATTCTTTGGATTTTAGCAATATATTTCAGATTTTATGGAATCACACGATTATTCAATTACATACACGAAATATCAGAGATGAGGCAAAGCATTCACTTTTCTCTAGTGTAAGTGCATTTATAATAATGTTCGAGTATTTTCGTAAAATGTTAAGTCTTTTGGGATTCTAGAGGGATGGGGCAAGCTACTCCCCCCCCCCCCGCCCATTTGGACGCCCATGGTAGCTTCAACAATCTATCGTCAACGAGATAACAACAATCTGAAAAGTGGCGCAACCCACAGGAAGTCAGATTTGTCGTCCTTCCGTCCTTCAACCGATCACAAACACCGATCCTCATCATCGAGCGCCATTGCGTTCAATACTCCTTCTGTTGCAGTCCTGGATTCAGACTAGAACTTGAAAACTGTATTTTAAGTTTATTCGAAATAACTGTATAATACACTAGTATTTTTTTCATTTAGTTTTGTAGATTTCAATGATATAAGATATTTGATTTCAGTGGAAGAGTAAAAGAGGGTGTGAGAGGGAGGAGGGGGGGGGGGGGGGGGAGGAGTGAGACGATGTTGATTTTAAATAATACCTGACGCATGTACACACTGCGGTAAATGAACGTTCGGTAGAAATACAAAATGTGGAAATTGGTAATTTGGACAATAAGTTTTAAGTGTTAATCCCTGTTGATCAGGATGATAAAACACGATCATCAAATGAAAAGAGTAACTCTCTTAAGTACACAAATAAAATAATTACCTAATAATATTACTATATTTAAAGAGAATGTATCTATAGGTACCTAATAGAAGTTATTTATTAGCAAGCATCACACCCTTACCTTTTTTCTTGTTGGCACCGATTCGTCCTTGGTCTGAAATTTTTCACATACCTATAGACTAAAACCATTCTAAAATGGACGTGCTTAGCTTTTTAGATAGGAAATAATATAATCTTTAATAAAGTTATAGTGACCGGGAAGCAATCTCTGGATTGGAATGGGTAATTACTAATTTTACTTTGCGGTCTCCTACTTTACCTGTGTGCGCAAATTGTCACATCTTGGGTAGAGCTCACGAAGAGTTCCTCAAAATACTGCTTTTATCAAGAAAAATCCATTCCACAGATAGCTTGATGGTGCTTTAGTGATTTTCATTATCAGAAAAAGTAATCATCATTTGATTATCACTATTTTCCATCATTCCAGGAAATAAATAAATGTAATCACTGGACCACGGTTCCCGTGTAATCACGGGAATGTAATCCAGTAGGTACTCACAAGTTACTAGCCTTACCCAAGATATTATGTTACATTCTCTAAAATGGTAAAATTGACTAAAAAGTAGTTAAATATTTTATTTCTTTAACTATAAATGACCGTAAGCTAAGCCCGAATGGATGCTTATTATTATATATGAGAACCTTTCAATAATTTGCAACAAATACAAAAAGTCGAATTTGAGTATCAGGTGGCTTGCACGTTCGTTTAACGTTCGTCAAGCTCTATCAATAAAAAATTGGTATTAAAACGGAAAGATGCCACTTTCATAAAGACTCTTTAATACTCAGGCCGTTTTTCATGATTATTTTGGAATGTACAAAAGTAGTACACTTGTTGAGTTTTGAAGCTAAGTTCTAGTTCCCTTATTATATTGTTTGTATAAGTTGAACACTTAAATACTCAAAAAGTTATAAATAAAATGAAAGAATCCACCTAATGCCTTGCTCTCATTGGCTATAGACGAGAATATTGTGCAGGACTAAATCTCAAAATGAAAGTTTCACAATCGCGCTGCATGTAGATGTGAAAACTATCTGCTCACTTCCCTTTCTCCACTAGGATGGATAGTATGTCCGAGAGTAACTTTATAATCCTAGGTACCTATGTCGTTATGAGTTTTCATTAACAAATGAATGCAACGCAGGCTGGTACATAGATGTCTCAGTATATTAAACTTTGTATTAACTTTTAAATACATAACAATATTCAAACACTTACATTTTATAACTAATCTAGCCGCAGCAGCAAACTGCGTGGCACTTTACAGTATAATTAGTCGTCACAAACAAGAAAATCTTTCTAGATAATATGTCGTCAAGACAAAAAGACTAGAACATGTTATCTCTATTTATTAATAAAATACGACAGATGTGAGGTTCTTCCATCTCTCAAATACGATGCCTTGCGAGTGAACTTATAGTTAGTTTAGAGTTCGACGTTGACGTTCTGGCCTTTGTTAAACAATTGGAAGGCTCCGAGGACAAATGAGCTGGCGTTACAGCAATAGAATGAAGTCACGTTAAGGTTATTGGACGAGAGCGAACACGAAGGACCACATTCATCCAGTTACCTTATATTGAAGTTAAACAGCATTCATCTGTGAATGCCAAAGCAACAAAGTCGAACTTGAAACAAAGTTTAAAGTTTATTGTGTGAATTTATAGACAGCACATAGGCCATGGCTCAGCAGAGGAGACCCCTTCCCTCCATCCTGTGCAAATTACTAGACACTGACTTTCTCAAGGAACCTTGTATGATCGAAATATGTGAAATGATTATAATCATACTTTTATGCAAATAGAAGCGAAGTTCATCATTAACATTTTTTCAAACATATTTTAATGTAGCCTTTATCAAGTTCTTTCATAGTAAGATGAAAATATAGCACGTCATGTATACACAAATCATTCCGGTTTTTTATAGAGTTTAATAAGAGAGGTACAATTTAATTAAATCCTCATTTAGAGATGTAACTCGACCTATTTCAGAAACTAGACAACAAATATTTCATTTTCACTTTCAAAAACTAAAAAAGGTACTTTTTATGTCCAAAGTCACAGAAAGACAACACAATATGTATTGTAGGTATGTATTGTGTACAATCAATACACAATCACAACACAATCAATGTGTAGTATTGACCAGTATCGACTTGGAATTAGAAAACTGAAACCACTATTCATTCGTCAAATTAAGAAAATTTAGAAGCTCACATACCAATGAGCTTTATTTGTAACTGGTACATTTTATTACAAAAATTGGATCTTAGCAAATTTTGCACAGGCTGGAATTGTTACGCCCAGTACACGTGACACATTCGATCGAATTGGATGCGTGGAATTAATGTGAAATGTTCAAGACCACACATGCGCGATGTGTATGCGCATGAAATAACATAGAGATGGGTTCTAAAATCCAAGGCCACATCCAATGTTCGAGGTGGATGTGTCGTGTGTACTGGGCTTTACTGGCTCATAACCGCAAGTATAAAATTACAGTTTTTAAGAGAACGTCCGTCACACGAATGTCATTCCTCGATATTGTAGCTAAGCTAATCAAACCATCAGTAGTAGGTATATCAATAAATATTGAATAAATCTCTCATTAAATGCATGACATGGTAAATTATATAACATCTAAATGGTTAGTTTATATTCTATCATAATGACATTATCTAGATACCTACATATTATGTACTTAGATTTATGTACTGCAGCATAGTACCAAAGAAATCACAAAAATAAATACAACACAACTTAATACAGTTCATGCATGTGAAAAAGAATCCTATTATCTTATTCTTATTATCTCATGGATCTTTGTAGCACATTTGTTTAGATTGAAGGGCGGATTTCTGATTATAAATTGTGTCAGTTTCTTTTTATTTTATTTTAATCACGGATGCAATGAGTAAATAAGCTAAGCCAAGAAGTCATTAGGTGCATTGTTCTTAATTTGCATTTTTAACCAGTATAAATTTATTGAGAAGAGAACCATGCAAAACTATGAGAAAATGGCGATTTTGAATAATTAACCCATTGGCGTATTAACGAATACAACTCGCCTTATTTATGGTTGCCATTCTGTAGTTTGACAAAAGTATCTTGCCAGTTCCACTATCCATAAAGCCGGACCCACATAGACCGTTTTTGCGCTTTGCGTTTTCCATTTATTTCCAATCACAAGTCTCCCTTGAGCAGTTTCTGGACTTTTGATTGGCCGGTAAGAAAAACAGAAAAACGGTCTATGTGGACCCGGCTTAGCTTGTATTAAAAAATTCAGGACAAATTATCAAGATTTATAAATATTATGTAAATTTTTATGATTCCTAGGGAGTTCAACGTACACCTTGAAAACTAATCCCAATTTTACGCTATTTTCTTCTTTAAAAATCATGCCAATGGGCAATGAATGAGTTAACAACCAAATATAGTTTAAAAATATCTTTGGCTGAGCTAAAGTTTAGCAAACCTACAAACTAAATTATATTCAAAAGATTAGGTAGGTACCTACGAATTATAAATTATTGATGAAAAATGATTTGTAACATTTGCTTCTTATTTCAAGTTCTTTTCCATTCATACAAATTAAAATAGTAATTTAGACTGAGGGTGTGGTCTTTGTCCCAGCCATAGACCATCAACAACACAATGAACTTTACGTTAAAGCGTCAGTATCTTGTACACAAATGTGCGGTATAAAGCATCAATAACAGGTATTCATTTTTTGAATAACGCCATGAGTCAAATCTTTATCCAAAATTTTAATTAGGTACCAAGTGGAATAAGTTTAGACAAAAAGTACTTTTGTTCGGTCATGTTAAAACTTGCCAAATACATTAATTGCAAAATAATGCAAAGCAAGTCTCAGAATTAGCAAAAAAAACACTTGCCAAGTATTGAAACAGTTCCTAGAGAAAAAGAGGAACTTGGATATTATTAAATCAATAGTCCAAAATGTATTGAGTTACCACCAAAGTTCTCAGAAGTAGCTAATTACAGGTTGAGTGAACACTCACTACTGGTAATGTGTTATTATATTATTATTACACGGAGCGAAGAGTTATGAAAATATCATGCACAATTTGAAGCTGAAGCAATGATCTTGAACATAAATTATTTTTTACACCAATACTCCATGAAAACCTAAATCTCTAGCTTTGGCTCAATGTTCGTATCCTTGTACCGTAATTATTCATATATAAGACGCGGGTACTATTCTATTTTCTTTTCTTTCACATTAAAAGTTTAAAAAAAGGGGTGCATCTCATATTCTCGCTAGAAGGAAAAAATTCTACTTTATATTATGCACATCTTTCAACTACCTTTGCCGATAAGGATGAGTGAAGAGTTCCTAGCACGTGTATTAATTTAAAGTTAAGTTGTAGGTATACTTACAAAATTATTACTTAGTTCAGTTCAATGTTTAAGTAAATGTATGGAAATACATTCTTAGAATATTGTTTTCTTTCATTAGCTTCATTGCTTGGTACAGTGATTTAAAACTAGAAAAATCAAAATAGGGTTGTGCAACATACAGGCGCGGGCGTCTTATATTCAATAAATACGGTAATAGGTTTTAAATAAACTAAAATACCTACCTATCAATAGTAAAAATATCTTCCAATTTAGTATACTAATAAAGTCAACAGAATCTCATGCTAGAACTCCATTTTAACAAAATAATTTACTTATAATTACAACCAGGCCAGCCAATTGAAATGATGAAAACAGGTAGGTATACTTAAGTAAGTAGATATTAATTAAATGTAATACTATACAAGAAGTTCCAAAAGAATTGTAAAGAATTTCTTTGAGAATTGTAAGTGTATGCCTCATTGTCTTAGTGATCATTTTACTGCTAGAGAACTGTTTGTAGGGTGTGTACATAATGGGTTTCAATCTTGCTTTAGTGGTGCTGAGTTGCCAGACACATCTCGCCAGAGTAGGCACTTGATGTATTCAATTTCAAATACACAAAAAAAAACACATAACAATACCTTTTTACAGTTTCTTGTCCTTCACTACAATATAACAGTGCAATATAACGGATTCGATGTTGTCTTCATAGTACTATAATAATAATAATTAATTGAAAGACAAAATATATTTTACCTAGGTAGGATCACCTGATGTCAAAAACATATAATGTGAAGACAATTGATTCTGAAACCTGTACAATTGCTACAAATTGGTGTCTGGCGTTGGCGAGGTGTCATGGTGTGCGGCGTTGAGGGAGTTTTGTAACGCCATCGGCGTGAGCCACTCTCGGGGTAGACAGCGCTGAAGGAAGGGCACACACGAGCTGAAGTAGGCCAAGCGGTTCACCCACGAAGGAATCTCCTCGCCGCATAAGATCTGGTCAAATATAGACTCAAGTTAGTTAATATAATCCTAGCATCTAGGACGGACTAACTAAGAGTGTAAAGTAGGAATAAGAATGGTAATCGCTATGAACAATAGGTCAGTTTTTTTAATATAAATTATCAAAACAAATTGAGTTGATTGAATAGTTGTCTGAAAATTTTAATTTGTAATGTTTATAAATAGGTAGGTAGGCTGTTGCTTATTTAAAAGTATTAATAATTTAAATCAATGTAGTTGAAAAGATAATTTAATTAATTTGCATGTTATTTAAATTTCTTTGTCTTTGAATTTGTCAAAACGATGAAGTAAACTACCTACCTGTGATGTGGAGGATATCAATAAGTGGGTGAAGCTATGAAGGCAATAGAATGAGCATGTTGAGAGAATGGGAGAACACAGAATTGTGAGGAGAGCAAAAGACAGGAGACCGGCTGGAAAAAGAAATGTGGAAAGGCCGAAGAAAGGTGGAACGAGGCAAAGCAGTGAGGTTAGCAGCTTAAAGCTTAAATGCAGAAAATAGTAGAAGGAGTAGTTACATAGAGATAGTTGAACGTCCAAAGCGGAACCAAAATACATCGTAACACTTTTCGACACTTCTCAATTATCAGTCACGCAATTGTCGAAATAATCCTATCTTTGGCCAATAATTGCATGAGTTGCATCTCTATGCACCCACCTGAGTGAGAGATCCTGAGTAGTGGTTGCAGTTCTTGTTCATGAGATGGTAGCGGTCTCCTCGGAAGTCCTTGCCGAGCTCCGCCACAATCCGCTTCACGTCTTCCTCGGTGAAGTCTGTGTAGCCGATCTGCACCGACTGTCTGCACGGCAACAACAAACATAGGTAGATGAGAATGCTGTTCATTGTCCAGTATTAAACCAAAAGACATCGGAACACTGTTGACCTCTTTACAATCAAGCAAATTGCGAGGGAATTATTTTTGTCTAGTTTCATGAACTCTCTCGAGTATCTAGATATAGGTGAACAGGGGATAGGGAGATGTGATATAATAACATAGTACTAGCCTACTAGATCACCTTAAGATAACATGGCAAAACAACTAATTTCTCAATTCATCTCAAAAACTAAGTCATGGCAAGTATTGTATTACCACTTCACATTTTAAACCCATATGAATCACTTAGTAAGCATAATGCATTTTTGTTGATTACCAAACTGAGCCTACCAAAAGTTATAGTGATCTGAGGAAATGACCAAATCTGTTGGATGTCACATTTACCTGAACTGAAACTGTTCTCCCAATTCTTCAGAGTCTCTTGGATTAATTTCGAATATTCCCGAAAATGGAAATGGATGTCCTCCATAAGCATACTCTGGAAGTAAACAAAGGATACTAGATGATTACTTACTACAGCCATATACAATAGTAGTATATGAAAAAAACAGTGGAAAATGTTTCTATTTAAATTTTTATAGAAAATAAACATTTCTTATTACCTGTGCCATATATTTCAACCCCAGAGTGGAAGACGCCAAGTCCCAAGGTCGTTGTGTAATCATTTATCCAATACTGAAAAATGCATCCAGTCATTAGTCTTCTGAATTTTAAACAAGTCAGTCATCATCTTCAGAACTTATTAGGAATTGATTGATAAAACTTAGGTAAGTTACGTATGAAGATGTTTTGACCAATTAGTTTTTTCAATACTGTGGTAACATAAGGTGGTGCAAGCGCGAGTGATTTTGCCCCTTGTTGAAGGCACTTTTTTGGATACGATTGGAGACAAAATGGGTTAACGAAACAATTTGAAATTTTAATCATGATTTGATTAGATAAAAGACAAACTTAGGGTTATATCACTTAGTACATTTTTAATTTTTTGCTTCGTTAATTAGTAATAATTAGTTGATTTTTGGTGAAAAATGGTCTATTTTATTGTCTCGCTGGGTGCCATATGAATTTAATTTAAAAAATGTGCCAAGTGATAACCCTAAGTTTGTCTTTTATCTAATCATAATTAAATTTTGAGATAAATTGTTCACGGGTTTCGTCTCCCGTGAACCCGTGATCGGAAATTTCATAGTTATGAGCGGTTTTATTGAATAACCGGCACCTAATCAACAATGAAAGACACAAAAATGAAAAAGTGCTACTAAAATACAATCAGACTGATCATGTGAACATTCTGTAAAAGTTACACCCACTTAAGAAACAATTTTTCTCTCCCAATTTTCTAAAACAGCCGAGCTCTAGCTGGACCCTAGAATGTTTCACAAACTTTGTATTTTTATTTTAATCTCAATATTTTCCCCCTTTCCTATGTCAAAGAACATCATTCTGCTAATGAAGCCCATTAAAAAGAGGCAGACATACCTATTCGCGTTTAAAATCAAAGGAGTCGACATCTGGAGGCTGCTTCGCCAACTAATCTATCTAGGTGAAAAATCTTTTGTTTTTCATTTGTTTTCATCTGTCAATGGATGTTCAACCGGTGAATTTACCTATTTAAAAGCAAATTAAATCAGCAAATCGATACTGTAGTGTTCCTCAATGTTCAAACAAAGAATCAACAGCTGCAGATGGACTCTCCTTTCATTTATTCCCGAAGGACGATGTGCGGGAGAAACAATCATCTGCAATCTGCTTTGAAGGTTGGCAAGAGGGTTTCCAAAATGCATGTTAGTTTCATTATTCTATGATGTTAGTGTGTGGGGAACATTTCAAAGCAGATAACTTCTTTTACTCTGGTAAGACTTGTATTATATTGTTTTGATATATCTGAAATAAGTTCATAAATCGTCAATGAAGGCTGCTCTGACCCGAAAACAATACACATTACTTCTATACACCTTGTCTATCCTACACAGGACAAGTGCTGCTACCTAACCGGGTTTTAAACGCCAATTGAGATTAAAATAAAAATACAAAGTTTGTGTAAAAGTGTGTTTTTGGCATCATTGTTGGTATTCTTCGGAATTGTAATAAGTGTGCTTTTGTGAGCAAATTTGAAACTACAATACTGTCGAAGGGCAGGACGAAAAGAGCTTGAAGAAGTCATTTGTTTTACGCACCATGTCGTAGACATTGAGGATCACCGGCTCCCGAGACATCCTACTTCCAGGGATCAGTTCCGTCTCTTCCTCGGGGGGGTAACCCAAGCAACTGGGGAATGGGAGCTTGCAACCTATTCCAGAAGGAAACATTCAACACATTGGATGTACTCTGCCAAGCATCATCAGGAGTCGAGACCAGCAACCTAAATGAGAAATTTTGTCATTAACCTCAGGTTTAGCAATAATTCACTTGGTGTCAAATAATTCTAAAATTTATACAGAGACACAAAAATTGTCAAACTATCTATAAAGAATAAACTAATGAATTCTTTCTTAGATGTACAATTCTTATGGTGCTGTTTCTGCGCTTGATATTCGCCCGCTCCTACTCCGCCGTGTCTCGTGCGGTGGCGCAGGTTAGTGTAGGTCCAACACTAGAAAGCGACAGCAAAGGTATCCAATCACCATGCAATAGGCCGGCCGAACATGCCATCCCTGCATGGTGATTGGACAACTTCACTTTAGCCATAGCGCTTGGAGTATAAAGCTATGCTTACAGTTCGGTAACAGACGCTACACAATCGGGTGGCTCAAGTCCGAAGCACCAGAGCGCGCTGGCGTTCAAGATCAAAATATTACACCTTATCTTTCAAGGTCAGAGCCGAGCACGGAGCGTCAACATTGAAGTCAACTAACCTTACACTAACTGTCACCAAAGCCCGAGTCATGGCTGGGTCTTGGCGGGCGGATTATCACCGCATAATACTTCCATTGCAGTTGTAATAGTTTACGGTATAACTAGTCAACCATTGGTTCCAGTACAGAACTCGCACAGTGTATGTTCCACGCCTGCAGATGAAGGAGCATCATACTCGAATCAACAATCCTTCCTTGCATAAACCCACACTGTGCACCAGCCCTTCCATCTATTTTTCAACTATATTGTAAACTGCACTACTATAACTGCCTACTACTACATGACAAAAATTTGTCAAACATACTACCGTTCCTTGAGCTTGCTTGGAACTTCTCCAACTTGCTCAAGCCCTAGAACACTTCCTGTAGGCCGACAAACACTACCAACTGTTCCAAGCTGCTTGGAGCAGATCCGAGTAACTCGATGAAAAAACTTAGTCTGGACAACAATATTGTCTACAAGGACCATTGTAACCATTGTTGGAACCATTGTTAACTATACTACTACCAAGATACTACTGTGCAACCACATTGTCAACCATATTATCCAATGTACTAGGTTGACAATACAACAATATTGTCAACATACTCTAGTGCCTACTAGTGGACAACCATATTGTCAATCGCAGCAGGTACTAAAAACGGTATACTACCTAATCTATTAAACAGCCATAGTGTCGACTAAACTTCATATCTGCCTACCTACTTGTCAACCAAAACCATATTATCAATCACTATCTTTTACCTTGTGATTAAGCGTAATGGTCAGAAGTGTTGGATTATTCATTCATAATTAGACTGTAAATGTGTCATGCCCTAATATTTTTAATGGAAACTGTTGTACCTATAAGTGTTCGTTGTTTGTAGTTATAAGTAGTATCCTGTACATTTTGAATACATGTTCATTTTGGAACATGCTTAATTTCAAAATTTTACATTGCATCTACTGTAAACTAGTTTTTTGAGTCTGTACCTGCCTACTACTGGTTCTAGGTGGCAGCTGTGGCACGTATAAGTAAGTACTAAGGTGCACAAGCAAGCTTTCGTAGTATAAAGTATTGTTAATTTAGTCCGTTCGGTTTAATTCAGCACTATTTCACTTAAATCGGTATAAATGAAAATACGCAGAATCCATTAAGCAGCAGAGCAGGTACACAACCTTTGTTTGTGATGAGATGAGAACAACTGTCACTTCTCTTATCAATGATACAACATTGGCCGTAGATCGTAGCGAACGTGGGGACAAGTTGTGGAAGCAGTATCAGATACCACTGTAATGTATGCAAATACTAAAAGAATTTGAATAACTTCGTGTATAGCGGAAAAGAAGTAAATTGTTAAATTAGAACTGACGGCCAAAGACGACTTTTGACATTTGCTTTGGTGTGATTCTACTAAAAACAGCTGTTTAAGGAGTACCAACTTATACATGTACAACCAGAACTTTTCACCATATTGAACGCAACGGCACAGCAGGAACATTCTCATTTGGCCTGTTGGCTAAACTGCTAACCAATGAACATCAAGCTAACCTTACCTAACCTAAAATCGATTTACCTTTGTTGATTTGATCGACACTTGTGATCCATGTGCTACTCAGTGATCATGAATTCCAAAAGAATATCTTTGCAAGTTTTCAATTCCCAATTTATGTCAAAGTATAATATATTACATACCTATAATATCACTTCAACAAAGTTCAGTACAACTAATTCAAGTAATAAAGAACAGGCTAAAAATATTAAAGGTCTAAGCAAAAGTTCCCAGGAATGGTTGTCCAGACAGCTGGCAGATCCCTACATAGAAAAGGCGAAGATGTCTAATTACAGGTAACACATATTTTAATGAAAAGCTGGTGTGAATAGTGTTTGTGGTAAACTCTCATTGTAGTGCAATGTTTTTAATTTTTATGTCTTGCATTTAGGTGTCGAAGTGCTTTCAAATTGATAGAAATTGATAATCGATTTCAATTTCTTTCACCGGGGCAATGCACATTAGATTGTGGTGCTGCCCCTGGCAGCTGGACTCAGGTTCTCACTGAACGGACAAACTCCAATGCCAATAGTCCAAAGAAGCCCATCGGCAAAGTTGTTGCAATCGACCGTCTTCCAATTTATCCCATTGACGGTGCAACGATTCTTGGCAATATGGATTTTACATTGGCATCATCACAAGAGCTTATTCTTAGTGCTTTGAATGATGAAAAATTAGATGTAGTGACTAGTGATATGGCACCAAATGCTACTGGACTAAAAAGCATGGATCACGAGAACATAGTGGCCCTGGCGTATGCGGCATTACGGTTGGCTGTGCAAGTGTCTCGTTTAAACGCTGCTCTGCTGCTGAAGATATGGGATGGCCGAGATTCGAAGAGTCTTGAAGCAGACTTGGCTCGTTTCTACAGTCAAGTGAAGGTGGTGAAGCCAGCGGCTAGTCGAACGGACTCTGCTGAAGTGTTTCTGTTCGCCAGGGGATTCAGGGGACTTAAATCATAATGCGATGTTACTTTCTTGTATCTCAATTAGTATAGTTGAACTCTAGACAGGCTTGTAATTAGTTACTGTACGATTGTATTGGTAGTTGCGGCAAACCCTGTCACTTTTCAGTTGCCTTCTTACAAGACAAGTCCAGAATCGAACAAAATTTTATAATTTTACATAATCGTTTATTTTAGTTCCATTTTCAAGTTAATTATTGATTAGGAACCTTCTTAATTTGTAATACATTCAATCTGAACTAAATTATTAGATGTAGCATGTGTACAATAGCCTCATAGGGAGCTCTCTCTAATACAGAATGGATTAATAACTTGAAATAGTGAACGTATGTCTAGGATGTAGACATTACCATTATATTTGCCCCAACCAAAAAAATATTATTGTAGGATGATTAGTTTGGGCTCAGTTGCCATGGCAACAAAGTCTTCACCATGGTAACACATTGTTGTGCCGGGGACCTATTTTCGAGATCGTTCGAGTCAAATATCATACGGATTCACGGCCGCCTGACAAAACAAAACACTGATTTGGCTTGTTGGATACCGTTTCCTTTGGATGGACGTCACTTTGACGTCACGCTCGATTATGGTCATAGGATACACAGGTCATAGGATACACATCGATTTTCCCGCCAAAATGTAACATGAAATTTAAATTTGATATTTTATGAATGAAAATGTTAATCTTTTTTGGTGATAAAGTGTATTTGTCAATAGGCATCCTGCGTGAGAAAAGGTTGCCATAGTAACCTATACAAAAGTATAGGGAAAAACAAATCTGACAGCGGCAATCCAAATCCCATATTTAGAGTGATTACTTGTGAAAGAAAGATATTTAAGTACAAGCTAATAATAATACGCAATATTTATCTTTACACATGTTCAAGTTAAATATTCATCTGATAAATATGATTTATTGCTATTATTTAGAGCTTTGACACATTTCCCCTACCATAGCAGCCTCCATTTTTCTACCACTGTGACGTCACGAGCAGGATTCCTATATTACCCATTTGTGTTGATAATTTATAATTTTACAATAAAAATGTAAGGAGACTTCCCTATTTATCAACAATAGATTTAAAAAAACTAATATTGTAGCCTATACCTAGGTACATGTAGGTTAATTTTTTTTTTACAAATTTCAAAAAATAATTTTTATTTGGAAAGTTATACTAAAGAATGGTAAGTAACAAAAATAAATGAGTTGCTCGGTATTGTTAGTGAGCCCGATACTGTTCGGTTTTTACCTTTATTAGTTATTACAATGATAATTTTGCACAGTTGAAAGGCTTGCAGGATGTAAATATTATATTTTAAATATTAGACATTGGTTAGTTCAGTTCAGCTTATTTTCAATAAGATTAATAAATTATATTAGTAGGCACCAGGTACCCCTTAGTAGGTACCTATTCATTAGGGATGGAACGATTCCGATACCTCCGACTCCTAGAGATTTGGGATCCATTGATTCTGGCCCCCCGCCCCAAATCTAGCGATTCCTTTTTCTACTACATTTTTTAACTTTTACTGAACTCGTTACATATACCTATATGGTTGAAATGAAAGTGACTTGCCCGCATACGTACTGAAGCCACTCGCTGGGAAATTGTTAATTTTTTACGCTAGGTGTATTTCACGTATTGCAACTTTTAGTGTCGAAGACTGAATGAGATTTAGTGCATATTAGTATCATTTAAAAATAAGTACAGTAAAATAATAAAATACTACATTTTTTGTTTATTTATAGTTTGTGATTCGACTAACAAAATGTGACCTGCAGAGGTCAGGGAAATATATCCAGGACTTGTTGTTGACAAAACAATTCACACAGTTTCTCTGATTGAGCTGAAGTTTTACATATTTTCAAGATGCATGTCTGGTTGGCTGTCTTGTATTTGCTCAAAATTCTCTATGATAGATTGAAAGTTAAAAGAAATTCCTCCGATTTGTTGAAGCCAAAATTCTCTGATCAAGTCGAAATTTTGAAAGATCAGTAGTAGGTAGGTATTTTATAAATTCTCTGCCAAATTGATCAAGAACTTACAGACTTATATAGGATTTTTTAAGTATTTTTCTTTTGAAAAATATAATAAATGTACCTACCTACCACACAAATGATTTAGTTTCGTTTGCACTCCAAAGGTTATAGATGGCTGTTGTAAGTTAGGTACTACGAAAAGCAGACACAATGTAGTACCTACTTATTCTATATTAAATATTGGAATTATAATTTTGATTGATTGGAAAATGACAATCTATCTCCAAAATTGCCATAACAATTGCTTAAATTTAATGTTGAAAATGATAGTATTGAGCCCGGCCTCCTTTATAAATTCTGTTTCACTCCACATTCCGACCTGTCCACAAACTGACAGGTTGAAGTTACATATTTGGCTGAGCGCCACTTTCAGCTTATTGGCTCTCGAGGCTAGGGTACGAATTAGGGCTCTTGACCTGTGGCAAAGTATGTAACATCAATCTGTAAGATTGTGGACAGACTTTGACTTTGATTAGAAATAATTCGGAACTACCCATTTTAACATACATAAGGTCGCTTTTCTCAGACCGTATCGCATTATGATTAATGACGAACGAATATATATTCCAAATCCGAATTAAATAAACATGAACCCAAACAAAAGGATCAGAAACAAAAGGTACGCCATAGTCACAAATCTTTACAACACGGAGAATGCAAATTGAAAACTGTAATTAATAATGTACCTAACACTTAAACTTAATCCCAACGGCTGGTGTGTTGGATACCTCCGTTCTCGTTAGATCACCGAGGTTAAGCAACATTGAGCGCGGTCAGCGGTTGGATGGGTGACCATTCAACTCTGCCTTGCCAGGTTGCTGTCGTTTGGCCAGAGAGACTGGGGTGTTTAGGGGTTAGTGTGACGACCTCCCTCCACCTGTTATCAGTCCCTCGACGGCGCGGGTTGTGGAGGCCCGTGCTGTGAATGTCACACCGTCCTTCGGATGGGACGTTAAGCCGTTGGCCCCCTTGGTATTGGTATCTTTCGTCAGGAGTAGGCTACATGCCGGTACCGGGTTTCCTCTCCTCCCTTTCACTGTATTACATTCTCACTAGTGGAGCCTCGGCTCTGTTGAGAATATAGACTTAATAAAAATAACAAAATAACAAATAAAGAATTAATTTTTTACATGAAACAGTGAAACACACCTTATCACTGACAACAAATTTCAGTCTTCAGCCTGTATTGGCATAAAGCTCTTTTGTTCGTGTATGGGGACCCTTCATACGCCATTCACTCAAATATTTGAACGTAAGTAAGTACTTCCTTCAAATGGCTTAATGTTCATGAAAGAAATAATTATATCACAGATGAGATAATAGAGGACTCCCACTAACTTACAACTGAGTTGTCACCAGCTACCACCGTACACTTATGCGATCTCCGTCTTCAATTGAGTAGTAGTTTAGTTGCTTCATGTCACTTGAAAAGGGAATCTCCACATCTGGGTTCTGTAAATAAAAAATTACTCAAATTAAATTTAAATCTTATTCCTAATACATAAAGTAGAATGTCCTGTCTGTCTGTATGTTCTCCGGTACATCACTTTACAAATTTCAACCAAATTTTGCACAGGGTACATCAGAGCTCTGCGAACAACATAAACAAACTAACCCATTCCTCTTTGGCCACCTTAAAAACAACCCATTTTTAAAGAAGCATGCACGCACATCAAATTCCAAGAATTTGCTGATGCCCATATGATAAATACCTATGTAAACATTTAAACTGGGGCTGTCTGTGACACTCATTTGAAGCATTCCTCTAATTGTATCAACTGGACCGTTCTTCTTCCACTGTGCCTACCCTTCAAATTAATAATACCTTAGTACCTTGGAACTGATGTATGCCAGCTGTGGAACTTTATTTCCGGTGTCAAAGAGTCGTTGGGCATAGCCTGTCAGCTTCTGCACCACCATTGTTGGAAGAAGTCTCTTCACTCGAGGTGGACCCAAGTTGTCGGGGTTGAAGATTTCAACACCTTAGAACTTGTTAAGAAAAGATTTAGCAACTGTCAGTAGGAGTATCAGTGTATCACCATCATCAACATTATAAAATAAATCATGGGAAGGGTTGTGCATTGTGAAATATATCCGACCGAACCAGGGCTCGAACCCAGGACCTTACACTTGCTAAGCGAGAACCACGGATAGCGCCATTTTGACAGGAGCTCTCTAGTTGTTGCCTCGCAGGGCGTTTTTTTTTAGAACTTCCACAATTTAAAAGTGATTCTGGGGTTCTAAAATGAACAAACTGAATTAAATAACCTTCCAATTGACCCGCAGGGCGTTTTTTATTTAGAATTTTTTTATTCCAGATCTTGATTTAATTATAACGAGTCATCCAAGAACCGCTAAGGAGACCATGCGGCTCTGGAGCCGCAGGTCCTCTTAAAAAAATTAAAAAATTCTTAAAAAAATAACTAAAAATACAATGTAAATAACACAAAATGACACTTGTTATTTGGAATGACGCAAATTTCAGACGTCTCAGAATACGGTGGTATTTATGGCGCACAAGTGTGAAGATATGAGCCACCCCATCTCTACAGAGCCTTCCAAGTGTCATGGTGGACAGTTGTGGCCATCACACAGGAAGTCTGGTGATGATCGATGTTTGAAAGGATACTTATTAAATTATCTGCTATTTTGCTTGACTGAACTCGCATTTCTCCTTCCTCTGGAGCTCCGTACTCTGAAACATTGGAATAAAATGATTTTTTTAAAGCATATTTACTAGGGTTGGGATTCGATTTGGTTTTCTAAATCGATGTCAAGGTGAAAATTTCGACATCAAATCGAAATAATTTCGACATCGTATTAATGGCCCACATCGAAATAATTGCGGCGAAATTTGGCAACACTGCAGTTGCGCCTGCCCAAGGGCATGTTCCTTGCGCGAGAGATTTCCCTCAAACCCCCCTCACGGTAACAAATGATGAGGAAATGTTTGAAATATAGTACTTTTTCATTTAAAATAACGTATAAGCATTTATTTGTTAAATAGGGAACAATTAAGGAAAAAATTCGTCGCAAATCCAGTTTCAAAATCGTGGTTTATTTGCCTTGTTGCCGGAATATATCCCGTGAAATTGTTCAATATTCAATAGGGAATTCTCCTCAAATTTTATTACATATTTAATAAAACCTACTCCTCGAAAGAAATACAACAGTATTTTTTTAATTTTTTTAAGTCTACTAGATATCGAGTTATGTTAGTTCAAACTTTTGCTGTCTGCATGCGGATTTGAAACGACCCTGCGCCATCTTCCCAAGCTGTGACGTCAGAAACCAGATAGCCATGTTACCTGCATGCAGTTCTAATGGATTTCTGTAGTGAAGCAGCTGAGAGGAATCATTGATAATTTTGTTCTACAATCATGAAATTTGGTATACTTTTTCCTTAGGACACAATTAACATATTTTGCTATTATATCATTCGTGCTTTTGACCCTGGGGTCAGTGGTGACCTCCGGAGGTCAAATAAATAAATCCTCATATTTCATGGATAATTCGAAAATCTTAGTGAATATTTTTTCAATTATGACTGTATTTATTTAAAAGAGATTTCAGAACGATGGTTATTACCAAAAATTTCAGTACGAGGTCAATATAAGGTTATTTGGGGTCAAATGTAAAAAAAATCTTATTTCTTGAGCTAAATTCTTATTTTTTTTCAAATTGAGTGCGAAAAAATCTTTTCAGTCGTAATAATTATAAATAAAACAAAAAATGTAACAGGGAGGGCATTAATTTGGGCCCAAATTGGCCAAATTTTGAGTACATAGGCTTGGAATATAGATACTCATGATAACAAAGAGATAACTGCACGAAATACGTTAAAGATAATAGAAGTTTTGAAAAATATCTAGAAATAATATGGGTTCAGAATTTACCTGTGGGATTAGTGACCTCTAGAAGTCAAATTACATAATCTCATAATTTATGGCAGATTATTTTTTTTTAATTATGCTTCTTCTCTTATGACTTCCAATACATGCAAGTGATTTAAAAAAATTAATAATTAGGTACCTACCTACTAATTTTACCACGCAAGAGCGTAGGAACTACTTTCATTATGGGGGGGGGGGGGGGGGGGGGGGGAGTTGAAGCTCCTCAGTTCTAGCCCCGCAGGGCATATTTTAACATTTTATCAATTTAAAAGTGGTTGTGATGCTCTAAAATGCATACATTTTACATTTTCTGCTCGAGGGGGGGGGGGGGGGGGGGTGATCCCCCCATCCCCTCTCCCCCCTTCTTCGAGCTTGATACCTCGGAAGTGTTGTTAACTATCATAAAAATAATCATTGTTACAGTACCTACAGGAAATTTTGCAAAATTTTAAACTATTACAGGTTTTTATCGGGATAATATTATTAATTATTGATATTAATAAAAAATAATTATTCCTGTTTTTGTTACCAATAAACTTATTGGTAAAAATAAGCTCATGCTCATGACTTATCGTGAGAAAAGAGCACACTTACATTGTCATACACTCTCTTTAAAAGTGTAAAAACTCTTATTTCCAAAAAAAAAATTAGCCGCCAATATAATGTCCAGACATGGCAATTTTTTCAGAATTATCTTTAATAAAGCCTTTGTCAGATATAATTGCAATATATACATCATGTAATTATAATAAAAGCATAATTTGAAGTGAACACAAACCGGATAAACACAGGGAAATGCCTCATTTAGCCCTATCTTGGATGTCCTCACTGCCCAGCATCTAGGTTCTGACGTCACAGCCAATCACAGCGCGTCTCTGGCCCGCCTCCCAGATTCAAATAAAACCACACTTTCAAACCTCAATAACTCTGGAAATAAAAATTTATTTCATAGACATGTTATATATTGTTGGTCTTCCTGTAGCATCTAGTATTTTATTTAATTCATTAAAAGAAAATTTAAATCTGAGGAGAATTCCCTATTGTACATTGTCTGCATTCAACAACCTTTAGCAATGTTATCCGTAATGTTCACCACAAATCCAAACACTTTGCACACTTTTTCGGTGGGATTATTATTTTTTGCGTGGCAACATTCTTTCACGAGAGAATAAAAACAACACGGGCTGAATGGCAAGAGACAACTGATCAACCCACCCTCAACTGCACACGCGGTATGCAGGAAGGGCGGAAGCAGGCCACTCAGCTGATCTTGAGGGGCACGCGGCACTGTTGCCAACTCTACAATACTGCGTGCTATTTCTCGGATTTTTTTAAAACGATGTCAAACGATTATTTGATTAAACAATTCAAATCGATGTCGAATCGAAACTCAATATTTCATTTGACATCGATGTCAAATCGAAAATATTTACTAAAAATATGTCAACAGTATCAATATGCCCCCCCACCCCACGTTAAAAGATGGGGCTAACAATATCTCATTTGGAAATATTCAAGGATGTAGATTCTAAGTGTGTTAAAATGTCTATGCTTAACAAAAATGAGTGCCCCCCCCCCAAATAAATGTGTGCTGGTTGCTGCTCATCTAGCAAACTGCAAAACTTCCTGTCGCCATCCCAGATCATGTCGCCCCTCGCATCGCTAAACTTGACAACCCAACAAGCTACTTACTATCGACAAGGAGTTGAAATCGAGGATGCAACTGCTTGAACTGTTGGAGTGATTGTTGATCGTCTTTGTTGAGCGCCAGCCATTGCTGTCCATGACGCTTCAGGTAATCGTATTCCGCTCCCTTGCGCTCTTGTTCCAATACCACCACTCCGTTGAGCATGGCGAGCGAGCCGATGCAGGCCAGCACCACCTGGTGGCCGGTCTCCATGCTCTCGGTGTCCAACACCGGGTTCTTGTAGAAGCGCAGACGCAACAGACTCGGCAACTTGTCCAGTTCACTCACATGAGTCCACTAGAACAATGACAACACATCAGACTTGTGGTGGATGCAATACTTAACGGGGTGAAATCTTGTCATCAGCAATGGTTTTCACTTTTCTGAAGTGAATACTATATGAAATATGTCGATAGGTGGGAACGAAAATTTAAAAAATGTAAATAGGTACGTACCTACTCTAAAAATAAGTAGTACATAGTACATATAATTTCAAAATTTGATATGAGTACTAATATTAAAAAATTACAGGTAGTACTACCTAATAGGGAATTCTTCTCAATTTTTATTAAATTTTTAATAGATCCTCAGCTTCTAAAGAAATACAGGCTCATTCCATTCTACTTCACCCAAAGTCGTTGCGCCTAGAATTTTGATTTTTTTTATATTTTGCACAGTTGTTCCTACATATAAGCTGATATCAAATCTCTAGTTTCAGTTCGATTCAAGTCGGCGTACTCAAATTACGTGTAATTAAAGATGGCGCGGACGGGAAAATCTGTGTTTTTAAGCTTCCAGGAGAAATGCTGCCATTTCTATACTATTCAAGTTAACAGAACGATCTTTACGGCGTTTTGTTCATAAATAATCGGTCTATATTTATGTACCTTACAAGTTTGCTGTATATGGAACCCTTCATAATGTAATTTGCCCTCAAACTTCGACTAAAATTCTTAAATTTTTCCAATATTTGAGGCATGATTATGAATAGAAGGAAGTGATAGTTCAAACACCCAATTTTATTTTAGTTTCACCTTATATGTAAGAATAGATTTACACACTTCATTGTTAGTTTTTATAAATTGTTTTTTACCAAAAAAAAGTCAAAACCCTAAAAAGTACCATTTTTGGTCCCATTTTCCTCAGGTGGGGGACCAGATAAAAATTTGCGCTCAACGGCAAAATAACCAGCGTTACTTGATGTATAATTGCTGCAAGTTTGGACTTGTTTTTTTAACGGGTGTGGAAATGCATTTTCGCACCTGGAAATGCACGTGAAAATGCATTTCTACACCCGTTAAAAAAACAAGTCCAAACTTGCAGCAATTATACATCAAGTAACGCTGGTTATTTTGCCGTTGAGCGCAAATTTTTATCTGGTCCCCCGCCTGAGGAAAATGGGACCAAAAATGGTACTTTTTAGGGTTTTGACTATTTTTTGGTAAAAAACAATTTATAAAAACTAACAATGAAGTGTGAAAATCTATTCTTACATATAAGGTGAAACTAAAATAAAATTGGGTGTTTGAACCATCACTCCCTTCTATTCATAATCATGCCTCAAATATTGGAAAAATTTAAGAATTTTAGTCAAAGTTTGAGGGCAAATTACATTATGAAGGGTTCTATATACAGCAAAATTGTAAGGTACATAATTATAGACCGATTTTTTATGAACAAAACGCCGTAAAGATCGTTCTGTTAACTTGAATAGTATAGAAATGGCAGCATTTCTCCTGGAAGCTTAAAAACACAGATTTTCCCGTCCGCGCCATCTTTAATTACACGTAATTTGAGTACGCCGACTTGAATCGAACTGAAACTAGAGATTTGATATCAGCTTATATGTAGGAACAACTGTGCAAAATATAAAAAAAATCAAAATTCTAGGCGCAACGACTTTGGGTGAAGTAGAATGGAATGAGCCTACAACAGTTTTTTTTTTTTTTTTTTAGGTCTACTTGTTATTGAGTTATGTTAAACTTTTGCTCTCTGCATGTGGATTTGAAATGACCCTGCGCCATCTTTCCAAGCTGTGACGTCAGAAACTAGAATGCCAAGTTTCCAGCATACAGTTCTAATGGATTTGAATTGATGCATGGATTTGATGGATCTTAATGCATTTATAAGTGAACACGAACTGGATAAACACAGGGAAATGCCTTGGTTAGCCCTATCTTGGATGATCTCAATGCCTATCCAATCAAAGAATCAAAGATCGCTGGGAGTCATTCAGATGGTGACTGATGGTTCTGATGATGGTGACCTTTACCGCCACCTCCACCACCCCACCTACCGCTTCCACCGCCTCCATCATCGCCGCACCAAATAAAATCACACTTTCAAACCTCAATAAGTCTCTTGAAATACATTTATTTCAGATACCTATTATATATTGTTGATCTTCCTGTAATAACTAGTATTGTATTTGATTCATTAAATTAAAAGTAAATTAAAATCTGAGGAGAATTCCCTATTGTGAGACTAAAATGATGATAAACTAGTTGAATGTAAATCACAATGACAATGCAATGCTGGAACATTTGATTTTTCCTCTCTAAAAAATCCACTACTTATGAAACTTTCTTTCAATTTGACGAATCTGGCCAATACGTATAACTAAACAGTAAACTATGAAATCAGTCTTAATGCGAAATTCAATTATTTTGCAAAGAATACACATGGATAGCAACAGAACAGCATTTCTTTCTTACTTGGCTGATGTTGTTTCTGATGAGGTTGAGATTCTGTAGCTTGGGAAACAGCTTTGTCTTTCTCGGTGGCGAGTTCTCGGGGAACCAAATGTCTCTGATTCCCGTGTCAGTGAGATTCAGAGATTCCAAACTAGAACAATACACCATGGTAACTTCTGCACAAACAAACTGTGAGTGCTGCCAAAAACTACCAATGCAATATTTTATGATATTGATTTAGCAGTATTTTAATACCACATGTATTGTTGGCAATACACAAATTGAAATAAACTAACAATTATGTAAACTACAGAATCAAGGTTACCTAAGTGTAGCGTTATTCATTTTCGAGTCGATTTAAGACTCAAATAGAGCGGGTTTGATCTTGATACCAATCACAAGTCCAGAAACCCCTCACGACTGACTTGTGATGGTTAATGGGAAAAAAACGCAAAACCACTAGAGGTCCCGACTCCCAGTAGAGTCAATAATACAAAGATAATGTGATGTATGAAAACTACTAAAACTAGGTACTCTTAACATCCTACTCTTAGATGATAGTACATGGTATTTTCTTAACAGTGCTAAGAGTATTCCAATCAACAATTTAAAAATGATAGTAAGCACACCTGAAGAAGAATGTAAAAAGTATGCAAAAAAACTCACCACATTAATTCACCTAGTTTGTTGATTTCACTCCAGTCGTTCAATTTGTTTCCCTCCAAATCCAAGCTGACAAGTTTACTTAAAACATTGAGAGGTGGACTGAGATGTGTTATATTATTGTACTGCACCTGCAAGTAGAAGTTGCTGATTTGTGAACAGAAACTAAAGAGTAAAGATCAATGAGAAATCAACGCTACAGGTAGATTATTCAAAGTTTAGTACGTAGTGATTAGACTGATGATTTTGTAGTAGTAGGTATAGTATTGGTTTTGGTTTTTACTTTCATTTGCTGTCATTTTCTATTAGTCTTAATATCGTTATTGTTTTCATTGTGGTAGGATAATTTATTAATTTTATCTTTTCAATTTATAATCATAGCTTTTAGTATAACCAAACATTTTCTTGTTCTTTAGTATTCTGTTTTTTTTTGCAATTTGTATGTGCTGTAGTTGTACAAACAGATAATAAATCATAATAATAAATTAATAATCACTTACCAGTAATGCCTCTAAATCAGGCCACATCACAGACAGCTGCAATATTTGCGGCCAAGTATAGTCCATTAAACCGATTATTATCTGTTTCAACGTTTGGAAATGTTCTTGAAGGGCAACAGGGTTCTCTGGCAACTGGAGCTTATTTTCACTGAAATAAATCATAATTAATTAATTATTTACTCCCCACCGGCTTGCCTCGTGCCATGCTCGCAACTGCGAACTTGAAAATGGCTATGTTTTCCTCCTCGTGGGGAGGAATGGGTCAGGAGGTCAATCACCTGGCAGTGAGCATCTTCAAGTGTTTCAGCTGGACCGTGATCTCGGACAACTCCACCCACGAGCTCAGCAGACTCTTCGAGACGTCAAGCTCTCGAATTTGCGGACACAAAGCCTGCAGCTCACCTGGAGGTCCAGCACCATTCACTCGGTGTCCTCTCAAGCAGACAACACGTATCTTGTCGAACTGACTAAAAAGGAACACATTATGTAATTATGGATTTTTTTTGCTGATAACTAACAGGATATTGGACTGCTTGAAAAATTATAATTATTTAAAATAGATTCTTGTTTCAAAAGTTTAATTTGAATTACTATAAAGTGGGTATCACACTGGGTTGCAACCCACGGTTGGAACCCGCGTATGGAAACTTTTGTTGCAAAAAGAGGCAACCGCCTATCACACGCAACTGTTTGGGTTGATGTTGGTTGGTTCACAATTGACACTCATGAGTTGCGCAGAAAGCACCGTTTCCGGTTCCGGAAAACGTTGCCATAGTAACCAAAATAAAAGTAAAGGGAATAACAAATCTGACAGCGGCAATCCAAATCTCATATTTTGAGTGATTACTTATGAAAGAAAGATATTTAAGTAAGTACAAGTTAATAATAATACGCAATATTTATCCATACACATGTACAAGTTAAATATTAACCTGATAAATATGATTTATAGCTATTATTTATAGCATCCTATTGGTAAGTTCACGTCACGTGGTACCACAACAAATTGTTGGAACCGGAAAAATGGAGACTTCTCTATTTTTCAAACCAACCCGTGGGTTGACCAATATCAGTCTCTGCACATGCGCGGCCAACCATATTTTGCAACCGCCGGTTCCATACACGGGTTGCAACTCAGTGTGATAGGGCTTTAAGAGTGAATTTTATTACATTTAATTTTAAATATCAAATATCAATGGCAAAGCAACTCGGTCTGTGTTAAATTTCAAATTTGATAATAGAATTTAACTTTTATTTGATACAAATTTGATCTGAGTTTTAAAACTGATATTGATACGAGTTTCAACATGAGTCTATTACCTAAATTAGAGAGTAGCATATACTGTACTGGCTTACTCAGCTAAGACATACGTCGATTTTAACCTCCTGGATCTTAGGCCTAGAGAAACATCAGTCAATAAGTTTGTGATTTTACCAACCTCTGTTCTTTGTTAACTTTGTCAAAGCCTACAACTTCAAGAAATGGAGCGTTGATCATCTTCTGTAGACGCACCATGATATCTTTGTCGACTCCTCCTAACTTATCGTCAATTTCTCCATATCTTCTCTTGATGGCTGCGGCACAAGGCATTCCCAAGCTGACCTTGGAGGGTCGGACAAATGATCCGGAGCTTGGGCATCTGATAACAAACAGCAGAGTTACGTATATATTTTCTCTTCATCAATCAATCATGGGACTTTGGACGGACCTTCCCTTTAAAAAAATTTACATTGCACGAAAATAGTTCAAAATGAATTTTCCTTTGGCACACTTTAGGCTACACTTTATCTAAAAAGCTCTTTCAATTGGCCAAATCTATCTATTTCACTTTGGCCTATAGGGCAATCACAGTTGAATCTTTTAAGAAAAATCCAGATACCTACCACGTTATATTACTACATTAGAGGCTCAAATATTTTTGTATTGTGTAGTATTCTTTAATAATATGAAAATAAATACCTTACTAGTAATTACTAAAGCTGTTTTTAAAATATAATTTGTTTTTGACAACCTTAAAAGATTTCACTTCATTTCGTTATCAGAATTAGAATTTAGTTCCAATCCGATGATGCTTGTTTTACCTTGTGCTGAAGTATTTAATGCCCAGGTGACAACCGTCGTGCTTCCCCCGAGATGACTCATCCCATTCGACTCCCAGCCAGAGCCCCTTGGTGCCAGGAAGCTCACCAACATAGTGCACTGTTGCATAATCTCCGGTGCACTCCACCCGCGATCCCACACTCACAGCTGCTCCATCTGGCAGCATTGGGTCCTGCAAACATGTTTCATTAATCATTACACACTGCAAGTTTGCTGCGACTTGCAGGGAGCAGACAAAGATTAGAATTGTTGTCTAGAATTGTAGGTGACTGGTAGGGGTGGACTGGGCTGAAAAGGCCCGGGATGTGTCAAAACGAAGGGGCCAGCAATGACGAAATCACTTGTCGGAAAGGGGGGTCTGGGGGCTTGCACCGCACTGCAGGGAATTTTTTGAAATATAGTAGGTACTTGAAGAATTGACTTGGTGAGCTCAGGAGCTGTAATCTCACTGTACTATTACATATACATGACAAGGGCCTGCAAAACCAGAAAAAGGGGCCCGTAAACCTCGGGGCCCGGGACGCGACTTTACAATCCTAAGTTTGCTCCAACGCTGGTACAGTATCGCTCTGTGATTGGTCGAAATCATACGTTTTACTGGGCAGCCTAAGGAATAAAACTCTCTGTGGGTAGACAAATTCGAACTGGCGAGAATTAAAGCTGGGCAACTTAAAAAAAATAACTCTATGGTTAGGCAAAAATAAAACTTGTGAAAATTTCAAAATAAAAAAGTGAGACCTTTGCCGGAATCGAACCGGCGACCCGTAGCACCGCAAGCCAATGCGGTGACCACATGACCACGTAGGTGGGGATGCCAGAATGCATTTATAACAGCGTAATGAAGATACATGTATACGCACGCGTATAATATTTCGACCAATCACGGCGCGATATAGAGTGCAAGCGTTGGAGCCGACTTAGGTTTGTAAACACGCGCCCGGGACGCGATCCCACCCTGGGCCAGTCTGCTCCTGGCTGGTTGCTGCAACCAGTTTAACAGAACGCTGGGGCTCCAACGACTAACCACGAGAGAGGTAAATAATATGGATCGCCTCAGTCGATTCCGAGATAAAAAGGAAAAGCAACCATAAGTAATTCAGGAAGGCAGGCCTGAACAGACACTTAAGAGAATTCCCACATGTCACATAATGTGCTGTAATAGCTTAATTGCAAAATTAATTCCTAACATTAACCTTACTTCAGAAACTGTTCATTAAACAAAACTGCTTATTTTGTCCTGTTTAATTACGATAATAGATAGGTAGTACTACTTAAACTAAACACACCATAGTAAAAGTAATTTCAGGACTGCTCACAAATCTATAAAACTACTAATTCACTGTTCTTCTTCACTTCCGGTTTTAATGGCACCGACATTGAGTCATACTGGCCAGCGTTAATTTATATACGGAGGATATCAGTTATCACCACGTGTCGATCGAAGTTGAATGGCCATGACTTGAGTCATATAAGCCAGCTTATATTTATTTTAAATTCACTTTTTCACTCGGCGTATTTATTGGCACTTGACCATTTGGTCTTATTGGCCAGCTTTAGTTATGATATCTATTTAATTGTGGTGGTGATAACTATTAGCACACGAATTCTGTTCTTGTAATGGCGCCTGACATTTGTCAGATAGGCCAGCGGTATTTTGTGGACTCTCCCCAACGGAGGTTGAAGAGGAAGTCTAATTCACTGTTCACTGACACCACTGACACCCACATTACCTGTTTTTTTAACATTGCTGCCAGATTGCTGTTCTCAAAGAGGCTAGGCTGTTCTGTTGCTGTTCACACTGTTCACCAATAGGGAGGTAAAGTTTTGATGGCGGCAAAATTCTTGGGTTTAGTAAAATGGCAGCCCATAAGAAATAACACGTACCTCAACTTCAACTCGACTTAACTGAGAAACCGCAGGTCTGATCACTAACAAAATCCACCTGTATTCGAATCAAACCTTCCTTTTCACTTTAAAACACTGTCCAGGACTCTGCATTATAACTAATTTAAACTATTCGATGTTAAAAACGATGCAAATCACTACTCAACCTACAGTGTTGCCGGTATAGTTCTATTTCCGTTTCCTGTTTTTTGAAGAAGTGGCGGTATTAAAATTTCAATATGGCTGTGCTACGAAAAAGTTGGGTTATTGCGTGACAAGGATGTACCGATATGGTTATATTTCCTAGAGAATATTTCAATATTACGTGTTTAAATAATTACCTTATCACTTCCAACCAACGTTTACGCGTCTTCTCATCAGTGGGTAACCATAAAAGAAATACACGGAATTTAAATTAGAATTCTGACATTCCGACACACAACAGTACCCCATCTTGATTCTTTTGTTGCACAGCCTTTCTACCTACGTTCCACCCGCGTTCCACCCATTCCACCTGCCGCAATAACGGGGGCTGTGAGTTAGTTTCTAGCGCCTGGCAACATCTGAAAACACCATGTTGCTACATCGCCGATATAACGAAGCCCAGGTGTACCGGATGCGCGTGAACACGATAGATGTGGCAACAGCCTCAATTTACTTCGTTTTTAACATCGAATAGTTTAAAATTAGGAATAATGCGGAGTACTGGACAGTGTTTTAAAGTGAAAAGGAAGGTTCGATTTGAATACAGGTACATTTTGTTAGAGATCAGACCTGCGGTTTCTCAGTTAAGTCGAGTTGAAGTTGAGGTACGTGTTATTTCTTATGGGCTGCCATTTTACTATACCCAAGAATTTTGCCGCCATCAAAACTTTACCTCCCTATCACAAACCACAAAAGTTCACACCTGTTGTTTTCCTCTTTGTGTTTGTAAAGTTGGTAAAGGCTTCTCACCGCGCCGGCAAGTCAACGCAACGCATCAGCTGGTAAAAAGTAAGTTGATGAAATGTCAGTAATTTTAATGGTAAGAAATAGTATTTAATGTGTACATTTCTTGAACTCTAAAATAATTTCCTACAATCTCTTCAATCTTTCCGTCCAAATTTAAATAGGCACCAATGTCTGAGGTCAACTTCACAATTGTGATGTCTAGTCTCTAGAGAGAGCCTGTTGCACAATAAGAAGTTTTAGTGCATTGATTAATTATTAAATACTATTCGGGAATACCAGTTACATTGATCCTTCGGCTGCTCCTGACGAAGGAGGACTGGTCTGTATTCCCTTTAACGAATATTTACCCAGAACTGAAACAGTCAAATTGTCTAATGCAGGTTTAATGGTAGGTATGTAGAAGCTTATCAAGATGAAGAGAAGATAAGATCCCCATATAATGGAGGTGATGATCTGTTGAAGTTTAGCAAATTTCGGGTAACTGAAATCTACCCCATCATTGCCCAACTGAGGTGGTCGGTTCGGGTTTCAGCAATATCCAAAAACCTGATGGTTACACTAACTTAATGATCCTAGCATCACGGAAATGACTAATGAGTAATGAGTAAAGATTCTTTAAACCATTCTATGTCATGTCCTAGCTAGTTGGGCACTCAGCATTGGTGAATTTGACCGCTGGCCAGGAATTTAGCTAATTCTAAACGTCAGAGCCCTGTCGCTACAACGGCTGGTGTATTGGATATCACGGTTCTTGTAAGATCACCGAGGTTCAGCAACATTGAGTGCGGTTAGTTGTTGATCAGTCTCTCAATGGCGCAGGTTGTGGAGGCCTGTGCTGTAAATGTTACAAATGTAAATGATCGTTATCAATACATTAGCAGTTCTTTTACTTAAAAATTATTATCTTATTGTTTCTTTTGTGCTTCTTTTGAGAGATTCACTAAATTTCCATCATTATCAATACCTACCTACTTATCAGTTTTTAAGAAGTATTTTTTTATTGTTTCTCTTGTAGTAGAGGCTCTGAGGATGGTACATTCTATTTTTAAAAGAAATATGACTGACAATTGTTTATCTTTTTTATTACAGACTCGTGCATTTGGATTGAGACATTTTGTCGGACAAAATTTGAAAGCTGCAGCCAAGTTGGAAGCTAAAAACATGTCATCGGGAAATCCCAATTTAAAAATGGATCAACTTCCCACATGGACTGAATATTTTACAAAATATAAAAGTCGTATTGACTGTAAGTTCTATAGTATTTTCTTACAAATTCTTTCTTCTGTAATGTAGGAGTGTGCAAATACCTACTGAATAGTGATTTTACACTTTTAATGAATTTCAAACAACAATTAGTATACCTAGGTGTTATTTTATTGAGCGAGCGAAGCGAGCACAGAGCTGGATTTAGGGGTGTGCGACTTGTGCCCCCGCACAGGGCGCCAAGCTCGAGGGGGCGCCATAATATAAAATATATTGCTATTATTGTTGTATACATATTAACGCGATTGAAAAGCACTGGTAAATATAATACTAGTAAAGCACTTCCTTGTAAGCACTAGTTTTAATAACCAATGTCATTTAAAACTTGAATGGGCACATACAAACTATTTTAGCTTACAATGTTGAATTCGTCAAATAGTCAAAAGATTTATAATCCTGCATTGAAATGTATAGGTAAATTTTATTATTACCTATTGTAATCCAATCAGTATAGTTATATGCTAAAAAGGCATCAAATGCGAACTAGAAGCCCAATATTTTTCCGGGGCTATGCGCCCCGGACCCGCATTGTGCTGGGGGGCCCTCCCCCCAGACCCCCCGTCGAATCGTGGGCAACCTCGAATCGACGAATTTTGTTTCTGAAGTTTGTTTGGGGGGGGGGGGGGGGCCAATTGTTACCTTAGCACAGGGCACCAAACTGCCTAAAACCGGCCCTGAGCGAGCGTCTCCATTTGGCTCTTTTGGCACGGACCTCCGTTTTTTGTGTGTTTTTTTCTGTTACTGACGATATACAAGTCACAGTTTTTCTTCGATCAAGCTGAAATTTTGCACATGTACTGACCATTTCTGGGCGTTGCAGACCCTAATTTTTTTGAAATCCCCTGATTGGTTCAATTTAAAAAAAAATTATCTTTCGATTGGTTGGTCCGATCAATTCGAAATTTTGACAAGTCATTACAACCAACATTTTCCCCAATCTTACAAAGATTCAGCCAAATCCTCCGATTGGTTAAAATTTAAAACCATTGTTCCTGTGTTTTTTGAAATTTAAACTAGAACCGATTGACCGATCAACTTATAACTTCGCATGAAGGTTGGGACCAACATTATCTGTATTTTTTGAAAATTTTCAGACTTATCTGTGTTTAAATCCAAAAGTAATTGACATTTTACGGACATTTTGCGTGTTGGCTGTCAAATTTCTCGAAAATGTTGATCACGGCAACTTGGACTCTTCAGTCCAAGGTAGTTAGAGCAGAAACTTTCAAATGTATATTATGAAACTGATAATTACCGTTCAACAGGCGATCTGATATTGTGTACGTACACACGTTTAATATCATATGAGTCATCCCAGGTATATTTTTTGAAGGAGATCTGTGATTTTTGAAAATTATCACGGAACCATTCAATCATAAAGGTTCAATCGATCAACTTAAAACTTTGCATGGTTGTTTGGACCAATATTTTAGGAGTGTTTGGATTTTTTTTACACAAGTCTGTAACGAAATTCTAGAATTATTAGCTTTTAATGACATTTGCGATACCTATACAGAATTTCGGTGCGAGGTGTTACGCTTATCCGTGCTCGCTCATCAACGCGTTACTCAGAGCGTTTTCCTAGTTTAAATATCTATAGAAAGTATGAAATTAAGGACATTTAAAAAAGCGTTATCTCCTATACCTACAGGTAGTATTACTACCTGCTGATACTACCTACTGATATTGGTGTTTTAAGCTTAGACTTGTAAATATGTAGGAAGCTAGGTAGATGCTTATTGCAATGTTCTTCTTCCAGCTCTTCTGTCTAAGGATGGAGCTAAGCTTGACATGGAGCCACTCGATGTGAATCCCACCATCAACGCCAAGGTGTCATTGTGTCAAGCGAGCATCACCGAGCTGGAGATTGATGCCATTGTCAATGCTGCCAACTCGAGCCTTTTGGGAGGCGGCGGCGGTAAGCTCGATATCCACAGAACAGTGGGCATATAGGAGATGACAATTTATTATCCATCTGGAAGAGGCAGTGGTATCCCTAAGATAGCAAATGAGTCGTCCAAATTTGTATACATTACAATGATTTCCGAAATGTGATAAATTGATACTGATTAGTGATTACTGATTAGTATTTGCGGTGGCAGACTGTCGTGGGATGCTGGGATGCAGGCGCGTAGGAACTACATTCATCATGGGGGGGGGGGGGGGGGGGGGGGGGGATTGCGACACCCGGAAAGAAGGTCTGGGGGGCAAAGCCCCCCAGTTTTAGCCCTGCAGGGCGTTTTTTAGATTTTAAACCAGTTAAAGTGGTTCTGGGGCTTTAAAATGCCCAAACTGAAGCAAAAAGCCCTTCAATTGTTGCCCCGTAGGGCATTTTTTCGAATATAAACATTTTAATATCGATTCTGGGATGATAAATTGCTCAAATTACAACAAATAACTCTCTACATTTGCCCCGCAGGGCCATTTTTTTAGAATTTAAAAAATTTTTAAGTGATTTTTGGACACTTAACTTAATTTTGTATGGTGAATGGGGGGTCAGCCTGCCGAGTGGGGGGGGGGGGGGGAAATCCCCCGCCTGCTGGGATGCAATCCCATCCCGGCCCCCTGTCGGTTGTGGGACCTTTTTTACATTTTACCCATATTTAGTATGACCGACCCATTTACATTTTCAAAGTCAGTTAAATGTAATTATAAATTATAAAAATAAAAATGCTGGTACTATATAATATGAAAAATTTCATAAAAATCCTGGTATATAATATGAAAAATTTCATATTATACCAACATTTTTATTTTTACTATATGTATCACTTTTATGTGTTCACTTATGTATTCACATATTTAAAGTAACACATTCACATATAATCACATATAACACACATTCACTTACCTATTCACTTCACTTTGATATGAAGAAAATATGTAGGTACATACATATTTCCTTTACTTTGTTTTACGGGCTCTTTCACATGTTTATCCATGCCCTCTGCCTCATCGCATCCCAGTCCTTTTCATACTAGTCCTCCTGTATTATCATTTCGTTGTTTGCGCTTTAAATTGTACCAACAATCTCATTATTCTCAAGAAGTGTTTCCACTCACTCACCATTGGACCCCAATTTGGACTGTTTCAATTACCTTCCTACCTATGGGTACTGACTGAACATAACTAATAATAAAGTAGGTACCAAGAGAGTACCGTCTCTGGCAAGGTTGCAAGGTGTGCGTTGTCTGTGCAGTTGACGGAGCTATACACAGAGCGGCTGGCCCTGCGCTTTACGACGAGTGTAAATCACTGCACGGCTGTCGCACCGGGGAAGCCAAGATTACGAAAGGATATCGTCTCCCTGCCAGGCGTAAGTCAACAGTCTCTTACACCTAATGTATTTATTTACCTACATTGTTTAAGTATCCTGTCTGACATACCTAAACAATAATCAGATAAACCTAAGACTGTCACTAAATCAGAGTCAAGGTAGGTAATTCAATTAGTGTGCCAAATTGAAAACTGAGATTGCTATTCGAGAAAATAAGGAACACAACTGACCTCTGGTGGATTTGGTGGTACTAGGTAAATGGCGGCTATCAAGGGCGCATTTGCATAAATATAAATACAAATATTTGATATAGTTGTTTGTTATAGCCAAGAAAGTAAATTTATAGCTAAATATAAATTTCATTTGTTTTTTGTTTTTTCACTGCTTTATGGAAACACGAAAAGTAAAAACAAACAAATTAATATGTGGACCTGATAGTAGCCATCTTGCCAGAAGTGGCTCCATCACGTATCACTTATTTGTGGGAATTCTACTGGGTTTTATGGAAATCTACCGTGGAGTCGGGATGATAATTTAAGTCATATTCCATCCTGACTCCACTCAAAGATACCATAAAACTTACAATGTGAAAGGAGATCACTACAAAGATGTCGGCACCAAGACTGGAGAAGACTTACGAGATATTTCTAATCACTGATGCAATTTATACACAGATTTGGGAGTACTTCTCGGTTTTCAAAACACTTGCAATAAAGGAATATTTGGTTTAATGAATGGTTGGGGCAAAGAAAATGGGTGAGATAGTAGGGGAGTGCTCTGGAACTGACCAGGGAACCAGAACCAAAAATGCATGTTTTTTTAGGGGGGGGGGGGGGGGGGATCTGGTAATAATTTTATCTTTTGGTAGAACCGAAATCTTTAACAATCTTTAACACAGTTTCAGTTCCATAAAGGTTGATTCAATCATTATTGTTGCCGTCGGTATTTTCCCTAAATTGCCCATCAAAAGCAATTTCTATTACAGTCTATAAAGAAGTATAAAACGCTAAATTTAGAGATATAAGTTGCATGTTAAAGCCTAAAGGTAATGAATGAGACAAGTCCTTTGAGCTCAGAACAATAAAGTTGTAAAATTAATTGGTTGCATTTTTCTTGAATCTCTATTCTCACTTGTCATTAAAATTTCGTAAAGTTAGGCTCTGATTATAACAGTGCTAGAATTAGAGACATGAGGAGGTGTTATGAGCTACATAGTTGTTGCATTGCGTGAGACCAGGGCCGTATTGTAAAATAAAAACGGGGAGATGATCAATGATCTTTAGTGTTATGCTGAAGAAAGCAATGGGCATGAGTGTCCGCAGGATTTTTTAGGAGGACGTGGGGGCCCCACAGGGCGTTTTTTGGTATTTGGACACTTTGAAATCAATTTTAAGACACTATGATGTGTATTTTGTTGAAATATTGAATATTTTTTTAATTTGACACTTTGGGATGGTGGGAAACTTGTTCAATCCTGCCCCGCAGGGCATTTTTTGTTTTTTTGCCACTTTAAAATCAATTTTCTGGCACTTTCGTAGGCCCCAAAAGCTTCGTAGGCCATAGGCAGACTGCCTATGCTGTCTTATGGATAATACGGCCCTGCGAGAGACAGTAGGTATCTGAAAATTAATGTAGTGGCATAAAGACATTTGCTAGGTAGAAAACTTTATCTTCTTATTTCTATTATTATTTCTTCTTATTACCAGGAACTACTGAATGTTGATGGAGTGGCACTACCAGAAAGTAGTGGAATACTACAGAGTGAGAACGAGGAAGAGGAGGAGTGTGCTTTGAGAGAGGGAGAAGTGGAGAAAGCGCTAAACGAGATGAAGAATGGTCGATCACCTGGAATAGATGAGATAACAGTGGAGATGGTAAGAGCTGCTGGGGAAATTGGAAAAAGATGGTTGTTTCGAGTAATGAGTGCGGCATGGAAACAGAGACCATACCGGACGATTGGAGAAAGGGAGTGATAGTACCGATCTACAAAAAGGGTGACAGGAAGAAGTGCAGCAACTACAGGGGAATTACTTTGATGTGTCAATGTGCCAAAGTATTCGAAAAAGTGGTGGAATTTAGACTGAAAGAAGTAGTAGAGGAAATGCTCAGGGAGGAACAATATGGGTTCAGGCCAGGTAGATCAACCATTGATCCAATATTCACTATCCGACAAGTCATGGAGAGAAAGTGGGAGAGTGGAGAAAAACTGTACATGGTTTTTCTAGACCATGCCAAGGATTGCCTACCAAGGAAGAAAGTATGGGAATGTCTGAAGCGGAAGGGGGTGGGATTGGGTCTGATTGAGAGAATCAAGAGCACATATGAGAAGAACGAGAGCTGTGTACAAACAGTGGAGGGGAAGTCAGGATGGCTTGAGGTGAAGGAAGGACTTCGACAGGGCAGCGTTCTTTCCCCGACACTATTTGTCATTGTCATGGACGAGCTGCTGAGAAAAGTAGAACCAAGCGAAGACCAGGAGACGAATACACTGGTATATGCAGATGATATCGTAGTGTGGGGAGGAACCAGCGAATGTGTTCAAGAAAAGATTGATAGATGGAGCCAGATGACTGAAGAATACGGTATGCGAATAAGTCAGGAAAAGAGTGAGACACTAGTAATGGAGAGGAAGGCAACAAGAAATGTGAAGATCAGGCTACGGGGCTTGGAACTGGCGGAGAGAGGAGAGTTTAAGTATCTGGGGAGCTGGCTAACTAAGGATGGAAAAATAGGAAGAGAGATAACATCAAGAGTACAACAGGCTAACACATTTTTCCAGTTAGTCAGGAAACTTCTTTGGAATGAGCAGTTCCCCCAGAAATGCAAGATACTCCTTTTCAAAAGCTATTTCCTGCCAATACTCACCTACGGTTCCGTAACGTGGGCGATTGGAGGAAAGGAGGAGAGCCAGTTGCAGGCAGCAGAAATGAAGTTTTTACGAAGCATACAAGGAGTAACTAAGATGGACAAGATCAGGAGTGAAAAGGTTAGAGGAGACTTGAAGGTAGAGAGGTTGGCATTTAAAATGGGGAGAGAGCGGCTATGGTGGTTTGGCCACATGAAGAGAATGCAGAGGGAGAGAATACCGCGTCGGGAGTTCGAAGCTGCGAGAAGTGATAAAAGGAGAGTGGGAAGACCGAGGGAAAAGTGGAGAGAGCTGGTAGCAGAAGATGTACAAGAGAGACTGGAGAAGTGGAAGAAGGAAGGTGGTGGGAAGACAGGAAGAAGTGGAAAAAACTGGTAGAGAAGAAGAACGAAGAGGAAGAGCCAAGCCTGGCCAGCTAGCTTAGGAGTCCGGGCCCTAGTAAATGGTGGCCTCGCCACCCCCCGACCCAACTCTTGGAACCGGGAGGAAGATTATTATTACCATGTGATCAGTATGCAATTTGATTTCAGATATAATACATACGGTGGGACCACGAGGAGAGAAACCCGATCTCTTGGAAGCATGTTATAACAACAGTTTGGAGCTGGCGTTGGAAAAGAATGTTCGATCCATCGCTTTCCCCTGTATCTCCACAGGAATATACGGTACTGCTCAGAATTTTACATCAACTAATATAATATAGTTGTTAATTATCTCTAAATTATATTTAGTAACATTTACATTGTTAAAGTACCGCATGGACTGTTTTGCGATTACTAGTACAAATGAGATGTTGTCGCTTTTGCTACGACTTTTCAAATGGAGGGTGTATGAATCAATCACGTACTTGAAAGTTATTGCAGTGCGGTGAAAATAAAATTCTTAAATTGTGGACCAGTGATTAATAAAGGAAGAAATTGCAAAACGGAAAAACAGTCTAAGAAAAGCAACTTGATAATATTCCTTGCTTTCGAAAGCTCGCTTATCAACGTATTCACTCTGTCTTTTCTAGTACTATACAGCAACAAAGTTGCAAAATCTGATGACATGAACATTTTTCTGACATTACCTTTATCAGTTCTACAAATCCAGAAAGTAACTACCTACTATCAAAATTTTATAAAAAAAAATCATCAAATGGTCAAAATCTTATTACCTAGGTTAATTTTATATCAACTATCAAATTTTAAAACATTAAGACTGGAAACAGTCTGGAAAGATATAGGCGAAATATTTTCCTACTCCCAACCTGCATTTTACATGTACGGTTTCTAATTCAAAACTTTTTTTGTTTAGGCTACCCTCAAAAGGCTGCAGCAAAAGTAGCACTTGGCACAGCAAGGAAGTTCTTGGAACAAAAGCATGAATCGGTAAATTATTTACTCATCTCGTTACTAAGAAAGAGAACCTGCCAGTAACAATATCCAAAAGAAAAATAGTAGGTAGCCTGTGTACAGTATTGGAAATTAATACATAACACATTTGATTAAAAATTATGAATGATATCTTTTATTTGCTTACTAAATTATGTAGTTGTGTAGAGGTGCTAAGTTACTTTCGGTTCTTTTTAATTTTTCCCTCTTTTCTTTTGTCTAATTAGTTCTATAGTTTTTCGCAGTTTGAAATGGTATGGCTTAATGCTTGACTTTGTATTCACATAAAAAACACTTTACTGACTGATAGATAGACTTGACATCACACTAAAAGCAGCCAAACGGTATGAGCACTTCACTTGTTCCTCGTATCGCAGTGGTCACACTCTGAGAGTAATGACGTAAATGCTCACTATCAATTCCCTCTGAGCGCATTCCTCTTTAGCTACACAGCTGTGCATTATAGAGAACATGTGATTCTCTTGATATTATATTACCTATTTAAAATATTCAATCACCTCGATTGACTCTCAAGAGTGCTGCGCTAATAATTTTACCAGTATTGTAATATTCTTTATATCTTTAAAATAATGTAAGAATTATTAAATCTAAACTTTTGATTTAGGAACAGTACCTAATGCACAGTACTGAATTGCATTAGCCCAACGTAAAGACCAAGTGAAATATGAAATATGAATTCTCTTTCAGATGGACCGAATTATATTCTGCGTGTTTTTGGACTCCGATGTGAAAATTTATGAGACTCTGATGCCGCAGTTTTTCCCCCAAACACAAGAGACGGAAACACGCATGCCAAAAGCACCCATGTCAGAAACACCCTTGCTGGAAACACCCTTGCCAGAAACACCCATGCCAGAAACACCCATGCCAGAAGCACCAATCTCAGAAACATGCATGCCCGAAGCACCCGTGCCAGAAACACCCATGCCAGAAGCACCCATGCCAGAAGCACCCATGCCGGAAAAACGCATGCCGGAATCACCCATGCTTGAATCATCCCCGCTGGAAACACCCGTCCCAGATATTTCTGTAAAATGTTCTGCTAAAATGTGATTAAGGTGGGACTAATAAATTAACAACCGTCATATATTTCTACAAATTTGCAAAGAAACACGAATTTCTATCTCTCACTGTGCAGTGCAGTTACGATTTTTATTTTATTATTATTTTGTGGCAGTGGTGCCAAAATGCCAAAAGTTACTAGACCCTCTGCTACAAGTAAAATAACTAGGGGTGTGCGAAGCTTCGAAATAATCGAAGCTTCGAAGTCGAAGTCGAAGTCGAAGCTTCGACTTCGACTTCGAAACCCTTTTTTCCAAAAAACGAAGCTTCGAAAATGTTCGAAGCTTCGATTTGCGTCTTCAAACTTGGCGCGTCTTTCGAGGTAAATATATTTTCGTGTAGTTGGTACTTCCGAAGTCGAGAAGTTTTTGCGGTCGGCCATCTTGGTTTTAACATTGACGCTTGCTGTCACGCTGTGCTTACTTGAAAAGGTTATGTGCCGTGTTTATTTTCGGAGATTTTAGAAATATAATGGATTTATCCGACGAAAACGAAGATGAAGTAGGCCTACTAGTGGAGGAAGGTAGTAATTCAGTTCAAGTTTATTGTTTTGTTCCAAATTCTGATTTTTTTGAGTGAAATCAAAATCTTCGACTTCGACTTCGGAATTTTAGGAGGTCAAATCTTCGACTTCGACTTCGAAATCAAAAATCCACCTTCGCACACCCCTAAAAATAACATAAAGCCTCAAACATTTGTGAAAACTCAAAATTCGAAGTCGATGCATCCAACAGTCTTCAAAAATGCCTATCTGCCACTAGCCGGTTTTCGTGGTTTCGTTTTCAATATTTTAATGAATATTACTACTTACCTACTTCGCAGTATATGCAACATGCAACACAAGATTAAATGTCACAAATATCATGTAGGACTAGCCATAACTGATTCATTTTCATTCATGTAGGAAATTTTATAGATCCATCTGAATTTCAAAACTCGGCGAGTATTATTGACTTTTAAAATCAGAAACAAAATAATTTTCAATATTTAATGATTTTAATTGAAGCACTCTCAGCGAATTTCCTGTTCTGCTTCAGATGGACCGAATTATCTTCTGCGTCTTCTTGGACTCCGATGTGACGATTTATGAGACCTTAATGCCGCAGTTTTTCCCCTGCAACCAAAAGTGATGGAAACATCACAATCACATCCCTTACCTAATAATATTTAGCATCAAGACAGGACTACAGGACGGCTAAGATCGGGGTATTTGCTATGATGACAATGTTAATTCTTTTGGATAGGTTACACCATTTTAAAACAAAATGTTGAGTTTGGACCGGTCTTGAATGATGTTAACATATCACAATATTAGATAAAGGTTAAATTTTTTGTCTCGTTTCGACCGAATTCATTACAGCATAATGCTATCTTATTGGAAGTGAAATGAATTCGGTCGAAACAAGATAAAAAAGAGATAGGGAAATCTCTACAATAGCATTCTGTATTCTGTAACACTTTACATTGTATCAATTGTAATTTTATTTTATAATTTAATGTTATGTAGCATTCTGTAGCACTTTACCTTGTGTCAAATGTAATTTTATTTCATAACTTATGTACCTATGACTTAAAACATTTTAATTTAGTTGTTATTCAATGTATGGTGTTTTTAAATATATAATTTATTATCATCCGTTTACACATTATTTGATACAAACATTACCTTGTAATATTTATTTATTTATTAGGATTTATTATGGTTTATTTCATTCCATACGAAAATTGTTTGCCCTAGTGTATTAATAATCCCAGAAAAAAACACTCCGTGTAAAAAAGGCAGCCAAGTCTCTTTACTTTTAAAAAATTCAACACCGAAAAGGAGTGATATCAAAAAAGGAGCCAAGTCAATGACATTTCCAAATATTTAATCGTATTTTTGAAATAAAAGAATAAACACCGAGAAATACTTTACAAAAGGACTTGGCGCATCGTTTTTTTAAAGACCTCATTCAATACTAAAAGTGGAAAGAAATTTAAAGTAGGTACATTTTCCTCTTTCTATTAGAGCCAGAAACTATGAATCAAGCTACTTTTAGTAATGGCTATTTTATAGTTTTGTCAATGGCGATAGTAGAAAGATTTCATGCTGTAATAGATAAGTAATATAAGGGTGGAAGAATTAAATAACAATTGGAAGTGGGCTCATACATATTCTTATAGCACTGTTAATATGGTGATATTAGAAGGGTATCTTTTCATAATTTGATCTTGACTGAAGGAAATCATGAAACGTTGTCAAATAATTACGAACTGTCTTTGGAACACTATTATATATTTTTGAAGTGTCAAGTGTATAAAGTTAAAATTTTTAATAGAAATTCAATGTGACTATGTACTTTGTGAAATGTTTTGTTATAAAATGTGGATTAATAGAAATGTATTTCATGATGAGAAGGTTTAACGCATGAGACTTAATTATGTTGACCACGAAACAATATTACGAAGATAACTAACTATTGTGTATTTATAGAAAACATAGGCAACAAGTTTTATCGCGTACGTACATATTCTAATAGATAATATTTTACAGTAGGTATATGTATAATATGTAATTGAAAGATGTTTCCCTATTATTCTAAAAATTCTAAATTACAGTTGTATATCAATGGGCATGGCATATGCTTATGAATCAAAAAATGAATTTAAAAAACGATGCGCCAAGTCCTTTTGTAAAGTATTTCTCGGTGTTTATTCTTTTATTTCAAAAATACGATTAAATATTTGGAAATGTCATTGACTTGGCTCCTTTTTTGATATCACTCCTTTTCGGTGTTGAATTTTTTTAAAGTAAAGAGACTTGGCTGCCTTTTTTACACGGAGTGTTTTTTTCTGGGATATCACTTCTTTTGTTAGTTTATTCATACAGCTTGTAGCACATGTCCGAGCAGGGACTAATTTCTTTAAAAAAATACGCCTCAACCGATTTGCTTACTAAGAAAAGTTGCGTTTGGTATAAGATGAAAATGATTATCCAAGAAGAATAGCTTAAGTTTCGTTATAATCGATCCAGCCGTTTTCGATATATGACGTCACTTCCGGTTTTGAAATAGCGGCCGAAAATAATGTCGTCTTGAATTCATAATTATAAGTCCTACATAATTGCACAATTTGGTTGCAATCGGTACAGACGATTTCGATATATGACGTCACTTCCGGTTTAACCAATGGCGGCCGAAAATAATGTCGTCTTTTTATCCATAATTATAAGTCCTACATATTTCCAAAATTTGGTTGCAATCGGTACAGACGTTTTCGATATATGACGTCCCTTCCGGTTTTAACAATGACGGCCGAAAATAATGTCATCTTTAATTCATAATTTTTAGTCCTCCATATTTCCAAAATTTGGTTGCAATCGGTACAGACGATTTCGACATATGACGTCACTTCCGGTTTTAACAATGGCGGCCGAAAATAATGTCGTCTTTAATTCATAATTATAAGTCCTACACATTTCCAAAATTTGGTTGCTATCGGTACAGCCGTTTTTGATATATGACGTTACTTCCGGTTTTAACAATGGCGGCCAAAAATAATGTCGCCTTTAATCCATAATTATAATTCCTACATATTTCCAAAATTTGGTTGCAATCGGTACAGCCGTTTTCGATATATGACGTCACTTCCGGTTTTAACAATGGCGGCCGAAAATAATGTCGTATTTCATTCATAATTATTAGTCCTCCATATTTCCAAAATTTGGTTGCAATCGGTACAGCCGTTTTCGATATATGACGTCACTTCCGGTTTTAACAATGGCGGCCGAAAATAATGTCGTCTTCAATTCATAATTATTAGTCCTACACATTTCCAAAATTTGGTTGCAATCGGTACAGCTGTTTTCAATATATGACGTCACTTCCGGTTTTAAAAATGGCGGCCGAGAACACTGCAACCTTGAATTTATAATTATTTACAAAGTAGGTTTACTAAATATCTATTTAAAAGTATAAAGTGGTGAATTTTGTGTCAATTATCATATTTATGACGTCATTTAGCATATTTATGACGTCATTTCCGGTATAGGTAATAGGAAAACAATCTAGTTGATACTTTATGAACGACCATCTGAATTCATAATCCCTATATTTCCGTAAAATCGGTCTTGCCGTATGTAATATATGACGTCACTACCGGTTTCATTTAGTGGTTCCTGCCGCCATTTCCGGTACCGTTAATTTGTTTATTCATTTTTCACAATTGAGTTTCAAAAAAAGTTGCAGAATGAATACGCAGGAGCTAGTTCAGTTGCAAACGGTACAGGCGTTTTAGATATATTACGTCACTTCCGGTTTCAGGAATGGCGGCCGAGAACACTGCCTCCTTGAATTTATAATTTGTATTGTCTATGTTACAATGTAAGTTACTTATGTATGTATTTTAAGTATAATTTGTTGAAATAAGTTAAATATTGCGTATTTATGACGTCACTTCCGGTTCAGAAAATAAGAAAATAATATTTTTTTTATTGATACTTCATATAGATGACCGTCTAAATCGAATGGCGCTAATTTCGTTCTAATCGGTCCAGACGTTTTTGAGATATGACGTCACTTCCGGTTTAAAAATGGCGGCACAAAAAATCACAAGAGGCAAGGTATCATCAGACGCCAAAAGTGCATATGTGGTAAAAATTTCAGGTTGATCGGTTCAGCCGTTTAGGCTGTGGCGGTGATAGCAACGTTTCCTGATATCTGAATCATCATCATCAGATAGCTTTTAAAAGGGGTGTAATTTCACTGTTTTCACGGCCCTCTAGCACCCAAACGGCATAACGTATTGTTCCCAAATTTGGTATATGTTGTCAGGTGGGCCATAGCTCGAAATTAAGTTATTTCGCAACAATGTGAGATTTCCCAATTTTGAGATCCAGTAGGCCGAAAATGCCATGTTGTTGCTTACAGTAAAAGTGTTTCGTCTGCTCCTCAGTTTATTAGGCATTTACGGTATGTTGAGTGAGTGTGAGTGTATAGTACGACTTGGCTGGGTGGAGCGACTGCTCCACTAGATTCAAGAAAGAGAATTGCAAAGTAATGACATTTAAATAAAAGAATCAAGATTACATCCTGCTGAGAATGTTTTTTCAGTGGGTTTCCTTCAGCTAAAAAGCAAATGCTTGGATGTTCTTCCAATTACCACTGATATTGTAGCACAACTGTGTATAATGATTATTATGGATAACTTAAGAAGAAGTAGGTAAACGGTGAAGAGGTGAAGCAGCTGAAGAAATGGATGTAGGGAAGATCAACGACTCGATTGTTGAATACAGACCAATTGGGTACGTAGGTATCTATTTTATGTGTTCCTAGGTGATGCTTATCTTATTTATTATATAAGAATTTTTACCTTGGTGGGCAGCAAGCTTTGGGCACATATTTAGGGTTGGCCAGGCGCGTAGGAACTACTTTCATCATGAGGGGGGGGGGATTGCGTACCCGGAAGGGGGGTCTGGGGGGGGGGCGAAGCACCAGTATTAGAAACACATTATTATTCTATGGTATTAGCCCCGCAGGGCGTTTTTTAGAATATAACCCAGTTAAAAGTGATTCTGGGGCTTTAAAATGCACAAACTGAAGCAAAAACCCTCTAATTGTTACCCCGCACGGCACTTTTCCGAATTTAAACATTTTAAAATTGATTCTGGGATGCTAAACTGCTCAAATTACAATAAATAACTCCCTATTTTTGCCCCGCAGGGAATTTTTTTTTAGAATGTAAACATTTCTTAAGCGATTCTTGGACACTAAGCTTAATTTTGTATGGTGAATGGGGGTCAACCAGCTCTAGTGGGCGGAAGGGGAGGGGGGTAATCCCCTCCCATCCCCCCCCCCCCTTCCTACGCGCCTGGGGTTAGCACACAATGTTTGCACTGCACTGCAGGTATATCAATGTTAGGGTAAAATGTGGAAGCACATCTGCACCATCCCTGTTAGCAAAGTCTTGTGCTCAGTGTACATTTGGTGGCAGAAGTAGGATATACAGTGACGTAGCATGGGCTGAGTGTGTTTGGTTGAGTAGGGATTCAAACCAAAAATCAAGAACCAACCTTTAGAAAACATTTTTTAAATTTCTTCATCACTATGAAATTTTTTTTAAATATTAATGATTTAAATTTTAGGAAATCAAGATGAGATATGATTTTATAATTATATTACTACAATTAAATTGTAATTGTATTAATACAATTAAAATGTAATTCTCTAGATACAAAACTAAAAGTGATTATTTACCTTAGATTTACCGAAATACCTACTTCCATATTTGAATAATAGATCGCCATGAAGAGCCATTGCGTCCAATACTCCAAGTATTGTATTTATTTTGAAAAGTTGGCAATCGTTGTTACTGAGTACTGACTGTCATCTGTCAATGTTGTGACATGTGCTTGAAACATCATACATGCAGCTGCAGTCTTCCTTATTTCCAAAGACTTCCTTTCCTCAGCGGTAATCACAACTTGGAGCTAAAGATGCTAATGGTATGAAAATTATTACATTATCTTCTACCTTGACATCAAAATTTACGTATCTATGTAAACCTACCTACCTGAGAACAGGTATTAGTACCTACATTATTTTCATTATTCAGCTTTTTAAGGAGTTGATGCAAGACTGGAGGAGAATGATAAGGACCATGCTTTATTTTGGCATTTGGCCTCCGAAGGCAGTAAGTAAGGTTAAGCAACTTAGGTAAGGGAACTTGGAGGAAGGGGCTAACGATAAAGGACGTCACACTAAAAATGGGTTATTTTGATATCCCCCAGTCACATTGTGACTTACTTTCCGAAACACTACCCCCTAAAAGTACGCCCCCTCCCCCCCACCCCCCAAATAAAATTTGTCTTGCAAAATTTACCCATGAAAACACTCCGTGTAAAAATACCAGCCAAGTCTTTTCAACTATAAAAAATATACGAAATTTAAAAATTCAGCTCTGAAAAGTGGTGATATCAAAAAATGGAACAAAACAAGTCAAAAACTTATAATTTTAAAAAACAAAATATACTTGGCGCATCGTGCATAATACCTTGATAGTTTAGTTACTATTTTGTTTAAAGATTCAAAATACAAAATATGGACACATTTTAAAATACTTTTTTATATGAGTTTCAATATTTTTTGAGCAATAACATTTTTGATTTTTGTCCTTTGGTTAAAAAGTGTTATTTTTAAAATATTGTGGAATAACGCAATGCTTATTATTCCTATGAATGAGGTACCAATAAATAATATATTATTATTGTTTTGAACTTTATTGACAAAACTTATAGCATAAAAAGGCAACCTAGAACTACAAAGTACTGCACCACACTGCAATCAGGCAATCAGACCTCAGTCAGCAATCAGTCTAGTTTCCAATGTTTGGAAAGAAATAAGATGTACTTTAACTAGGAAAACGCTCTGAGTAACGCGTTGATGAGCGAGCACAGATACGCGCAACATCTCGAACCGAAATTCTGTCTATCGAAAATGTCTTTAAAAGCAAATAATTCTAAAAGTTCGCCTCAGATTGGTAAAAAAAAAATCCAAAAAATTCCTAAAATATTGATCCAAATAACCATGCAAAGCTTCAAATTGATCGATTGAACCTTTATGATTGAACGGTTCCGTGTTAATTTTCAAAAATCACAGGAGCTCCTTCAAAAAATATGAGACCACTCATATGATATAAGTGTGTCTACACAATATCAGATCGACTGTCGAACGGTCATTATCAGTTTCATGCGTTTGAAAGTTTCTGCTCTAACTACCTTGCCTTGAAATGAAGAGTCGAAGTCGCCGTGAATTTGACAGCCAACATGCAAAAAGGCCGTAAAATGTCAATAACTATTGGATTTAAACACAGATCAGTATGAAAATTGTCAAAAATGCAGATAATGTTGGTCCCAACCATCATGCGAAGTTATAAGTTGATCGTTCAATCGGTTATAGTTTAAATTTCTAAAAACACAGGAAAGATGGTTTAAATTTTAACCAATGGGAGGATTTGACTGAAACTTTGTTTGATTGGGTACAATGTTGGGGGTAATGACTTGTCAAAATTTCATTTTGATCGAAACAACCAGTCGAAAGTTATATTTTTTTAAATTTGAACCAATCAATGGATTTCAAAAAAATTAGGGTCTGCAACAATCAGAAATGTTACGTACATATGTGCAAAATTTTAGCTCGATCGAAGAAAAACTCTGACCTGTATATCGTCAGTAACAAAAAAAAAAACAAAAAAAAACAGAGGTCCGTGCCAAAAGAGCCAAAAGGAGACGCTCGCTTCGCTCGCTCAATTATTTCAAGATTTCCTATATCATCTCCCATTCCTTTTCTATAGCAATGATTTTGATTTATTAACGTCTTTGAACCAAGGGGATGCCAAAGGCAAATATGTGCTCAAGATTTTTGACCGTTTGTTGTGGTTTTTAAAAAATGTAGGTGATTGAAGCTCTGAGTAAAGGATTTACCTCAGTTATTTAATCATCAAGGTAGTAAATAATAATGTATTTTGTCATTCAGTAGTAGTTTTTGAGTATGACAAGAAATATAATTATTAAATATTGCCATGTATACTCCGTTTCATGGGGTCTAGAGTCCTAGATAAGATAGCATGGGCAGGTATAGGACTACCCATGTTAAACAGGACTCTAGACTGCATGAAACGGAGAGTAGTAGATTGTTTACACGGTATAAAGATTTGTTTTGTTCATGTTTCTATTCGAGGTATCATATAAAAGTTTCCTGATAAGAGTACAATTCTGTACATCAGAGGTAGAAGGTCCGATGTCCATTTTGACGATAAGTTGCACACTTTTGGAATCATGTGATTAAGCTTCATCAATTGCAATTTGACTGAGTAAACAATTAAAGCTATATTAAAATATTGTACAAACTAACTGGTGTCACTATTACAAATGTGATTGGTTTGGTTGAAGGCAGAATAACTGGTCTTTGAGCAAACTTTATAAAAATCTATGAAATGGACATCGGCCCTTCTACCTCTGTGACAGCATTGGTGTCCGTGGCCTGCAAGAATCCCGACTTTAAATATGCCGCAATAGTTGTCCGAATTCGAGCATTACGCGGCGCCATGAGCCGACGCGTTTTATACTCCAAGAGTTACAATCTTGTGTTGCTTGATGTCGGACTGTCGTAATGGGGTTGTTATTTAAAATATATGTATATAATTTTCTCAGCTCTTGTTTGGAGATGGAATCTGTATACTGACATACAGAATGGAAGGGCATACAAAAATGAGTAGCGTTGGCCAATAATAAGGTCAATCGCATCACTTATAGACAGTTAAGTCATAGATCTACTAATACACTGACTTGTTACAGTGTATTTTTAGCTCAATCAGTATAATAAGAATCAATATTACTTAAATTTTGATAAAGGGAGTGGATAACATATTATTATTATGTAGGTATACATAAAGTAAAATCACTCTCTTTTTGACCACTAAAAATTCCTGGACATTTTCAAAAGTTTCGAAAATCAGTTTATATCGTTCCGCATTTCAAAATTGCCGCTCGAAAACTGATGTTTTCGGAAGGCGTAGTATTTCCATATCTAATCGTCAATGATAAATTCTTCATAAGACAAGTCGTCCGGGTGTTCCTTGGTATACCGATCGTCTCAATCCACTCATTGACGCTCGGAGTTTCGATTTCACTGCCTCCTACCTGACTGGTCGCTTACTGAATGTTCAGCGTACACCCCGCTGATTGGCATCCACCGGGCCGATGTACAAGATGGCCGTTAATAAATGGCAATCGGGCGAATTGTGATTTTTCACTGATAATTCGCGAAAATGTGCTCTAAAATACATGTGTATGAATGAGAAACATTATGAAAGTGTAGTTATAGTGTCTTGTTTTGTGAAGCAAGTAAAATTGCTTTTACGTTTTTCTCAACAGAAAGATACGATAACATGTAGCTTCTGGTCAAAGCCAAAATAATTGGCTGGTCAAAGCCCAATTCTTCCCTTGAGTGTATTATAAATGTATTGTTAGTGTATTTAGTGCTGTTAATTGTACTTTTATAATTCCCCGCAGACAAGCCAGCCTATTGGTTTAGCGGGGCTACAATAACATGTAATTTGTACTTTTCTTAATAAATAAAATTTAAAAAAAAATATATCTTCGCAGGCGCGTAGGAAGGGGGGGGGGGGGGAGTGGGGGTCAATGACCCCCCCACTTTTCATCTCGACACCCCCAGATATCACCCCCAGATATACAAAAAATGTGATAGGGAGATCCAAAAATGCACAGATTTGCTCCATTATGAAATTGAATTCTCAAAATTTTCCCAAGTTTTGCAAAACTAATTGAACAGAGGTATTTCCAACCAATGAGACAATAACTCATTTGTCCAACATAATGTAATATTACACGTTAAACTATGATACCATAACACAGAGGTACAGATTGGTATTATTGCTCATTAGTCATTACTGTTGCTTAAATTGCAACCTTTTTTAAAGGAATTCCAAAATCGATTCATAATCGACTCTCTTTTACTACAAATTCAAAAAATTCCCTGCGGGGCCATTGGGGATTTTATCAAATAAAAAGAAGAACAGATTTTAATGTGACTCAACATTATTGTGACTAAGTTTTTCCAAGAATATTGCATATCAAACATTTTAAATTTTTTTGAAAAGAATGCCAAAAATTATTCAAATTTGATTCTTTTGTATCAAATTATCAAAAAATTCCCTGCGGGGCCATTGGGGATGTTACCAAATAAAAAATTTACAGATTATAATGCATTTTGTCTAAAGTTTTCCGAAGAATATTGCATATCACACATTTTAAATATCTTTGAAAATGATGCCAAAATAACTTCAAATTCGATTCTTTTGTATCAAAAAATCCAAAATTTCCCTGCGGGGCCAATGGGGATTAAGCAAGTACCTAGTTACAGATTATTGCATATCACACATTGTAAATGTCTTTCATAAGAATGCTATTTAGCTTCAAATTCGATTCTTTTGTACCAAAAATTCAAAAAAGGCCCTGCGGGGCAAACTGGGTGGCGAGCCCCCCAGACCCCCTTGTAACGGAGAACTACTTTTTTCTCACATTGATCGATCCCCGATAATTTTGACCCCCCCCACTCAAAATAAAGTTCCTACGCGCCTGTATCTTCGGGCACACTAAAATGCCATACCAGCGACAAGATTGAGCGAGCAAAGCGAGCGGCTCTTTTGACTCCATTGACACGGACCTATGTGTTTTTTTGTCTGTTACCTGGAGATATGCGATTGCAAGTCGGACCGTTTCACTGATCTATCAGAAATTTTGCACACATGCTAGGACCACCATTTCTTTGGCAGACCCTAATTTTTTTGAAAGCCGTTTTTTGGTTAAAATTAAAATTAATAAAATGATTTTTTTTCTCTAATTGGCTGAAAGACTAAAATGGTCAGATAAAGTTTAAATGTTGCATGGACATTCATGGCCGCACTGCCGCACTAGTTTTGAACTCTGTTTGAAATTTGCGTTGAGTTTTGTATGGTCATTTCAATGCAACCCTGTAGTAGAGGGTAGAGGTATAGTACGTCCAGCGAGCGTGTAGCCTTTCCTTTCATAAGATGAGCAGTATTGTTCGACCCTTGTTCGACAGTTAAGCTCTGACAAGATACAACTCTTTTTATGACCTGCCACCCCTTCCACCTACACTGTTGCCATTTTAAACAACTTTCCTTGAATTTTAAAAGCAAACTGCATTGAAAGATATTTGGCACCACAACAAAACAACCCATTCCAGAACACCTGCAGTCGTTGAGAGATATTTACAACCGCACACGCGTCAAAACACTCAGGATTACAAGCTAAACCCATTGTTGAATTTTACACAGCATTTGCTGAACTTTCTCCACGCTCACTGGACGTACTGTAAGAAGGGTTTGCAGCCCAGTGCGGCCAGTGGAAAACGCCATCAGACTACGAAAAGTATTGAAAAGCAACAATAAAATTCAAGTTCAATTTTTACTTGGTTATTGGGTATCAGATGTTTGTATCAGACATAATGTATCAGTTGTTTCAATGTTATCATTGATATTCCATTGCCATTGGTATTGTCACATTGTGCAATGAATGTGTATCAAATTTGTATCAAACGTGCGTTTTTATTTAAAAAGCAATTATTTCAGAGCTCAAAACAAAACATAAATAAATTTTCGTTCATAAATAAGAATTTATTTAGTGCTAAGCGATATCTTTCTTCACGTATTTATAAGAAGTTACTTTTTTAGAAGAAGCATTTAATACGCAAAAGAGACCGAAGAAAAATACACACTTCCTACATTTTGGATATTTAGCAGGAAAGAACCGCGAGAGATCGCGTGGGGTCATATTGACCCCAACCTTGCCATTTTCCCTGTTTCTTCATTGACAGCAGTTAGGACTTTTCTTCTCCGTATCAAGTAAGACCTTAAACTACATAACAGAATTTACTGCAAACTAAAAAATATCGCTTGACAAACTCACGTCACTATATTTTGAAAGAAATTTCAATGTAAAAATGTATTTTATTTTCTGTTAATTTTGAATTTTATTTTATTCTTGATACTAATAGTTTTGTTTTGGGAATTTTCATGAATCATATTTTTGGAAAATTTTCATGAAAAATTTCATAAAATTTCATAAATATGTGACAACAGACAACAGGTGGGTGGGATTACATAAAATGATAACTTTCTTGTCACGGTGACAAGCTTCTCACTCAATGTTATTCACGGCCTTCTAGGGACTTGTCACCGTGACAAGGAAGTTATCATTTTATGTGATCGCACCCGAAAAAGTTATCACGTCATAACTCCCAAGTTATGATTCATAAGGAGGTTTGTCCTATCTCTCACCATGTTATTATTATGACTTTTTTATGATTCATAAATCATAACTTATGAAGTGATAACTTTTTCGAGAATGGTGACATCTAAAACCTAAAAATTTAGCAAAAAATAAAATAATTTTTGAACATTTTTAACATTGAACATTTTTTGTATTTTAATATTTTGTTGCATGATTTTTTAGCAAGGTATGAATTTTATTTTTTATTTTCAAATGTACTTTTGGACTAAAATAGTTTATGCTGATTTCACGGAACATATATGGCTGAGTGGTAACGCTCTGAACTTGTATCCCGGAGGCCCGGGTTCGATTCCCGCGACTGTCCTTCCTGACAGTTTTTTTTCGTGGTATTCCCTCAGTCGACAGACAAAATGCTGGGAAGGTACCCTACTAATAGGCCACGACCGCCTCCTTCCCACCTTCCCACCTTACATACTCTTAACCCCTTGCTCTTCACCATCATCTCCCAATCATCATCATAATCATTCATCGGTCGCCATTAGCCTCGCTGCAGAACAATTACAAAGAAACCATCATACTAATTATTTACCACACATATCTATGTTTCTATTTTATGATCAATATATCCATAATATTTAAAAATAAAAATATGATAATATGCTTAAATTTACTGAATTAAATATATTTATTTAAAAACTAGCAATGATCCTCTAAAATGTCTTATTTGTCACATTTATCATTAAAATTATTAAAACAATTATGACAATTAAATCAATAATGCAATATTTTGGTTTAGGTAGTTTTAAATTTTAACACTTCAATACCTGATGCAAATAAAAAATAAGTGAGTGCTTAAAATTGATTTACACTAAAATACAGGGCGAGCGAGGGCCGTAACAAGGGGTGTGTGGGCGGTGCGGCGACCGCCAACAAGGGGCCGCCAGTAAGCCAAATTTGTGTGTACTAAATGGCATATTTGCGCCCAAAATTAATTTTTGAGTATAAATACAAAAAACGCCTGCGGCGAATGCTTGAGATTGGTGTCAGCAAGTGTCAGTGATGATTTCGGTCATACCCAAGAGGTTTGTCCTTCCCCCCCCCTTGCCCCAAGTAATGCACCCCTTTGAAGAGTTTTGAAATAAAGTTAAATACCCCACCGACGGCTACCACCTTAGCGCGGTGGTGGGGTTTGTGTTGGCCAATGATCCACTGCAGCTACGCAGGCGAGCATATGCTAATGTGTAATGTGCCGGACAGGTCAGTGGTGAGGTCCAGACAAAGAGCAGCCAGGGTCGACCCAACATATGCCCTCCCTTGAATTTGCGGTTCCCTCGGGCCGGCCTTCCCCCTCGAGATGGTGATCCCCCTGAAATCGGGTCCGCCGGCCCGAATCCTCACACCCCCGGTTCGTCCCCATTCCGGCCTGGCCTTCCCACCAGTGCTGGACCCCTCGGGATCGGGACCGTTAGGTCGACCCCTCCCCATGTCCTCCACTTATATCAACAAAGTTAAATGCAAAAATTAATGTGCGCAATATAACCTCGTCGTTGACGCGCCGTTTAACAAAAATAATGTCTCTAAAGTTAAATTATACATAAATAGCATATCTGTTTAAATAAAATGAGCAATGTTCATTAATGCATACGAGCTCTTACATATTTAATACTTCTATCGAATTTTTCTACAAATTAAGGCAAGCAAATTAGGTATTTTGCACTGTTTTGCTTTTTAAAACTAAAAATGTTCTGCTGAAAAAATTTCAATGAAATTGAACGTCAGAAATTCTTAATTTTCCCCGGGGCTATGCACCCCGGAACCGCATTTGGGAAGTCCTTCACCAGGCCTTGTGTAATAGTTTATGAGGTAGGTATGGGACCGTGGAAATGTTTTACTAGTTTCCATCTTCAACAAATAAATGCCATTTAATTTTTTGCATTTTGTTGTGTACGACCAAAGTTTTGGTTGGCCCTCCCAATTATGAAAAAGCATGACATCACTGTGTACTTGGGTTGGGGGGGGGGGGGGGGGGGGCAATATTTTAATTTGCACCGGGCGCCGAAATCCCTAGTTACGGCACTGCTAAAATTTATGGTAATTCTCCCATTCAACTTTAATTCATATTATGTAAATAAATAACTTTTAGGTAATTTTTAATTCACATTTTAATTTATGCAAAATGGTAAAATAATGACATCGCTTGACATTCTTTCTTCCGGGCGACTAGGAGAGGTGGATGGGTTTTTGCTATCTGTGTAGAAAAGCCTAATAATTTTGCAAGTTCAAAATCACTTGATTACCTACCCTCCCTCCTCCTGCCTCTTCCCCACCCCATCCAACAACCCCTTACGTACCAGTGCACGTGCACCAAAATTCCACGAGTCGGCACGCCACTGTGTGAGAGTGGTTGCGTCTTGACTGTTCCAGAGTGATTCAAGTAATTCTCTTTTTAGGCGCTGTATTATTCAATTCAAAACTTAATTTACATGAATCGAAAGTTTGCTATTTACCAAGGCGAATTGATTGATGTTTTTGTGATGTCTTATAAACTGCTCCATGCATGGGGTGACGTCAACATCTTTCCAGCCAATCAAATAAATTGTCGTGAGTTGCGCAGAGATAAATATTGGTCGCTCTATGTGATGTGGGACAGGACGATTCGGCCATCTTGGATACTTAGTAATGAATCAAAGTGAAAAATTGGTGATATTTGGCTAACATACTCAAGATTGGGCAATCTCAATGGGTCAGTATGCAATCTGAATAACAGAATTTAAAACCACATAATAGTATTTGAGTTATATCGATGTGTTTGTATATTTTGTTTTGTGGAAAAGGCGTAACGATCGGGTGGATGTGGCTCTAGTACACTACCTAGGTAGTTTGTCACCGTAGGCTCTGCTGGGATCTTGTGTGCTGATTCTCTCTACCCTCTTCTTGTACACAAGGCTTAATGCAATACAGGATTATTCTTGAATGTAAGCACCATTTCGTGTCTGACATTGTAGAAGACGCTACTATTTTTCTGCATTCGATCTGAAAGACTAGGTAGGGCAGCCTACCGGTGCATAATAATGAGTGAAGGACAGTAGAGGTACAGCCTAGTGCTCCAGGTTATTGACAGCAAATGCACAGCTCGACGTGACAATTTGCTGTCACTTGATTTATTAAATTGGACATCCGTTTTATTGACTACTGGGGCCCCTGTCAATGAGTCGTGGTTATTAGTTATTAATGGCTTGAAGTGTAGACATGTAATTTGCTATAAATGTTTGTTCGATTTCGGTCATAATCAATAGAAGTATTACCTACGGTAGGTGTTACTAGGTACCTACAACTAAAAGACAATGCGTGTAGGTATTAAGTAAAATCGGTTTTTGTCAATTGTTCTGTGGATATTCAAGAAGGGAATGTTTTTTGGCGTTTGGTTATCTTTGTGTATTTCTTTGTTACAAACACATTCTTACTTTTGGATTTGAGCAATTGTTATTCAATACATTAGGTAGGTAGTACCTACCTAAAGTTTTTATCAGTTAGTGTGTAGGTTTGACTGTTATCATTCATTTGTCTTTCACTCAACTAAACACTAAAAACTTCTCTAAAACTAATTAACAAAAACTCACTAAAAACTTCACTTCACCAAAAACTTGTGGAGCAAACTGGTTTTGACAGTAGGTCTGTTCGTCGGGGTGTTCTAACCTGCTCGGAGCAGGCGGAAGTACGTCACTGAATATGTTAGGTGAATGAATTGCGAATCAAAACTCGACGGATAGGTATAAGTAAACTTTTCCGTGACGACTTCCGGTGTGTTCCGAACAGGTTAGAACACCCTGACGAACAGACCTACTGCACCCCGATAGACCTAAGAACTACCTAGCCTAGTACCTAGGTACCTTACTTTATATTTGGTTACTTACCTAGTACTACGTAGGTACGTACTTATACCTACCTACTAATTACTTTAAAATGTTGATACATATAGTCACACGTAAAGAAGCAAGGCAAGACAAGAAAGAAATCCCCCACCCATCAGTTTCTTGTAAATACCTGTACCTACCTACCTTTTGCTAAATAGACAATTTTTCATGAGTTTTAAAGGGAGGGGAGGGACAAAAATATTACCACAGTTTTTAAATGAACTGCAAATAGACTGTCCATTTTATTTATGCATTGGCTTAACAGGTCATAAATTAATGCTGGTCTGTCTGTCAGCATACTAAGTAAGGTAGTGTCTTACTCCATCTTTAATTATCAATCAGGGCTGTCAATTGGTTAGCATCGTAGTTTGCAATTCGTTGAGGTTATTTTCTTACATGATTGGCAAAGATGTCGGCATTTGACTCCGTCGTCCTTAGATTTAAATGACAGTGGGGGTCCTACAATACCTAGTTATCTTCTGTTTTTTAAGGTAGCCTCTAGGCCAACTACATAACTTACTAGATGATGTGATAGAAATTGCAGGCCCAAGCTTCTATAGGTACTTGGTATTTAACCATTTAATATTGTGTAGACTTATGTTTTGTCGGTCTATTGTTCTTGTCACAGCTTGTAATTTGTTGATCGTGGTCTACCAGGTGGGGTGTTCGGGGCGAATGCATAGCTCCGATGAGTGACGAGTGTGTGTCGGAACTTTGAACGAGGGAGAATGTCGACAGTCATGAGGACGACTCTACAAACCGTGCCCGAGTCTCTACCCGCAGATCACGTTAGCAACTCTTCCAAGGTAAGACTTTTGCTAGAACTGTTACCTACTCTGCTTTTGTCAAATAATAACATCTGTACATGGCTTTATTGATTAAGTACTTAATTAATATTGTGGAATGAATTGGTTTACCATGTCCACAGGTACGATTAAGTTAAGGTATGTTCGTTCGTAGCATGCAATGACTGAACTAGGTACCTACTACCGAACAAACTTTATTTGAAAACTAGTTGAGACTGGTCTCACTCCAATCAGTAGGGCGATAATGCAAACATGGTCATTGGCCAGTTGTTTCATCATCCAAAACCTGAAAAATAATCATCTTCGGTTTTCCAAAAAAAAAAAAAAATCCCTTCTGCCTTTGAAATCTTTGTGACCCATTTTGTGTACCAACTTATTATTAATTAGAGTGAAGGTATTCAACTTTTACTTATAATTCTGCCATTTTAATTATTTTCTTCAAGTTATAGAAAGCATGTCAACCAAACCGTGGCTGATGATTCTGTTGCATCACAGTTCACTTGCAATGATGCAACTTTGTAAATTACCTATAATCTAATCTTGCTAGTCGGAAACTTTCCTGAGTCCAGGATATGCCATTTTTCAGATTACTCCAGGTACCTACTTTTAAAGTTCAAAGTTGTCAAAATCAATATCTACTGCAACGTGCTATCATGCATGGCAGCATGCTACCTCACAGGAGTGCTGACACAATTCCTTCATGGATTGATTATGAATACGATTCAATAATTGATTCAAAATTGTATAGTAGGAAACCTAAATAAGTTAGGTTCCAAATTCATATTAAAACTCTATTGAACTCCCGTAATCTTTGAAATTTGCATTGAGCATCACATTGCACCTTTTCTAGTTCAAAAGGCAGTTCATTCCATAATCAAAAAGATACCTAGAGAGGCTGATAGAGCTAGTAAAAATAAGAACCTGAACTTTGAATCAAAATATGTTTTTAAAGTTTTCATTGAGAGACTCGATTTAATGGAATAGGTCCTACATCTAGCGTAGTAGTCAAGGTGATAATGAAGGGATGTGCAAGTTAAAATTGCCTAGCCAAAATACATGGCTGGAGAACTCCCATTTTGAGAACTCAGATCTACTTTAACATGTTAATATGTTCCTGTCATTACCTAATTGATCATAAACAAATATTAGGTATTTGTTTTTGTATTTTGTAAAAGGTTTGTTACCACCGTTTCATTTCTTAACATTCGTGTTTTGTTTGACCCGCTTTGTATGATTTTTGTATGCCTGTGCCTACTATTGCATTGCTAGCTAGCGTATTGTTTCTCTGATATTGTTTTTGTTGTGGCTTATGCTGGAGCGAGTTGGTACTATGTGATCACGAATATGGTTACTGCATCAGTGATTGAATCCTACAGGAACTCCTTGAGTAGATCTAGCAAGTAGATCTAGCTGTATTTTGGTGGTGCAATCTTTATGAGATTGACTTTCTATTCTAGACATTTTCTATGTTAAATGTTCTATTAGAACATTCAATGAAACACGTAGAAGAAAATTATTCACACAGAAGATTTACAAACTAAAGTCGTCCGTATCCGATCTGTGGATTGGAAAAGGGTCATTTTACTTTCCCATCCCCTACTTGACCTGCGTGCGCACCATGCCCCATTGTTATGTTGAGCCTTCTCTTGGGTTGAGCTCGCTAAGGGGATCGTAAAATCCCTGGTTTTTCAAGAAAATCCCAATCAACAGATCGGATGCGGACGACTTTACAGTGGAAATTACTCGGAATGTAGTATCACACCATTTTATACATCTTCAAAAAGGTGGAGTGGAGTGGGGATGATCCATCGCCGAAAGTGCCAGTAGCTCTCATCTGAATACAATGGAAACAAGAGACTTTGACGAACTTACTATGCTCGATTTATATTCAATTTGTATTCGATATAGAATATAGAAAAAGTAGTGGTAGAGGGGTGGTTTTCAATGTGGACAATTGCTGGGAGCGTGTTCGGTTGCCGTAAGCGAGTAACGCTTTAGGTTGGTCACATCACTTGTCTTAAGTTTTTGTCTTTTGAGTAATGTCAGTGACTGTATCCCACGTCGAGCTCAAATTGGCTACAGGAAGCTTTTAATTTATGCTCAGCTATAGTGTGATTGTTTACAGTGAAATACCTGATCAGTTTCTCCAACTAAGTTGACATTTTTCAAGGTCATTGAGACAATCGCTTCACAAATTATCTGTAAAAATAATGTACATTTATATTAGTACCTACCTGTGTAGTGATGTAATATTCCCGGGAATTTATTTTTTCGGGAATATTCCCCAAACCGGGAATTTAATATTGGGAATTTACTACAGGGATGAGTAAACACTAAGAGAAAACATTATTAAAGCATGTTTATGTTTTGAGATGTCATAAGACAGGGGTTGGCAACCTGCGGCTCCTTGGTGGGTTTTGAATGGCTCTTTATAATTTAAATAAAGATCTGGAATCGAAATAGTTGAAAATTCGAAAAAACGCCCTGCGGGGCAACATCAAGAGTGAGGGGGGGGGGCTTTGTCCAAATAGCAGAATAAACTAGTCATTCAATTGATTATTTTTGGTGTATTATATTTGATTGCCTTCTGCGGCTCGCATTATTATCTAATTTATAAATTTTTCGGAAATTGGCCCCGTCACCAAAAAAGGTTACCGACCCCTGTCATAAGATAACAAGCAAATTAATGACAAAATAGAGAATATTAAGAGGTAATGACATATTACCACAAAATAATAACATTATACAATTTAATTTATAATGAAAAAGTAAATTCCCGATTTGGGGAATATTCCCCAAATTTGCTCGGGAATATTCCCGCTGGGCATCACTATACCTGTGGTCTCATTCCTCTGCATCTTGATATCGATGGCCATTGATACGTATGGCAACAAATGGGGTGGTTTTAGTAAAAAATCTTTGTTTCATTCTGTTTGGTACAGCCGTTGTGGAGATGCAAGAGCGTGGATTGGACTGCTTCCGATTTTAAACTACGTAGCTTTCATCATTGTATTTCTTTAATAACGTTTTACCTGACTACAAATGCTTTTAATTACTCTGTAGTTAAATTAGCTTTCTGGGCCCGGATTCACAAAGCTTTTCCCCCCGGGGAATTGATACTTTTACCCCACTTTGGTGTACATCTAATAAGCAGTGAAAGAAGGGGTTTATTTTAAATCCCCGGGGGGAAAGCTTTGTGAATGGGGCCCTGGAAGATTGTGTAGCACCCACACAGAACTTTTGGTTGTAAACATCATGAGATTCTGATCCAAATGTTGCATGTTTTGTTGCAATCACATTCGAAGCTTACAACTGTCAACATGTGAAGGAGAGGAATATTCAGAATTATTTTCATGGCATTCTGATTTAAAGGACATCCTATTGTTGGCAACTTTGGTGGGCTATATTTCTTTGGTTAACAGTTACCCTGGTTGCTATGGTAAATGTTGTTGAACACCATAGCAACCAATTGTTGCAGTTTGTGCAGGGTACATGACTTGGGTTGAGGTGGACTACCCCAAAAACTATATAATAATAACTTAATCATGACTAGGAAATGTGGTAGATTGTATTCGTTTCTACAATACGGGCGGCCCATACGGTCGGTGACAGACAAAGATGAACCCGCTCTAGCATGGGGCGGCCTATACCTGGCAATGCTAAACTGGGTTCATCTTTGCCTGTATCCGACCGTACTTTTTTAAAAACGGCTTAGTCCGATTGTCTTCACAATTTTACTGGTTAGTTGAAAAAACTTGCATGTCTCCAGTTACAATGTATTTTATTGTTGTTTTGTTATTTTGTGGCAGTGGTGCCAAAATGCCAAAAAAATCACTTCTACACATAGATTTACTCTCTATAGTACGTTTTCCATGACTGCGACATGTCGGCGGCAACGCTGCGATTTCGCAATCAGTTTCACTCACCGTCTTCCATGAGTCAACTTCTGTAGCGATTTCGCTGAGGCATCGGCGGCACCTGAATCTGAGCTGTGATTGGCTTAAACGAAAAAACATGGCGGATTTCGCAGATGCCGTCGACATGCCGCCGTCATGGAAAACGTACTTATTTCTAATTTGTTTAAATTTTAAGTCGATTCGTCTAACCGTTCTTTAAAAATTCAGTTTTAAGTTTTTTGTGGTAATTTTAAAATTTAGAATTACTTCTTAGATGCAACATGAACACAAGATTAAATGTCACAAATGTAATAATGCATTTTCATGCATAGGAAATGTTCTAGATACATTGAATCTCAAAATTCTGTGTACATACATAGGGTATCCATATTTAGAATTTGGGAAATCGGGACAGTTTTTTGGGTTACAATGGGGGTCTGGGAGGAGGGCCCCCCAGCAACTCGCGGGTCCGGGCCGCACAAGCCCGAGAAAATTTAGAATTTCAAGAATAAAATAGTGCCATTTCTATGCGTTTTGGACTAGAATTTTTGGCGATTTCTATCGCCTAAAATTGCTAGTTCACAGTTATAGAAATTATGTTTCATAGTATTAGTTTCCATTCTAAAAAATTTGCTTTAAGGACATAGCGAAGTCGCCCAAATCGGCGATCGGCAACAACAACAAAAAGTTGGTCGCGATATGGTAGGGTCAAGTCGCCCAATCTGGCAAGCCTGATGTCCAAACAGTCAAAGCAAATAATTGCTTGCTGACAAAATGAGCTGCTGTCAGCCAAGTGGACAGTGGCTGTCGAGAAGGCTGTGAACAAACTGTTCATTCACTGCGGAGACCAATTATGAATTTACGGAAACACGGTAAACTGTCAAAAATCGGGACAAAGGGCGTCCCGCTTGATGGTCGTGGGGACAGCGGGACAGGTTGCTAGAAAACGGGACGAATGGACAACCTATACATACATATTATTGACTAAACGCGTGCAAAATCAACTTTCAATATTCCTAATTGTTCTTTAATCATCTTGAATGCTGATTCTACTTCAGTTCAACACACATTTACAATGGTGTTTATAATGAACTGTTCTGTAACGGGCCTAATTGGATTTAATTATGATGATATTATGGAGATGGCCGCTGGGAAGGGAAAGGAGGAATGATGCGACCCCAGTAGAGAACCTTCCACGCATTCGACAGAGAGAAAATATGAGAAACCGCAGTTGGGAGGAGGGCCTCGGGAATTGAACCCAGTACCACCATCAGAGCCAGCCAAATTATTTTTCTCCACACAAAAAGGCAAAAATATTCTAACAATATTTAATCAGAAAAGCACAAATTGCTATTTTTTCTGAGGAAGATCACACACTAATGGTCGAAATATTGAAATAATCTTAATAAATGTAAGATCTCATCTTTGAATGCTGCAGATTGACCAAACATTGGTTCGCGAAAAGGGGAAATTCGCTATTGGTTCATCGTCGATTTTAACACCAACGTGCCTCTTATCTCTTCCCTCTTACTGAAATAAAGTTTATTACAATTTCAAACTGAACAGTTGACCTCAGAAGCGAGAAAACAAAACACTTAAACTCAATCAGAGTGCGGCATGACGAGATTGCAGCGAGAGCGTGTGTAGTTGAGTCGACAGGCGCTAGATGTCGCGGCAATGCGTTGAAAACACTAGCGCGTCACTCCTTCACCTGATTCCTCGTAGGTGTGTTCCACAGTGGTTTTACACCCCTGATTACGTCACTCGGCCGAGTAGACTTTGTGGCTTTACCGATTGCTCATCCAACCTTGCGAGGGAGGGGGGGCAGGACGGAACACTGTTATTTATTACCATTTGTGTATAATCGGAGATTAATTCATTGTGTTCACAATTCCGTAAAAGTGGCGCTGGCGACTCACGTCCTACTCCCGTTTCCACTCAACGTTTTGTCAAGTGAGCGGGTTTTGTGACGCACGCGATTTGTGACGTCACCGCGTCGTTGATTGGACAGAGGCTGTGGTCAGAGGTTGACGATAGAACATGTTGCCAAGGTCACAACCTTACTTAGTTGTCGCTATTTGTTTTTACAAAGCGCCGGTCAAACGGCGATGGCAACACGATGTGATAAAACCTTGATAAACCTTGATGCCAGATGTGTGAATGAAATAATTCGACGTAAACAATGTCTACAATGACGTATTTTCAAAATCCTGAAAAATACGGAAATATATCTTTCTCCACCATGTTTTTTTTCAAATAGCACCGAACCGAGCAAATTACTCTATGAAACATTTTCACGGAACCGTTTCCAACCCTATCTCATTAAATATTTAATGTTGGTTTCGTATCTTTTCGTGCGGGTTGATGGGAGGGGGGAGGGGGGCTAAAGTTACTTCGCGTACCTCTGAAAAATCCATGGCCCGCGCTTCTTGCAGAAATCTGCTGTTCGTTTCATATTACTTGACACACGCTTTGCTCCGTTATCTCGGTTAACAGTAACACGAGAGAACAATGTAATATTCTCCCACGCGTCATGGCGCACGGACTTCGGACTAGATTCATTCAATAAAACGTTCCAAATAATATTCGAACGAAATGGAAATATTCGAATAGTTGCATGTTAGGTCGATAGCGAGCAAGCTCGAAGGCAGGCCATAGAAGTTCGCCTTGAAGTGTCTGCGTGGCACCGGCGAGCTGGAGAGTCGGCTGGCTGTTGGCTGGAGTGGCGAGGCGCTGGCGAGTCAGTCGGTGTCGAGCGTGTGCCGCGCGCGGGTCATGTAATGTATCTCGCATTGCCCGGCAAACCCCAGCCGCTGGCGGCGTCGGTCAAGAACCAGATGCTACGCTTCCTACGTCGCTCGCAGAGCACGCGCGGCACCTCCATGCGCGCCGCGGCGCCAGCCAAGCGCGTCGTCGACGTCGTCATACCGAACAAGCGGCACTCGATGGTGGCCGTCGAGACGCAGCCGCCGCCGCCGCCGCCCCCGGCCGTCGCGCCGACGACCACGTCGTTCAGGCTGCGGGAGAGTCAGCGTCGCAGGCCCAGGGTAAAGTATTGACCTTGACTAAAAGAGAATCTTGGAAAGAAACAATGCGATGCGTGACCTTGAGCGCGGTGGGAATTGACATTCCTGAGACGATCGGTTTTCATTCAGATTCGGTCTTCTTGTGAAATCTCGCCAGTGTTCTGAGATCGGAGGTATTTTGTTGTTGGAATGCGAGGAGCAGCTGGCCGATGAAAGTGGCTGGAATGTCACGTGGTCTGTGTACACTCGCGTCAGATGAAGCGGCTTTCACCTGCACTTGCGTGCGGAGGTGACGTCATGGCTCCTGACGGATGCTGGGAGCTTTCTGCATCCTGAGCGTTCCGCTGGTCGACCTGAACATTCCATTCTCGGCGGTATTTTTGAATCGATTCAACGTTCCGATTGGTTGAAAACGAATCATATGGACCTTGTCTCCGGGGATGTATTTGATCCATGGTTTCTAGATCGGCAAACTTGCCCCCGACTGAAGGTCTGATGTCTTATCTCTGAACGCTGATTGGTTGGATAGGGTCAAAGTTCGGCAACTCGTGAGTCAACTAACATGTGAAATGGAGGTCATTGCATTCTGCAAAACATCGCGTGTAATTTGTCGCTATCGAACGGGCTGGCGTGAAACAAACGATATGTTGTAGTAGTCAGTAGTACGTGATTTTTTAAAAACATGTTTAAATAGACGCAAAAATGCGAGCGCTTTATTAGTTTAAAGGGCAACGAAACAGTGTCGTGGGAGGGGCTGAGGAGGCGGCAGTTCTAGTCCTCAAACATCCAAGAAGCCATAGTGATGGAGGGTGAACAATAGAAGCTTCTGAATAATGCTATTGTATGGGCTTTCTTTGTGACCCCAAGTCTTCCTACTTGACCGTCACATACACCTGTCAAGAACGCGAGCGTGGAGCGTTCAAAGCGAGAAATAAAATCAGTCTTTGACGGACAATTTTTTCATCTCTTGAGTGTGTGTGGACTTCAGACAGATTTAGTAAATTTGAGGCATGTTTACAAAATAGATAACTAGAACACGATTGTAAACATTTTGTTATACTAGGAAAACGCTCAGTGTAACGCGTTGATGAGCGAGCACGGGTACGTGCAAATTCTGGAACCGGAAATGCGTACACAACGCACAGAAAACATATACAACCATATTGAATTGATTATGATCAGTGCTCGAAGTAGGAATTAAATAGTGGCGGTATGGTAACATAAGAATACCACGTGAGGGGGGGGGGGGGGGGGGTACGATATTAGATGAGGGTCCAGATTCCAGAATTACACTGACAACCATTGTCATGTCATTAGTTAGATTAGTCTTTTACCTTGATGAAACAACTAAATTAAATAATGCATTTTACTTTATCTTGTAGTGGATGTTCATAGTTCATAGTTATGCTTGAAATATGCAGTCAAAAGATAACCATGAAATACGAGTAAATTAGAATATAAAATTACGTTAATGTCCAAGAATATCTGATTTTAAGTATTCCGTTTTTCTGAGAAGTAACAATATGAAATCAAATGTGTAAAGAAGAACCGGTATACCATACCGTCCCATACCGGCCCACTTCGAGCACTGATTATGATATCAACTTAAAAGTAGGTATATGCTTTTCATCGAAACTTTAAAATAGCATCTAAGCACCTGGTTCATAAAGCAAATCAGAATCAATTCAATTGGCACTGGAAAACATTCATTTCGATACTTCATTACTGACAGATATTAAAAATGTCAATAAGTTCAAACGTTCTTAACTGATTGAGATGAAATTTTGTAAAATAAGAGACAATATTGGTCTTAATGATCATGCAAAATATGAGTTTGATCAGAATTATCGAAGACCGTTTTCATTTTTCAGCCTATCAGGAGATATTTATTTAATTTTTAACCAATGAATGGATTTCAAAAAAAAATATGGTGTGCAAACAGAGAAGGTTGGTTTTACATGTGTGCAAAATTTCAGCTCGATCAAAGAAAAACTCTGAGCTGTATAGCCAAAATATGATTTTGATCAGATTTATCGAAGACCAGTTTCATTTTTCAACCTACCATCAGGAGATGTTTATTTAAATTTTAGCCAATTGATAAATTTCAAAAAAATTTGGGGTCTGCAAACAGAAAAGTTTGTCTCTACATGTGTGCAAAATTTCAGCTCGATCGAGGAAAAACTCTAGACATGTACAGCCAAAATATGAGTTTGATCAGATTTGTCGAAGACCATTTTCACTTTTCAACCTATCAGGAGATGTTTATTTAAATTTTAACCAATCAGTAGATTTCAAAAAAATTAGGGTCTGCAACGCCCAGAGAATGTCCAAACACGTGTGCAAAATTTCAGCTCGATCGAAGAAAAACTCTGACCTGTATATCGTCAGTAACAGAAAAAAACAAAAACAAAAAAAAAAAAAAAAAAAAAAAAAACAGAGGTCCGTGCCAAATAAGCCAAAAGGAGACGCTCGCTTCGCTCGCTCAATTATAGTAGAATGGTTTGATGTACTCTCGCGCACATACACATAACATCTCACGATTTCTCCGTACTTTCTTATGGGAGAGTGCAATTATATTTGAATCGTGTTAATATTCGTTAGGATGATAGTGTTTAACGTCGCCCTGTTCTGCAACTAGGCTAATGACGATGATGTTTATGGGTCGGGTGTGATGAGGGCGATGTAGGAGAACCGAGGAGGAAGGGAACATTCCCAGCAGTTATCTCTCTGCTGAAAGAAACAACGGAGCAACTGAGGAAGGTCGGCCGTGGGAATCGAACCCAGACCTTCAGAGTGCGAGCTGCCGCCTCTAGAGCAAACTTCCTCGTGTTCTCTGCCCACATCTTCTAGGATGGAGAATCCTGCAATCAGATCTGCAGTTTTCTTTGATGATTATCCGTGGATGGACGATGCGCAATGTTCGTAGAATTGATTTAATTTAATCTTAGGTAATATATTTATTCAAGGAACCATACATGGTTATAGAACATGTCAACTATAGTAGGTACACCCAACAAATCATAAAACGGTATTCTGATTGGCTTCTGGTCATGTTTCTTGACCATCAATCCTTGTTATTATCAATGAAATCAGAGCTCACCTACTAGAGGTGGATAACGAGTTGGCATAGACTTCATGGGATGTTTTCATCACATTTTTTTCAACCAATCCATTTCTTGCAAATACAGTTTTATCATTTGTCGAGTGTACATATTCGCATGTACATCTAAAATAAAATTAACAAGATGTCAAGTTATTCAAGTCACACTGCAAACACAGTAATTAATTCTCCACTCGGTATGCAGTCACAGAGTTCAAATAGGTCACAGAGTAGGTAGTCGAAATCAAATTATCACTCTTTTGAAGATACTCTTGGCTGTGTACGGGCACATCTCACCCATGTATTATTTAAGGGTGCTCTTGAAGTTTAATGCACTCTCTGTGCTGCATTTCTTCTTGATATGGGTGGGAGGGGAGATGATTGAACAGTATGATACTTGCAAGTGATGGGTTTTGTTTTGAAAAGTATAAGGAATATGTAAATATTTATTGGTTCTGGTTTCATGACTATGTATACTGCTGAGGGATGGCTCAAAATCCAATTTTGTATTTGTGTCCAGGGTCCACCCTGTATTAGGGTGGATGTATTTGTATCCACACTTTAAATTGATATAAAATACACTATATTGATATGTCTTATCTTATTTCTCGGAACACCTCATGTGTATGTAGGAGTTACGGTACTTATTGTGTATTCAGTGAAGGAACTAATACATGCAATTTTAATACCATAATTTCAACTAGAAACAGCATTATGTTGATGTGCTTTTCCTAACGGTGTGTTGATTTTCCAAATCTCGACGAACTGACGAAAACAGACGAATACAATTTTTTTGGGGGTAGAGGGACCCGTAATGGGAATACAAAGAGCACTGAGGGCTTTGCAACTGTGATCTAACTACGCACTTCGAGACCTGGAGATGGCTGGACGATTCCAGTCGAAACGTCGTCAACAAGGGCCCACTGGGCCCGCATTCCATCAAAAAGAACAAGGAGCTACTACCGCAGAAACCAGTCACATAATAACTACGCTAATTTGTTCTATGTACTTGGTGGTGGTTGGTTGGGAATGTTGGTCAGATGTAAAGAGTCCATGATAATTGTAACTCCCGTTGTCCGCTCTGAACGTGCGATACTTGTTGCTTACGTCGGAGGTAGATCGACGCGGATGGACCACAGAAATCGTCTAAGAACTGCGATCCGCGGCGAATTGAACGCCGAAAAGCGACCTCGATGCTACGCGATTCGGATCGCCTCGCTGCGAACAGTTTCCATTGTGTGGTGGCGAGTGTAATCCAGGCGCTAGTGGATTTGCGTTGCGGCGTCACCTCTGGCTTCCGGCCGATATCATTAATCAGTAGCCTTGAATGCGCGAATCATTCGGCGAATCACACATCTCATTGTCAATCGCCCCTTGTAGGTGGTGCGAACACTGCCTTATGGCTTTCCTGTAAGTAGGAAATGTAGACGTACAACAAAAGAACTGACAATAGAAGTCCAATTATAACTCTTTTGTGTTCACTACCAGCTCAGATCTGCCCGTTATGCTTTTCACTTGGCAAAAGAGAACGATGTTAAATAGGTCAGAGGTCGTTGAGAATTGAGGATCAAGTTGTAATTTCCAATTGTAAGTGTTGTTATTTATAAGAAAGGAAGGGAGATACAAAGAAAACGAATCGTTTTGTCCAGGTTCTTGAACCTACATTACTGGCAAGACTTTGGAAGGTTAATTTTTTTGTTTCAATGCGAGATTTCATTTTTTTTCTACACTTCATCACTGGTTTATACGCCAAATTGACGTCAGATATTGTAAATCCATTTTCAGAGTAACTGACACACGTTTTTTCTGACAATATCATACATGTGCTACGTTGAGTAATCAAATCGTGAAAGAAATTATCATATTTCTCAAAAATGTGAGTTCGACCTTCGGCGTATTTACCATCGCTTTGTAAACGCTCTCTGCTCGTCATATCCAAGTCAACAGTGTACCATGAGGTATGGTCGTGACGTCACTGCATGCCGCCCACCGGCCACCGTGTCATTGACTCAGCCACGGCAGGTAGCGTGAAGCGCAGCAATGCCATGTAGGGCTACTTTCATTTCATTCACTGCACAGCTTTCTTCGTGAAGACAACAATACCAGCCAGCGATTTCGCGGCTTCGCTAGTTCTTAATCGTGTGAACACGCGTGTTTTTGTACGCCGCCGTGGCTAGAGCAGGCTCATCGATTTCGTGCCCTTATCACGCCGATGTCAATACCCTTTCGCCAGGTCTTCGGTTCGTGTCCCGCCGAGAAATCACCCGCGAACTAATGACTACGTTATTCCTGGTAATACAGTCCACTGATAAAGTTATCGGCAGAATCTGAGATTATGGCCGCCGCCAGTAGGTCCCATTGAGCTACGTAGTCTTGCGGTGGGGTTTCAAATCGAGAACAATCTAGTTTCGAGCTTTGTAAAGTGTAACCATGACGTGAACCAGGTTTCACTGAGCATCACCCGCGGGCAGAGATTGTGCCTGCCACGGCGCGGCAGTGAAAGTCCCTCGCGCGCGGATCAGTGACATAAGTGACCCACTCGCCAGTGTGAGGTTATGTCGCCTTATCTACGAGCCGCGCGTTATCTCGGTGTCGGAGCCAGGTTAGTCTATGTGGCAAGCGCAGCGCAGTCGGACGGAACACCCGTTGCGAGTCCGCCGAGCTGAACGCCTAACTGTTCTCCGCCGACGTATTGTTCTCTTGTGTCTGGGAGCGAAGTGACCCGGCAGCGGGTGAAGATTGTGTGTCTCTCGTCTGTGTGTCTCGTGTTGTGCGTGTCTGTGGTGTCCCTCGCTGACGTCATGAGCTGACATTCGCTTGTTTTCACTGTGTCGCAGAGTGTGTAAGCCGCGCCTGCCGACGACACCTGCATGTGTGCTTGATAGATTGCGTCGTGCACGAGTTGTGATAACAGAGAGACAAGATGGCGACGCAAGAGGACGAGCCAGAGCCGTTCAGGCGGCAACAGCAGATCCGCATCTCGCTCGTCGACTCCTTGGCGAAGAGGTTCGAGCGGATCACCGGCAACGCGCAGGACAACGGCGTCGTGAGGAAGCCGTCGAGGAAGGGTCCGGCGCCGCAGCCGGTGCTCGGCCTAGAGGGGCGCGTGCCGCTCCCCGTGGGACTGGAGAGACAGGGGTCGCTGCGTGTGCCGCCTCCACTGATGCTGGAGAGACAGGGCTCGCTGCGTGTACCGCCCCCGCTGCCGACCGTGCAGCGCACCGGCTCCATGCACGATCACCAACCTCCTGTCAAGGTCCTCGCCGACAGCAACTTCTGGAACAAGAAGCCGCTGCTGCCGGCCGGCGCCGTGGGGTTGTCGGAGGAGACGCAGAAGCGCATCCTGCAGAGACAGGAGGAGCTGAAGCCGCCGAGGACTGTGGAGGGCGGCAAACTGACGCCGCTGCGTATCGACGACGAGCCGGCAAGAGGGGCGGTGCAGTCCGCGAGGTTTCGGCCGGCCCCTGTGGCGGCGCCGACGAGGACCCCGTTGCCGGTCATACAGGTAGGTCGTCGCGACGCTTGGAACGTGATCAGAACCAGTGCTGCTCATCGCACTATAACCGGCTTTGACGTTATGTCTGTCTTGTTCTGCGGAATCTAATTTTGTATGAGCAATGTTAAATTATGCACAGTTTATTGAAGATGAATCAGAGTGGCTGTCACGTAGCTGTACTTGTAACAGCATAGGTAATGTGGTAATTTACAGGTATCTATTCTTCCTTGACTCATGTTCGTCAACTCCGTATACATAGAGGGCAGATATTTTTAAACAACGTGTCATAATAAGCCCAACAAAGGGACGGGAAGGAAAGGTTGGATGAAAAAGTCAAGTGCGAAAACGACAGAAGTTGACCTTGAGCAGTAACTCGGCTAGAGATCATATGATGGACGAATAGACTTCTGTTTCTAATACCGGAATATTACCATTGTAAATATGTGCATCTAACAGTATTAGCTACAACATCGAAGTCATCACTGTCTTCTATAGAGACACAATATCTGAAACATTTCATTCTTTTTTATTATGCCAAAGCTCTCTTTGTAGCCTGCTCTACATTTTGTCACAGTGTGTCAAATTTTAGTTACCTCTTTGTGACTTTTGAGACCACCGAACACATTTTCAAGCCAGCAGATGGTTGATAGAAAATCCTTTGTTTGCTTTCGATTAATCGATTCCCAAACACCTATTTTCAAGATGGCGCCTGGACATAGATTAGCAACTTAAAAAACGGTAAATAAGGTCATGCGTGGATGTGTAAGGTTGAAGCCAGTTCAGTTGTTGTGTCGTTGAAATCAAGACTTGACACCTCAAGTTTATCCCAGAATGAGGGATTCTCGATGTAAAATCGCCTCCACAATCGATGTTCGCGGCAACTTCTTTGTCTGTGGAGTTGGCTTTAGCGATCTGGTGTCAGCTGACTGATGATATCTACCTGATAAGATAACAGAGCTGCACTCGGTTGCGAGTCAAGGTCACGTCGCTCGGATTGCGTGCTGCTGCTGTGTTTGCACTTCGAACCGCAATATGGGAGCCGGTATTTCAATGCTCTGCTAAATTTTAAACAGTTCATTAGCAGGTACTTTGCTTCTGAGTGGCATCTGGTTTTAGCAGAGTTTTGAAAACCCGGCTCTAAGGGTGATTTCTTTGCGACCTAGTGTTGAATCGTGAAAGCCCATGACTTGTTGCACATATTGTATTGTTCGAATAACGTATTAGGTGGCATCCATGGTTCTAATAGTATATTGTTGCATCATGGGTGGCATCCGTGAGCATTGTGATACTGATACGCCTTACGAAAATAATTATAAAATAGCGTTGAGTGAGAATAGACAAATATTGTGATGTCGGCGCACAAAATTACATGAAAGTAACTCTGAAATAGTAATTCCTATTTTATTTCATATACAAATCACAAGATACTGTTTCCAGATTTACTAACGAATTTTATATTAATTCTATAAGACTATTTTATGAGACTTCTACTGTCAAAAAGATTGAATATTTCGTTTTTTTGGGGCACTATAGAATACTTGATTTCTAAAAAATAACGGCTGCAAACTCACGGGGCGTTTTTTTTCATGCCAATATTGAGTCTTATGGGAGCGAACACACGGGACGCGCAAAAGACGCGCGTGTAAAACTCTCCAGGGCGAAAAACCACGCGACTAGGCATGAAAATAACACCCCGTGTGTTTGCAGCCTAATACCAAACACAAGTAGGTAAAAGGTGTGAGAAAAAAGAATTTTTCCTTCCTTACTGGTGTTTATGAGTTCAGTGTTCGCCGATGCTGAGATGGCTAGAAGTAACCTGGAAGTAATAAGCAGCATGTGGCTGATATGCATTGTACACGCTTGGAATTTTCGAAGAAACATTGTTCGTAAACATTTTACTCCGTTATCTGTCTTCCAGGTTGCAATGGGTTCTTTACCTTTCTGTTCAGAATAACCAGAAGAAACTTATTTATTCTGTCTAGATTATAAAGAATGGTAAATTTGCACAATTCCTATTTTTAATGTGATACTAAAAAGCATTATCTAAACATCGCGATTTCAGTTGAGTGTATTTCAAACAGTCGGATCGGGTTTGTTGTATCGATTAGTTATCGAAGTGCGATCAAAGGTGCGATGTTTAAAGGTAGTTGTCAGCCGACTACATAACACCCCATTCACCGCGTGCCACCATTGCGCAGGTCGCCAAGGTCGAGGATGTAAATAAACATCGCGATCCACCTGGTCGGTTGCACAGGTCGAGAGGCATTCGTAATCGCGAGTCGCTTGAAACAAGCGTGTTTCTTACTGCGATTGAACAAAATATGAACAACTATCTGTGACGTCAAAACCCCGAGTAAATAAACATGAGTCCGGTTGTTGTTGCTGATAACCTGGCTTTCTACGTCATTTCCCACGTTGTCGTCAAAATAAGTTTTCCCACCTGAATGGTAGTATACATATTTCAATGCCGAGATTTGCCATTGAAAATGAAGTATTTTGAAAGTAAGACAAACTCTTCGTTTTGCTCTAGTTTTATTTCAACCCTATTGTAGTGCCAGAGAATATTTTGTTTGAAAGTAGTACCTATATCTTTATGATTCTCACTTTATAATATCTCGTTTTTTCCACAAATAAACATTTTATTATCCAATCTTATTTAATTATAATGCACCGTAGTACAGAAAAATTGCTAAAATTCTCTCTAGTCGTAGTTATAGTTGTTCTGCTCTCTAGTTCTTCTCAAAGCGAGAATATTTGCGGTAATAAGATTGCAATATTTGAAATGTTTGATGGCCCGTATCTCTGGGGTGGTTGACCCCAAACAGAAGAAGACTGACGTATCGATTGTTTCTTTTACAAAACCATGTTCCCATTATTTTCAATGTATGGAAGGTCAGGACGTTAGCGCCGTTGAGTTGGAATACAATTCTATTGATCAAGATGTAACATTGCCCAATTTACTCCAGAGAGAGACAAAATAATACGTATTTTCTACCAAATGATGCACAAGATAGGATCTAGATAACCATACGGTTGGCAAGAACAACAATGAGCGATGTAGATTGTATCCAACCTTCCATTATGAGATGGCAGGTGAAGTACATGATCTCCTAGAAGCTGTTGAAAAGAGCCCTCAGCGCCATCTGCACTGTTCCAGGAGATCTTTTTTGCACACTAAAAATAAAATAGATCCACGCACAAAAAAGTGTCGAGGTTTTAGGCTCGGGACGTGACGGAATGTTCTGATTCTTGTTTGGACGTCATGTGGCTGAGGCTAGCGAGGTGTTCTCGGTAACTGCATACTTGATTCCAACGTGACGTCGAAACAAGAACGACAATTACGAGCGTACCGTGAACGAGGACACGTTCTGTGACGTACGACAGGGTGTGACGACTTCGTTCTTTCGTCCCTGTCATAGTGCCGAGTAACATCTTTGAACTTGCACTCCGGAGGTCCCGAGATCGATCACTTAGTGTTCCCGGAGGATTCTTCTTGGTTTCCCGCAGTCGAGAGGCAAATGATGGGATGGTTCTCCACTAATAGGCCACGACTAACTCGTACCCACCGTCCCTCCTTTCCCATCCTTCTTCATCACCTCCTTATCATAATCATTCATCCATCGTCAATATGTTAATTACTGAACCAAGCGACTTTAAACACCTAGAAAATGAATGAGGTCAAACCTGTTTGACATTTGAACGAAAATAAAAATTATTCCGTAGTATTTCCATATTATGGAAGTGCGTGAGAGATGATAATAATAAGTAATTTGTGTTTCGAATTTATAATTCTGCTATTGGAAGGATGTGGTTGGGGGAGGGGGAGGGGGAGGGGGGTTATAGCTCGGACCACAATAAACCCTTTTTTGAAGAGTCACGAATTTCACAGATTCTACTGCAGCTTTTTGTATATTAATAAAAAAAATGGAGTAGGAAGATGTGGTTTTGTCGGGGGGGGGGGGGGGGGGGGGCGTCTGAATACGATATTGTTATCGACTGACTTGCAAGATCGGAAACCGCGAACATCTGCACGAAAGTGTGGCTTACACTCAAATTCACGCTCAAAACTGAAGCGTCATTTCTAGTGTACATTTCACATTCTACTGACGTCTTTCTCTCTGCAATTTTCTCCCAATTATATATTGTGTATGCCTCATTTCTAGATAAAATTCGTTCGTGTTGCGTGGACATAATTGCGCACGAAGTCCTGTGCCAACAGTGAACCGTGCAGGATTTTTCAACCAGCAAGATCGAAAGTAAATTACAATAACTAACGGCCCGCGATCGTGCGACGCCCCCCCCCCCCCCCCCCAGGTGTGCGTGACATTGGTAATGTGAGGGGTGGGTACTCTGGCGGGCACTCCACTTGCACTCTACTTGCACTCAAGTATTATTTAATCATCTCCCGTTGTAAATGTGTTGCGATTTGTGAATGTTGTGGATTTTCGTCACGTCCGTGGCGCTCCATTCACAAGTTCCACTTGACCTGACTGGTGGCGCAACCGGTTGTGTGCTCTGCGAACCAGCCGCGTCACGTGACCTGGGGTTACAGGACATCCCATCATTGACCGGCGTCTCCGCTTTCTCATACCTGTTGTATACGTTGTACTCCCTGACGTGATCACCGATCAGTCAACTCTCAACAAGATAAACAAGACGGATCGACCGATTCATTTGAAGTTTTCTGGAAGTGTCGCCAATCGTCGTGATTTGTCATCATCGTGGCAAAACGTTCCCAATTTTCCATAATAAAATAAATTACGTCAGTGGCGATGGCTTGAAGTTGACGAAAGGTAGTGGATTATCTATAATTTTCAAAATTTTCCATGCGCTTTTGCAGTAAATTATTTTTTCAATCTTAAGAATGAAGTTTCTGACTTCATATACCTGCTACTAATTGCTGTCAACAATGCCCCCGTGTGATAAACCCTCTGACAACAATGCCCCATGTGATAAACCCTCTGACAACAATGCCCCGTGTGATAAACCCTCTGACAACAATGCCCCATGTGATAAACCCTCTGTCAACAATGCCCCGTGTGATAAACCCTCTGACAACAATGCCCCATGTGATAAACCCTCTGACAACAATGCCCCATGTGATAAACCCTCTGTCAACAATGCCCCGTGTGATAACCCTCTGACAACAATGCCCCATGTGATAAACCCTCTGACAACAATGCCCATGTGATAAACCCTCTGTCAACAATACCCCGTGTGATAAACCCTCTGACAACAATGCCCCATGTGATGAACCCTCTGACAACAATGCCCCATGTGATAAACCCTCTGACAACAATGCGCCCGATGTCCGCGCAATGAACAACTCCTGCCGAGGGGATCGATCCCGGGCCTCCAGATCGCGATCACGTGCTGTACCTTCCATTGACCTCAATAGCCGGGCGATTTGGGTCAATCTCTTCGCGCTGTTGCGATCTCGCGAGCATCGCTCCATTCCAGTGGCTGACCTCACACAGATTCCCCTGGGTTCCTCGGTCGAGATGAAGCCGAGATGATTCATCATCCTTCACCAACTTCCATACTCCTTTTACCAATAAAAACAACATGTTTTAGAAGGTTTATCGTCAAACGTGTTCTGCAGAGTTTAGTAAGGTTGGCCGATGGCTGGGAGCCTTCTCCGTATTTGACGAGAAGAATCGCGAAGGAGAGCCGCGGGAGTCAATCCCGGGCCTCCGAAGTGGAAGTTCGACGTCCTCCTCATCATCACCTCCCAATCATCCTGATCATCACCGCCTCCCAATCATCCTGATCATCACCGCCTCCCAATCATCCTGACCATCACCTCCCTTTCATCCTGATCATCACCTCCCAATCATCCTGATCATCCCCTCCCAATCATCCTGACCGTCACCTCCCAATCATCCTGATCATCACCGCCTCCCAAGCATCCTGATCATCATCACCCCCCAATCATCCTGATCATCATCACCTCCCAACCATCCTGATCATCACCGCCTCCCAAGCATCCTGATCATCACCGCCTCCCAATCATCCTGACCATCACCTCCCTTTCATCCTGATCATCACCTCCCAATCATCCTGATCATCACCGCCTCCCAATCATCCTGACCATCACCTCCCTTTCATCCTGATCGTCACCTCCCTATCATCCTGATCATCCCCTCCCAATCATCCTGACCGTCACCTCCCAATCATCCTGATCATCACCGTCTCCCAAGCATCCTGATCATCATCACCCCCCAATCATCCTGATCATCATCGCCTCCCAAACATCCTGATCATCATCACCCCCCAATCATCCTGATCATCACCTCCCTACCATCCTGATCGTCATCTGCGGCCGCCAAGTGCGCTGCTCCTCGGCGTCGGATGCATGCTCCAGCTCCTCGCGCCGAGCCGCGGCGATGTATTGATTGCGAGCGCGCGCGGGGCGGGGGGCGGGGGAGGGGGGCGTCGCCGCGCGGCGTCGGATGTAGGCCGACGTCCAGGCCAGTCAAGTGGCCGCCGCCATCGCTGTCGCCGCTGCGTCCCGGTGTCCGGATTACCAGCACGGTGTCGCAGCAGGGCCGGGCCAGGGGCCCGCAGCGGGCCACGCGGTCCTCGGGCCGGTCTTCGGGACCACCCAGGACCGTGGTGCGGGGGCGGCTGGTAAGACTACACAAAACACATCTTCAATCATCTGGATGTACACCCGTGGACAGATATACTGGTTCTAGCGTGCGGGAGTCGCGACCCTCCACAGCAATCTACCAATTCGATTACAAGTAGACATCAAGTTGGCATGATACCGGGGTATGAGTAGACATCTTGAGGCTGTACGGGAGTTTAAAATGGCGGCATAGTGTCCCGTATGTACGTCAGTGCAGGAGTATCTGACACTGTTTGCATGCGCTGCGGGCATGCATGTGGACATGCAATTATTCGACGTCTCTCATCGCGTCGTGTATGTTGATAATGAGGTTGAAGTAATGACAATCCTCTCGGTCTGATTACATTGACGTGAGCCACATCCAGTGCGCCGATGTCCTGGATGAACTCCGCTTTCCCACACATCCCATGACGTTTACAAGAGGGTGTATGTTACAGTGCCACGGAACCATGTCATAAAAATCGATCGTACTGTAATGCAATCTCTCCCATCACCACAGTCATTCATTTGAGTATAAGTCAACTGGAGCACAAGAATACAAAGTTTCAAGCTGGGAATCTTACTAACGACGGGGCGATTACCCCTCCAGTAAACTTCTTGGCCCAGAGATTGTGAATTTGATTTTGTTCTCCATTTGATATAATCTCTTCGGAAATATCAATTTATACACGCGCATCCTCTGTATTATATATTTTATTCGTAACTTTGATTATACCAAACTTTTTAGCCAGTTAACTTTTCGTTATTTTTTTTCCTAATACAAATTGTAATGGGCTGCAGACATCCTGTCATTTTTCAAGATCTCGTTCATCGGCTCCATGGTGCAGAATATTGAGTACAGACCGTACTTTTACCTAATCGATGTCGAAGGATCTGGTGATGATATCTTCGTGCATGTCCCATCGGTTGCGCCGCTGTCTGGTAGGCGGTGAGTGGCTAACGATGAATCAACACCTAGTTTTCTTCTGGAAATGACGTGCAAAGAGAAGACCGATGCGCGAATGTGTTTCGCCTCTCAGCGCGGCATTTCCCATAACCACGCGTCTGCGCACTGCAGTCGTGCAGCTACCTCAATGTCAATGAGAATATGAACATTTTAATACTCCGTCGGGGAGTGTAAGGAGGCGTCAGAAATCAATATTTTGGTGATCCCCTACCTGGGCTATTTTTAACGAATTAATTATTTTTTATCAGACAGTAGAGACGAGACACAATTATCTGCATTTCGAAGCGCTGTTTTAAAAATGTCCTCTGGAACTGTGGGCAATCAATAAATAATATGTGTTTTAATAGTGGGATGTGAAAGTCTGCGAAGGATGCTGTGTCGATTTGAGATGAGTTCGGTGTCAAGCGGGTGACGTCATGATATGGACCGCTGGCTTGATACGGCACATGCTTGTCTTGCGCACTCCGACAGTGCTTCAGCTTCCGACTTGACGGTCGTTGTGATCACGATCAAGGAATTACGTCGTTATGATCGCGATCAAGGAATGACGTCGTTGTGATTGCAATCAAGGAATTACGTTTTTGTGATCGCAATCAAAGAATGACGTCTTTGTGATCGCAATAAATGAATTAGTCGTTGTGACCGCGATCAAGGAATTACGTCTTTATGATTGCAAACAAGGAATGATATTTGTGATCGCAATCAAGGAATGACGTCGTTGTGATCATGATCAACGAATTACGCGTTGTGATCGCTATCAAGGAATGACGCCTTGTGATTACTATCAAGGAATGACGCGTTGTGATCGTGATCAAGGAATGACGCGTTGTGATCGCTATCAAGGAATATCGCCTCAATGTGATTGCTATCAAGGAATGACGCGTTGTGATCGAGATCAAGGAATGACGCGTTGTGATTGCTATCAAGGAATTGTGATCGTGATCGCTATCAAGGAATGACGCGTTGTGATTGCTATCAAGGAATGACGTGACGGTGTTGTGATGGCTATCAAGGAATGGCGCGTTGTGATCGTGATCGCGAGGCTCGCTCTCCGCTTGGTTCTGATCGCGGTCAAGGAATGGCGCGTTGTGATAGCTATCAAGGAATGACGTGTTGTGATGGCTATCAAGGAATGGCGCGTTGTGATCGTGATCAAGGAATGACGCGTTGTGATTGCAATCAAGGAATGACGTGTTGTGATTGCAATCAAGGAATGACGTGTTGTGATGGCTATCAAGGAATGGCGCGTTGTGATCGTGATCGCGAGGCTCGCTCTCCGCTTGGTTCTGATCGCGATCAAGGAATGACGTGTTGGGCGCTCACGCGTTGCGATCCCTCCCCGCCCCTCCTAGAACGCAGGCGGAATAATCAGGTCCTCCTAGGTTACCAACCTGTGGTTTCGAGCAAATCGGCGAGATACGATCATCATCATCAACATTATTATGCGACGTGAGTCATCCACTGGAATATTATTACCACTTTTACTACGCAATCAACAAATATCGGATTCGATTGAGCAACCTGGCGGTAAGGTTTGACGAAATGTTAATGAGAAATTGAGACATTTCTTATTCATTGAATTGTTGATTAGTAGAGATACGTCCGCGGTGCATGTAAATGGTCGATGAATATCTGAGTCAAATAGGCCGTTTAAAATAGGCCGTTTAGCTTCTTAGGATTGATCGACTGTCTCAATTCGGACGATCAACATTTTGTTGACCAACTACGATCTGCTCATGCGCAGACGATCAAGTGGCAATGAACAAGTTGCCCAACAAATGTTTTTCAGAAAATAAATTCAAATAATACGCAACTTCTTACATTTTGGTCCGCTGTTCACAAACAAAATAAAATTGCCGTAAAACTTGAATCGACGAATTTTTTGAAATGATGTACGAGCATCAAAATGTACCTACACAAAAATCACAGAAATATACAAGGAGGCTCGAATCGAAACCGTCAAGGAAAATGCGCGTCCCGAGATATAAATTCGGGATTTATGCGCGAACACAACTCGGGACCAAAAACTACATCTTTGTCGTTGTCAACAGAGAATTCACTACCATGACTGCCGACTGGTGTTCGTGAAAAAAGTATTAAATAATGGTTCAGACCACAAAATAATTCGCATGACAAAAAAGCCTTTTTCCTCTGAAAGATATTCTCGACGTGAACTTCAAAGCTTGTTTTTTTGTTTGCGTTTCCCGTAAGTCTTTCATGCGCACGGACACACTAAGCTTGCCGACGTGGAGTTGATGGGGGGTCGCGGGGGTCGTTTCAACCCCCCGGCGCCTGTGGAGGGGGGCGGTGTACTTATGACACCTCCCTTAGGGGGGGATAAGTGTCGTCTTCAAACTACCTTCTCGACAGTGGGGCTCGGCGGAATCTGTTATTGGCAGAATTATGCGACTGCCACGTTACCCATGTAGAACCTACACTTGGCCGAACTGAAAACTGTATTCGGAAGAAACGGATTGACCGATGCGGACTGATGCAAAGATTTGATGGCACATCCGATGATGCATACTTACTCGTATCTAACTCCAGAGCTCTGGTTTCATTGATAATATCAACAAGGATTGATTGTCGAGGAGCCTGACTAGCAGCCAATCCGTTGTGTTCAAATACCGTATTTAGTTGTGCCAAGTGTACGATTTGTATTCGAGGATCTGTGACACCGAGGACATTGATGTACTTGACAATACGTTAATTTTACACAGATGGGGAATTAAGTGTGGACGAATTTTTCCACAAATTTGATCTGGAATTTATGAGCGGTTGTATTTTGCATGAAATTCAAATTTGCGCTGAATATAAAATCATCTCATAACTTTGAGATGCATTATTGTGATTGAATAGTGGGCCATGCTCTTCAAAAAGCAATTAATTCACTACCTATACAACTTTGTTGCTATCAACATATTGTGTAACTACAACGAGCAAAAATTACATTTAAAACAAATTGAACGTAGATTTACCAATGCTTATGTAACCTGTCTAATTTTAGAATATAATGGTATTAGCGAGTCATTTCAACCATTGATGAAGCACTGTGTCAAGCCGGCTCAATATATCCTCTAGATTGACGAGCCCAACGGTAAATATGAATCAAGTTGACATCATGCCGTGTGTCAGCACTCAGCAGTGACACAGGCCTACTTGGCGGAAACTTGACATCATGCCGTGTGTCAGCAGTGACACAGGCCTACTTGGCGGAAACTTGACACATCGCACCACGTGCTAAACGGTGACCGTGACAGTTCCAAGACAAAGCCTGTTCGATTCATTTACCAGCTGGACAAGCGCAAGTCAGTAGCGAAATATCTATACAGGTAACATTATGATACATTGCGATGTATTTTGAAATTGAAACCAAGGACTGAAACGAGACTTTTACTTTCCTGATCAAGGACACTGGAACTTGCATGTCGAACACGAACAAAGCGGTGCCTTCCGCAAGGCTGAGGATCGCGGGTTCGATGTCTTCTCCAGGAGTAGGTCAGAGTCAGCAATATCCAGTGGTCGGGGTATCTCGCCCAGGGGTGGGGGGGCTATTGTCCCAAGGATGCAACCGCTAATCATTTGGATACAATGGACTATTCTGGAACTAGGTTAATGGCGACGGATGAATTATTATTAGGATAATTAGGAGATAATGATGATGGAAGGGTAACGGTGAACGGCGGGAAGGAGGTGCTCGTGGCCTAGTAGTTGGAAACCTACCCATGATTTGCCAGCGTTACCGCCTGTGCCAACTTACTCCGGCCGAAATTATTTGATTTTGTCTAAAACTTTTAGCGAGTCTATAGATGACCAGTGGCGAAGCGTACCTCCAAAAATTGGGGAGACACAAGACAACAAATAAATAGAAAATAGCTTATTTTGGCTTACCTAAATTTTTTGTATATCAACTCAATTCGACGCACTTACGAGTTACGACTTATTTTACCATCTCTCTGGCTAATATCGAGATGAGGCGTAAGCCGCTTTGATTTTATTGAACACTTCTATTCGTATGAATGCAAAATATGAAATGCGGCAAAACTGTTTGTTAATAAATAAATAATCGATAACGTCATTGTCAACGTCAGTTTCCATTTTAGTGATAAATATATTATTAAATAATACACCGTACACAAACACAATACAAACGATTAACGAACTAAAATATATGGAGGAAATAATACGTCTAATCAATGCAATTTCAATGTGTGAACTGACTTGTTTTCAAGTCTGACTCATTTTTCTAGATATTTTTAGTTTTACTGCTGACATAGTGCGTTTATGCGAATGTTGTGTGTGTTGCACAACGGTGTAGGCGAGCGCTGCATTCAGCACTGCGGCGTGTACATTCCAGTCAATATGTTCTTGTTGCTGTCAAGGGACATTATAATAACCAAGGAGACACGTCTACCTCGGAGTCTATTTTGCAAGACTGTTATCGCATGGAATGTCCATACGCAGTATAGGCGGGCGGATGTAAGTGCGAGTGGGAGTGAGAGAAAACATATGAATGCGTGAACAACGAGTGGAAGAAGGATGCAGATACTTCTGCGTTCGCCTGCGAGGACACAAGTAGCTTATGTCTCCCGGGTTATAAGATAGGAGATGCGCGCGCAGCGGCAACACTCGCTCGCTCGTAAAGACACCAAATTGAGCATGGTTTTCAACTGACAATCAATGTGTTTCATTACAACACCAATTAATACATCGAATAAAAGTTCGATACATAAAAATAAAATACAATTACAGCAAATTTTAAGGTATGAAAGATATGAACAGCACTGTCCGCTTTTTCCAGGGGAGACACTGTCTCCCCTGTCTCCCCTGACGCTTCGCCCCTGTAGATGACAGGATGCACCGTGCATTTCCCTCTTCATCGTTATCGGTGGAATTGAGCTAATTTTATTATCCCTTATCGAAGGTGAAGTGACCAGATATCGAAGTGGTGTGGAAATAGGCCTTAGAGTTTGCCGCGCCGCGTAGCGAGCACGGGTGAAAGCACGTGTTGGGTTTGGTTGGCACACTGCCAAGCTCGGCGAATCTAAACACGACGAGTATTTTTAACCTCGATTATTTATCATGTGATTATTAGCTATCTTCTTCGTCTTACCTGGCAGACCTTGCTGTGTTCTCCGTGAAGCAATAGGAGCGGCCAGAGCGCAGGAGCAATGGGAGCGGGCAATAGGAGCGGGCAATAGGAGCGGGCAGAGGGCAGGAGCAATGGGAGCGGGCAATAGGAGCGGGCAGAGCGCAGGAGCAATGGGAGCGGGCAGAGGGCAGGAGCAATGGGAGCGGGCAATAGGAGCGGGCAGAGCGCAGGAGCAATGGTAGCGGGCAATAGGAGCGGGCAGAGGGCAGGAGCAATGGGAGCGGGCAATAGGAGCGGGCAGAGCGCAGGAGCAATGGGAGCGGGCAATAGGAGCGGGCAGAGGGCAGGAGCAATGGGAGCGGGCAATAGGAGCGGCCAGAGCGCAGGAGCAATGGGAGCGGGCAATAGGAGCGGGCTAAGAGGCGACAAAACCTGGCAAAACATTGCGAGGGCTCCGCGTTTTGGGGAACGGAGTTGTGCTTGTTTATGGAATGTCAGTAAAAGCAATTAACACACCAATGGAAACACCTACTTCTATCCTCTAGGTCGTTTAGTTCTACACGACTTATGAATATTTGACGTTCATTGAATAATATTGCGGAGTTTGAAGCAATGATTTTATAGAGAGCGGAACGAACATTTTGACTTTTTTGACTCTCCGGTAGTTAGCAACTCCTAAATCCCATAATCACTACTGATATCTAGCAAAATCTTTTGATTGCATTGTGTAAATTTGTATTTGTACGATTCATTCAGCAATCAGTCTGTATTGTAACGAACTTTCCATTCCATCTGTAAACACAGATGAGATTGTTGATTTAAGGATAAGAATATTTCTAGCTGTTATCACAAACTATTATTTATACATTGTTAGATTAAATGTAATTGCAAGAAGCCTTTCCGCTAGCTTGGGGGGCGGTTAGCTTCATAACACTGAAAGGATATTATTGAAGGGTTGCCTCTGGGACCAAAGCTCCTAATGACAAAATAATAAGAACGTAATTAATTCAAGTTGATTATATTGTTTGTAACTCCTCTCGGCCGAAATGAATAGCAAGTTGCCTGGCAGGAGAGCGCGTACAGTTCAGGCTGTTGCGTTTCTATTGCGAGAAGCGATTTCATTCTTCTAATTGCCCGAACCTTGTCTGAAACGATACGGCTGGTTGCTAGAAGAAAGTCCGAACCTTTCTGCCGTGCACATTACTTTCACTGTTGACTTGTTGAATTAGGACCGGCTAAAAGCCTGTCGGAAGACGCTTCGGCTCAAGCAAGTGCGATCGATAAGGGACCAGTCGGGGAAACTAGATACTGACTCGCAACACAGATTCGTGCTCCATATCTCCAACGAATTAGACCCAGTTTTGCCAGATGAAAATGATGGCTGGATTAATAGGTAGTTGCCATGGCAACATCCAATGAGATGTCGGTATGTTTCGAGACTGGCGAGTGATGAACAACAATTTTTTTTTTTTTATTTATTTATTTCGACAAAGGACATTGTAAAATTACATAAATGTACTAGAAACAATGTATATGTCAAGTCAATGTTTACATAAAATAGGTAGGTAGTAAGTATTATACAGAAATACCCGTCATACATTCTACAAATTCAAAATAAAAATAATTTAATAATATGATATAAACAAAGATGTCTGCATTTAAATAATACAAGTACACAATAAAATCATTTTTCAACGTCTGGCTGCTGGTCACACACATGGGTTTTACATGCATTTAAATATTCGTCACTAGAATAAAAACCTCCGCTAACAAGAAATAATTTTAATTTTGATTTGAACATTAACTCACTTTCTAAATTTTTGATACAGTTTAGTAAGTGATTATATAGATTGACTCCTTTATATGATAGATCCTGCTCATACAGGGTTGTTTTATGTTGAAGGCTGCGAAGTTTGTTTTGGTTTCTTACATTATAACGATGTACGTCCACCGGCGTATCAAACAGGTGGACGTGTTTCCTGGTTTGGATTAAAATTTCATCGATATATAAGCTTGGCATTGTTAGTATTTTAAAATCTTTAAATAGTTCTCGGCATGAAAATCGCCTCCACTTTTTATGAATAATGCGTATTGCTGATTTTTGGACCGCAAACACTTTATTAGCATAGTATACTCCCCCCCAGAATGAAATACCGTACCTGATTAGAGGTTCAAAAAATCCAAGATATATAGTTTTCATCATGTGTATATCAAAATTGCTTCTTAATATTCTTAATGCATAACATGCTCTCGTCAGTTTCGGCTTCAGGTTGTTGATATGGTCATGCCAATTTAGATTCTTGTCTATTTGAACGCCTAGGAATCGAGTTGAATTTATAACATTAATATCTACAGAGCCATTTGAAATTTTTGGAACATCCGCATTTATTCTCGTGTTGTGTGCATTCCGAAACGATATTAGTTGAGTTTTTGAGTTATTCAGAGCTAACTTATTTATTTCAAACCATTTATTTACATTTCTTAGAGTCATATTCAAATTTAGTTCTGCTTCCAGAATATCATTTCCCACAGCTACTATTGTAGTGTCATCCGCGAACTTAGTTATTTTGACGTTTGAGTGTTCACTCCCTAAATCGTTAATATAAAGATTGAAAATTAATGGTCCCAGGACCGAACCTTGTGGAATTCCTGATGTTATTGTACCCTTATTGGACTGGAACTTACGCCTTGTGCCATCTTCTGATGCATGTGTAATTTCAACTATCTGGTTTCTATTCTCTAGGTAAGACATAATTAACTTAAATGCAGTGTTTCTTATTCCCATTCGATCTAGCTTTTTTGCAAGCAGATGGTGGTCAAGGCAATCAAAAGCTTTCTGAAGATCACAATACAGCCCAAGTGTGCACTTACTTTTGTCCATGGACTGCAATATGTAAGCCCCACAAGACCGAAATATTTAGAGCCTTTTGCCCCTTGCTCACCATAGGGTATTCAGGACAAATAGATGCCATTTTTCTCCATTCAAATGTGATTGTAGAACATTGCTGTTTTATTTAGAAATTGGTCGTTTGGGCAAAGAAACCAACATGGGTTTGATGGGAAAACTTGTGACAAAGAAGTGTCCAAATCCGACAATGGACAATGGGGTTTCATATGAAATCAACCAAATGATGTCAAACTTATTCATGAGGACCCTCTTCCACTTCAGGTCGCCTTAAAAATATATTTACTAGTCTTAGCTCGCAAATTTGGTTGTCTCAGGAATAAAGTCCATCTAGACATGATTTCCTGCGCCAGCAGCTCCTTCACAGTGTTCCAGCATTGGTCCCGGACGATGTTTTGCAAGAGATCAACGTATTCATTTTCAGACGTCAAGTCAGTGATTGCGTTTTAATAGTACCTCTCCTTTCGTCGTCGTCGTCCTCATATTCTGCCATGACGCAATATGACCTAGCTTTCCATCCTCAAAGAAAATCTAGTTCAAATATCACTATCATCTGAAAATGTTGTGGGTTCGGTATCAACAGCCCATCCTTGACAGACTTAATGCATTGTATGACTAACCCATCTCAAATATGACGTAGCATAGTGCATTATTAATCTACTCTGCCTAATCATTGAGATAAGCCTTCTATCGCAAAATTTCAATAATTTACCGAAAGGAAAAACTAGCTCCTGGAAAGTAGATAACTTCTCAGGTGGGCAAAGAAAGTGAATCATTTACAACAACAAACTGCATTGAATGTTTGGACGTGATTTTGAATGGAGTGTTGAAATCTCGAAAGTAATCTGTCTGCCTGTCAAACTATGTACGTCAGTAATTTGTTTTCTTGATGGTATTAACTGATAATGTTTGTATGCCATTCAGCATTTCTTATATTTTCCTGGGATGTTATAAACTGAAATCAATAGTAATCATTTGAATAGTAGCCACTATTACTAAGGGATTCAATTGATAAATAATGAAAAATTGTTACATACAATCTTAATTAATAAAAGATAGCAGCTTTATAGCCAATAGAGAAACAGTGAATCAGCCAAGGCATTTTATATTGATCTTATTGCACCTCTCACAAAAATTGTGTATTGAGTACGAATCCTTAGAGGTTGTTATTTACAATTAGACTCATTTTACACAGAAATGCTTTGTGTTTAGACCGGCAAATAGTGACATTATCATGGCAAAATAAGTTTCTATTATTGACAATACTTTCAGGTGGCTGCAGATTAACATATTTGATTGTAAGCATATTTGACCTAATGCATACGTAACTCCCGTATAGAGAGCGAGGGAATGGAAGCAATTGAAAAAGTGAATCCCTTTGTGGCCGGCCGGCCGAGGCGTGTACTCTAGGAATGCGTGCGCACGCGCCTTGCCTACCTCCCGTCTTAGAAACCGCGTTTACTTTGAAATCAGAGCGATAGTGGTGACATTTGTGTTCGTAATAAGAATTCTATAAGTAGTAATAAGTGATGAATATACTATTTTGTAAAATATTAAATTATTATACATATACTAATTATTATATTTTAATTAAGTTGGAATGGAAAAGGAAGGGGATGCAATTCTTCCCTTGCTTCCATTGAGTGCACGCCACTCAATGGAAGCACTCAATGGAATGGTTGATTTATCAGGTAACATACTTCTGTGAATTGTGTTCTACAACATTATCCATAATGTTTCCTTCCAGCAAAATGAATACAAATATAAAAGCGTTAAAAGTAAGCTATGAACGCTTGAGATAATTATCATCCTCTCCTTGATCACTACCAGAACTTAAATAAGCGTGCACTCTTATAACCTTATTACTTAATTTTAATTAAAGTGTTAAATGGGAAATATTTGCATCATTTAGGAGACGAAGTCGATGATATTCAAGATTTCTCATGATCTTTGAGTCCCAGGCCCAGTTATCCTTGAGGCCCTCCCCCTGTACTTAATATTCGTTCACATTTACTTTCGGACATCTATCGGGTTGTACAATGCACATGCTTGAATGTCTTGTTCTTGTCTGCGCAGGCTGGCGAAGGCGGGACATCAACCGGCCGAGCGCGCAGTCGGACAGCCGACGAGCCGCACATCGGCAAATACAAGCTGCTCAAGACCATCGGCAAGGGCAACTTTGCCAAGGTCAAGCTCGCCAAACATGTGCCCACGGGGAAGGAGGTACGTCACAATCCCTTAGTGTCTTGTCAGTCGATCAGACTGTTGGATTGTTCAATCTATCAGTCTGATTGAACTGACTAGATTTCTTCTTTATAAGTTCACTTGCCTAGTTTTGAAAATGAGAATTTGATTTTGAAATTTCTTTTTTGATCTGGAGCTAAAGGAAACAATTACTTATATGGCAGATTACCAATACAACTAGTATCAGCCCTGACAGTTGAGTGCCATAAAATTGAGGCTTCAAATTTTCATTACTGTTTGACATTTTTAAAACGTGGCAAGTGATTTTTTTAAGTGTAAAAATATTACATATTTGAATCAAAATCAACAACTGGATCAGATTCAGCAAGTGAGGATTTAGTCTAGTCAAGGGAGGAGCATGTATATTGCCCTGTTGAAAGATGCAAAGGGAATGGCTTGTCCCAATCCAAGGGTAGTATAGTAGCCGATGCAACGAAACACCCCGTTTTCAGGATTTCTTACATTCCATTTTTCTTCAAACAATCATTGGTCAATAATAAATTTGCTTGTTGCATAGATGGCAAAGGGGTAGGTTTGGTCCTAAGGGGCTCCAAATCCAATGCCTCAAACCGAGGAGTTTGAGAATCCCACCACGTGCCATCATTCCAACAATGAAACCTTAGATTGTTCCAAGATAAACTTGACGAAAAATGGGGTCTAAGAAATTGTGCATGGACTGGTTTCCGTTTCCCCTTTACTTGTCTACAATATTTACATAACCTTCTCCATCGAGAGAGTGATTGATAACAGGTGGAGGGAAGTCATTCCACTAACCCCTAACCAGTGCTTCAGCACAATGGCAGCAACTAGCGAGCCAGACTTAATGTCATGAAACCAAGTACCTACTAGACTAGCCACCCTTGCTTAACGATGGTGATCTGACGAGAACCATGGTTTCAAACACTCCTGCAGCCAATACGCTTAATTTCATATTTAATCTGACACAATGAATATTTTCCTCTTTTGACACTTTCTCTCTCCTGTCGCACTGCCTAGGGATAGGGAGGATGTGCTTGTATGTTTGTTTATTTGGTGTAACTTTTGCCACGTGTTATTTGCTCTAAACGAAAGACAATACTAAGCGTTGTCTTACATCGCTCCCAAGATTACTCGACGTCGGTAATGTTAAGTTTCTTTCCTGCGCAGGCCTAATCTAGGCTTTGCTTCTTGGTAAATAAATGATTTAATGTAATTCAAATGTATGTAATTGTTGGTTATGATTCAGAGATGAAGGACATTTTAAAGCACTCCTTAGTTGGAAGCAGCAAATACAGTGTATGAGTATGTAAGGATCAGTTTCTCATCCGTGTCTGTATTTTCTTTCTCTCCCTAGAAAATCATACGTGGGGACGAGGTAAAAGAAAAATACTACTTAAAATTAGTAATACAGTGTTGGGTATTTTCTCTGCAGGGTGATTTAAGTTCCGTAGAATTCACGATATTCCTCGTGGTGTAGTTCGTCTCTTCCTGCTTCTCTTCTAAGAGTGCTCTGCTTATTATCTTGTATTTTAGATTCATTATTTAATCTCCTTCATGTTACGTCGATAATAAGTGTTACATGTTGAACCATTCCTTCTAAGTTTTAATAGGTGTGACTATTGTTTCGATTGAACTTTAAAGAATAGAGAGATTTTCATAGAAAACAGGGGAAACCCATATACCTTTTTGACTCTCAGTATGATTTTTTTTTAAATATCTGTTAATACAAGTATGTTGTTCTCTAGAGTTTGCATCCTAGAGAACAGACTGAATATTTTTTAGTGTGCAGTGTTCATTTTGTTCAATAAGAATTGTTCCGTGGTCATAAAATCTCGGGACCATAGCGGATTTCCGTAATGCCGGACTTTCTTGTTCATTGGACTACGCAATGATTCACAAAATATTTATTTTTGTGATTCTTCATTCAAGGCATAATATTATCATCATTCCTCACTCATGCAAGAGCGAGATGCACTCTCGTTTTACACCTTTCACCGGCAGCACACACATTCCACTCCAAGAGAAGATGTAAACTGCACTGAATAAAAACACTAATTCAGTGCGGAAAACTAACCACTCAAGTTGTAACCTCCTGCTGGCAACTTGGCTGTTGTTGACTCTGCCATGATTATAAATGTTATCTGACATCGACTGATAAGAACTCTTAATACATTGTTGAGCTCTTAATCTCATCTTCATAGTCATGCAATTAGCACAATCTATATCATTACCTCCTGTTACATATTTCTCAATTCTATTATATATTTTACATCGTGCATCTGTCATAATTTTCTCTTGAGCTTTTGGTGGGATGCATGAGTTGGTAATGGAGTATATACGTTGCATGATCCATGCTTTCACTATCATGTACTTTCAATGTGAATATCTTTCTTATGATTTGTTAAAGCTCGTATTCTACTACCTATGTAGCTAGTTATTAGAGGAATCTACGTTGTTTTTGTACTCTCGACTGACTCGTAAGACTAACTTTGTTTTTCAATTGCAGGTAGCAATCAAAATAATAGACAAGACACAATTAAATCCTGGTAGCCTTCAAAAGGTGAGTAAACATTCCATAAGTCAAACAAATGAAATTGCACACAATAAACAATCCTAAGCAAATGATCTGTACAGTAACAGTTACACAATTGCTTAGTAGAATTAAACTCTCCAGTCTCTAGCGCATTGAAGTAATTACTGCCGTCACACATTCTAATTGTGTATGACATTTCATTACACATAAAACACTTATCTTGTTCCATCAACTTTGAGCTATCACTTCACACTGAGCTGAAAACAACTATCATATTACAACAACAACAATAATGTCTGTAAACTTATTTAGGGCAGTTGTATTAAGCCCAGATTACACTATGCAAGTGAAACGGACAATTTCAATTGAAGCAAATGAAATAGCATTTTGAATGAAATTCTGAAGTTAATTTGGTTTATGATTGAAATTGTGAAATTTCTTAAATGACCATGTTTTATCGAAACTTTTCACTTACAATATTCTTTGTTTTATTTGCAGCTTTTTAGGGAAGTTAGAATAATGAAAATGCTAGACCATCCAAACATAGGTAAGTGATTGTAATCTCATGGTTGTTGGTGTTTTATGGGGAGAACGTTACTTGAGTTTACTTTGTTCGTTGCAGTGAAACTTTTCCAAGTGATTGAAACGGATAAGACGCTGTACTTAGTGATGGAGTTCGCGAGCGGCGGAGAAGTGTTCGACTACTTGGTGTTGCACGGTCGGATGAAGGAGAAGGAAGCGAGAGCCAAGTTTAGGCAGGTTCGTACGGACACCGTCTCTCTAATCGGAACAAGCGTCATATTTGCTCATCGCACAGAATTCAATGTGAATAGTACACCTTGTACCATTTTGTACCATTTTGCCTTTTTGGCTTTAAATTTGTCTTGTTATTTTAAATTGATGGTGAATCTGGGGGGTGGTGTAAATTGCAAGATTTTTGGTAATTGTTTCATGGGCACATTTCAGCATTTGTCAATGATTTTTAATGATAAACCATTGCCTAATAAAACCATCTAGGTGTCCTTTGGACATGAATATTTTTTGGGGGCTATAAATTTGTCTTGAGCCTTTGTAAAATATTAGATGTTTAGTTGTGTGAATGTTTCGACAGTACATGATGATTTCAGATTGTGTCAGCGGTTCAGTATTGTCATCAGAAAAAGATCATTCACAGAGACCTAAAGGCTGAAAACTTACTGCTCGATAGTGAAATGAATATTAAAATAGCCGACTTCGGGTTCAGCAACGAATTCACACCCGGCAACAAACTAGACACGTTTTGTGGCAGTCCACCGTACGCTGCGCCCGAACTCTTTCAAGGTCAGTCACCTATCTTTAGTTATTTTGTTTAAAATGTATTGATATTTCCTATCCATGCCTATTTCCTATACATATTCATGAAAGCAGGTCTCCTGTTTGTATGTGCTGTGAAATGATTAAAATGATGTGTATTTACAGGGAAGAAATACGACGGGCCGGAAGTGGACGTGTGGTCGCTGGGTGTCATCTTGTACACCCTCGTCAGCGGCTCTCTGCCCTTCGACGGCTCAACGCTGCGCGAGTTGCGCGAGAGAGTGCTGCGCGGAAAATACAGGATACCCTTCTACATGTCAACGGACTGCGAGAACTTGCTGAAGAAATTTCTAGTATTAAACCCGGCCAAGCGGGCTTCCTTGGAGGTGGGTACTTTTAGACATTACATACTCGGAATTCACCAACCAAGAAGGCAGCAAACCTACGTAAATTCATATTTTTTTGTTTGTATGTTTTGGAGGGTTCCTTAATGTATTGTTCAATTGTTTTGCAATAAATCACAAGTGATTTTTTATGGTCCTCATCATCAGTCATCCATCACTCATGGACCAAAATTGATGCATAACCCAAACTGAAAGATTTGTAATGACTAAAACACTAAATGTTTTTAAATGCATATTCTAGAGGGTATTGGCATTGTTGGCACAAAATTTAAAAATATAAATCTTGGATGTTCATGGAATTATTGATTTACAAAATTGATTAATCAATTCCATGAACTCTATGGTGAACCCCCCTAATGGTAACTGTTCCTCTATCATTTGAGCTGCTTATAACAAGTATTAACGCTGCCTATCTATTCCAGAACATTATGAAAGATAAATGGATGAATATGGGTTACGAGGATGAAGAACTGAAACCCTACCTAGAACCGGAACCTGATTTCAAGGATCTCAAGAGGATAGGTGAGTGTGCGCTGGCTTTACGATGGAATGTTATCAACATTGGCTCTTTGTGGACTTCAGCGAGGAGACTACAATAGAATTATATACCTCGCTAATTTTGCACTGCAGTGAAGTGGTCGATCTCTGCATCAGTCGCAAACTGCCACCGGCAATAAAGTAAAAACGAGATCAAAAGGTTCCATAAAGTGATCCATACACAGAGTGCCACTTGAACTTATTGGAATGAACTGAACTGACGGTTGCATTGTTTTCTGTCTTGCAGAAGCCCTAGTCAGCATGGGCTACAACAGAAGCGATATCGAGGAGAGCTTAGGCAACTGCAAGTACGACGATGTCTTCGCAACGTACCTTCTTCTCGGTCGGAAGCCTTCAGATGTGAGTTTAACAGAGCGGAGCGATCGTGTCTTCTAATCATGTTTTCTGACATTGGGAACTTGTTTTATTTTGTGATTTTGGTGATGTTTGTCTAATTGATCTGAAATTTTGTACACATACAAACATCAATTCAACAATAAATCTATAACTACCTATTACATCCTTCTGCTGGTTGAAAACTGAAAATCAACAGATTATCTATTCCAGTTAAAATCTTTTCAAGTATTGAGACAGCATTTCATCAAGTCTTCACATTCACAGCCAAATCGGCTGAAAGTGGCTAGGTACTAATTTCCGTGACATTTCAGCCGGAGAGCGACGGATCTCGCTCGGGCAGTTCTCTGTCGCTGCGCAACATCCCTCCCGTGGCGCAGTCAGGCAACGCTCAGTCTCCTTCTCACTCGCATCGCGGCGTCCATCGCTCCATCTCCGCGACCAACACCAAGCCCAGTCGCCGCGCTTCGTCCGGTGGGGAGACCCTTCGTGAGTCGCCTGCGACTCCCGGCGGTGGGCGACCTGACTCTTGCTGTGTCTGCCCTGCCCCTCCGCCCAGCATGCAGTTTATACAGGACAATAACACGCGCGGATATTGCCAGCGGACATTCTGTTTTATTGTCTATTAATTATTATATCATGTAAAGATGACATCTGGATTGGCAAACTGTCCGTTAAAAAAATGCTTTTGCCCTTGAATCCCTCTATTTAAACATCTGCCAAAGTTCTATTAATTCACAAAATACAACAAAAATTGCTAATTGGACAGCATTAGAAAAGCACTGTCTGATTTTTTTCATCTTGTATAAATTGAGAGAAGAATATTTCAAATCAGACAGCCAAAGCGGATATAAAATTAAATTATTACCTTTCATGTTCACTGTTCAGCACTATTTAAGTGCTAAACTCGCACCATAGCAGCTGTTCGACTGTTAACAGTTGACACATGTTATACGTGTGTGATACTCTTAAAAATGGTTGTATAAACTGCATGCTGGGAACCCTGCCGGCTGCACTCACTAGTTGTTAGTTAACGAAGATCTCATAGGCTGAAAATGCACCCAGACAGTTTCCCAAGTGCACTTCTATCATTGAACAATAGAGAGAATTTCAAGTACCCTGTACAATATTTATTCTCAGAAATGCTGAAAATTCAGAAACTTTATACTTAATTACTTATACACTCTTCGTACAATTTTTTCTGTTGCTGCTATTCAAACATTAGGCATTATGATGATACAATCATTGTTTAATTTTTTTGTAAAACATATGTGACTTGAGCATATAGTGATTCAACTTGCCTATTAATGAGCGCATGTCTGTGAGGTCTTGGTTGTATCATGTAGATCACATTTTACCTGCTTGAGAAACCCAGTGTAACCCCTGACGTAGAACAGTGCTAGACCCTTCACGTTGATTCATTAGTTGAACCAGCCGATCGGCTTAGAACATTATTAGTAGTGTGGCTTGTGTCGTTACACATATTGTAGTTAGTTGAAGACATGCCACCTAGTTGCCTGTATAGAATAACATAGGCTATATTTGCTATTAGTAGAGAAATGTACCTACTCCCTATGTAGTGGGATCTAGAAAACTAGTGTAAAATGCATTTTTTTACAAAAATCTATGCATTTTTACACATTTCAAGCAGATAATGAGCAGTGCAAGTACTGTCACTACATAGTACATCGTTGAAAACTTGTGTTTATTCTCCAGTTGAAACTGCAAACTGAAATTTTCAATTTTATGTAATGAAATCAAGTAAAATGTTTTTTTTTAATGATAACTTGAGAATAGGCTCCCAAGTAAATTACAACATTTCTTCTTAGGTATGTAGATTAAATTTAAAAAGTGTATAAAATTGTTGTGAAAAGGGTGGGGAGCGGTCAATAAGAGCTCTGTTGTCTTCAGGTCCGCCCGCCGGCACGCCTAACTCCGGCACGAACCACAACCACGCGCCGCCGAGCAACTTCAAGCGCCAGAACACTGTAGACAGCGCTTCCATCAAGGAGAACACGGCGCGGATCAACAGCGCTAGCGCAAGACCTGCACCCGTCAAAAACACCGCCAACATACCACTGCTTGACACAAGTACGTTAATTATGGCGCAGCTAATGATTTGGAACATCGGTAGGTTTGCCTTCTAGAAGGACTGGCATGTTTTTAAGATTCTGCCTAACTACTAACCATATCCGCAGTAGTGGAGAGTAAACTTTATATTTGTTTGAAATTCAGTGATCCTTTAAATTATCCAACTCCCTAATTAACATTATGCTAAGTTTGGGAGCATGGCTGCCTGGCATTTGGAGTGATGACAAATCATCCCAGCCCATGGTGTTTGATAATCATTATTACTACGCTTGGGATATTCGCTACCTTGACTTGAAAGAATTATAATTAAATTTAGTAGTTATTTTTTTAAATCGGCTATTGCCCATAAACTGTAGAGAATTAATCATTTCTTCTAATGAAACTGAAAGGTGAAGATGATAGTCGTCAATTGATGTAAATTTTCATGAGAGCATGTTCTCAAGATGATGAGAATCTTCAACCTACACTCGTATGAAAGTAGTTCTTAACGAGCCTTAGTCTGTAATTCAATATATATCTTCAAACAAGTACGTACTCATTTCTTGTGAATGTTGATCTGTATTATTGATTGGTTTGAGAGTACCTGAGCGTGCAATAAAGATTCAGTTCATTACAAAATATGTCAATAGATTCTTGGTTTGCTTTGATTTATTTATCAAATATTTATCATTTATTTATCAGTGAATGTCCCTGAATAAGTTTTGAGTTTATTTGCATTGTTGAACTGTACTGTGCACACTGCAATGGGAAGTAGAAGCGGTACTAACGGAGATTGTCACAGGCACGGGCAGCGGCACAAGTCCCGGCAAGCCTCGAGTCACCAAGTCCAACACGATGACCGGCAACAGGGCGTTGACCCCGGGCGGCTCGGTGGGCCGGCGCAGCACCATCAGCTACGACGCCAAGGCCGCCTCCAACGAGAAGACAAACACGGCCGGCGACGCCCCTAGGTGAGCCACCTTTGCCAACGAGCTGCGCCTATCCACTGCATTGCTTGATTAATGTGGGTTCTTTCATTGCCAGTTATCAGTCCGCGGTCCTCCAGGGAAATTCTCAACATCATTTTTACAAAATAATATTGTCCTCACTCATAACTTCTTGTCCATTCAATTTATTTACAATATTATTTCTTGAGTACACGTGAGCAATATTACAAACAACTTGTAAATAGTATAAATAGTACACTTGGTCAGGCTCAATGCTAAGGTAAGAAAATTGGTACAAGTGACAATTTGTAATTTTCAAACCTTGGCATCGAGACTGGGAATTTGGTGTTTGCAAGTTGGTGTTAACATTAAAATGATGACTCAAAAAATAGCTCTGTTTACAAACAATACACATTGTAAATAATTTAAGTGGATTAAAAGTAATGACAATATGTTTTAAATATTATATTAAGAACTTACCTCGGGGTGCAGCCGACAAAAAATTACTTCCATTATGGATTAGTTTATACTTTCATTATTGTGGTTGGCTGATCAATATTGCAGGGGCTGATTCCTATCAACATGTCGCTTACTCTAAAGACGATGCCTTGTCATTTGAAGTCAGCCATTCTCTCTTGCCAAATTATCTCTGCTTGAACGGGATTTCCATTTGTACCGACTCTCCTCGCATGACGTTTCGTCTAGATAGAACTGAGTCTGACTGTGGTGGTTGTTCTCTTGCAGTGGACACAAGCATATCCCTGTAAGTTATTCAGGCATGCCTATAGTTACGCTCGGCTCGCAGTACAGCGTGATCGAACCTTCCCAGACCAGACTAAATGGCGATGGGGGAGTCGCACGCATTTTTACACGAGTTTGACGTCGAATATTTCAAAATGTCAACACCTTTTGCTAAAACACGCTTGTTTTCACCCGCAAAAGTCAAAATCTTCATTTTATAAATATGAAATTGAACTGCAGTGGACATTTTGGTTCGGAAAACGAACGGCATGTGAATGTGATGTTATATTTTAATATTGCAATGGCAACATCATTGTTTGTTTGTAAAAATGACATCACCGGCTGCTCTTTCCTATTATATACTTTTTCCTGCTAGAGTATCCACTGAATTTCAATTAGATATTTATTAAGTAAATTGTTTAATTTTGGGGTTGAAAACATTGCTCTTTACCAGAATATGAGTTGATATTTTGATATGGATAGTAAAAATGAAACGCGCAACTTCCCTATTCTTTGTAGCGTTATCGACTAAAGCCTCCGGTACTCTGGTCAAATTGAACGAAGTATCCTTCACCCTGTACCTATCGATAATTGCGACGTCCATGTATAAATACTATACATAAAGTTAAATGCTTGATTCTATTGATTTGGTATCTGTCTTGACTCTTTCTCTCTTTGTGTCTTCGTTGGTGGAGCAATGTGCTGACGCATTGCATGTTCTGTCGCAGGAGATTTATTTACTAACTAAGCTGTGATGAGATACTGATGTGATGAGATGCATGGGACTGGAAGTAGGTGCGTGCATGTGTTGCGATGCGCGACCGAGGGCTGAAGTGTGTCTATTGTGCGGCAGCTCCGCGGGGGAGATGCGCTCGACCAAGGGGCACACGAAGTCGGCGTCAGTCTCGAGCGCGGGCCCAAGGGTCCAGGAACACGCCACCATTCTAGAACAAACCCCCCTAGATCCTCTCAGGCAAAGGTACCGCTCGATGTTTCTTTACCCCACTGTCCTTAGCTTTGTTATTTGTGTTCGGTTTTTTTACCACTCTTTGTTTCTAGTGTGCAGCCTGGATTGTTTACCTGTTTTATATTGTTATTTTCAACAACATTGTTTCGAGTTTTCAGGTTTTTCTTCCTTTAATTTCCATCCAAGTGTAATATTACGTGATTGATGTGTTTACTGTTTAGCTATTTTTTTTTGCCTAATTTCATTACTAGATGTTTGCAGTAGCTAATTGTACACAAATTAATATTGTAGTACCTATGTAAATTATTATACCTATACCTATAAGGAGTTATTATACCAAACCTGCACTGTAAACTAAACGAGATGAGCCAATGCAGGGCTGGTCTTTTAGTTTTAATGCATTGAATTGAAAGTACTTTATGAGCGATTCGATCTTGTTGAATGCTTTTTTTAATAACTTTTCCCCGTGAGTTGCTAAATAAAGTTGTGAACATATGAAGGCTTAGAGCTTTTCATGGTTAGGCATGGATGTCACCTTCTGCATCAAGAATTAGTCTTCGGCTTGCGAACTTTCATGGCGAGGCAAGCTGTCACGTAGACTTGAAAGTTAGATTGCACATAGAAAACCTTTCGCTGGTGTTTATACACTCATTTAGGCTGCTCACCAAAATATTTGTCCTTTAGTCTTACTGTCTAAAGTGAAGATTTTCAATTCTTACAAGATACCTGTGAAGAACTTCTCCTTACAACAAATCTCTTGTTTATTTACAGGTAAAATTAAAAGAATTAAGTAGAAAGTAAAGAAGGAAATGAAAAAGGAGGATTGAAAGTAATAATGAAGGTGAAGTGAAAGGAACTTACTGCATGGACGTGCTGTTTTGTTTAGCGTGACTGACACTGGTGACTTGTTGTAGCGTTGGAGTTGGCCGCGCCCCGCCTGTCTCTCCAGCAGTGAGCAACCGGACTCCGTTCCCACGCAACGTGCCAAGCCGCTCCACGTTCCACAGCGGCCAGAACCGTCAGCGTAACCACACCACTTACGGGCCCGCCACTCCGCTTCAGTCCCAGGACACTTCCTCCATCAGCCATGGCGGCCGCACCTCCAGCTTCTTCTCAAAACTCTCCTCCAAGTTCTCCAAGCGGTGAGTTTACCCTCGACACAATTCCCTCAAATTACGTCACAAAATCATTACACCCCACACCCCTAGACATCAGTTTACAATTACAATGAGGGCTTATGGAAACTAAAGAAAAATATACTTTAAGAAGATTGATACAATTTAGAATTTGTCAATGAAAATTATATTTTTGACCAATTTTTTATTTGGCCGAAAACAGAAGAAAATAGGTACAAAAATGCTTTTGTACTAGATTTGTTTTTAACAACCAGATGTAATATAAAACAATGCCGGCCCCACCTCCTCCCTCTCTCCAAACGTGACGTAATTTAAGTAGCAGGTCATAGCGATGCACAATGTCATGGTGTCGTATTCTTTCTTCTTCATTCTTTTGTTATTTTTGCTTAGGGATGAATTATTGCCTTGTTCTGTGTAAACTCCATAGCAGAGACCATAGTGAAAGATGCTTGCTTCTTTGTAGATTAGTGTGATGATTTGTTTCAAATGTCAACCTTTCAAAATTGAGTTTCGTTATCATTGTGCATCCCTAAGAAATGCCTGTTCTCTCGATGTGTTTTGGAAACGAGTTGGTCGAATGCGTCTGCGATAACCCTGGCTAGGACTGTTGCTAACTCTGAATGCTTTCACTACATGGTCACTGCTAGGAAGTAGACAGAACGAGACTTACTTGACTGATGACATCGACTAACAGGCAGTTTTCTCTGCTTGTCGTTTCGTAGGACCTAAAATAACGCCCGCGCTCGGACGCACGACGACGACGGCGCGGAACGAAGACACGCTGCCCAAGAGACCTCCTCGTATTGTAAAATAGTTTAACTTACAATAGTACTGTTAGTGTCTACCACAGAGGATATTCTCATGCATTATGCCATGAAAACATACTGACAGACCATGTAGTGACAAACTTACAGCTCTTCTTGGCAAGCATTGGAAGAGTTAGCAACACTATCTCAGAAAATAACAATCATCGGACTGGTTCAATTCGTATTCAGACGTAACCAATGCTAAGACAGTGCCTTTTAATTCAGATAAATGACCTATTTCCCTAGGTGGTAAAGCTATTTTGTAGATAAACGTAATGTTAATTAATATTTAAATGTAGAGCAGGTTCACAAATGTCAGGAAGTTTATATTTACTCGTCAATATTTCGTTGGAACGAAATTTTGTAATTGAGTGAAGTTGAAAAGTGTGCATGCTACGTACGCACAACCGACACTGCTTTGATGAGTCGATGAAGAAACAACCGTTCCGCATACTGCAGCTAATTATGATCACTTCATGAGTTCATGCCTTCACACATCATAATTATGTAGTGCCATTTTACCCCTAAGTATCCATGAGTAGATTCTATGCAGTTAGATTTTGTGAGCTGCTGAACTAAGTATTTATATAATATTTAGGTAATGTTTATTATTTAACCCAACCTATATTTTTCATCCTTCTCTTGTTAAATGTTTTGTATTTTTGTTCTAAAATGTGTTACCTTCACCATTCACCTAATTCAACCAAAAATGTGGTTATGAAATTTGTATAAAATTGCTAAGTAGATATACTTTTCATCATTAAATCTTATTATTTACGTTAAGTAATTATTATTGTTTTTGTGCAAGATTATAGGCTAGTCCCAAGTTTTGCCTCCTTAGTCAATGGAGACCGAAACTTAAATTACAAGAGCGTTACATTTCTAAAAATATAAAAAGCTTAAACTTAAATCTTTTACTTTCTTAAAACTTTTATGGCCTGATTTTGGTTTTGTTCTTTCGTGTTTGTGCTGCAGAAAGGCAAATCCACTTGCAATGATTTATGTAGGTTATTGAGTCTGCAAAGTTCTTTGCGTGACTGCCAATAATGATGAAGACTTCGACTAGACATTTGTCATATAGAGATTTCTACTGTTTTGTAGCTTCCTTTCAATATGACAGGGTTGATTTGTTTAAATTTATAGTAGAACACAATTTATATAGACAGTTTTTGAATAAAGTTGTTAGTGAGTTCGTATTTGGTTCGTTTTAATTCCTTGTTGTTAATCTCTTGTGTAGTATGAAGTTTATTTAGAAGTACATTATTCTCTAGTTTTAAAACATTAGTATGAGGAATAAGGTAGTAGTAGTAAGAAACAATGCCTAGCTCGAACAAGACCTACTGTTAGTAGCACAGTGTTGTTAAATTCAAGAGTAGGTATTAAAAAACCAAAACTAGCACTTAACTTTATATTATTAGATTTTAGAATTTACCAATACATAACTATGTAATGAACTTTCTTGCAAAAGAATCAAATCTAGATCGTAACTCTGGTTAAATTCATGAAGGTTTCACATCCTGAGCCACAAACATTTTGATGAATTTTTATGCATTCGATTGACTGTGTGCCCGAAAAGCACCAAAAAACATGTGCAAATGTGTTCAATGCCCTCTTGTCATTAGAAGAGTCGCTAGAAAAAGAAACGGACTAGGAAGTATTTTTGTGTCATGACTGCCCAGCCGTAGTTTTATGTGCAAGCCTTGTTTTACGAGCAGAAGATCTGGATGTTTTATAAGTAGTCATGAAATTGCACCATTTTGAGAAGAATATGTCTTCATGAAAACTAGTTTTAGGACATTTTGTTTTTAATTTCCTCCAGCCGATCGAACATTCCAATTTTTTTTTTTTTAAATTACCCTCATGAATTACTTTTTCCGACATTTCAACTATATTTAAGTATAAAAGAATCATAAAATGTAATTAAACTTGCAACTCCTGTCTTACAGCGAGGTTTCAATTTATTGCCTTCCGAGATTGAACAAAACTTTAACCCAGGACGTATATGGAAATCGTTTCGTTTGTGGTTTGTAACTTTTAAAATAGCACACTTTGGTGTTGTTTTCAATTTTTTCCTAATAGGATGTCTAACCATCTATCATAAAATCAGTTTTTTGTTCAAAGTTGGGACAACATAAAAATTAGATCTTCATTATTCCAATGTGACACGATTTTACTTGTCTGCCATAAGATAACATGTGGAAGAAAACTCAATTTATCTCAGAAACTAGACATGAGAAGTGTTTAATTTTTTAAGGATTGTGTATATCAATAACTTGACAAAAATTTATGAAAATCTGAGGCTATGCCCGATTGGATGAGCCTCCTTAAATGAGCCTTGTTCCTCTCCACTATCTCGGTATTATGTAGTTCATTTCAGAAAAGTATTCCTGATTCTTTATGCTCTTATTCCTTAGTTATTCCTTTATATAGTATGTATTTGAGAATTTAAAATGTTTGCTGTAAGCCAAGAGCAGATTTTATACATACTCGGAATTTCGCTTGCGTTGAAATTCGGATAGTTACTTCTTGTATACAAAATAAACCTCATTGTAGGTATATGTACTTCTAGATTATATTTGAAGAGCAGTTCATCATCCACAAGTTTGTGATATCTTTAACAAACTTAAAATCTGAAAAAAGCGTAGAGCAGAATTGTTGGCCTTCACCGTAATCATTGCATTTGCTTGCGTTATTAAAATCTCTAGATAATTAAGTACTAACGTATTATAAAACACTGCGGGACAAAGACCCACTGAAGAGGGATTGAGAATCTTGGACTGTGTAATTTACCTCCTATTTGACCAACTCGTTTCCATCCAACTGCATCGACACTCGTAGTCTTTCGACTGAATTCCATGACCAAGGTGATGATAAAGAAGAAAATATATGCATCCCATTCTTGGGATACTATTTATTAATTATTACATACTTTACAGATCAGTGCAGAAGTCGATTTACCGGCACTGCAAATATACAGTGTTTTTAATACTAGGTACCAAATAAATTTGCTGGAGTACTACTTAGTTTATAGCGTTTTCCACTGGCATGCACTGAATGAGAGCAAAGAATTGCCCTGTGACGTCATGCTCTGCACTAGTGCGGCAAAAAGTTCAACCCCAGTGGAAAACATGGATAATTCTAATGCAAACATAACCTAAAATTACAATAAATTTCATAGAATTTGTTTTAGATTGTTTATTATGGATCAATTAATCTATCACTGCTATTTGAATATGAAAATAGATTATAAACAGCAACCATTTTTCAAGCGTCCATCTTGGAATATTCGATTGCAATGGATTGCACTGAGAATTTTCTCAGTGCGAAAAATGTGCCCTCGGTGCGTGCAACTTTGCCAGTGGAAAACGCAAAAACCACACCAGTGCACACTGGATTTCCCAGTGGAAAATGATACCCGCACCCAGTGCACACTTAGTGTGCACCAGTGCAGCCAGTGGAAAACGCTATTAGTTTCTTATGCAACGATGCATACTACATATTATTTTGTTGAAACCAATAAAAATTGAGCAATAAAGTGCAATGATGTCTTCGCTCTAGTAGTGGGAAGACTGATTATGATTTTAAGTCAATAATGGAAACAACTTCTGGCTTAACCATTAGAATTATATTATATTTAAGAAACTTAGTACACTTGTTGTTTTTCTCTGTGATTTATCGGCAGTGTTTAAGTCATCGTTGTTGCTCTTATTGCTTGCCAAACTTCCGTAGCATGAGCATTGTACAGAGCTCTTTGCCTGGTGCGATTGCCAACCTTCACAGAATGAGCAGTTTACTGATCTAATGTTTTATTTCTAGATTGATAGTTGAGACTTTGATTTAGTTTTGAATGCCGTTTGTGTGATATCTGTGTATTTATTTGATGCCTCGCCTGTTGTTTAGATTTGTTTTTCTTTTAATTTTCAGCCCCTTGGACCCGGTCCCTAAACACAGTGTAGTTAGGTATGTTTGTATTTTTATTCTACTATTTATTTAATTTTATATACCTATAATTTTGTTATATTATTAATATTGTAAAGTTTTGTTTTTTAAGTTCATGCAACTTCTGCTCATGTTCTTTTTGCATTAAGGACTAATAATTTTTTAAGTAGCTACATAATTTAGATTCAGAAAAAATGTATAGTGAATGTTTTTACCTGTATATCTTTGCTTCCATGTACCATTAAACATTACTCAAGTCCTTAGTTCATGAATATGTAGGAGCTTCTGTATCTCAGAAAAAAATCACTCGAAAGTGATAACTCAAAATCACTCAAAAGTGCTAAATGTATATTTTAAATGTTGACATCAAAATATTAAATATTTAAAATGAAATTGATAATTGAAATTAATATATTTTTTTTTTATTTGCCCTCCATTTTTACATTATTTAGTCCTCGTTTTGGACTTGACTAGGGCATTAAGTAGTATGTCGAATGTACAAGGAAGAAAGATATATCAGCAAAATGTTATGCTGTATAATTTTCCTGAGTGTAATCCTAATCCTTTGTGTCCTGGCCTTAACTGATCCATATTAAATTGTTACATTATAGCTCTGCTTGCAGTGGAACTGTGAACGATGAACAAGTCAAACCTCGATCACTCCGCTTCACGTGGAGCATGAAAACCACTTCGTCGCGAGATCCCAACGAAATCATGGCAGAGATCAGAAAGGTAACTGCACAAGTGAATGATCGCATCACACAAATACTTGATTCAAAGCATCATAGATCGATTATCTTTGATACTACTTGACATGATTTGATAATATCAAAGAGTAAAGACACTTGACATCAATGTTACATGATACCTCAATGCCCCTGTGTTAAAGGTTATAATTTTTAATGATTGATAATAAAAAAAAAGAAAAGATAGGGGTATCAAATACTTCAAAATTTGAGCTTGAGCCTTGTACATAGTAGTTCATGATGATCTAACATACGTTATCTCAAACTCGGGCAGGAATATGGATTAATTAATATATACTCATGCCATACAGAACTTAGGTTTTAATTTAATTGCACTTATTGTGAAACTAAATCAAAATATTTTTTTTGGTAAGTTATGAGCCGTGGAAGACATGTTCTAATGCCGAGTGGGTTTGTCGCCAGGTCCTGGATGCCAACAACTGCGACTACGAGCAACGAGAGCGCTTCCTGCTGCTGTGCGTGCACGGAGACCCCAACACGGACTCGCTCGTGCAGTGGGAGATCGAGGTGTGCAAACTGCCGCGGCTGTCGCTCAACGGAGTCCGCTTCAAGCGCATCTCCGGCACGTCCATCGGCTTCAAGAACATCGCGTCGAAGATAGCCAACGAACTGAAGCTGTGACTACCAGTGCTGGAGGGGGAGACAGGCGAAGAGCCGCCTCACGACTGACGATGGCATCTGCGGCTCGGGCGTCGCTTCTCCAAGACTAGAACACCACCTATTCAATGTTAACTTTCTTTAACTGTAACAGTTTGCCTCGGGAGACTTGTAGTACACACTTTAATTAAACCGCAGATATCGTCATTGTAGCAAAAGAAACACCCTCTTAGTATTTAAAATTGCTTTGATTGTTAAGATATTGTCAAGTAATAACGAACATTTGTACGTTTTTCATGAATCCCGACGGCAGATGATGTGAAACGCGTGTGGACCGTGCGTGTGGCGTGAACGTTATTGCGACAAGAACGCTCTCATGTGTAAATAGTAGTCGATGTACGCGCACCTGTAAACTACGAGATAAAAACACCCCTTGCTTTGTTCGCTTCCCACTTGGTTCACCACCGGTGATTATTCTAATCCTTACTTTAACGATGGATGAATGTGATTTATGAACTTTATGAATAACTTTGTACTAATTGATGAATCTGAAATAGAACAAAATAATATGTATCCAGCCTTTTAAATTACATATATATAGCTAAACCACCACAAACCAATTGCTGCAACATTGACGAGCCTCGATTCTAAAACAGGCTGTTACATGATGCATTCTAAATTCCTCAACTTGATTGGTAGGTATGTTATTTTCACTTGTTCGCTGTGAAGAGTGTCAGGACAGTTGTGTGGGTTTTCTTACTGCGGGTAACCTGAGCGATATTACTACGATGTTTATCGCAATCAATATTTTGATTGAATATTGAGAAAATGGAAGTGCGAACAAAGTACATATACGTTATCATTTTCTTGTGTATAAACGTGCTTCTTGCTTTATCTTGACACATTCGTTCAGAGTCGACTTCTATCTTCTCAAAATATTCAATTCACTTGATTGCTGTCCCTTGCTATTTTCATCTGTATAGGAGGCAATACTACTATGATAATGTTTTAGCAGCAATTATATTTATACCTTTGACCTGTGAACATAATAATTATGTTCTTAGAGAAATCAATAAATTTGTATGGTTTGTTATTCAAATCTGGAAAACATGGAGTAGTGTTGGCCATGAGACTTACATTCATCTCAACAAGAATCATCGTACATTTTATAGCTACATGTTTTTCAATTAGAAGTTACATAATGTTATCTTATGGATTTATATAGTTGACCTGCAGAGATTGGTGTATTTTATTTTATAATATAATATTATTTATCAAGGTGCATTTTACTCTCATTAGCTCTGAAATGTACCTAGGTGCATCAAGTGTGTGTAACCACACTTACTAACAAGTTCTCATATTGCGGCTGTAAATTATTGTTTGTTAAACTAAAGAAAATAAAAGTAAATGGAACTTGAAAGAATATTATTGTACCTACTATATTTATGCCTTATTGATATATGATAACACAGTCCTCATTTTATATATTTTTTTTGTCTGGGGCTTAACGTCGCACTGTTCTGCAGCAAGGCTAATGGCGATGGATGAATGATTATGATGGTTATTGGGAGATGATGGTGAAGAGTAGGTGAGGATGGAAGGTAGGGTCTGTTGAACGGTCATATCAGTTTCATATGCGTTTGAAAGTTTCAGCTCTAACTGCCTTGAAACTGAAGATTCGAAATTGCCATGAAATATGAAATTCGAGAAATTTGACAGTCAAACGCAAAATGTCCGTAAACTGTCAATAACTTTTGGATTTAAATACAGATAATGTTGGTCCCAATGACCTTACAAAGTTTTAAGTTGATCGGTCAAACGGTTCTAGATTAATTTTCAAAAATCGCATGACATTTTTTTTTTAATTTTAACCAATGGGAGTATTTGGCTGAAACTTTGTAAGATTGGAGACAGTTTTTGTCGTAATGACTTGACAAAATTTCAAATTAATCAAATCAACCAATCACAAGATAATTTATTTAAATTTGAACCAATCAGTGTATTTCAAAAAAAATTAGGGTCTGCAACGCCCGGAAATGGTCCATACTTGTGTGCGAAATTTCAGCTTGATTGAAGAAAAACTGTGACTTGTATAGCCTCACTCAGTAACAAAAAAACACACACGCACAAAAAAACAGATCCGTGCCAAAAGAGTCAAAATGAGTCGCTTGCTCAATTAGTAATTACTGCAACTACAATATAAATATCTGTAGATATCACTGAAGATCATTTTCATTGCATTAACAAAACAACACACATTTGGATTTATGAAATAATGCTCCATCAATTACAAATAGACTGAAGTCCACATATGCAGTTGAATTAAAAGTATTTTCAATAAAATGACGTGTGTCATCTGATGTTTAAGCTCCTTTCAAGAATCATTGAAATCTGCATCCACGGTACATTCTAATTCTGAAGAATTTTATGCATAATATGTAGAGGCATGTGCGTCCGCAGCATTTCTGCCAGGGGAGGCAAGAGCCCCCCACCTCCACCCCCATGTGAACGCCGATGTGAAGAGGGCAACAACCTGGGAAGTAAACAATCTACAAGTAAACATTATCTCTGAAAATTACAATTGGTGGCAGATACAGGATTTTTTTAATATCAACAACCGAACAGCAATTTAGGTTTTTACTAGTGACAAAATGTGATAAATGCATAAAGATTTAGTATATCTTAATTTTTAAAAATCCTACAAAAATTATGTGCACTTATCGTTTTTAATCTTTAAGTGTTTAATATGACATAGCTATTCGGCTGCACTCGAAGGTAATACTGAAGATAATATTCCCTAAAAATCGTCAGTATGTCGACCTTGCGACATAAAGACAAGAAGTATAAAGAAGGAAAGAAGTATAACTTTATGACCAAACAATCTATTATCGATATTAGCTATTACCATGTTTTACTGGCATATCTTCATGAATATAATTGTTCAGATCGCCATTTATAACGATAAAACACTAAGTTTTATCAAGGTAATATCATGGTTATAGAGTTATTGGGAGGTATAATGCTATACCGGCATAAAGTTATGCCGTTATAAGGCTTAACCCTTTCGTAGGCCTTGGGAAGATCTCCCACCAGGTATTGCTGTTGAAATAGGCTGAGGGACGCGAAAAACCCGCTTTGAAAAAGTGCTGCCATCTAGTGGAGACATTTAACAATTCCTAAAAAAAATTGCTGGACATCGTAGTTCATGATCTTGGCACTGCAAATGATGCATAATATTGCATTATATCTCATTTTCTGCAGCCATTTATTTTTCCGTTTTGACCCTATATCTTTGGTGTTTGTGAAACAATAAGCCCAAAAGTAAATATTATGTTATAATATATCATAACTGTCATAACTATAATAAATATCGCGACCCTGCTTCCAACTACTGTCGTGTCAGGGGCTGGGATGATCCCACTAATGTTCTAGGGCACTTGAGATCTCAGAGCCGACTTGCCAAGTCCGACACTCCACACTTCTTCAATCTCTTCTTCCATCTTCAGCCTCCTCCCTTTCCACCAGTTCCCTCCATCTCTCTCTCTTTTCCCACCACCCTTCATAACTATAATAAAAAAATATATAACGCGATTTTTTAATTTTTAATTTTTTCATTGTTAAAAATTTAAATAATCAATATATTTTACTATTGTTACAACATTCTTATACTTGAGCCTAAGTAGATGATAGGAACTTAATTCCATTATTTTAAATTATTTTAAGCATTATAATATAATAGGGAATTCTCCTCAGATTTAAATTTTCTTTTAATGAATTAAATAAAATACTAGATGCTACAGGAAGACCAACAATATATAACATGTCTATGAAATAAATTTTTATTTCCAGAGTTATTGAGGTTTGAAAGTGTGGTTTTATTTGAATCTGGGAGGCGGGCCAGAGACGCGCTGTGATTGGCTGTGACGTCAGAACCTAGATGCTGGGCAGTGAGGCCATCCAAGATAGGGCTAAATGAGGCATTTCCCTGTGTTTATCCGGTTTGTGTTCACTTCAAATTATGCTTTTATTATAATTACATGATGTAGATATTGCAATTATATCTGACAAAGGCTTTATTAAAGATAATTCTGAAAAAATTGCCATGTCTGGGCATTATATTGGCGGCTAATTTTTTGTTTGGAAATAAGAGTTTTTACACTTTTAAAGAGAGTGCCCAGTGAACACAGGTCGTCCCAGGGACAGACTATTTTTAGGATATCCTAGCCTAAAGTAGGACATCCTACTAGGATGTCCTGGGTACCTCCCTGGGATATCCTAATAAAGGAAGAAGATCCTTTTTTAGGAACATTCTTCCTAAATTAGGCAATTGCCTTTTTTAGGAAGAATTGTCCTAAAAATGGCTGCTACTGAAATCCTATTTTAGGACAATTCTTCCTAAATTAGGCAATTGCCTTTTTTAGGAAGAATTGTCCTAAAAATGGCTGCTATTGAAATATTTTTAAAAGTTTCTACAACTGTCAACAGAGTACTCTGCCCTTCGACTTCACAATATAGATTTTTAATTTCAGCATAATCTCTTTATCGTTTGTTTTTAAGTAAGTTATATTATTTCCAAAATCTGCCAAGTATTATAAGATATTATAACAAAAAGAGACATGTCCTATTGGATGATAGGAAAAATGTGTATTTCTTTTATTTTGTACTGGAACCTAAGTTGTCACCTTGGAGTCGGAGCCATATTTTTTGGATGCAAACATTGATAACTGAATTAATGAATATGAATAATGCGAATCGTGCGAATTGGTGTCTGTGCAAATAGAACCTGTCTATTAAATATGGCAATTGCATCCCAATAGGGGAAAATTATCTTCCATAGGAAATACCTTTCTATTATAATAATAATGAAAAATTATATATTAAATTTGTAATTTTCATCCTAATTTAGGAAAAGCATCTACCTAAATAAGAAAATGACGTCCTAAAGTAGGACAATGTATATCTTAAATTAGGCAGTTTCATCTTAATTTAGGAAAAGTATCGACCTAAATTAGGAAATGACGTCCTAAACTAGGACAATGGATATCCTAAATTAGGCAGTGTCGTCCTTTTTTAGGAAGGTCCGCCTAATTTAGGACGTACCTGGGATCGAAAAACTTGTGTAATTAGGACACTCTGGGGACACTCTGGGGATCATTTTAGGCCGAGTTTAGGACGGACTGGGGATGTCCTACCTAAGTAAGTAGTCTGTCCTGGGGACGTCCCAGGTACGTCCTAGTGTTCACTGGGTGTATGACAATGTAAGTGTGCTCTTTTCTCACGATAAGTCATGAGCATGAGCTTATTTTTACCAATAAGTTTATTGGTAACAAAAACAGGAATAATTATTATTTATTAATATCAATAATTAATGATATTATCCCGATAAAAACCTGTAATAGTTTAAAATTTTGCCAAATTTCCTGTAGGTTCTGTAACAATGATTATTTTTATGATAGTTAACAGCACTTCCGAGGTATCAGGCTCGAAGAAGGGGGGAGAGGGGATGGGAGATCTCCCCCCCCCCCCCCCTCGAGCAGTCTGACCGCCATTCACCATACAAAATTAAGTTTAAAATAAATTGCAATTGGAGGGTTATTTACTAAAATGTATGCATTTTAGAGCATCACAACCACTTTTAAATTGATCAAATTTTAAAATATGCCCTGCGGGGCTAGAACTGTCGAGCTTCAACTCCCCCCCCTCCCCCCCCCCCATAATGAAAGTAGTTCCTACGCGCTTGCGTGGTAAAATTAGTAGGTAGGTACCTAATTATTAATTTTTTTAAACTAGGAAAACGCTCTGGGTAACGCGTTGATGAGCGAGCACGGATACGCGTAACACCTCGAACCAAAATTATGTCTATTGAAAATGTCATTAAAAGCAAAGCAAATAATTCTTGAGTTTCGTCACTGACTTGTATGAAAATCTTCAAAAATTCCAAAATAACCATGCAAAGTTTTAAGCTGATCGATTGAACCTATATGATTGAACGGTTCCGTGTTAATTTTCAAAAATCACAGATCTCCTTCAAAAAATATACCTGGGACCACTCATATGATATTAGTGTGTGTACACAATATCAGATCGATCTGTTGATTATTAGTGTCATAATTATGCGTTTGAAAGTTTCTGTTCTAACAACCTTGGAACATTGGAACTGAGGCGTCAATGTCGCCGTGATCCATAGCAACAAGCAATATGTTTGTAAAATGTCAATAACTTTTGGATTTAAACACAGATCTGTCTGAAAATTGTCAAAAACACAGATAATGTTGGTCCCAATGACCATGCAAAGTTTTAAGTTGATCGGTGAAACGGTTCTAGTTTAAATTTAAAAAATAACAGTAAAGATGGTTTTAAATTTTAACCAATCAGAGGATTTGGCTGAAACTTTGTATGATTAGGTAAAATGTTAGTGGTAATGACTTGTCAAAATTTCAAATTGATCAAAATAACGAATCAAAAGATAATTTTTTTAAAATTTGAACCAATCAATGGATTTCAAAAAAATTAGGGTCTGCAACAATCGGAAATGTTACGTACATGTGTGCAAAATTTCAGCTCGATCGAAGAAACTGACCTGTATATCGTCAGGCACAGAAAAAAAAATAAACAAAAAAACAAAAACAAAAAAAACAGAGGTCCGTGCCAAAAAAGCCAAAAGGAGACGCTCGCTTCGCTCGCTCAATCACTTGCATGTATTTGAAGTCATAAGAGAAGACATAATTTAAAAAAAATTAATCTGCCATAAATTATGAGATTATGTAATTTGACCTCTAGAGGTCACTAATCCCACGGGTAAATTCTGAATCCATATTATTTCCAGATATTTTTCAAAACTTCTATTATCTTTAACGTATTTCGTGCAGTTATCTCATTGTTATTATGAGTACCTATATTCCAAGCCTATGTACTCAAAATTTGGCCAATTTGGGCCCAAATTAATGCCCTCCCTGTTACATTTTTTGTTTTATTTATAATTATTACGGCTGAAAAGATTTTTTCCCACTCAATTTGAAAAAAAAATAAGAATTTAGCTCTAGAAATAAGATTTTTTTACTTTTGACCCCAAATGACCTTATATTGACCTCGTAATGAAATTTTTTGTAATAACCATCGTTCTGAAATCTCTTTTAAATAAATACAGTCATAATTGAAAAAATATTCACTAAGATTTTCGAATTATCCATGAAATATGAGGATCTATTTATTTGACCTCCGGAGGTCACCACTGACCCCAGGGTCAAAAGCACGAATGATATAATAGCAAAATATGTTAATTGTGTCCTAAGGAACAAGTATACCAAATTTCATGATTGTAGAACAAAATTATCAATGATTCCTCTCAGCTGCTTCACTACAGAAATCCATTAGAACTGCATGCAGGTAACATGGCTATCTGGTTTCTGACGTCACAGCTTGGGAAGATGGCGCAGGGTCGTTTCAAATCCGCATGCAGACAGCAAAAGTTTGAACTAACATAACTCGATATCTAGTAGACTTAAAAAAATTAAAAAAATACTGTTGTATTTCTTTCGAGGGGTAGGTTTTATTAAATATGTAATAACATTTTTAATTAAAAATTAAGCCGCTTTCACATAAAGAGCGTTTTGCGTTTCGCTTTTTTTTTTATTGACCCATCAAAATCACCGAAAATCTTGCCGCACGCGTTTTATTTTTAATCCGCCCCATCTCGATTGTATAGGGAGGTATTTTCAGTAGCGCGCGTGGCGAAAATGACGTCACTATACGTATACTATAAAACTAGGAAAACTCTCTGAGTAACGCGTTGATGAGCGAGCACGGATACGCGCAACACCTCGAACCGAAATTATGTTTATCGAAAATGTCCTTAAAAGCCAATAATTCTTGAATTTCGTCACAGACTTGTATGAAAATCTCCAACAATTCCTAAAATATTGGTCCCAATAACCACGCAAAGTTTTAAGTTGATCGATCGAACCTTTATGATTGAACGATCCTTGTTAATTTCCAAAAATCACAGGATATCGTTCAAAAAAAATTTAAGTGGTCATATCAGTTTCATAATATACGTTTGAAAGTTTCTGCTCTTACAACTTTGAAGTGAAGATTCGAAGATGCAGTGAAATATGAAATTCGAGAAATATGATAGCCTAACACGCAAAATATCCGTAAACTGTCAATAACTTTTGAATTTTAACACAGTTTAGTCTGAAAATGGTCAAAAATACAGATAATGTTGGACCCGATGACCATGCAAAATTTTAAGTTGATCGGTCAAACAGTTATGGTTTAAATTTCAAAAAGCACAGGAAATATTTTTTTAAATTTTAACCAATGGGGGGATTTGGCTGAAAATTTGTAAAATAAGAGACAACATTGGTGTTAATGACCATGCAAAATATAAGGTCGATCACATTTGTCGAAGTCCATTTTCATTTTTCAGCCTATCAGGAGATGTTTATTTAAATTTCAACCAATGAATGGATTTTAAAGAAATTAGGGTCTGCAAACAGAGAAGGTTGGTTTTACATGTGTGCAAAATTTCAGATCGATCGATGAAACGGTGCGACCTGTGTATCGGCTATTAACAGCCAAAAAAAAAAAAAAAAAAAACAGAGGTCCGTGCCAAAAGAGCCAAAAGGAGACGCTCGCTTCGCTCGCTCAATAAACTGTAAAATAACTATAAAATAAGACTACTAGGAAAACGCTCAGTGTAACGCGTTGATGAGCGAGCACGGGTACGTGCAAATTCTCCAACCGGAAATGCGTACACAACGCACAGAAAACATACATCCATTTTGAATTGATTATGATATCAACTTAAAAGTATATGCTTTCATCGAAACTTTAAAATAGCATCTAGGCACCTGGTTCATAAAGCAAATCAGAATCAATTCAATTGGCACTGGAAAACATTTATTTCGATACTTCATTACTGACAGATATTAAAAATGTCAATACGTTCATACGTTCTTAACTGATTGGGATGAAATTTTGTAAAATAAGAGACAATATGAGTTTTATCAGAATTATCGAAGACCGTTTTCATTTTTCAGCCTATCAGGAGATATTTATTTAAATTTCAACCAATGAATGGATTTCAAAAAAATTATGGTATGCAAACAGAGAAGGTTTGTTTTACATGTGTGCAAAATTTCAGCTCGATCAAAGAAAAACTCTGACCTGTATAGCCAAAATATGAGTTTGATCAGATTTATCGAAGACCAGTTTCATTTTTCAACCTACCATCAGGAGATGTTTATTTAAATTTTAGCCAATGAATGGATTTCAAAAAAATTTGGGGTCTGCAAACAGAAAAGGTTGTCTCCACATGTGTGCAAAATTTCAGCTCGATCGAAGAAAAACTCTGACCTGTGTATCGTCTATTAACAGACAAAAGTAAAAACAAAAAACAAAAAAAAACAGAGGTCCGTGCCAAAAGAGCCAAAAGGAGACGCTCGCTTCGCACGCTCAAAAATGTTAATAATTGCTTACCTGTGCATATTATACCATCTTATCCAGGGTTCGTCAACCTGCGGCTCCTTGATGGTTCTTGAATTACTCTTTATAATTGAGCGAGCGAAGCGAGCGTCTCCATTTGGCTCTTTTGGCACGGACCTCTGTTTTTTTTTTTGTTTGTTTTTTTTTTTTCTGTTACTGACGATATACAGGTCAGAGTTTTTCTTCGATCGAGCTGAAATTTTGCACACATGTACGTAACATTTCTGATTGTTGCAGACCCTAATTTTTTTGAAATCCATTGATTGGTTCAAATTTAAAAAAAACTAACTTTCGATTGGTTGTTTTGATCAAATTGAAATTTTGACAAGTCATTACCCCCAACATTGTACCCAATCAAACAAAGTTTCAGCCAAATCCTCCCATTGGTTAAAATTTAAAACCATCTTTCCTGTGTTTTTAGAAATTTAAACTATAACCGATTGAACGATCAACTTATAACTTCGCATGATGGTTGGGTCCAACATTATCTGCATTTTTGACAATTTTCATACTAATCTGTGTTTAAATCCAAACGTTATTGACATTTTACGGACTATTAGCGTGTTGGCTGTCAAATTCACGGCGACTTCGACTCTTCAGTTCAAGGCAAGGTAGTTAGAGCAGAAACTTTCAAACGCAAATGAAACTGATAATGACCGTTCAACAGTCGATCTGATATTGTGTAGACACACTTATATCATATGAGTGGTCTCAGGTATATTTTTTGAAGGAGATCCTGTGATTTTTGAAAATTAACACGGAACAGTTCAATCATAAAGGTTCAATTGATCAACTTAAAGCTTTGCATGGTTATTTGGACCAATATTTTAGGAATGTTTTGAGATTTCTATACAAATCTGTGGCGAAATTTTAGAATTATTGGCTTTTAATGACATTTTCGATAGACAGAATTTCGGTTCGAGGTGTTGCGCGTATCCGTGCTCGCTCATCAACGCGTTACTCAGATTCATTGGTTAAAATTTAAATAAATATCTCCTGATAGGCTGAAAAATGAAAACGGTCTTCGATAATTCTGATCAAACTCATATTTTGCATGATCATTAAGACCAATATTGTCTCTTATTTTACAAAATTTCATCCCAATCAGTTAAGAACGTATGAAGTTATTTACATTTTTAATATCTGTCAGTAATGAAGTATCGAAATGAATGTTTTCCAGTGCCAATTGAAAATTGATTCTGATTTGCTTTATGAACCAGGTGCTTAGATGCTATTTTAAAGTTTCGATGAAAAGCATACACTTTTAAGTTGATATCATAATCAATTCCATATGGATGTATATGTTTTCTGTGCGTTGTGTACGCATTTCCGGTTCGAGAATTTGCACGTACCCGTGCTCGCTCATCAACGCGTTACACTGAGCGTTTTCCTAGTTTAAATATAGACTGGAATCGAAAAAATTTTAAATTCGAAAAAAAACGCCCTATTCAGTTTGTTTATTTTAGAGTCCCAGAAACACTTTAAAATTGCTGAAATCATAAAAAAACGCCCGGCGGGGCAACAATAGGATGGTTAATTCAATTCATTGTTCATTTTGTTGCAATTCTAAAAAACGCCCTGCGGGGCAGCATTTGGAAAGTTATTTGATTTAGTTTGTTCATTTAAGTCCATAATCACTTTTTATTTGTTGAAATTCTGAAAAATCGCCCTGCGAGGCAACATTTGGGGGCCTTCATCAAATTATATCAAATTAAACTATTAAATCAAATTATTATTTTCGGTGTATTATATTTGATTGCCTCTACTGCGGCTCCCATTATTATCTAATTTATAATTTATTGGGAAATTGGCTCCTTCGCCATATATAACACGTGGTCAGTAATGTGTCGAGTTGGCCTGCATTCCACTGACTAGCCCCAGCGTGCCCCACCTTCTACTGCATGGATAAATAAAACGTGGTCAGTAATGTGCCGAGTTGACCTGCATTCCACTGACTAGCCCCAGCGTGCCCCACCGTCTACTGCATGGATATATAGTAACACGTGGTCAGTAATGTGCCGAGTTGGCCTGCATTCCACTGACTAGCCCCAGCGTGCCCCATTGTCTACTGCATGGATATATAACACGTGGTCAGTAATGTGCCGAGTTGGCCTGCATTCCACTGACTAGTCCCAGCGTGCCCCACCGTCTACTGCATGGATATATAACACGTGATCAGTAATGTGCCGAGTTGGCCCGCATTCCACTGACTAGCCCCAGCGTGCCCCACCGTCTACTGCATGGATATATAACACGTGGTCAGTAATGTGCCGAGTTGACCTGCATTCCACTGACTAGCCCCAGCGTGCCCCACCGTCTACTGCATGGATATATAACACGTGGTCAGTAATGTGCCGAGTTGGCCTGCATTTCACTGACTAGCCCCAGCGTGTTACACCTTCTACTGCATGGATATATAACACGTGGTCAGTAATGTGCCGAGTTGGCCTGCATTCCACTGACTAGAACCAGCGTGCCCCACCGTCTACTGCATGGATATATAACACGTGGTCAGTAAGTGCCGAGTTGACCTGCATTCCACTGACTAGACCCAGCGTGCCCCACCTTCTACTGCATGGATATATAACACGTGATCAGTAATGTGCCGAGTTGGCCCGCATTCCACTGACTAGCCCCAGCGTGCCCCACCGTCTACTGCATGGATATATAACACGTGGTCAGTAATGTGCCGAGTTGGCCTGCATTCCACTGACTAGCCCCAGCGTGCCTCACAGTCTACTGCATAGATATATAACACGTGGTCAGTAAGTGCCGAGTTGACCTGCATTCCACTGACTAGCCGGGCAGCGTGCCCCACCTTCTACTGCATGGATATATAACACGTGGTCATTAATGTGCCGAGTTGGCCTGCATTCCACTGACTAGCCCCAGCGTGCCCCACCGTCTACTGCATGGATATATAACACGTGGTCAGTAATGTGTCGAGTTGGCCTGCATTCCACTGACTAGCCCTAGCGTGCCCCACCGTCCACTGCATGGATATATAACACGTGGTCAGTAATGTGCCGAGTTGGCCTGCATTCCACTGACTAGCCCCAGCGTGCCCCACCGTCTACTGCATGGATATATAACACGTGGTCAGTAATGTGCCGAGTTGGCCTGCATTCCACTGACTAGCCCCAGCGTGCCCCACCGTCTACTGCATGGATATATAACACGTGGTCAGTAAGTGCCGAGTTGACCTGCTTTCCACTGACTAGACCCAGCGTGCCCCACCTTCTACTGCATGGATATATAACACGTGATCAGTAATGTGCCGAGTTGGCTCGCATTCCACTGACTAGCTCCAGCGTGCCCCAGCGTCTACTGCATGGATATATAACACGTGGTCAGTAAAGTGCCGAGTTGACCTGCATTCCACTGACTAGCCGGGCAGCGTGCCCCACCTTCTACTGCATGGATATATAAAACGTGGTCAGTAATGTGCCGAGTTGACCTGCATTCCACTGACTAGCCCCAGCGTGCCTCACCGTCTACTGCATGGATATATAGTAACACGTAGTCAGTAATGTGCCGAGTTGGCCTGCATTCCACTGACTAGCCCCAGCGTGCCCCACCGTCCACTGCATGGATGTATGACACGTGGTCGTAATGTGCCGAGTTGGCCTGCATTCCACTGACTAGCCCCAGCGTGCCCCACCGTCTACTGCATGGATATATAACACGTGGTCAGTAATGTGCCGAGTTGACCTGCATTCCACTGACTAGCCCCAGCGTGCCTCACCGTCTACTGCATGGATATATAGTAACACGTAGTCAGTAATGTGCCGAGTTGGCCTGCATTCCACTGACTAGCCCCAGCGTGCCCCACCGTCCACTGCATGGATGTATGACACGTGGTCGTAATGTGCCGAGTTGGCCTGCATTCCACTGACTAGCCCCAGCGTGCCCCACCGTCTACTGCATGGATATATAACACGTGGTCAGTAATGTGCCGAGTTGGCCTGCATTCCATTGACTAGCCCCAGCGTGCCCCACCGTCTACTGCATGGATATATAACACGTGGTCAGTAATGTGCCGAGTTGGCCTGCATTCCACTGACTAGCCCCAGCGTGCCCCACCGTCTACTGCATGGATATATAACACGTGGTCAGTAATGTGCCGAGTTAGCCTGCATTCCACTGACTAGCCCCAGCGTGCCCCACCGTCCACTGCATGGATGTATAACACGTGGTATTAATGTGCCGAGTTGGCCTGCATTCCACTGACTAGCCCCAGCGTGCCCCACCGTCTACTGCATGGATATATAACACGTGGTCAGTAATGTACCGAGTTGGCCTGCATTCCACTGACTAGCCCCAGCGTGCCCCACCGTCTACTGCATGGATATATAACACGTGGTCAGTAAGTGCCGAGTTGACCTGCATTCCACTGACTAGACCCAGCGTGCCCCACCTTCTACTGCATGGATATATAACACGTGATCAGTAATGTGCCGAGTTGGCTCGCATTCCACTGACTAGCCCCAGCGTGCCCCAGCGTCTACTGCATGGATATATAACACGTGGTCAGTTATGTGCCGAGTTGGCCTGCATTCCACTGACTAGCCCCAGCGTGCCTCACAGTCTACTACATAGATATATAACACGTGGTCAGTAAGTGCCGAGTTGACCTGCATTCCACTGACTAGCCGGGCAGCGTGCCCCACCTTCTACTGCATGGATATAAAAAACGTGGTCAGTAATGTGCCGAGTTAGCCTGCATTCCACTGACTAGCCCCAGCGTGCCCCACCGTCCACTGCATGGATGTATAACACGTGGTATTTATGTGCCGAGTTGGCCTGCATTCCACTGACTAGCCCCAGCGTGCCCCACCGTCTACTGCATGGATATATAACACGTGGTCAGTAATGTACCGAGTTGGCCTGCATTCCACTGACTAGCCCCAGCGTGCCCCACCGTCTACTGCATGGATATATAACACGTGGTCAGTAAGTGCCGAGTTGACCTGCATTCCACTGACTAGACCCAGCGTGCCCCACCTTCTACTGCATGGATATATAACACGTGATCAGTAATGTGCCGAGTTGGCTCGCATTCCACTGACTAGCCCCAGCGTGCCCCAGCGTCTACTGCATGGATATATAACACGTGGTCAGTTATGTGCCGAGTTGGCCTGCATTCCACTGACTAGCCCCAGCGTGCCTCACAGTCTACTACATAGATATATAACACGTGGTCAGTAAGTGCCGAGTTGACCTGCATTCCACTGACTAGCCGGGCAGCGTGCCCCACCTTCTACTGCATGGATATAAAAAACGTGGTCAGTAATGTGCCGAGTTGACCTGCATACCACTGACTAGCCCCAGCGTGCCCCACCGTCTACTGCATGGATATATAGTAACACGTGGTCAGTAATGTGCCGAGTTGGCCTGCATTCCACTGACTAGCCCCAGCGTGCCCCACCGTCCACTGCATGGATGTATAACACGTGGTCGTAATGTGCCGAGTTGGCCTGCATTCCACTGACTAGCCCCAGCGTGCCCCACCGTCTACTGCATGGATATATAACACGTGGTCAGTAATGTGCCGAGTTGGCCTGCATTCCACTGACTAGCCCCAGCGTGCCCCACCGTCTACTGCATGGATATATAACACGTGGTCAGTAATGTGCCGAGTTGGCCTGCATTCCACTGACTAGCCCCAGCGTGCCCCACCGTCTACTGCATGGATATATAACACGTGGTCAGTAATGTCCCGAGTTGGCCTGCATTCCACTGACTAGCCCCAGCGTGCCCCACCGTCCACTGCATGGATGTATAACACGTGGTCGTAATGTGCCGAGTTGGCCTGCATTCCACTGACTAGCCCCAGCGTGCCCCACAGTCTACTGCATGGATATATAACACGTGGTCAGTAATGTGCCGAGTTGGCCTGCATTCCACTGACTAGCCCCAGCGTGCCTCACCGTCTACTGCATGCATATATAACACGTGGTCAGTAATGTGCCGAGTTGGCCTGCATTCCACTGACTAGCCCCAGCGTGCCCCACCGTCCACTGCATGGATGTATAACACGTGGTCGTAATGTGCCGAGTTGGCCTGCATTCCACTGACTAGCCCCAGCGTGCCCCACCGTCTACTGCATGGATATATAACACGTGGTCAGTAATGTGCCGAGTTGGCCTGCATTCCACTGACTAGCCCCAGCGTGCCCCACGGTCTACTGCATGGATATATAACACGTGATCAGTAATGTGCCGAGTTGGCCCGCATTCCACTGACTAGCCCCAGCGTGCCCCACCGTCTACTGCATGGATATATAACACGTGGTCAGTAATGTGCCGAGTTGGCCTGCATTCCACTGACTAGCCCCAGCGTGCCTCACAGTCTACTGCATAGATATATAACACGTGGTCAGTAAGTGCCGAGTTGACACTGACTAGCCGGGCAGCGTGCCCCACCTTCTACTGCATGGATATATAACACGTGGTCAGTAATGTGCCGAGTTGGCCTGCATTCCACTGACTAGCCCCAGCGTGCCCCACCGTCTACTGCATGGATATATAACACGTGGTCAGTAATGTGCCGAGTTGGCCTGCATTCCACTGACTAGCCCCAGCGTGCCCCACCGTCCACTGCATGGATATATAACACGTGGTCGTAATGTGCCGAGATGGCCTGCATTCCACTGACTAGCCCCAGCGTGCCCCACCGTCTACTGCATGGATATATAACACGTGGTCAGTAATGTGCCGAGTTGGCCTGCATTCCACTGACTAGCCCCAGCGTGCCCCACCGTCTACTGCATGGATATATAACACGTGGTCAGTAAGTGCCGAGTTGACCTGCATTCCACTGACTAGACCCAGCGTGCCCCACCTTCTACTGCATGGATATATAACACGTGATCAGTAATGTGCCGAGTTGGCCCGCATTCCACTGACTAGCCCCAGCGTGCCCCACCGTCTACTGCATGGATATATAACACGTGGTCAGTAATGTGCCGAGTTGGCCTGCATTCCACTGACTAGCCCCAGCGTGCCTCACAGTCTACTGCATAGATATATAACACGTGGTCAGTAAGTGCCGAGTTGACCTGCATTCCACTGACTAGCCGGGCAGCGTGCCCCACCTTCTACTGCATGGATATATAACACGTGGTCAGTAATGTGCCGAGTTGGCCTGCATTCCACTGACTAGCCCCAGCGTGCCCCACCGTCTACTGCATGGATATATAACACGTGGTCAGTAATGTGCCGAGTTGGCCTGCATTCCACTGACTAGCCCCAGCGTGCCCCACCGTCTACTGCATGGATATATAACACTTGATCAGTAATGTGCCGAGTTGGCCCGCATTCCACTGACTAGCCCCAGCTTGCCCCACCGTCTACTGCATGGATATATAACACGTGGTCAGTAATGTGCCGAGTTGGCCTGCATTCCACTGACTAGCCCCAGCGTGCCCCACCGTCCACTGCATGGATGTATAACACGTGGTCGTAATGTGCCGAGTTGGCCTGCATTCCACTGACTAGCCCCAGCGTGCCCCACCGTCTACTGCATGGATATATAACACGTGGTCAGTAATGTGCCGAGTTGGCCTGCATTTCACTGACTAGCCCCAGCGTGCCCCACCGTCTACTGCATGGATATATAACACGTGGTCAGTAATGTGCCGAGTTGACCTGCATTCCACTGACTAGCCCCAGCGTGCCTCACAGTCTACTGCATGGATATATAAGTAACACGTGGTCGGGAAAGATGAAGGAAAGTCAAACGCATTCCGTTGTATTCAGGATATATACAAGAATAATGTGCCAAAGTGACCAACAATCCACTTGACTGACAATTGACTACATCGGATAACTCAGAGGTAAAAGGCCCGATGTACACTTTCTCGATTTTACGTTGCACACTTTTGGAATCATATAATCTAGCTTTATCAAATGTCAGTAGTCAACAAATATAATTATATTGAAGAACGAAGAATTAGTTTTTTGAGCTCACTTCAAGAATAATTGAAATAGACATCCACCTCTAAGGATATTAAAATAACAGTTGTGACACTTCTGAACACTTCTGAATGTGACTGTGTCTAATAGATTGTCACAGTTTAAGTAGATGGTCCTTTAACCAATAAACAATGCCACTTACCAGCAACATCCCACATGTTCAGTCAAGATGAGTCGACTGCATTTCTCTTGCAGTTGAAGTCAGTAACTTGAAAGTGAATTTGATATCCTAGTTCATCACTGCATTGCATTTTATAGTGGAGAACAATGCCACTGACATACCGTAGTAGTTGGTAAAGATAACCTAGACATGCTTTTGAAAAAAACTTAACCTAATTTTTCGTTAATTTTCTCATAACGAATGCATCACTTGTTTGATTCTACATTTGAAAATCCATATTTATAAGTCAACTTGTGTATAGACAATTTGCTTCTGTTTGCTTGACATAGTTTTCTCATTCTTGGTAAATGTGGATGCACCAAATTGCATTACTACACACAGCCATGTGACACTACTACACACAAACAAGTAACACTATTACACATAGTCATGTGGCACTACTTCTTCTATTGTGTCTAAGCAATAATTAAAACTTACAATTAACAACTAATTACTAAATATTTTGTCTTTGCCAAAATGTAACCACGTCAATTGCTACTAGCCCTCTCTAAGTCGTCATGCGTGCAGGGGGTGCGATCACATAAAATGATAACTTACTTATCACGGTGTCAAGACCCTAGAAGGCCGTGAATAACATTGAGATGAGAAGCTTGTCACCGTGACAAGATAGTTCTCATTTAATGTAATCCCACCCCAGGGGTGGGATTTTTTCTTCATAAAAGAAAGAAAATGTATTTTCCTCAATATATAAGTGATACATCCCACTTGACCATTTTTACCTCCAATATTTCCGTCCCGATTTTTTTTGCTTGAAATAATTATTGCTGTTGCATTCAAACAAGTCCAGCGTTTGAATTAGCTCAGACTAAATTGTGGGAACCGTAAAAACGCTTAAAAATGGCGCCAAATCAAGGTGTGACGTCAGTGGAATACGTCAGTGACGTCAGTGGAGTCGACATTATTCCAATTGAAGAACGTCGACTTGTAGTCGAGATTATTCCAGTGGAATAATGTCGACTGAGAGTCGACGTTCTTCCAATCGAGGACTGTGTTTTCACGATACTGGAATAAGAGCGACTTTTGAGTCGACGTTCTTCCACTTTATCAACATTTATTTTAAGTGCCAAATCTGGAAGTATGTCGACTCTCAGTCGACGTTATTCCACTGGAATAAGGCAGCGTACGACAGAATGCCAAGATAAGAAGTGTGGCGGTGCCTAGAGAAGAAAGGTGTGGACAGTGGAGTGATACAAAGAATTCAAAGTATGTATAAGAAAAACAGTAGCTGCGTGCAGACGGGAGTGGGAAAAACGGACTGGTTCGAAGTGAGGGAGGGACTGAAGCAAGGGAGTGTATTGTCACCAACATTATTTACAGTGGTAATGGATGAGATGCTGAGAGAGGTCGAGCCGGAGGACCAAGAGGACACCCGCACACTCATATATGCAGACGATGTTCTTGTGTGGGCAGAGACCGAGGAAGAGTTGCAAGAGAAACTCAACAGGTGGGAAGAAGTGACAGCAAAATATGGACTAGAAATCAGTAGAGAAAAAAGCGAAACCATGGTTATGGAAAGGCAACAGAAGACACGGTGCCGGATGCAGATGCGAGGAGAGGAACTTATAGAAAAAGACGAGTTTAAATATCTAGGCAGTGTATTGGCAAAGGATGGAAAGGTGGACAAGGAGATCGAGAGGAGGGTGAGAGCAGCAGAAGTGTTTTACCAGAGTGTAAGGAAGCTACTGTGGAATGAAGATGTGCCCCAGAGGTGTAAGATATTGCTGTACAAAACCTACTATGTACCAATCTTAACATATGCAGCAGTAACGTGGCCAATGGGAGGGAAGGAAGAAATGAAAATGCAGGCTGTGGAAATGAAGTTTCTGAGAAGTGTGGCAGGGGTGACGAAGATGGACAAGGTGAGGAGTGCAAAGATTAGAAAGGACCTAGAAGTGGAGTCTCTTAGATTTAAACTTGGAAAAGAGAGGCTAAGATGGTACGGACATATGAAGAGGATGGGAGAAGAGAGGATACCATATAGAGAGGCAGAGCGTGCAGCCATGGGTGGCAGAAGAAAGGCAGGAAGACCTAGAACTAAATGGATGAACGGAATAGAGGCAGCCGCAGAAGAAAGAGGAGATTGTTGGGGAGTAATTACAACAGAGAAGTGGTGGGAAGACAGAGAGAGATGGAGGGAACTGGTGGCAAGAGAGGAGCCTGAAGAGGAAGAAGAGATTGAAGAAGTGTGGAGTGTCGGACTTGGCAAGTCGGCTCTGAGATCACAAGTGCCCTAGAACATTGGTGGGATCATCCCACCCCCTGACCCGACAGTAGTTGGAAGCAGGGTCGCGATATTTATTTATTTATTATTTAACGTCGACTTCCAGTCGACATTATTCCACTTCATGAAAAGACCCTGTCACACGAGTGAGTCGACATTATTCCAGTCGACATTATTCAGCTTCCCCGGTTGGGGTTCGATCCCTGTCTTGATCGTTCTTGGCCAACATGAAGATAGTTTCCAACAGACAAGCGATGACCACCTCATTTCTACCTCCTAATCGTGCTTTGAGGTGAGAAATGGTTTATTGGTTGGAAATTATCTTCAAGTTGCCTCTTCGGCAAAGAACGATCATGACAGGGATCGAACCTACAGGGCCTGCCAGGTATCTTTGTTTAGAGGTCCTTCTGTTTGGCAGTTTAATTTTGGCAGTTTCACGGAGTGTGTGTGCACCGTTCATTTGGCTGGCGTAGGTCAACCGCCCACCAGATTTCTTAATTAATTTTAGAGTCATATTGTCTCCTCGACAACTTTTTACTCTTTGACGATGCGCCATTAGGGGTAAGGTTTGTTCAAGATGAAGTCAGAGTAGTTAGCCCCCTGCGCCGTGCTGGCTTAACGTCCCGCCCTAAGGACGGTGTCCCGTCGAGACACTGATTTCAGGTGGAGGGAGGTCGTTACACTACACCCAACCTCCCACGTCTCTCTGGCCCAACGGCAGCAACTGGCGAGCGAGAGTGTAATGGTCACCCATCCAAGTACTGACCGTGCTCGATGCTGCAGCATAATCTCGGTGATCTGACGAGAATTGAGGTTCTTATGCACCAGTCGTTTGTTACTTGATTCGTTTATAAGGGTTGTCCCTATGTTATTCAAGGAATGTCTTGGTTGTTGCCATGGCAATATTGTCCAAATAAACTGTTTAAAATTAACAATGTGATAGCATTGAATACCGAACCTAAATGTGTTTGCAAGGCCAGTTGTGCCGACGGTTTGTACCCCAACGGAACAAACCGTCTGCACAACTGCCTTGCATCAAAACGGTTCCGAAAACATCCATGACCCCTAAATGTGTCTATGTTTTGTTTCCAGCTGGCCACTGCTCTGGGGATCAGCAGCGCGGCCCCTCAATGTAACTCGTACGGCTACTACTGTCCGTCGCCCACCACGTTCCAGCTGTGTCCGACGGGCTCTGGGTCGACTCCCGCTGACCTCGTGCAGTCTTGTCCCGGCACGTACCGGTGCGGGAACGGGTGCACGACGAACTGCGTGCCCGCCACGGCGTCGTGCCTCAGCTTCACGTGCACGGCATTGGGGCGCTACCCGGACCCCGACAACTGCTCCAAGTACGTCACGTGCGGACAGAAGGGAGGTGTCTTCACGGCGTATAACTACACGTGCTCGCTCAATCCACAGTGTTTTTATGACGCCAATCAGCAGCTTTGTGTCACTTCTACTGATGTGTGTCTCTCCAGACCAGTGGTTCTCGTGTAGAAATGTTTGGACATAAAATAAGTTTAACATAATTAATAAATAACAATTATTGAACGTTATTTGACGTCACACTGTCGTTTTATTTTATACCTTCATGACAATAATCCTTTGCAAACATTTAGTTGACATTTTTATCACAAGATGGAAGCAAATAAGATGAAAGTAAACAAAAACACACAAGAAACAGCATGATACGCATGAACAGCGCAGCATGAAGATGATAAACAGCATTATTTTGTGCTACGTCAGAAACTGGGTTGCTGGTAGACCTCTCTCCCCGCAAGTGTTGATGGGGGCAGGGACGACGCTAAGGGGGGGCCTGGGGGGGGGGGCCACGGCCCCCCCAAACATTCGCGCGGCCCCCCTTGTGCCCCCCCAAACCAAATGTGGGAAAATAAATATCTTGAAAGTCTATACTTTTCTTCAATTTTTTGCACTGCTCAAATTATCAAATAAAACATCAGCTGACAATGTTTTGCAAATAGGCGACTTTCGTATGCCAGACATAATGAAGTTTCTAAGAAGTATAGCAGGGTTGACAAAAATTGGATAAGATACTGAGCTCAAAAATAAGGAAAGATCTTGCAATGGAGACTCTAAGTTTCAAATTAGGAAAGGAAAGATTGAAATGATTTGGTCGATTGAAAGGGATGGGACAAGAGAGGATACCGAGAAGGAAGGCAGATAGAGCAGCAATGGGAGGGAAAAGAAAGGCAGGGAGACCGCAAACTAAGTGGATGAGTGGAGAGTCTTGGGAAATGGTAAGGGACGAAAAATGGCGGGAGGACAGTTCATAAAAATTAGTGTAGGGATAATTTTTTGAAGGCTTCAGTTTTATTAAATTATTCCCACCAGGCGCTTAGGAAGGGGGGGGGGATGGGGTGAGAATCACCCCTCTGATTCAATACCCCTCCCTATGTACTTATATATTTATGTGTCAAGAAAAAAATGTGCTTAAAAAGTGTTAAAATCGCATAGAAATGCACCAAATTGATGTCTGAAATTCAAAAAATTTCCGGGGCTGTGTGCCCCGGACCTGCATTTTACTGGGGGGCCCTCCCCCAGCCCCCCATTGTCTTCATAGACTCTAGTATCTCCAGCTCAAGTTATTTTACACATTATTCCCTCCCTTGCAAATTTAGTTCCAACGCGCCTGATCCCCACGCCACAATATGAAAATATATATGTGAAAATACGTTTGCCCCCCCTAAAAAGTTTATTGCTCTACCTAGGCCCCCCCTGTATAAAAATCCTAGCGTCGTCCATGGATGGGGGGCGGGGGAGGGGGGCGGGGGTAGAATGGGGTTGCATGCGTACCGCACGACGCTGCTCTCCTCCAAGTGGTAACCCTGGTAAGCTGAGCAAACCCTCTCATCTCAAGATCGGGTATCCAATCCCGGTGGAGAGTGGGGTTAGGGCTAACGAGAGCGGGACAAATGGTCTTTCGAAAAGGGGGTTGGTTGGTCGTGGGGCTAAGAACCCCACCCCGTCAAAACATCGTTGATACTAAACTGAATTCTGGGGGTGGATGTTAGGCCTCCATAGAAGCTCTACTATCTCCTGAAGAACTATAATACATTTCAGAATAAATTTAGCATTGGTAGAGTAGTCCAATTATTATAAACATATACTTGATATGCATATGTCACGTTCCTGATAAGTCTACCATCTCCTGAAGAACTATAATACATTTCAGAATAAATTTAGCATTGGTAGAGTAGTCCAATTATTATAAACATATACTTGATATGCATATGTCACGTTCCTGATAAGCCAAGGTCACGCTCTTGATAAGCCAAGTCACTCTGATCACGTTGATAAAATTGTAAGCGAGTACAGGTTAAAATTATCTTTCGATAGAATGATATTCTGTCATATTCATCTATCATATTATCTATCATACAATCATATTGTTGTGCGAATTTATCAATATTATCATATCTTGGTAATCCAAGGTCACAGTTCTGATAAGCCAGGTTCAATCTAATTCAAGTAGTAACATTAGATTCGTGATGTTTGCAGTTATCTTTCGATTGAATGGTCATAATCATTGTTTCCATGAATTTATAAATACTGTCAAATCTGATAAGCCATGGTCAACCTATTGATAATACAAGGTGACCAAAATTTGTAATTGCATTATATCTGAGTCAAGGGTGAAATTACCTTTGATAGAATGGTCATAAGTATATGTTTTTATTAATATGTTGAATATGATCAAATCTGATAAGCATATATCACGCTCCTGATAAGCTAGGATCAATCAAATTCAAGCAATAACATTAATTTGTGTTAAGGGTGTAATTATCTTTCGATAGAATCGTCACAAGCTATGTTTCGGGGCAACTAAGATAATATGTTACCGAATTAAAATGAAATTCCCAAATTTGGCCACCCCAGCCCAAAAGTTTTCATGATAAGGTACTACTCTTCGAATATGGACACTACTTGATAACATTAGTGTAATTTTGTTCAATAAATATACGCGGAAACTTCTTTAACAATAATTTTCAAATCTGTCTACCCCAAACTTTCCGCCCTCGCCACTCCCAAACGGGGTGACTTCTTGATAGGGATCCGGTCTCAGTTTAATCAGTATTTTTTTCTGAACAAATGAGCCAAAATCCATGCTTCATCACCAAACGCGGAAATGTTAGTCTAATCTGTACAGAGGTTGCTAGATCATAACTTGGTTCTACCTCAAAGCTCTGCGCTCTCGTAAACCGATCATTGAAAATGATTGAAAAGGCTTACTGAACGAGGCGGCAAGAGGACTGTGTGATGCCAGCTATTTTACAAGCGCATTCTCTTGGTACTTTTATGCTAGCATAATACTATGCTTCAACATATCCTGCTAACTCCCTTTTCAATTTATATTTATTTATGGGGACTTTTTCAATGCTCTGCTCCAGTAGTTAAGTTTTAAACGGTCATTTAGGATTGCCATTTTTGTTGCCATGGTAATAAAATCCTATTAACTGTTAAAAAGTTAGCAAGGCATTGAAAACAGGCCATAAAGAATAACTGATGATTAAATTTTAAATTAAGTGCTTCTTCCATGGTCACGATTTTTTTCGCCGCGATGTCGCTTTGCGGCAGGATTTCGCACCCATCGTTTTCTATGAATTGCCGTTGCGGCGCGATATTTTGAGACGAACATAGCGGAATTTTAAGCAATCACAAACAGCACCAAATCGCTCCTATCGGTAGTCGTTTACAACGCATGCGCCAAAAACCACTACCACATCGCAAGTATTGAAGTTGGCTCAACATTCAGCTGCGGTTCGCGTGACGTCACGCGGCGCTGCGATTCGAGCACCGATTGGCTGAGAAGCCAAGATGGCGGCGCGGAATCGCGTTGCGGCGAAAAATCCCAACCATGGATAATCTGTCCAACAGCAAAACGTTTTATTTTATTGAAACAATAAGAAGGACGTCATGGAAACGAAACAGTAACAATAAAATTTAACTGGGATATTTATCTTGAAGCGAGCTGACCTGTATTCACAAGTCTCCACATTTGTATGATCTTTTTGGTCTATCAGTGCGAAGGTTTATCCCATCATATCTACATGACACAGCACAGGTAATACACAAGTAAAAAATATATATCACAATTATTTATAACCTTTTTTCGGTCTTCCTAAATATCCATCAAATTGTAAGTTGATTTTTTAAATTTATTTTTAAACACCTGGATATTATTTGCAATATTTTCATAATTTAAAATGTAAAATTGCTTCAGTCGTCGTAATGTTCAAATTAAAAAAAAAAAAAGATAGGGAAGTAGAGATCTAAAATTTCAAATGTTTTGGGGGAAACCAGATTTTTTCATTGATTTGTTTCTTAGCAACAAAGATGATACCTAAGAATGACATTACTTGTTGCAAAGATGCAAGTATTTTGATTATAGTCAATTGACCAAAAATCAATAATACAATGAATGATAACAATAGGTATCAACATCTTCTATTAAGTACAATGAAAAAAGATGCAACATTCATTGTTTGAACGGAACAAGGTTGGCTGAGTGGTAACGCTCTAAACTTGAATTCCGGAGGCCCAGGTTCGATTCCCGCGGCCGTCCTTCCTGACTGGGGGTTTTTCGTGGTATTCCCTCAGTCGACAGGCAAATGCTGTACCCTACTAATAGGCCATGACCGCCTCCTTCCCACCTTCCATCCTTACCTAATCTTCACCATAATCTCCCAATCATCCTCATAATCATTCATCCGTCGCCATTAGCCTCGCTGCAGAACAGTGCGACGTTTCTCTAAAATTCAAAGGGATTTTATAGAATCAATTGATAAACTATCAATGTTTCAACCATTGCAAATAATGAGCATAATTTGCAGTGCAGTATTTACTTTTTATTCATGTTTAGTGATCATCTTAAAATATATTAATAATATCACTATAAAATAAACTTCAATTAAGTTCACCTAGTTTATTTGAGCAAGTGTAACAAATTCACAAATCAAAATGTCTTGAGTTTCAGTGTTGCGATGCCAGATGTGCAAGAGAATGCGTTGAGAGACGATGATATGGTAAGCAAGGAACAAATTTCATTATTTATTCAGCGGGAGAAAGACATTGCCAATTACATGATCAAAACAATAATGCTCATAACTTATACAAAACAACATTTATCAAAATATAAATAATGAACAAAATGCAATTACTTTTTAGAAACTTCTCGAGCTTTAAACGCAAGTTTTTTTTCAAGCTTTAAATGCGAGCTTTGCGAGCTTTTGTGAGCTTTGCCTTTAACGAGAATATTCCAATCTAAAAACAATAAAGGTGGGACGAGCACGGTAGTTCAAAGTGTTTTTGAGTTTTGTATCAATACTAACAGAATTTAAATAAACAAATTGATAGCGACCATTTCAAGCTCACTATATGGCATTATTTAGTATCGTAAGCTTGAATTGGTCGCTAGTATGTGTCTTAATTTTTTGATTCTTGTTATAAATTCAGATTTCAAATGACATGACTGATGGTAGCCTGATGAAATTTATTGAAAAATAGATGAAATATATTTCTGTGTTCTACAACATATTAAAGGTTTGTGTCAAGTCAACCCATTGTTACTCTTAACATATCACCAAACCTATGATCTGAATTTATAATAAGAATTCAAAACATTAAAACGTCTACATGTGACCCCCAATTCAAGCATACAATACAAAATAATGACACGTAGTAGTCATGAAATGGTCGCTATACTTGATTTCTTTAAATTCTGATAGTGTGAATACAAAACTTAAATAAACACTTTGAACAACCGTGCGGCAGTACCAACATTTTCAAATAAATAAATAACTATCTTTACCAAAGACACTTAATTACTCAAGATATTGGTAAATAAAAGCATAATTGTTGGTACTGACATGACACCTGTTGCCACTTTACTTGAAACTCTCAACAGGTGGCATAAAATTAGTATCCATGGTGCTTAGTCAAATTTAATGTCTTTGGTATAAAGGTTTCTTTTAATTCTTAAACAATTTGAAAAATGCTTAAAGAATGTAAATTGATTGAAGAATGTAAGTTCTCAGATATTGCCATGTTTGATTTTCTGGGAAGAAAAGTAGTAATCCGGAATACAAATTAATTCCTTTTAGATATTTTACATTTAGAGGATTTCAAATTTAAACACCTTTGCGTTCGGAAATGTTATCTATGGAAACCTTCCTTCTGGTCAATTGTCATTCAACAAAGCTGTAGATTGTTGTTGAACAATGTATTATTATAATTCTACATGTGGTAGTATATTATTCAGGCCAATATAATCACACTTCCTAACAATTACATTCCATGCATTAATTCAGAGAAACCAAAGAGTTTTCGAAGAGTGAATGACTAACTGAAATTATCTTGATAGTGGACTGACGATGCTGCCCTCAACGCTGGAGAGCTCAACGCGAGTGATATAGCTCCCAGAATGAGCGATCTCACGAGGCTTCTTCATATTGATGAGGATTGGGACCACGCTACCACGAATGGTAGCGATCTACCACGGGTGAGATCTACCACGCTAACGCGTCGCATGTTGACGGAAGATGCTGCTGCCCTCAACGCTGGAGAGCTCAACGCGGGGGACGTAGCTACCAGAATGAGCGATCACACGAGGATGCTTCATATTGACGAGGATTGGGACCACGCTACCACGAATGGTAGCGATCTACCACGGGTGGGATCTACCACGCTAACGCGTCGAATGTTGACGGAAGATGCTGCTGCCCTCAACGCTGGAGAGCTCAACGCGAATGACCTAGCTCCTAGCGTGAACAATCTCACGAGGATTCTTCATATTGATGAGGATTGGGACCTTCCTACGTCTACCACGCTGGGAAGCGAATTAGAAGAAGAGGAATTCGGTGAAGTCGATCTTCAAGCGGTCATCCCTCACCCATCGTTGGAGGAAGATGATGTGAATGACGGCGAGGCATGTGGAAACCTGGTAAGAGTAAAGCGCCTCCTCGTTCAGGAGTTAACATTAGATCGCAAATAGGGTCAGACTTTCAATACTCTCCTAAACTTTATACAGTTGATTAGCACTACATTGGCCTGGCAACAACCAATGGCATTCCTTGAGTTGTAACTGGGGTTGCAGGGAGCTTATAGGACGAAGAAGATAAAGCGATCAGAGAATTAGTATAGCTGTAACTTTGAGGTATACCTAGTAGAGTAGGCCAATAGTCCATTTCAATGATTCTTAAGATGAGGTCACTAGAACCAGTAATCTGCCAATGACATCACCATTTGGTGATAAGTCATTGTAGTAAATACTTCAATAAAACTGTTTTTTGACATCAGCAAATGGCAAGTCATGATCTTGATTACAATCATTCCAAAAGTGTGCAAAACCTGATGGAGAGAATGGCCATCTACTTCTGATCTTTTATGCCATTTATCTGAGTGATAGTTATGTGTAAAATAAGGTTGCTTCAAATAAGAGTTCTATAGATTGATGCAAATGAAACAGATTGCAGTGTATAGCTGAGACGTATCAACTCGAGAAACAGACCCGAAACACATTAACTTTCCAAACTGTGATGGCGACACTTGAACCATCACGAATATGGCGGACAAATTGCCGTCGCTTCTTTGAAATGTTCTAATTACTAATTAGAAATAGACTTTTAAAATATCTCTCTCGCTGATGACAATTTACGTCCTGTGTCTGCAATTTGCAAATCTTGGAAATGATTCTTTGAAACGAATATCTTTACAAGTCAAAGTTTACACAAATGACGAAATAAGCAAAATTAAAGAAAAAGTAACTCAAAAGTAACGAAATCACATTTCCAAACAATAATTAAATTCCACCCATTGATTCAGGTTGATTCAGGCGAATTGATTGCCCCAAACCGGCGGTTGTGGAGCGATGAAGTCGAAGAGGAATTCGGCGAAGTCGATCTTCAAATTGTTCCCCAACATCCTTGTTTGGAGGAAGTTAATGTGCAGGATGGGGAGGCCGGTGGAAGCCAGGTAAGAGTAAAGCGCCTCCTCGTTCAGGAGTTAACATTTCATCGCGAATAGGATCATACTTTCAATACTCTCCTAAACTGTATACAGTTGATTAGGACTACATTGGCCTGACAACAACCAAGGACATTTCTTGAATGACCGTTTAAATTCAACTGCTGGTTTAGAAGTGTATTGAAATATCGAACATATATAATAAGGTACAGAAGAAGTCATTTGTATTGGTCAAGAGGGCTAGTGTGACTGGAGTTGCAGGGAGCTTATAGGACGAAGTAGATAAAGCGATCAGAGAATTAGTATAGCTGTAGCTCTGAGGTGTACCTAGTAGAGTAGGCCAAAAGTCTATTTCAATGATTCTTGAGGTGAGCTCACTAACCAGTAATCTGCCAAAACATTCAATCATTTTCGTAATAGTGATAAGTGATTGTAGTATATACTTCAATAAAACTGTTTTTTGACATCAGCAAATGGCAGTTCATCGATCTATGATTACATAATTCCAAAAACGTGCAATGCTTAATCGAGATAATAATGACAACTACTTCTGATGTTTTATGCCATTTAGCTGATAGATATGACGTGTAAAATAAGGTTGCTGCAAATAAGAGTATACTGAGTTTCAATAAATTAATAAGACGATGATAAGCAATGCTAGGTGCTATTTTTCTAAATCAATCATTATTCTATTATGTGTTTTATTTCATCTGAAATGAAACATCGAGTATCTTTGCTGCTAAAAACACAAAAAAGGTGACGACAGAGTAACCATTTTTGTTGTAGCTTCAAACCTTCGTATAACTAGTTTTTACGATCGAGAAAACCACTAATTACCTACTGTATAAAGTAAAATAAAAACAAGTTACAATCCTCAAGTTTGTCTTCTATTTCGTGATCATTAAGACTTAATTTGATTCATTTCAATAAAGTTTCCCTTCACTCAATTTCTTCTCCAATTGATCTTAAAGACGCGCCAAAAGATCACAGAAATCATCACTCTTAGGTCACTTACGTCAATTTATAAAATCGTGATAAATAAGACAATAATAAGTTCTCCTTATGCCAGTCTTATATAAAGTTTCGTGCTATTTTGTAATATCAAATAATATAAAAAAGTCAGACTAAAGTTATATTTCAAAGATCATTGCGACCGACCAACATCTATGGTATCAAATATTGTTAGAACCCATTGTTTCTCTTAACATATCACCAAACCTATGATCTGAATTTATAATAAGAATTCAAAACATTAAAACGTCTACATGTGACCCCCAATTCAAGCATACAATACAAAATAATGACACGTAGTAGTCTATGAAATGGTCGCTATACTTGATTTCTTTAAATTCTGATAGTGTGAATACAAAACTTAAATAAACACTTTGAACAACCGTGCGGCAGTACCAACATTTTCAAATAAATAAATAACTATCTTTACCAAAGACACTTACCTAATTACTAATGATATGCTATTTTGTAATATCAAATAATATAAAAAAGTCAGACTAAAGTTATATTTCAAAGATCATTGCGACCGACCAACATCTATGGTATCAAATATTGTTAGAACGTACACTTGACACAACTAGAAGCGGTATTTGAACGAAACGGATTAGCTGCTTGTCAGGTTCCTTGACAATCAAGATATTCAATAAAATCAGAGCTGATCACCTTCTAGAGTTAGATGAAGAGTTAGCATACCGGATGATGCCATCGTATCTTTTCCAGCCTATCCGATTCTTTCGAACACCGTTTTTACTTTGGCCACGTGTTCATAGTTTGGTTTGATTAAAACAAGCAAGCAATTTTCAAACCGTGCTGGTTTCGCCACAGCGATAGAACTGCATATTGTATTGTGACTTGATTGTGAGCAGAGTCTATAGAGAGATCGCCAACTCACATCATGTGTAATATATTGCATACGTAACACATGCTCGCTTATCAAGGCGTCATGTAAGCGAGATCTTTATACATGTACTTATATTACAGAAAGGTGACACGGACGTTGTTGTAGCGCCACAAATGTCTCTGCATGACCAATGGGTAAGTTACTTATTTTAATTTACCAACCTTGTGTTAGTTTCAATATATGAAAAATAGGAATTATGTAGAAATATTGATACGTTTCAAATAAAATAATCTGCTGAGATCGTACAGCAGTTACACCTAATATTATGTTGCACGCAATGTTAAGTCTATCTACTTTCTAACTTTATAGCAAGTCTGTTCAATCATTTTGTAATTTCTGAATGGCTTTGGTTGAGACTTTTATCCATCCGATAACTTCTGGAGTATAAGCTTTGGAGAACTTAAAAGTTATGACATTATTCAAAATATTACTTTTGGGTGAATGAAACCGTAGGCAATCGAGACATTCCTAGGTCTGTGATTGGCTAGAAATGTGCTCCAAGTCAGAGAATACATGTGTTTTATTAAGTTAGTGCAAATGAAACATCCCAATTGAGAGGTCACTGCATCAAAACTATTATAGATAGGATTCTGAAATGTGTACACGTATTCGAAAACATACCACAATTTAATATGAGAAAGTTTCAAACATAACATTCATTTGGGGAAAAAAGTTACAAATGATTGAAATTGCAGTTGAAAAAAAACAGAATTACCTAGACGAAATTAATGTGTTTGTTGAATTGATTTGGAGTTACTTTGTAGGAATTAGGTGAATTTATGTTTATTTATCAATTTCTTAATAAACATCCATTCAAGTTTAATAAACCTAAGCGAATTTGTCTTGGATTTCTTAAGTGAGTAGGTATATGTGTGAATTAATGTCACTTTCGTATAACGGCATTAAGCGGAGTTTAAATTTCCATTTAATCGTTGAAAATTCAGCCCAAATAACTTTTCCCTTCATATTTCTTCTTGGTACCACGTCTCTATAAGATACAGACATGCTTGACTAAATTGAGTCATTTTCATGTAAAATTCTGATCAACGCAAATCTACTTTTGTACAAAACAGGTGAATCTTTTTAACAATCTTCTGGCTCTTGCTAAAACCTAAAACACGCGCTTTTTAAACGCTGGTATAAACGATTTTTCAACGTCCTAATTCAAATGCTGTAATATTTTTGAATTTCTTGAATATATTTGAAAATTGCACATATTAGAAATTTGTTTAATTTTGTTCTATAACATGTGACAGTTTCAGCCTTTTACTTTTTAATTTTTATATTTTTGATGTAGTGACTTCTCAAACAGGGTTTTTTTGCGCCACGGTGTATTCATTTTCCATTTAAGCCTGTTTCTAGTAATTTTTGACAGCTTCGGAGTTCTTGATAAATTAGATTGAAATACTCTTCCTAATCGGGATGACCAGGTAATCATGTTCTTGTTGTTTTCAGTACGATTATAAAGCAGTTGTACCGAACCATGTGCCTGTAGCAGAGGACCTCACCGTCCCATACATCTCGCTGCGCTGCCGAGAAGTAGTAAGTCATATTCAGTGGTGTAGTCGAGGGTCTACGCGGGTATAGGTGTGCCTAAACATTAGTCGATACCTGTGCGTATACCTTTAAAGTGGTGGGGTATACGCTGTATACAGGCGTATACACCTTTTGTCTTATATAAATCACGAATAATTAAACAAAATCGGTGTCACAATAATACGTTCGCAGAGAAAGATAATAAAATCAACTTCTAAAATTCAGCTGAGTTTTGAAAAACTGTTTCTGAGTACTTCGTGTGAAACAGACCATGGGAAAATCAGCTATAACCATAGGTACGCTATAAATAAAAACAAATAACCTCAGCATTAACTATTTGTTAGTTGTTTTCCTTTGGTGAATACTAACAGTTTAATTTTTTGGGGGTCTATTCGAGCGGTCGCTCCACTTAGCCAAGTCGTACTGTGCACACACACTCACACACCATACCGTTTTTTAACACAGTTACGATTTAGCGCTCATGATAGACCAGGTCTGACGGCCCCCGCAACGCTTGCCGCCCGCGACGTTATTTTATGCGGCCCGCTGGCCTTGTCTGGCAATAGGTACGGACACTATAAAACAAAATACCAGAAGAAGCAGACAGATAGCTGGAAATACAGTTTCTACACGCGGGAATAACTAATAAGTAGCAAGCTTTGGGAGAGAAACGCGAAATGTTGACTTTTACAAATGGTGGCATATGTAGGATTTCATGGTTGATAATTTATTTTTATTTTGTTTTTAATTGGGATTGAAAGTATTTCTTACTGTGTCTCAAAATTGCACCCAAATATATGTCTGTGATATCTGAATATCTGAATTTCTTGCTCGCTAAATTTATTTCGAGATCAATATGTTCAACAACCTTGCATTTAACAAGCAAGGGTACAGGTACCTTGCTTTCAAAATAAAAGGAAATATAAAAATCTCTATGTAAACGAGTAAAAATGCACACAATTCAATCAAGTAACATGACATTTTCGGGGCTATGTCCAGGACCCGCATCTCATGTGGAAACATCTTCCGACCCCCATTGTCTTCGTCGAGGTCTTGACGAAGGTCTTGTAGGAAAAAACATACAGCTGTTTGAATTTGGTTGACGAAATTGATCATACGGAGAAAACGTCCATTGGCCGTGACGCTGTTTAATCAAAACTACGCACGATAACAAGCTGAACATTTACAATTTTATTCAAGCCATGATTGTGTAGAAATCGAATCAAAGGAACAAAAGTTATGGTATCTTCATTCTTGAGAATTAGATTCAGCTTAAAAACGTAACATATTGAAGATATTTTCACTTCTGAAATTATCTTGTGAAATAAAACTTGTGATATGAATAGTTAGCTTCTTACTAAATGTTCACAAAGGGGAGTAATAGTTAGTTTCTGTAATAAGTCAAAGATGTACTTGAAAGTCTGACGTTGTGTTGTTTTGTCGTCAGGTCGAAAGCGAAAGCGAGGAAGACGAAGAAGAATGTGCGGATCGTGTCGAAGGCTTTCGCGTAAGTCACTCAAAGCCATGCACTCTATAATGTAATCACTGCCAGCTATTGCTTTGCCCACAAGCAATTGAGGGGAGTGTAAGCCTACAATCTTCTCTTGTTGGATACGAAAACCCCAAACTATTATCCTAGGTCAGGGGTCGGCAACCTGCGGCTCCTTGGTGGTTCTTGAATGGCTCTTTATAATTTAAATTAGGATCTGGGACCGAAAAATATGAAAATTATAAAAAACGCCCTGCGGGGCAATAATTGAATGGTTATTTGATTCAATTTGTTCATTTTAGAGTCCCAGAATTGCTTTTAAATTGTTGAAATTATAAAAAACGCCCTGCGGGAAAACAACGGGGGGGGGGGGGGGGGGGGCTTCGTCGAAATATCAAAATCAACTTGCAATTCAATTTATTATTTTCGGTGTATTATATTTAATTGCCTCTACTGCGGCACCCATTATTATCTAATTTATAAACTTTTGGGAAATTGGCTCCTTCATCAATCACCTCAATCACCAAGAGTGATGATTTCAGACATTTTCACAAGAAGGTGCAAATTAAACCTTTAGGTGGGCACAACAAATTATCCCAAACAGTAATGTTTTATAAGCATCATTATGGACAAGCTCGCTGAAAATAAAAAAGCAGGACAAATATTTCCACAATGACAAAATACACTAAAACAATCGCGGACTGGGTGGAGGGTCGCCTAGCCTTATGCTGTGGTCCAGGGCGCAAAGTCCCGGGAAAATGTTGAATTTCTGGAATAGATTAACAGGGTTTTAAGCATTTCTGATATTCAATTTCAGAAAAACAAAACATGGTCAGTGCAAAACCCCAACAGCAAGGAACCTTTTCCTAAAATGTCGATAGAAGGAACAATATGTTTTATGCAATTAGGTCGGGGCCTTATTCTAGACCTTTTAAATTCCCAATTCTGATGGAATTCGATTCCATGCGATGTTAATCCTTGTGACCGGATTTCATCAGAATGGAATTGGGAAAACGTTCTAGAATAAGCCTCCCGGTTGTACAATGTCCCGACAAAGTTAGCGGCAGGATTTATCGGCTAAAACCATGGCAACAGCCAATGAAACACAGCCATCTAGACCGCTAAAGTCCACTTGAGGCTAAAGTGAACTTTATCTAACTTCGGGACATTGTACAACCGGGCCTTAAACACGGTTTTCACTGATATTTACACAATTTCTATAGGTATGTTTTGTAATTTACTTAATTTTAAAACTCTTGCCCCCCCCCCCCCCCCCCCCCCAACACCCTCATAATGGGTATGCCTGGAATCATCACTGTTCTTCAAAGTGCTCCAGCCTATACACTTACCTATACTATCTGTATGACGTCCAAAGAACCTATACTGTGCACTTACAACACTTTACAAAGTTGGTTTCTATTATGTTGTGTTTGTTACAGTGGCGTGTCGACCAGTACGGACACTCTATGTTCTACTATGATATGTTTTCTCGCCTCATCACCCGAGAAGTTCGCATTCGCATCATGGATTCACTAGATGAAGAAGACGATCCGTCGCCTTCCGTAAGTTCTATTTGTCAAACACGTACAGCTGCTGAGGTACACGGACTTCCATTAGTTGCTTTCCATGTCCATTTGTATAACGCTCGGTGTAACGCGTTGATGAGCGAGCACAGATACGTGCTACATCCCAAGCCAAAAACGTAACACAATACGACACAATACGATTTTCTTTGCAACTTTCCAATCTCCATTGTGTCGTGACTTTTACCTACGTACTTTTTCCAAAAATCTCTTTTGACAACCCAAACTAAACTCTTAAAAATGACAATAAATACTTGACCGATTGGGTTGAAAATGTGTTAAATATGAGATAATCTTGGTCTTGATACCAAGCCAAATTTGAACTTATAACTTATTATAACTTAAACCAATCGCAGGATGAGTTGGGACAATGTAGGACCAATTGATACAATGTAGGTCGCAATGACTTGGGAAAATTTCCAATTGTTCGGACCAACCAATAGATTTTTTTTTTAAATTTGATTAACAGAATAGTAGCGTCTGCAAACAGAAAAGTTGGTCCGAAGCTGTGTGCAAAATTTCAGATCGATCGGTGAAACGGTGCGAATTGTATTACTCCAGGTAGCAGACAAAAAAAGACGGAGGTCCGTGCCAAAAGCGTCAAAATGAGTCGCTCACTCAATGAATGTCAGAATGAGACTGTTTTTATTATCTGATCGTAGAGCACATAAAACACAGAAGACCAAAGAACAAGAAAATGTTTGGTTACACTAAAAGCTATATGCTTATAAATTGGAAAGATAAAATTAAGAAATTATCTTACCAAAATGAAAACAACAACAATAGACAGCAAATGAAAATAATGCTATAAAACACTGTGCACTGTGCACCAATGCATGCGCCAGTAAACTCTAATGTCCTAGGGGGGATTAAGGCCTAGTGGGGAACAAGACCCACTCTTAATATTACAGGGGATTTAAATCAGGCGCCCAACTTATCAACAATTTATCTCCCTTGTAAAGTACCACTAGAATGGTTTGTTGGCAAAGCTTTATATTGATAGTCCAAACGGTTGTGACAGCACATTGAGAAAACTCCGAATGACGCACTTTCGATACCTCTCTTATTGACTACAAAACACTCAAACAAAAACAATTGAGAGAGCAATCATAAGAGTACCGTGGTGACGCTCACTAAGCTCGCTTAGCACACACATTTAAATATGGTCTCTTATTTTCCAGGTATCTGATGAAGTGGGATCCAGCCCAGCTCAAGTAACGTCTATATCATCCAGTCCAAGTAACGACTTAGACAATGAGCAAGAACCACCAGCCGTCATCTGGCAAGAACCACAAGAAGAGCAGCCTTTGTTTATACCAGCCCATGTTGACGCAGAAGTGATCGTCCTCAATGGAAATGATGAAGGATCGCGCATGAATGATGATTCAATTCCGAAAAGTATCAGGCGTCGTGACACGGCCCCAAACCGCTGGAGGCCAAGAGGATCAAGCATTGAGGATATGAATCTCATCGAGAGTTGCCCCGTGGCGGAAAATAATAGGAAGGCCGAGGAGAGTGACGAGGTTTACAAGGAGAGATTGTCCGAGAAGAAGAAGGAAAACAAGAAGTGCAAGAAGCTGTTGGGATGGATTTCACAATGTTTTTGTTGTTTGAAATGTCACAAGTAGTGAAATATTAGGATTAAGATAAGATAATAAAATATTATTCTTTGCAAAAACTGCTCTCTAGTCAATATAGGTACTTATAAAAAAAAACGAATCTAGATACCTACTAAAACAACGATACCCTAATATATTAGAATTACGTTGATTGCAACTCAATTTTAACCATTTTGGAACGTTTCTGACATGATCTGTCTATTTTTAAGTTTTTTTTCACATATTTTTTAAAAATGCTTCACACATTGTATTAATATTATGTATCCCCATAAAAAAAAACACTCAGTGTAAAATACCAGCCAAGTCTTTACAACTTTAAAAACAATATAAGAAATCTAAAAATTCTGCACTGTAAAGTAGTGATATCCACCAGCCAAGTCTTTACAACTTTAAAAACAATATAAGAAATCTAAAAATTCTGCACTGTAAAGTAGTGATATCAAAAAATGGGCCAAGTTAAAACTTAATTTTAAAAACCAAAATATACTTGGCGCATCGTGCATATACCTAGATAGTTTAGAAATAAGCATAATCTACACCAAGAGATGCCCAAAAAAAGGTGCAAAACTTCATTTCGATCGAAGAAAAACTCTGACCTGTATAACCTCAGTAGCAGAAAAAAACAGAGGTCCGTGCCAAATGAGCCAAATGGAGAGACGCTCGCTTCGCTCGCTCAATAAATGTTATGTATCATTATAAGGCCTTCTGAATATGTAGTTATTGTGGTAAGAGGTGATAAAAGTCTGATTTTTCATTTTTATTACGTCATTTCCGGTTTCGGTAATAGGGATTTCGATATATTATATCGATATATACATCGATATATATCGAAATAATATATCGATATAACGATATACCTAATGATATAATCACAATGTGATTTCGTATATTATTTTTAAATGAATTATTGTTACAGCTTACTTGGAAGTGAATATACAGATTCGTGCTGACATTTTGACGTTTTGAAAATACAGTTGGATTAATTTCCATTGTCGGACACCCGGACATACACACGGACATACGGACATACGCGACATGCGCATGCATACATGTGCATGAAAAGTGTACAATATGTAAGAGGATATTATTTGAGTTAAATAATGAGATTTTAATTAAAAAAACACACTAAAATGTATTGTCTCCACGGGCGGTGGGAAGAAGTATTCCCACTCAAATTTAGGGGTGGTTTCGATATCACAAAAATCCAAAATGGTTCTAGTTGGTCTTACAATGTGCGATAGACGAGGTTTTCACCAAAAAATGTTGAAAATGTTGGTGCAATGTCGTGCCCGGGAAAGGGTTAAAACCTTTTGTGAATCCAGCCCCAGGCTATAAATACAATATTTATGCCCAAATCTGTCCTACTGTCTCATGGTTTCAGCTTAGAGTCGAGCTTGGGCACAATAAATAATCTGCTTATAAGTTGGTGTTTATGTTGAGAGATCGACTAAAATATTAATTAGTTCCATCGTGAATGGTTCAAAAGTTACGATGATATTTAGAAAATACGAGTATTATAGTTAGTCCGAGCACAATTAGCCAACTCCTGATCTGTTGACCTTTTCTCGAAATCTTGTGAGATAAATAAGAGTGTTTTCTATGAAATAGCCCACTCTCGTTCCAACATGGGTGCTGCCCATCGAGGTAAGACTAACAAGCAGCTTTTGGTTGAGCAATTTGGTTCTGTTCAGTGCGTTGGAGACTATAATGATATTGATAATATAAGGCCCTTTGTTGAACTGTTAAAGTTAACTCTAGAAAAAATAGAAGATTCATTTTTAGAAAAAATATTGATTTCATTATTTACAGTATGTTTTTTTCAAAATGATATGCCTTCAAAAAATATAAGTTTATATATTTTATTTTTCTCAGTTAAAATTTATACAAACAGGTGGATACTTTTGCGCCACCCGGTATTTACAACATATTGGATCGATAGTAGATAATTATTTATACACACACTATTGGCGGAAATTGTGCACTAATTTAATATATTCTTAAAAAATATAAAGTGAAAAGTTCTCGAAATTGCGAAGTTTACGGACCACCTTGGCGAGCTGTGAAAAGCTTCGACTAATCATAGAGATGTATAATGACATCCTGCAAACCAGACAAAAGACTCGTTACAATAATTGTAATGAGTTTTTATCGTTCCTCTCAAACTTTACGTTGTAGTGATTACCTACCCCGTTTACACATCTAAAATTCAAATTGGTTAACTTTGACACCATGTTGGTACTAATACATTTATTTTGATTTTTGAGTTTTCTTGGACTTGGTTATTGAACGAAAATCCAAAATGTCTAATCAAATTTTAATATATTATTAGCCTTTAAATTTAAAGTCGGTAATATTTACGTACTGAATGATCCTCCAAAATAATTTTACATTGATTGTGTATTTCTAAAATTTTCAAGTAATATGCAAAATAAAATATTTAAAAACGTCAAGTGTAGAGATCGATGTTTTTTGTTTTCACTGTGTTCTAATCTTGCGCATGGGACGGCTTCTATTGATTTCCTAGCAGCGCCTGCAGCGGCAGAGCTTGTAACTAACTCCATACAGCGAGCTGTTCATCCCTTGCACTGGCTCTGTCAGTTCTTTACACTGCATTCATCATGCCACCAATACGAATAGTTTTAAACACCCTTCTTGCTTTACCAGGTAAGAGCTCTTGCATTATTAATATTCTGTGTCCAATTCACTGAACCTCTGACCATATGGTCATGCATTTCCTGGTGTAATGGAGGGAATTCCACCACACTCAAGAGTCAAGAAACACTACGACAAATTAATGATAAATGTCGTTAATGTCCATTTCATTACTGCTGACAATTGTGACCATATTCTTCATAGATACAAAAAAAATTACTTTTTAAAATATATTTGTTATGAAGATGTTATGCCAAGTTTGTAATTTCTATGTAACATTTGCAATTTAAAAGTTACGTGTTTTATTGAATGATTGTGTCGTGTGGTTTAGTTCTACTGCTCGTCATTGCTGGGTCGAGTGGACAAATAGAAGACACCACAGTCGGAGAGATCGACTCAATTGCGCTGGAAACTGATGAACCAAAAGCAGTGAGTTACGATTTCATACATTCCGGAGAATTTAACTAAATCACCGTATGTGTGCGTTTTGTGCAGAGGCGTCAAAGTCAGTGAGATGAGACTACTCAATATAGGAATTTAGATTACCTACTAAAATATTATTTAATATTTGAGCTGCTCAAATTACTCAAAATTCTTGCGTGAAACACATTCCGTGACGTCCCACATTCTTCTTACATTCCTATTACCAACTGGTCCCTCGTATTTTGTTCTCCTTGCAATTATTCTTTCTTCTCCCTTCTCTGAAAATTCTCAAAATAAAGAATAGACATATTATACTTATTTATTATCCATGCCGTCAGATAGAGAAAGGGACTAGTGTGGCACACAAAATACATAACTGCAGCTCAGTGATACCTTCACACTGTTCCTTTAATATTAAAACGCATTCTTTTTATCTCTTGGGATAAAGTGGCTATAAATAAAATGGCTATGGCTATACAATTGTTTTATATAGATTTTCTCTAGAACTTATAAAGACATTTATTGGGTAGGTGAATAGTAGGTGGTAGGTGGATTGTATGTAGGTGGTGACCTAACGAAAGGTCAATTTAATTTTGTCGATATCACATTTGGTGGCGGACGTGAGATAATATAATGGGATAATAATATTATTTCAATCAACAAAGTGAATAAATATTTGTTCGTTCATTTTCACCCACTCATGTATGAAGTATAAGTATAAATGAATTTATAATAAGCATTCCACAAAGACGGTATGGAGTCAGATGTTTTTCAATCTCAGTTTATGTTCTTCATAAAACAAACACACGCTCAACTGTAGCCTGATTTTAATGAAACAATATGATCTTTCTTTTAGGAAACGCCTGCTGTTGAAGATTTAAAGACCGAGGGAACGACGACTGTAGGTAAGTCTATCATACAGGAACTTCTTTATCAACATCACATTACATTTGGTGGCAGATGTGGGATTTTCAGAATTATACATTAATAGTCGTTTATTTGTCTCTGAAATCATTGAATATATAACTGAAAGAGGGAATAGCTGAAAACATTAGTCATCGGAAAAGTGAATGAATACTTAAGGGGAAGGATCACCAATTGTGACCTCCGCCATTTTCGGGATAGTAACCGGCACGATGAAAAGAGGCAATATGTTGAAGCGAAATATACGTAGAGAATTAACAGATATTTGTGATTGATGACTACATTTTGATGTTCTAAAGGTTGAATTTATTTTGTCAATATAAATGCAGTGAATTTCAAAATTTATAACAAAAATTACGGTTTTGATGATAATCCATCCTCTTAATTTGAATATATTAATCAATCTTCAACCCAGCTAATGACAGTGATATATTGCGGCAAATAATAACATTTCTGTTCTATTTGCTAGAAATAACGACGCCGGCGCCTTTCCAGTCGTCGACGTCGTTGTACAAATTGCGGGCGGCAAACGACGCCGTCTGCATTCTCCTGCAAGTTGACGCCTTGCTGACTTTCAAGTACATCACCAAGCTCGGAGTTGAAGAGGTCAGTCTGGTTTATACATTAACAATATCTCCATAGGACTGCTAGTGTTTGATTTTTGGGGATTAGTAATATTCAGTTTTTCTTAAAACTATTGTTATGTTATTGTTGAAGAGAAGGGTTTCGGAGGTAAAACCCCAGAAAAAAGTACTCTAGTTCTCTTGATTTAGTGTAAATTTGAGACATGAAATGTTTTGGACACATACATCTTGATGTATGTATAGTAAAGGAAACTAGATGGTTAAACTCTATGTATCTTTGCTCCATATAAAAACATGTTTATGATATGGGTCATAGAGAGACAGAGTATGAACCGTCTAGTTTCCCTGACTGTACATCTACATGTTTTAGATTCGTAATTCCAAGACATTTCATCCCAAAATTTAATAACGTTGAAGCTGCTGGTGGAGCACTAGGCTTAGAAGATACAAATGAAATAGAGTACCCACGCTGTAGGTACTTAGATTTCATCAAAAGGGGTTGAAACACAACGCATACGGTTAAATCTCACAGGTGAGTCCCGGCAGTTTCCCAATCCGGACGATTTCTTTAAATTTTAACCCTTTTTGAAATAATGTTGTCTGCTAAACTGATAATGTGTTATTAACTCATTTGTGGAGGTTGACACATTACTCCCCCCTCCCCCCCCCCCCCCCCCCCCCCCCCCCCCCCACTTGCCACGCTGGAATGTTAGAGATTCAAATCATTAGCATTGGCAGCATAAGAAGATAATGCTTTTTCCTTGTGGTGGATTGAGGGAAGTATCTTCTTTTATTTATAGTTTCGTCTTGTCTATGTGTTCCTAGGAGGCTGATGCCTACACGCCTGATCAATTGTCTACCAGCGGCACTTGCAATGAGGACGACGCGTCACTCAACCTCAAGTGGCTGTCCTATAACTTGCGCTGGGAGTTCGCCAAGGTCAGTGCCGTCAAGTAGAGCTCGCAGGGTCAAGTAGAGCTCGCAGTGTCAAGTAGAGCTCAGAGAGTCAAGAAAAGCAGACGGAGACACTGAAGAAGTGTTACTGTAGTACCTACTAGGATTAGTGAGCACCGATACTTGCAACACCTCATACTGAAACTTCATAGAAAACAATAAAAGCATATTAAGACGAACAACTAATCAATATTAAATAGCTATAATATTTATTGCAACTTTGAAAGCCATACACTCTGGAGGAATAACAGAACCGATCATATTTTGCAGTGATTATGTATTTATGAACATTTCGTAGAAGATTTCGTTGCTGCGATATTTATCAATTTTTCGGTGAAACCAATGGACCGATTATGCTAGAAATCAATAGGTAACCGAACAAGATAGTAATGAATCTGTTGTGAAAACATTGTCCTGATCCGTTACTTCATTTGTCCTAATGTGAAAAGAACAAACAAACAAACAATCAATCAAACAAACAAACGAACGAACAAACAAACAAACAAACAAACAAACAAACAAAAAGAGAGATTTAGGGCCAGGTTTTAATACTCTGCTAAAACAGTAGTTAAGTTTAAACGACCATTCAAGGAATGCCATGGGTTGTTGTTGTAATCTAGTCTTATCAACTGTTCAAAATTAAGTATAGTCCAATATTTTTTCGGATAAAAAATATTGGAAACCATGAAATTTAGATTTTTTATTTGGTTTTATAGATTCTGTGCAAACTAAAGTGACATGTTTTCTTAGAGGTGTAATCAATGAACTACGAACTATTTTGAAGTTGAATGTGATATCGAGGCAGAGTGGGAGGTCACAGGTCCTCTTGCCCACCTCCAGTATACATCTCTGCGTCCGTCTGTCTGTGATAACAGCTAACTGTCCAGAGACTACAGATAGCACAACTCGGACTCGCCCAACATTAGCACTCTCTCGTTCAGCTCATTTGAAAATGTGTTGGGCGTCGCTCGCATTATACGACAGAAACACAAGTAGAAGTTAAAAACATAACGCGGACTGCGAGTTCGATCCGAGTTCAGCATCACTGCGAGTTAAAGGGGTAATTGGGGGGGGGGGGGGGGGGGATTACCTCTTCTGGTGAATACATTTGCTGCTGCTGGTGCAACGGCTGGTGTGTTGGATACCTCGGTTCTCGTTAGATCACCGAGGTTAAGCAACATTGAGCGCGGTCAGCGATTGGATGGGTGACCATTCAACTCTGCCTTGCCAGGTTGCTGCCGTTGGGTCAGAGAGACTGGGGTGTTTGGGGGTCAGTGTGACGACCTCCCTCCACCTGTTATCAGTCTCTCGACGGCGCGGGTTGTGGAGGCTCGTGCTGTGAATATTACACCGTCCTTCGGAAGGGACGTTAAGCCGTTGGTCCCCTTGGTATCTTTCGTCAGGAGTAGGCTACATGCCGGTACCGGGTTTCCTCTCCTCCCTTCTCTATATTACATTCTCACTAGTGGAGCCTGGCTCTGTTGAGAATATAGACTTAATAATAATAATAATTTCCGTTTTAGTTTAACAGATAGTTGTCCCTGGAGGGGTTACATTATATATCACCCTTCTAAAACAATGTGTTTTTCAATCAACGTCACGGGTTTTCAAAATATAAACTAACAGACTGTTTAAGTGGTAATTCCAGTAAGGCATTGGTTGTTGCCATAAAAATCAATATAAATAACCATGTGAACTTGGAGCTTGGATAATGATATTTTACAATTTCCCTTTAAATTGTGTGAAATGTTCTATTTACAATATTATGTAATGGATCAAATTGAAGTTTCATTTTCAATACCTGTTGATGACCCGCCTTGTTTTTCACGTTTATGATTTTCAATTAAATAGGGCATATATTCTGCGAGCTGATTTTTAATTTGATGAACGTTCATCTTGCGTGAATGTATTTCTTCTCCGTCTCACAGCTTCTCTTCTCTTCTCTTGCAGACGCCGGGCGGCGAGCGCTGGTACGTGGACCGGATCCAACTCAGCTATAACACCTCGGAGCCCATCTTCAAGCATCACAGCAAGCCAGGTAAATTTCAGGGCAAATATTGTACGTAGGTGTCAGATGAGACCGATATTTAGCGAAATCAATCCGTTTTGGAAAGTCAAAAAAATATCCGGGATGATCAAAACTGGTTCAAGACGATTCACAGAAAAGGTCTAAACTGAATAACCGTTCAACATAGTAAGCTGAAACTTGGCATGAATAATCATAATACATACAAATGAAGTACCAAAGTCCTTTTCGGCATTTTTATTGCATTTTTTTTTTCTAAAATAAAGTCCGTATGTACCGGATTTTTTGTCTAGAAAACCCACATTTATTGGCGCCAGTGGCCAGGTTAGATATCAAGTTATTGACAAAAAGAAACTTAGTTCCCTCTTCGCCTATTCATAACGAAGACAACGAGCCCACTGGCAAGTCTTTAGAGTGAAAATTGCGGTCTCTCAGATTTTTTTAGTGAGACAGCAATTTTTCTTCAAAAAAATTTCGGGACCAAAATATTGGAGTCGAAAAAGGTCAAGTGGGTTGAAGAATCACTTATAGAATGAGGAAAATACATTATCTTCCTCTTATGTTCAATAGTTTAGCCAATTTCGTGTTTTATATGTTTAGTCACGTGGTACCACTTGAATAGCCTTAATCTATAACGACAACGAAATAGTTTCGGTCTGAAATAATTTCAGATCAATGTTATCCTTATGGTTTGGAAATGATTACATTAACGAAAACAAACTCATTTTGGTATGTAAACTACATACTAAAATGAGTTTGTTTTCGTTATAGAATAAGGGCACTGGCCAGTTCTAAAACATGAGACACACTCGATGAATTTATTTTCGTTTTCCTTCTTTAGTTTGGATTATCTTAGGACGGTACACAAACTATATATTTATTATCAAAATCTCAAAATTTCAGTCTATTTCTGAGATCTTCATCAGGAGAATTGTTCTATAATTCTATAATATTCTTATTCTATAATGAAGGTCGCAGAAAGTGACTGAAATATTGAGTTTGTGCTAATAAATTATATACTTTGTGTTCCGTAATAAGGAAAAATTGGGTTTATCAGGGCGGTTTTAGGCAGTTTGGTGCCCTGTGCCAAGGTAACAATTGCCCCCCCCCCCCCCCCCAAACAAACTTGAGAGACGAAATTCGTCTTATCGAAATTGTCCACGATTACAATGGGGGGTCTGGGGGGAGGACCCCCAGCACAATGCGGGTCCGGGGCGCAAAGCCCCGGAAAAATTTGGGGCTTCTAGATCGCGTTTGACGCCTTTTTAGCATATAATTATACTGATTGGATTACAATAGGCAATAATATAATTTATACATTTCAATGCAGGATTATAAAACTATTACTATATTTTGACGAATTCAACATTGTAAGCTGTTGTTGCCAAGCTCGAGGGGGCGCCCTGTGCGGGGGCACAGGTCGCACACCCCTAAAACCGGCCCTGGGGTTTATTTTTGATGAGACACACTGTCAAGTTACTCTCCGCTTTTTCGTTCATGACCTAATAGCAGAGAGGCAAGTATGGTCACCGGACTGCTGTCAGCCAATAAGAAAGTTGCTATTCACTCAGCTCTCTGATTTTACTTGACAGTATATCCGTGCTTTTAGGCTAGTAGGCGAGTTTGCCTACGACTCCTTTCCTTCAATCAATATTCTTGCATCGTATACCTCTGGCCTGAAGAGAAAAGCCAAGTTCATTACTTCGCAGTCCAGACTCGAAGCAACCCGCATTGCATAGAGGGCAGTTGTGTTGCCTATCCTCCAGCAAAGAGGTCACTCAGTTGTTATCTAGGGTGCATACCGTATTTGGATCAGAACGCCCAGTTTCCCTATCCTTTAAACATTGTGACGTAATCACCTGGGCGTGACCTTGAGCCGAATCTAGTCGAATGAATGAAAATACAGGCATCCATGTTGGATCAGAAATCCGACCTCTTGAGTTAGGGCATTATGAGTACTGGTTTCAGCTCGTTTGTTGACGCGGCAAGTTTGATTTAACCCGTAAACCCTATGGTGACGTCAACGCCCAGCCCACACACCTGACATGATCTCTCTCACCTACCCTCTAGTTGATCTCTAATGCAGGAGGGTGGTCAACACAACTGACATCTGTGTATTGCAGGAAGCGTGCCAATGTGAGCTCATGGGGACCCCTGGCCGGCTTCTTTTGAAGCTCACTGTACTGTACATTCATTGCATCTCTAAAATCAATTCACTTTAAAACCTAGTTTACACGGTTCAATGTCTCATTCAATTCATTGAAGGTCATCATTCTTATGGACTGGTGAATGGATTTTAACTCACGAAGTAACTCTTCTTCTCCACTTCGCCTGATTATATGTTCTTGTTAACCTCACTAATGAACTGCTCTTGACGCGGTGGTGGGGCTTAAGAGGCCGCCTCACATTACGAGTTGGTCCCAACTAAGTGCAGTCCAGGGTCGACCTAGTCCCATGCCTCCCCAAATTTGCGGACTCCTCGGGCCGGCCTCCCCCTCGAGATGGTGATCCCCCTGAAATCGGGTACTACCGGCCCGAAGCCTCTCCCCCTTCCGGGCTGTCACCAAATCTGAACTAGCTTTCCTACCAGTTTCAGACTCCCCCGGATCGGGCCCGTTAGGTCGATCCCTCCCCATGTCCCCCATTTATTATCAATTTATCAACAAAGTTAAAAGTAAAAATTAATGAGAGCAATATAACCTCCTCGTTGACGCGCCGTTAAACCATAATAATCTAATCTATTCTTGTTATATCTTGTATATTTGTCATCAGGTCGCTTTGTCATGTTATCCACGTCCCGACAGCACAGCGCCATGTTGTTCCCCACGCCGGTGGGCAAGTCTTTCGCATGCGCAGAAGAGACGTCCGTGGTGGTCAAGGAGGGCAAGTCGGGAAGTGCGACAGCGACCATTCTACTCAGAGATCTGAGAGTACAGCCGTTCATCTTTAAGAACGACCAATTCGGTCCAGGTCAGTTACACTCATAAAACACTAATGTACCTATGGTAGGTGACAGGCAAAGATGAACCCTGTTTAGCATTACCAGGATTAGGCCGGCCCATGCTAGCGCGGGTTCATCTTTGCCTGTCACACCTTAGAACCAATATTCAAATTTGAAATGTAAATGTAAATAAAATTTGGCCATCCTTTCAAAACGAAACACTGGCAGGCAGTGATGATTACATACATTTTCACAAGATGGAGCAAACCAAATTTAAACTATTCAAGGGGGGCCTTAATGGATCCAAGAGGGGGCTTCCCCCCCCCCCCTTCCTTGGGTATGCCTGGAACCATCACTGCTGGTAGGTCTGAATGACTGTTCTTATGTGCGCCATTAGTCTCGCTGCAGAACAGTGCGACGTTAAGCCCCAGACAAAAAATACTGTTCTTATGTTTTATGCTTTATTTTGTTTAATACAGCTTAGCAGATATCACATTTAAATAGAATAAAATGTAATTCTATATGTACCAAACTGGTAAATAAAATAATAATAATAATTTAAATATAATCGCTGACATAAAATAGACAAACAAAGTAAGGGCCCGTTTTTCAATGCTCTAATAATAAAACCAGCATTGTCATTGGTTGTTCCAATAGAGTCATCATCATAATATGTAACTGATATGTAGGTAGGTATGTACCTAATATGTATGTACTAATATGTCATATGTAGGTATAGTTACCAATACTCTTGATCAAGAAAGTAAAAATGATGGTTTTATTAGCAACATTAGATTATACACAGAAGCTTAATAAGTAATTGCAATGTCCGGTGGTTACTGATAACTATAACTACAAGAATTGTTCGTTTTCACAGAAACTTTCTCTGAGATATTCTTTGATTGAATATATAAGTACTCTAGAGTATATCTCTCTCCCCATAAATGATGTCTACTGTTGCTTGTGGGTTGACTAGAAGATGATAATGATTTTTATTCCGTAGAATACATCTGTTCTCCCGGCGGCCCCGGAGCGTTCCGGAGTGAGACAGCGCCTCTGGCAGTAGGCAGCACCTTCGCCGTCATGGTCCTGGGAACGGTCACCGGCTACGGCGTGTACAGGTACTTCAAGATCAAGAAGGTGGAATATGGAACGATGGAGTAACTGCCAGATGAGATCACAACACGGCCAGGAGATCCCCCCTCCCCTTCGCCTTCAGACGAGTTCTGGAGCATTCCTTCTTAATTCACTTCAAAAAGTATCTTTTGTTGTCCGAAGAAATCATGAATTGTATTGTCTATTTAAGAAGCTTGGGTTTGATGTTAACTATTTGCTAACCATTAAGCCGTTTTTAGGGTGTATTGGGGGATTTTTATGCATTATCAATTTTAAATATACAGGAATTCCCGACTGGTTATTGATATGGAACTAAAAATAGGTGAAATTCAATATTGGAACTCACAATATTGGTGAATTCCCAAATAATTAGAAAGTGCCGATACAGACTTGTGATGTCGCTGGAATACTGAAGGTCGTCATCTTGGAGTTTAGTCTCGAGTGTCACAACAGCTAACCCTTAACATCATCCATCACTATTAGCCAAGTTGCAGAACAGAGCGACGTTGAACTCCACTAATGCCAACACGCGTGACGATGCCAGCTTGAAAGTGCAACGATGCGTTTTCGACAGATAAAACAATCTAGTCATTGTCGAGTAGCTTGGCACTCAGAGTTATGAAATATATTCAATGTTGATAACCACACGGCAATTCCTGTGCCGTTTTGATTGTGACATTTAAATGGACTAAGGTCCGTCCATTAATAATGTCACACCGGGCCGAATTGACTCCACTCTCTCCTCCTCCTCATCATCCTCTTCCTCCTCATCCTCCTCCTCCTCCTCCTCCTCCTCCTCCTCCTCCTCCTCCTCCTCCTCCTCCTCCTCCTCCTCCTCCTTCTCCTCCTCCTCCTCCTCCTCCTCAAAGTTTCCACAAGATCCTACAACAGCATGGATACCGCATGTAGAAGTTTCGTCAAATATTTCCTTTCACTATTCATCAATGAAAAAACTTTTTCAAAACTTTTTTCAACTATTCATCAAAATGTTAAGAAGAGTGTTAGCGAAACGCAGCCACATGAAGACATTTAACCATATTTAACTGAGAAGAACGATTAAAAAAACGATTTGCTGAGGTTTATTCCTTTCACACTTTCACTCTGTTACTCTGGTTTATAATGTTCGAAATATTAGAAAATGTAGAAAAACATTTTGTTACTTTGCCATTTTATTCACATTGCTATCATTTCTAGTTGCTAAACGGTATCTATGAAGCAAATATGAAGCAAAACTGAAGAAATATTCATATCTACACTGATTCACTCCCCGCTAAAGTGGATCAAGTACCTAAATAAAACATAAAACAGAGCGGATTATTACTCTAGTTTCATTCTCATGCTTGAAAATGTTGTAATTTTGTAAATATAAATGTGCACCTGATACATTATGGCACTAGTGCTTACCCTGGTGTAAAATCATCTCATCTTCAGCACACTCTTCTACTGCGCACAATCGACAACAACTTCTGCGCAGTGATGGTTCATAGAATGCCGATCATGTATCCCGTTGAACCATCATCTCGGTCTCGGCAGTAAATACTACGCATGTTTTCATTTCGCACGCAAAGCAATAAATAAGTGTCAGCATTCATACTTACATAGGTACTTACTTACTTCCGTGCAGTGCTCTTGGAGCACAATTACGAAAAAACGTGAAGTCCTCTGGAATTTCTTATCAAAGTTAATTTTATTGAAATGCTTTTCCTTCCGCCATATTCGTTACACAAATATGACAAAAACTGAAAAATGGAGAGTTTTTCTCTGCGACAATACATCCCCCCAGAAAAATGCACTTGTACAGTGGATCGTGAGCCAATTAAGTATTTAAATATACCACCTCACATAGTTATACCATGGCGAGACACTATTGTTTGATTAAAAAAGAACAGGCTGTCTTTAATAATGGGGCGTCACTTTTTCTTACGTAATGTATTGTAGAAGAAAAGTCAAATTTAAGTAAAGAATGTCAATAATTTTCAGTAATTTTTTATACCAAAATGTTCACATTTCATTTCATTTAGAGTCTCACGAATTATTTCACTGTGATCTTGTACCTAAATTTAAAACAAATAACTTTGGCAAGAAATCGAGTGTTATTGCATTGTGTCCTGATATTCTACTTCAATCAAACTGCACCTATATCCATGTCAATCTGTATCCTACTGCAACATTTCACTAGATATTTAGCTCTAGCACACTCTCTGTATGTCTTCCAACATTATGAAATATATTATAGGTAGGTATGTTAGATTCGGTATGAAATATATCATGTACGTATTTAATCGAACTGAAGCGAATGCAATGTAAATTAGGAAATGTTAGCCTTTGTTACGGGAGTGAAATTAATTAATTTATTGTTGAATGAAGATGATATCATATTATATTACAAGTATAATAAATATTAAGTGTATATTATCTACTGTAGTATTCATTTTCTCTTCCTATACCATTATTGAGCGAGCGAAGCGAGCGTCTCCTTTTGACTCTGTTGACACGGACCTCTGTTTTTTTGTTTTTGTTTTTGTTTTTGGCTGTTGACTGGAGCAATAGAAGTCGCACCATTTCACCGATCGATCTGAAATTTTGCACACATGTAGAGACAACCTTCTCTGTTTGCTGACCCCAATTTTTTTTTGAAATCCATTAATTGGTTAAAATTTAAATAAACATCTCCTGATAGGCTGAAAAATGAAAATGGTCTTCGATAAATGTGATCAAACTCATATTTTGCATGGTCTTTAAGACCAACATTGCCTCTTATTTCGCAAATTTTCAGACAAATCCTCCCATTGGTTAAAATTTAAAAAAATATTTCATTTGATTATTGAAATTTAAACTATAACCGTTTGACCGATCAACTTAAAACTTTGCATGGTAATTGGGACCAACATTATCTGTACTTTTAACAATTTTCAGACTAATCTGTGTTTAATTCCAAAAGTTATTGACAGTTTAGGGACATTTTGCGTTTGGCTGTCAAATTTCTCGAATTTCATATTTCACGGCATCTTCGAATCTTCAGTCCAAGGTAGTCAGAAGTCAGAACAGAAACTTTCAAACATATATGAAACTGATATGACCGTTCAACAGATCGATCTAATATTGTGTTCACACACTTATATCATATGAGTGGTCCCAGGTATATTTTTTGAACAAGATCCTGTGATTTTTGAAAATTAACAAGGAACCGTTCAATCATAAAGGTTCAATCGATCAACTTAAAACTTTGCATGGTTATTGGGACCAATATTTTAGGAATTGTTGGAGATTTTCATACAAGTCTGTGACGAAGTTCAAGAATTATTGGCTTTTAAAGGATATTTTCGATAGGTAGACAAAATTTCGGTTAGAGGTGTTGCGCGTATCCGTGCTCGCTCATCAACGCGTGACTCAGAGCGTTTTCTTAGTATCCATCCATAGGTAGATTCTGATCATAATGAAAAAGGAATGAAATGGGAAACCATTATGAGAAAGTGAAAACTTGGTTAAATGGCAGGGGAATTTTAGAAAGCATTGATTATTGAACAAATTATATAATTTCGATAATTACTTTATACATCTTCACACTTAACAGAAACAAATTTGATTAGTAGTACATTAGAGAAGAGATTTGTAAAATAATGGAAATGTTCTTATATTAGAAGTAAAATTATGAAGAATTCACAAAAAATGAATGAATTTAGATAGTCTGATGCTGATAATCATCAAAATTAAATAGTGACAATGGTATAACGAGTGGCAGCATGTAAGTACATGATACAATTATTATACATTCTGATTAATTATTAACACTGCATTCACATAATTATTTTGCATTGATCTGGCTAGATGACCTGGGGAGTTATTCTAAATTCCCTTCTTGTCGCCTCGTATCAATTGATACGGCGTCACTCCCATGTTAAATAGATAGCAGTGAGACCGTATGAAGTGAAACGAGACGTCAAGGGAATTTAAACCCTGTTCACACTGATAATTCGATCATGATCCAGTTCAATTACAATCGAAATCAAAATGGAGGCAAGATCCAAGTTAAACTTTATAATGCTTGTTACATGCAATTAGAGCATGCATTTGTAAGTTTTCGTTTTTAAAATTCATGATTTCTTTTGTTTGACCTTGAGTTCGATCATGATTCAGATTTTGATTGCGTTCTTACAACTCAATCGAGATTTGGATCATGATCAAGTTCGATTGAGTTCAGTTCACACACATTTTCGATTGCAATCGAGATTTTGGATCATGATCGAATCCTCAGTGTGAACAGGGTATTAAAATAGCCCTACTGGATGGTGTAATACCACTGTTCCTATTTCTAAATTCTAAACGAGTAAAGGTACTTTTCACGGAGCTATAATCTGTGTTTGTGGCAAAACGTTTTCTTTTAAACCAATCTGAAGTCCATGTAGCTCTTTTCTCTGAGTCAAAGTTATGATAATACACAGTTTGGCTCGTACAACAATAAAACACAAAACACAAAGCCGCCCAATGTGAACCTCCATTTAGACTGATTGTTTCGTTTTTTTAAAATAAAATAAAGCAATATTATAAACGTTATTAATTATATGTTCTGAACACTTGACAAAAGATATGGATGAAAATCATGGCAGGCAGACGAACCGCTTCTTCGCCTTAATTAATATTGAATTTGTTTTGTATAAAACTGTCACGTGCTACAATACAATGATACATGTTATGATTCCATTGTAGAGATCTTAGAATGTGTCCTAATGCTAATTTATCTCTTACTTCGTCTTAATTTGATTTCTTGTACTTTAGTATAAAGTAGTAACTGTCTTTCAAATTTTCACAAAATCAAAATCAAAATGTAGGTATACCTAGATAGTAGGTACCTATAACAATTTTCGAATTGCACAATAGTTTTCAATCTTGGTTCTAAGGAACTCCAATGTTTGTACAACAAGAAGTTTCAATCATTTAGTATTTGCCAATAGTGTACAACTCTGAACGTACTAATTATTTAGTGAAAAGATGAATTTCGGTGGCTGTATACTCGTATCATTGTTCTCATAAATCAAATAATGTCAACATGAGAAACTAATGTGCAACAAGTAAGAATGCATAAAGAGTACATAGGTTAAGACACTCGTTATCAATAAGACGAAAAAGACTAAACCAAGATTTAAAACGAAATATATGATAATTTGTGATTTCCTCATCTCTGTCCTTGACAAAAATGATACAAATCTAGTTTGAAATAAGTCATGTAAACAGATACATTTTACAGGTCAGGGCCCTACATTCTAGAACTTCTAAATTGCCAATTCTTATGGAATTCGATTCCATGCACTTTAATCTTTCTGGCCGTGAGCCGGATTCCATCAGAATGGAATTGGGAAAACGTTCTAGAATAGACCTCCAGTTAGAATGAAATGGTTTTTACGAAAACCTCAACATCTAAAACGACAGTATGCAACGTTGCCACATGTTGACCAATATTCGGTGTCAAGTTTCTGTCAACCAACAATAACAAGGAACAAGCACTTCACAAACTTAGTCATTGTCGATGCACATGATCTCAATGGATCCACTACACGGCGAGTTCAGTCTTATTACTTAAAGATTTAATACAATTATTTGGCACATTCTAATACAATAATAATTGTACCTGCTAATGGTAAACGTTGGTACTTTGCACCCACAAAACGATTTGATAATCGCATTGGATTGATTGAAAGTCAGTTTACAAGGAACGTATTCCAGCGAAAAAGAACACGACTTGACGTTCAAGCATGTGACGTCATTGTCATCGCCGTGGATAATGGCGGGAAAGCCGGTGCCGAGTCGTATCCATGGTAACCGTGGTGATAGGCGGGATAGAGCATGTGGTGGGAGGCGACGCTCATGCCGGGCTCGTGTTTCACGCCGCCCACGACGCCCGTCGACGTCGACGTCGAGTAGCACAGAGGTTTCATCTCCAGGTCCAGCATGTTGGCGACGGCGTTGGAGGGTGACGGGGAGAGGAGGCCGTCGTTGCTGTGGCAGATCAAGCCGCCCTCGCTGTGAACAACACACATCATGGTTAGATTTGACATCGTCGTATGATTCGTACGCTGGTGCTGTAAGAGAAGCACTGAATGCTTTCGACTATGTTGAAGGTCGCACTTTTCAACCAAATTATGGCTTTGTAAAGACATATTTACGTATAAATATCATATTCATCTATACACATTTAATATACGATTTCATCAGAAGCATAGATGTTGTTGTACTGAGTCAGGTTTCCCTGCAATCTAGTGAAATGAAAGACGATTTCCTGGGAATGGGGGGGGGGGGGGCTCTTTCAATCACCCAGAAAATAATGGGAAATAACTTAATTCCATGCAGTCTAAAGTCATGGTAAAGGATTTTTTCCCTATAATCCTATCTCTAATCCTTTTTTTAAATCACCTTAAAATGTTAAGAGGGCTGCGTAGTGAGCGTGGCCTTGAAGAGTTTTTTAATCGATTTTTATCAATATCTTTTACCAGTGTAATTGTTAACAAAATAGGGCTTTGTACGAGCATTCAGAACAGTTCACTTAAAATAATTGGAATAAGTTATTAGTTTTATTTTATCCAACAGATGTTTAGTGCCATATTTTTACTAATTTTCGGGCACTAAACATCTGTAGGACAAAGTAAATCTAATAAACCATTACAAGCTATGAAATTATTTTCATTGAACTGTTCTGAATACTCGTACAAAGCCTTATTTTGTTAACAATTACATTGGTAAAAGATATTGATAAAAATCAATTAAAAAACTCTTCAAGGTAAAACTCACTACCCAGCCGTCTTAACTAAATGAACAAATTTGTGTTATACCTATTTTATTTTATGTTCCATACAAATTTACTAACATCGTGATGTGATTGGAATTCAACGTAAATCTGCTCTAACGGCCTTGGAACTGAAGCATCGAGAAGAAAGAAATGAAAATTTAGTAAAATTTTTACAAACATTTCAAGATTATAGAATAAAATTTCCTTAAAATGACAATAACTTTTGATAATAGCTACAGACTAGTCTTCAAATTGGCGAAAATACTTAAAATGTTGGTACCAATGACCATGCGAAGTTTTAAGTTGATCGGTAAATCGGTTCTGTAGGTCAAATTTCAAAAATCACAGGAAATATGGTTTTAAATTTTAACCAATGGGAGGATTTGGCTGAATCTATGTAAGATTGGGGACAATGTTGGTTGCAATGACTTCTAAAAATTTCAAATTGATCGGACCAACCAATCGAAAGATATTTTTTTAAATTTGAACCAATAACAGGACCCCGTTTAAAAACGATCCCAGGGACCGCATAGCTTATACGTTAGTATGTGTGCAAAATATCAGATCGATTGGTTGTGTGGCTTGATCTGGGCTGTGCAGGCAAAAAAATCAAACAAAAAAACACACAGAAAGTGCTATAAAGAGTACCGTGGCGACGCTCGCTGTGCTCGCTCAAAAATTGTTTTTTTTAAGCGAAAGGCTTTTGCCCATCTCTCTTGTTGCATATCTCCGAACCGTACTAGGGAAACGCTCTGTGCAACGCGTTGATGAGCGAGCACGGATACGCGCAACACCTCGAACCGAAATTATGTTTATAATTTCGTCCCAGACTTGTATAAAAGTCTCAAAAAATGCCTAAAGCTTAATTTACACGGAGCAACTTCTTGTTCAACTTCTGTGCCACACTTCTGTGTCACACTTCTGTGCCAAACTTCTGTGCCACACTTCTTGATGGAAATTAGAACATTATAACAGTTGAGTTCAAGTTCCGTGATAAGAAATTGCATAGTGTAAATACAAAATTGTATGAAAAATAGGAATGTGACACAGAAGTTGTTCAAGAAATTGTACCGTGTGAATCAGGCTTAAAATATTGCCCCCAATAACCATGCCAAGTTTTAACTAGGAAAACGCTCTGTGTAACGCGTTGATGAGCGAGCACGGATACGCGCAACACTTCGAACCGAAATTCTGTCTATCGAAAATGTCATATTAAAACTTAAAAGCCAATAATTCTTGAATTTCTTCACAGACAATTGTATACGAAAATCTCAAAAAAATCCTAAAATATTTCCCACCATGCAAAGTTTTAAGTTGATCGATCAAACGGTTCCTTGTTAATTTTAAGAAATCACAGGATCTCGTTCAAAAAATATCCCAGGAACCGCATAGATTACGTTAGTATGTGTGCAAAATTTCCGATCGATTGGTTGTGCGGTTTGACCTGGGCAGTGCAGGCAAAAAAAGTCACACAGAGAAAGTGCCATAAGAGTTTCGTGGTAACGCTCTCTATTCGCTCGCTCAATTATCACCAACGAGGTTGATATCACACACAACACGTAATAAATCATTCATTCAAGAACTCACATGATTTAGTTAGCGAATGGGATACGAATTTACATTTGGGAATGCAAATAAAATGGACGAAGAAAACGACGAGGATTTAGACAACAGCTCTAACTAGCTCGAAGTGTGATCGCTGATGCCATTTGCAGAAACCAACGGTATAAACCTAACTGTCATCATCAGAAGATAATGAGAAACGGAGCGTTAATTTGATGACATTGATGGAATCAGAAACATCCTAAATACACTTGGGCTAAAAATTTAATTGTGGTAAACACGGGCAATGTTACTCTGATTGTTTCTTTTATGTGGATGATATTGGAGTTGGAAACATACTCACACGGTGTGTAAAAACATCACCCAAAGCCTCGACTCATAAAAAATATCACTGATAAGTAGTGATAGTGATATCAAAATTAGGACCAAGTGACTATGTTGATTCAAAAAAATCTAAAAACAAAACATTGCACATCTTGAGTAGGCGGAGAAACAAAACTGATGACGTGTACTGGCGGACATCAAAGACCTATAGATTTTGCCAAGAGTGTTATTTTTAACAATAATATTTTCATAAACGTGTTTATTGGGCGAGCGTAGCGAGCGTCACCACGGTCCTCAGCTTATGGCACTTTCTCTGTGTTTTTTTTGCTTTTTTTTTTACTGCACTGCCCAGGTTAAACCGCTTGAGCAATCGATCTAGAATTTTGCGCACATACTAACGTAATCTATGCGGTCTCTGGGATCGTTTTTGAACGGGATCCTGTGATTGGTTCGAATTTTAGAAAAATTATCTTTCGATTGGTTGGTCCAATCAATTTGAAATTTAGCAAAGTCATTGCAACTAACATTTTACCCAATCATAAAAAGTTTCAGCCAAATCCTTCCATTGGTTCAAATTTGAAACCATTTTTCCGGTGATTTTTGAAATTTAAACTAGAACCGATTGATCGATCAACTTAAAACTTCGCATGGTCATTGGGACCAACATTTAAGGTATTTTTGCCAATTTTCAGTCTAATCTGTAATTTTTTTCAAAAGTTTTGTCATTTTAGTGACATTATATTCCATAATCAAGAAATATTTGTAAAACGTATACTACATTTTCATCCCTGCCTTCCTTAAGCTTCTGCTCCACCAAGACCTGTAGAGCAGCCAAGCAGTCCACAATTTACAAAAACTAGCGCTTATAAAATCGGATGCAGTTCGAAGGCCACATACTCCAATTGGTTTAAGAGGGCTGAGTAGTGAGCGTAGCCTTGAAGAGTTTTTTAATTGTTTTTTTATCAATATCTTTTACCAATGTTATTGTTAACAAAATAAGGCTTTGTACGCGTCTTCAGAACTGTTCAATGAAAATAATTTCATAGCTTGGAATAAGTTATTAGTTTTATTTTGTCCAACAGATGTTTAGTACCATAATTTTACTAATTTTCGGGCACTAAACATCTGTTGGACAAAGTAAATCAAATCAACCATTCCAAGCTATGAAATTATTTTCATTGAACACTTCTGAATACTCGTACAAAGCCTTATTTTTTTAACAATTACATTGGTAAAAGATATTGATAAAAATCGATTAAAAAACTCTTCAAGGTCAAACTCCCTACCCAGCAGTCAAAGTTATGATTAAAAAGTTGATTACAAAGTTGATGTAATTTTCAAAGTTGATTACATTACATTTATGTAACACTTCACTTGCATCTGCTATTGATCCATGCTCTGCGAGTTCATCTTTGTCGGAGGAAAAATAATACAAAAGACTTTTCAGGTAACGCTTCGAGTAAAAGAAAAAGGAAAGACCTGTGTCTTTTGTTAGTGTAAAAACTTCTCTGAATCGTGAAGATAAGCGAGTTTTACCTCCGTTTGTCTATCAAATTATATTTTTCGGTATTGAAAACCCATATGAAAACTTTGTTATAAATTACAATATTGTTTAAAAGCTTTCAAGAATGCTTACCTCAACAGCGAGAAAATTAGCAAAAATCGATGTATCTACATTTTGTAGATGTCACTTGGTTGCCTTTTTTCTGACCCCTCTATCCCAACGTTTTGACACATTTTGCAAACATCGCAAATGTGACACACAAAACGTCAGTTCAGAAAATATACTTTATTGCAATCCTTGCATAATGGAAATTACCCGTTTGACCGATCCGCGTTGAAATTTTGCAAGGAATGACACCAACATTTGGTTGGGTTTGACACATTTTAGACCTCGTTTTAGACACATCGTTCAACAACGAAAATAATTATTGATATTTTCAGCTTATTTGGAAATATTTGGAATTTTGCTAACCATGAAATGTTCGTGCATGCAACCACCTCAGTCTCTTTCAAACTATTATCTGTAACTGTCTGTCTCTTCATCTGGTATTCAAATTATAATCAACACAAACTATGACAAAGGCTCGGCTTTATTATCCTATAGATATTATACGTTGTACATGGTTTTCCTAGTAGGAAGGTGTTTAATTATAGGGACATTTTATTTTTAAAAGTGCACTTTCGTTTCTAATTACGAAAAAACGTATCTCCTCTCCACTAAAACTGACGTTGTCATAACCACTGAGAAAACTGCTGGTAATGTTACAAATTATATTACCGCACAACACACAACTGACTGCTGACCTGACTCTGATCTGATTGTAGACATGCTATGAATGTCAAGTGTGGTTTCAACTATTTCAGTTAGAGATATAGTAGCAAATTACCTATAAATCATATCTAAGATAAATACAAGATATAAAATTTGTATATACATATAGATACATTTTTAAATTGTGTTCGATGAAACTTATTTTTTACAGAAAACACAATAATTGACATTAGATTTTGATGAACAATGAACAGCAATTGTAGCTCGGACCTTGCCTTTAAAATAATATCTTGTTTTGTCGTGTACATCTCGTGGCATCAAATAGCATGATGATAGAGGTATTTTATCTTCGTGATCTTTAAGGGTCTTCATATTTGCAGTTGAAATACCAATTTCAAACATTATAAAATCAACACTGAACCCTGGTTGAAATATAGCGTCACCACGGTACTCTTATGGCACTTTCTCTGTGTGTTTTTATTTATTGTTTTTTTTTAAATTTTTTTGTGGTCACTGCCCAGGTCAAACCGCTCTTCCAATTGATCTGAAAATTTGCACACATATACTAACGTAATCTATGTGGTCCCTGGGATCGTTTTTAAACGGGAGCCTGTGATTGGTTCAAATTTAAAAAAAATTAACTTTCGATTGGTAGATTTGACCAATTTGAAATTTTGACAAGTCATTACGACCAACATTGTCCCCAATCTTACAAAGTTTCAGATAAATCCTACCATTCGTTACAATTTAAACAAGAACCTTTTGACCGATCAATTAAAACTTTGCATGGTAATTGGGACCGACATTATCTATATTTGTGACAATTTTCATAAGTTAATCTGTGTTTAAATCCAAAAGTTATTGACAGTTTACGGACATTTTGCGTGTTTGCTGTCAAATTTCTCGAATTTCATATTTCACGGCAAGTTCAAATCTTCAGTTCCAAAGGTAGTTAGAGCGACCGTTCAATAGAAAGATGTAATATTGTGTACACACATTTATATCAAGAGTGGTCCCACAGGTATATTTTTGAATGAGATCCTGTGATTGTTTAAAATAACAACGAACCGTTTGATCGATCAACTTAAAACTTTGCATGATTATTGGAGAATATTTTAGGAATTTTTTGAGATTTTCATACAAGTCTGTGAAGAAATTTAAGAATTATTGGCTTTTAAGTTTTATGCATTTTCGATAGACAGAATTTCGGTTCAAAGTGTTGCGCGTATCCGTGCTCGCTCATCAACGCGTTACACAGAGCGTTTTCCTAGTAAATACCTTATCATTATGCAAAGAAGTGACATTTGCCTTTATTCGCTGTGTTTTGGAATGTGAGTTTGGAAAGGAAGGACTTCACAATGCCTGGCGAATTTTGAATTTCTCTTGACACGAAAGAAACGAATTTGCATATAAATGTATCGTATCTCTGTAGTAGATACAAGGGATAGAGTCATATTTGTATCTTGACAGTTACGATTCGTGAAAATTGTATCTTGATTTAGATAGATACAAGATACGTATCTCTAGACGTAACAACACCAACACTGTTGATATCTGTTATAATTCGTAATTAATTAATAATCAGTAGAAATGAAATGTAATTCCTTAATTTTCTCAAAATATATACCACACTGCGGTTTCTCTAACTTTACTATATGGAAGTAAGGTATCTTGACTACACTGCATTATCTAGTTACATCAACAGTTTGGATGCTTAGAAACTCATAATTATTTTAATTTTTAAACAACACAGCAAAATAACCTACGGCGTATCTTGGACGAAGAAAATAACGCATGATCATGTTTAGCACTTTCATCTTATATGTTCAGATTGACGTATAAGCAAAAACCTACAACTTCTGCTATGGCCTACGACTTACGAGAATGAATATGGATGAGAGAATGTGAACACTGGCGACACTCACCTTCTTGGCAACGGCGTCCTGTCTCTCTGCCTCCTGTTCTTGAACCAATTGCTGACTTGCGTCAACGTCAACCCCGTCTTCTTCGCGAGACTCTTCTTGTCATCGGGCGTCGGGTACTTGTTCCTCTGATAGCACTCCTTCAACGCCGTCCTCGAGGTCTCCTTGAAGCAATACACAGTCTCCTCGCCATCCCAGATGGTCTTGGGCAGCGGGTGCTTCTTCCGCAGACGATACTTGTCGACGGCGCCCAGAGCCCGTTGTCGCACTTTCTCCGACTCGCGGTAGTGCGCGCGGAACCACATCTGTTGTAGCTCTGGATGATGTCGGACCTCGAAACTGTGCGACTCCAGGATGGCGTAGAGCTCGTGGAAGGCGCCGCGATGGAAGGCGACCATCGCTCGTGCCTTCAGGACGGCCTCGTTGCCTCGCAGCAACTCGTTCGGCGACAGAGACCACAGGAACGTCGCGAGTTTCTCGACATCGCCGGACTGCTGCAACGCGTCGACGATACACGACACTTGTTCCGACGAGAACGCCAAGGCCTTCTTCGCCGAGATGAAGTCGCTCATGACGTGCGTCTTGTTGATGTTGGCGATCATGGTGGTGCCTCCGCAGAAGCCGCCGGAGGACGTCGCGATGCCGACCGTCTCGACGCTGCGGGCCGCCGTGAGGTTGATCTCCAGCCCCAGGCGGCCGACGGAGGCGCTGCTCCCGCTTTCGGGCGAGGACAGAGGGTCGGCGTAGCTCCCAGTCGGACTCAAGTTGTGATCCATTGTAACCGGCAAACTATAACTCACACTTTTGTCTCAAAATCTTAAACCGTTCGTTCTGATCTTGTAATAGAAGTAGATTTCAAGCGAACTTTGTAAATATCAACTGTCTCGGTTCACGTTCAAACTTCATCTGCTGAAAATGACACTACATGGCGCCTTGACGCGCCTACACATTGCACTGGACGCGATACGACACGCACTGCAACTGCTGCAATACCTGACGACTTCCTCCCGTCTCGTCTCGCCGAGATAACACTTGGCACTCGCACACTCGTCACATCAAGACTGACATCGTCAGCGCTGTCGCTCACGCAACCCCTCGCCACGACGCGCGGGGATTGGTGCAGAGCAGGGGCGGGATCTTGGCGACATCATTGCTATTGGACAGCACAAACCCTCTTGACACTCATGCTCGACTTAACATTGATTATTGTGTCCATATGGAAGTGAACTGATTTGAAACATTCGATTTATACGATAGAAGTCCCGGGCTCGACTCCTACGACTTGAGCTTTTTTTTAATTCCGTCAGTCGAGAGGCAAATTATGAGAACATTCCTAACTAATAGGCCACGACCGCGATTCCTTCCAACGGTCCATCGCTTGGATATTCACCATCTTCATCATCAACGTCATCATCATCATCGTCATCATCATCATCATCACCTTCTCCGTCAGTTGCAGAACAGTGAAAAAAACACATCTAAATTAAAACTAACAAAGTATTGTCATGCTTTATGGTGGAAGTTGTCTGGTTGCTGCAGGTCAATCACCACCCGTGGGCACTGGTCTTTTCTTCTCAAAGAAGAATTATTGTATCTTTCTGGCTCCCTTCTCTTTTTTTGGGGACCCAAAATGAGTGATAATTTATTGCTGATCTGGCTTCTGCCTTCGGTTCAGACCGAATCCACTGACAGAATGCCATTGAGAGCAACAATTAGTTAACTTTACAAATTTGACCCAAGACAAATTTGACACATTTCAACCAAGTCAACGACCAACTTAGATCTACTTGGTTAACGACCAAGTATGGACAATGGTTGTTAAAAATGGAAAGTCTCACATTGCTGTGATTAATTTGGAGCTTTGGCCCCACCACAACATACCAAATGTCACAAAGTAAGAACTTTATTACTTTCAATTTATGTTCTAAAACCTCTAAACCATTTTTTGACATTGTAAATTATATTTCCCAAAATTTGCGAATGACCTTGAATCAACTTTTTCTGGAGGGATGGACCCCCAAACCTTCCTGTTATCTACTATAATTTTTCAAAATACAAGTAATGTGCACTCCCCCCCCCCCCCCCCTCGAATTTCATCCTGGGTATAAGCCAAGTCTACAATATATTGATGTCGGCCGGTAATTTTACGTTCTGCTTTGTAAAAAACGAACTGAAGGAATACCCTGTGACATTTCATTATCCAAGTATTTCCAACGCGCGAGCTTCAACGACGTCTCGAGTTACAATCAGAACAGCGTCCCGACGGCGTCATTTGACACTCTCCGTGCAGCCGGCAGACTCTGGACCCATTTGCCTTCTTCCACTCGTCATTCATGACTCCAATGCAATCCGAGACTTCGACATGGAAGATTTACATAACGTCCACGTCAAAGGTATAATTTCAAGTGATACCACATTCCTTGCTTATATGATGTCTCACTTTTATGTGTTACTGATACATTTTAATAACTTGCTATCAACTATCATATAACGCATGCTATTTATAATTCTATCAGTTTAGCTAACAAAAGGTCTCAAAACAAAACAGGTCACAAAGGTAGCACAAAGGTTCTGAAATTCAATATAATCAAAGAAAATATGTAATAAAATAATATAGTGCCGTGTAATAATTTCAGAGTTAAAATGACAAACTTTCTGACAATCAAATCTGCAGATTTGAAGAATTCTCCGAAGCTCAGTTGGTAGAGCATTAGACCGGCAATCTAAAAGTCGTGGGAGGTCAAATCTTTTAAATTTGCAGTTCATATTCATAGGTATATGCAAAATTTCAGAGTAATGAGCGTTTTTTTAATCCTTTTTCAGGATGACTGTTTTAGGCTATTTTTGGATTAATGGTATATTTCTGTACCTCAGAGGTAGAAAGCCGGAAGTCCAATGCAATGATTCATCGATGATTACTTGTTCATAATCTAGTAATTCTGCCTTCATCCAATCGATAATATTTGAATGGTACAGGGGAAGAACGCTATACGTCACATTCGAATGAAACTGAGATAAACGAAGTTTTATGCTGAAACTTGTATCTTCCATTCAAATCGATATTTAAATAGCTTTTTTCAAGATTTTGTGGCAATATTTTCTAAAAACCGAGGGAATATTCTGAAAGCTCATAAAAATCACTGCAAGTTGACACCTTTTTCATAAAATTGACTTATAGCGTTCTTCCCATGTAGCCTTCATTTGTAATGGTGACATGAGTCATTGATGTGTAAGAGAAGGTACTTCAATATAGCTGTATTTGTTGTCATAAGTCAAATGATCTCATTCCAAACGTGTAAAACGCAAAATCGAAAAGATTGACTTTCGGTATTCTACCACTGAAGCACGTATAGATTTTGTTCATCCTAATTTTACTGATTATACTTTTAAGAACGCAAACACAGCTGACTTAAAAGAAGAAATTTGTTCCGTAGAACAGATTACATAATAGATAGATCATGTCCAAAATGTACCAAAATCCTTCAAATTGATACTCATTGACTTACAAGTGCCCCCCCCCCCCCCCTTTCCAGCACAAAATAATTCATCGAGTCTAGAAGGGCGATTGCGCTTCTCTGCCAAGCCCCGTGGAATGGAATAACGTACTTGTAGATGTTTATGAGAGAGATGTATATTTTGTATTGATGTATTTTGTATGTGATGTATATGTAGATGTTTATTTTGCAGATAACACATCAAAATATACGTATTAGAACATCTCAATCCAGCAACCCACCAGCTGCCACCAATGTAATTCCACCAACATGTTAATATTGTCGCATGTGCTTTTAGATTATATATTTATTAATATTGGAATATTTAAAAAGTCAATATTTAATTTATTTTGTTTGAGTTACTGCAATTTTAATATTAGATCTAAATCGTATTTATGCCATTTTTCGTACATAACAAAAACGAAAAGTAAATGACATTATCTAAATCCACTTCATGGCTCCACTAATGCGTATAGTCTGAAAACAAATATCGTGAAATTACGAAAAATCTACTTAAAATGAATAACTGAGACATATCACCACTTTTAACTTATTTCGACACAGTTTAAGACTTGAAGAAAAACCTCTCACAGCAAAGCCTCATTAGTAGACGTAACCACAGAAGAATGAAGAAAACATGCATCGACATTTAATAGGCCTGGTTGCTATGGTAACAGACCTCAACCCTCAATTTTTCAGTTGGGAAAGATACATTAAAAAGAAATTCAGAAATATCAAGTAAAATAAGGAAATTAAATAAAAAAATTATAATGATTACTTATTAGTTACATATTTACTGAAAACATCTGTCTCCCAGTTAGATTTTGGTCAGATGTGATGTCAGATGAGATTGCCGATATAAAAATTTACTCATAAATCCTAACTAGATGTGTTATTAATACTTTTTTATTATTAAACATGCACAGAGAAAATCAATATAAGTTGCCAAGAATATGTTTTCTCGACTCAGTTATCCCTATGTCTATGTGTGCACTCTGAACTCGGCCAACAGGTATTCTGGTTGTTCAACAACATGTTTCTTTTGATCCTGCGTTGAAGAGAGCAATATCTCCCGCCCCTGACAAGGGCGCTGGCATGAATAGAGAGAGCGAGGGACGGTGTCGGGTTTCCTGCTCAACCCCAGAGCAACCCCTGCCCCGGGTAGATGTAATTGCCTCCCCACGGCCTCGCCAAACTGTTGCAAGGGTCACTCCATCATGCAACTAACATCATTAAACACTTGATGCCATTCGATCAACCGAACTGAAATTCAATCAAGACTTCGAGTACATTCATAAATACAGTGGTAGTTTACGTGTTTAGAGATCACGGATGAGACTGGGGGGGGGGGGGGGGGGGGGTCGAAAATTAATCGCCTCTCCCACAAATAAAGTACTATGTTAAATAAATAGATTAAATGTGCATGTATACTAATAAAGATGAAGATCTACGCCATTTTTGAGATTGCAACCGATAGACAATTTGTTTCAAGGGACGTATTAATAATGTAAATAAATGTAATGCTATTTGTAAAATTTGATTTCCTAAAATAAGTAGGTAGTTAATCATGTTCAAACTCATTATTTGATAACCTCGCATAAGGAGATAAAATCTGTAATTTAAATAGGGAGAAATTAATTCACTAAATAACGAAAAGAATACAATATAATTGAATACATATTAATTCAAATCGTCCCTTATTCATAATTTGCCCCAAAGTTCCCCCCACAGAGAGACGTTGTGAGTTTCGTAAAGAATGAAACTAGGTTATGGATGAATTCAGAAGTTATCTATCAAAGATTCAAATATTTTTACAAATGAAGGGAACACGGGAAGAGCAACACTACACAAGTTTATTTTTAGATAAATAAGAAAGAAGTTTCAACTGACAGTGGTTTGCTGATTTTCAAAATACTCTATTGGTTTCATTGAGAATATTACAATACATGATTGAAATAATAAACATTTAAACTGTTGCTGTCAAGTGTCAATCCATAAGTCTAGGAATTTCACTTTTCACGCGTTTATCTTCGAGTTGCATCAGGACTTGTATCGTTCATCCCCTGTATCACCCTTTAAACAAAATGTCATAATCAAATTCGTACTCTGGATTTGAACTCCTGAGATCCCGGGTTCGATTCCCGCGGCCTTCTTTCTTCATAGCTGTTTCGTGGCTTCCCTCCGTCGAGAGGTAAATGATTGGAAGGTTCCTTACTAACAGGCCACGAGCCCTCCTTCCCACCATTCATCCTTACCTATTCTTTATCATCACCCTCCAATCATCATCATAATCATTCATTCGTCGCCATTAGCCCAGTAACACCACTAAAAAGTCAACTCGATCCCTTCTTGGAACTCATAAGTCATCTGCACGGCTCATTTGCCCCGCATTGCCAGCGTGGGTCAGGGGTCAAGCCCCCCCCCCCCCCCGCTCCGACACGGGGTGAGAAATGAGCTCCATCCGTCAAGTGTGTCAGAGATGCCGCCAAAGTTCAAGTTCAAAAAGATTTTGCGTATTTCAGGAAAGTCGAATATGAAAAAAATGTTTTTTTTCTACCAATTGAAGGATGAAACGAGGGGACATTGCAACGTAAAATATATTATTTGGGTTTGAATTCGGGACGGGATCTCTCACTCTATACCTGGAGCTTTTATAAAAAAATAATTTGTTGAAATTGTGTTAATTTGTGTTTATTGAAACTGAAACAGCAGTAGGTACCAATGCTGAAAGAGTTTATTGGAGGCCCTCTACGAAGTGCATACGATATAAAGTTCGTTCACGTTTAGAATAGCAAGCCCGTCTACTCTGTAGTCAAGCGAGCATTTGTAAACCTACGCATGTAAATATCAACTAGGAAAACGCTCTGTGTAACGCGTTGATGAGCGAGCACGGATACACGCAACACCTCGAACCGAAATTATGTCTATCGAATGTCATTAAAAGCCAACAATTCTTTAGTTTCGTCACAGACTTGTATAAAAATCTCCAAAATCTCCAAAAATATTGGTGCCAATCCTTGCTTAGTTTTAAGTTGATCCATTAAACCTTTATGATTGAACGGTTCCTTGTTAATTTTCAAAAATCACAGGATCTCGTTCAAAAAATATACCTGGGACCACCCATATGATATGATATGTAGTGTGTGTACACAATATCAGATCAATCTGTTGAACGGTCATTATTAGTTTCATATCGTTTAAAACTTTCTGCTCTAACTACCTTGCCTTGAACTGTAGATTCGAGTCGCCGTGAATTTGACAGCCAACACGCAAAATTTCCCTAAAATGACAAAAACTTTTGAAAATAACGACAGATTAGAGTGAAAATTGGCAAAAATACCTTAAATGTTAGTACCAATGACCATGCGAAGTTTTTAGTTGGTCGGTCAATCGGTTCCAGTTTAAATTTCAAAAATCACAGGAAAAATGGTTTCAAATTTGAACCAATTAGAGGATTTGGCTGAAATTTTTTTTGATTGGGTACAATGTTGGTTGCAATGACTTTGCTAAATTTCAAATTGATCGAACCAACCAATCGAAAGATAATTTTTATAAAATTTGAACCAATCACAGGATCTCGTTCAGAAAAGATCCCAGGGATCGCATAGATTACGTTAGTATGTGTACAAAATTTCAGATCGATTAGTTGTGCGGTTTGACCTGGGCAGTGCAGGCACAAAAAAAAAAACGAACAAACAAAAAAAAAACACACAGAGAAAGTGCCATAAGAGTACCGTGGTGACGCTCGCTACGCTCGCTCAATTATCAAAGAATATGTACAAGACGACTGTAGATAAAGATAAATCAATTTTATTGAAGTTTTCTAATATTTTCTACTATTAAAAAGTGTGTATTTCACATACTTTATACAATTTCAATAATACAAAGTAGATAGTCTTGCCATTGACAGGGCAGTGTTCATGTGACCGACCAATGAACGACGTGATCGACTTGCAATTCTAATCGTGAATGAATTTTACAGCATAAAACACAATGTGCTGAGTTTTTTTTAAAATCATTATTGCAAATATTTGTTTTATTTCACCATCATCTCAGCTCAGTCATGAACATTATGATCGCTGGTTTTACTTTTTGAAGAAGAGGTTGCTGCTTTTACACGGGGTGTTTTTATGAGTAAATTTAGACAAAATTGCTAGAACTGGAACGAGCACAACCATATTGAAAATCAACTTGTTATTGTACTAAATAACACTAATTTCTCAATAAATAAATAAATCACGTCTTAATAATCTGTGACTGTATAGTATTACAATTTCACAACTCATTTTATTTCCTTTTTGGAGATTTTATATTGCATTTACACGCTTTTGCTCTTTTGAACGTTTTAGTTTGTTTTAGTCAATAACTTCCTATCTCTAGAACCGTCGCAGAAAATAGTTAGTCACAGGGAATAAGAATTGAACAAGAATCATTCTCCTTTGCCTATTTCTTCTGACAACTGACGAACCAAAGAAAATTGGTCTATACCAAAGATACTAATATATGGTCTATACCCAGTGAAATATGAATTACACTATAAATTTGCAGCGCTGCCTACAGTTGCAATAACCATTTGTACTCTCATTTCACTATACTATCTCTTACACTAAATTTGCAATGAAGTATGCCAAAAGAGTCGATCTGAACTTTCTCTGTCCGCCAGGAGATGAAAACACAAGGGAAGTCTGACAGACGCCAGCCAGCGGAACTGTCGCGTATTGTTACAAAGCCAGGAATCTGCTTGGCGTATCTTCACGCTCCGATATCAAAGCAAGAGTTGCAAGCAGGAGGTGAAATCCAAGAAGCAGCGATAAATTATTGCATTTCAGACGCTAACGAATCCTTCAAGTAAAGTGTGAATAGACGTGTGGGCGGCGTTGTTTCAAGAGGGGATCAGGTTTCACCCAGTCTGAATTTGTACTCTGATTTATTGGTTTAAAAAACTGTTGCGAAGAATATGTATGTTTGGGTAGGTTAGTTGATTTCTTGCCAAGAAAAAAATACAAAATTGCTGTTTCCATTCTATATGAGGAGCTTAGGTTTAAAAGTCAACAAATACACTTTTCTACATTCCAAGATAATTGCAAAAAACGATGCATCGATTTTTATACCAGTCTAATTTTTTGGATCCAATAAACTTTTTTAAAATTGTAGTGCCAACTTTATTTCAAATGTTATTTTTTTTGCATTTGTTCTATTGGTAAGAATTGGAATTACATCTAAAAGAAGGGGATTGACACAAAGAGAACAAATTAAGTTGTAGAACAAATACAGTTCCAAATAAATGTAGCATTATAGTGTGTTATCTATTTCCCTTCGCTCTTGGTTATCAAGTGAAAGAATCGACGATTTGTGTTCAATTGATTGTGTTGAATTGATTTCAAGAATTAACAAAATTTAAAACAATGTAGTACCTAGTCCGTACTACAATTTTTGAAATATATTGCTGGGAAATAACTAATCATAAAATAAGTCGCCTTACAATAACTGTTATCATTTCATTATACAATAAAGGTCTTATTCAATTTTCAATGAACATTTTTTTAATATGATACCTAACTAGTAATTAATAAATATGGTGTAATATTATTAAGGGACCAAATATCAACTTGATCTGAGACACGGTCTGACATACAAGCGCGAAAATCTTGAGAAAAAAGATCAGATAGATTCCTATTGTCAAAAAGTGGCTTTGCGAAATGATTTTCCAACAAACCTGACAAAACAATGAAATCAGATTGATTGAACATTTTTAGGGTCCAAGATGAATTTATCCGAGAGTTTCCCCTCCCGGTAACTAGAAGCCGGTAATTATGTCGAGCCCGCCAAATTATATCCCGATAATTAAATCACCGGGGAGTTGCATTACTCCTGGCTGGATTCAATAATTGGGCGGTAGGGGTGGGGGAGGGGGAGAGGGTGCCAATTACCGGCGACCATGTGTTGCTTGTTAATTGGATACACGCTGCGATGCAGAATCTAACCACAGAGGCGCGGCAAGTGGCAACGTTGCATATGAATATAATGCAATATTCTTGGGTTGCAGTGCAAGCAGGTGCATTTCAATCTTTCAAAGAACATTAGGAAAAATAAGTAGGAGTTGACCAATTCATTGATGCGACTAAAAACGATAAGCATTACCGTAAATTACCGAATCTGTACAACATAGACTTTTTAAAATTGTATCTTTTAATTTGCTCTGACAGAAATGTACATTAAAATGTAAAATGCAAAATAATTTGACGTTTCGTAAATTTTGGGCATTCGAGTACATATCTTTTTCTTTCATCTTCTTTTTTTGTATTTTTGATGATATATTATTCAATGTCTTGAATAATTTCACAAAACGCAGTTCGTTTTGAAATTCTGTGACGTCCAATCGTACTTGAACACAATGTATGGTAAACCCACTTGTGAACCTGGTTGCCAATAATTTTATCAAATTCTTGCATTGCTAACCCTAGATTTTGAGATATGAAACAACGTATTATAATATGAGTAAGTGGAGCTCACACCTAGAGAAATATAGATTGAGTATTCATTACAATAATATATAGACGCCTAATAGACGCGAAATTGAAGCAAAATAAATATAGTGATTTCATATTGTTGGCTTCAATATATTTCAAACATTGAACCATATAACTGTTTGTACATTTAGGTATACATGTTGTTGGACACAACATGTTTCCTTCTTCTAGTGTACAATTCACCAATGGCAATAAGTAATTTAAAGTTCAGTGTGGACTTTAGCGGTATTTTTAAGTGTTCAACCCAAAAATCCTGCCACAAACTTTTTGGGGGCATTGCACAACCGGGCATTATAGAATATTATCTTCAACATAAGTACAAAATAAAATAATGATACCTACCTTATCAACTTAAATTTATGTATGTAAAACGTGTTCGAAGTTTGAGAATTTTACACAGGTTCTTAGGAAGGCTACATATTCCTTAATATAATTTATTTTTAATCCGCACCTCGACCCGAACCAACAATTTCAATAAGAAAACTGAATTTTTATTCTTTGAATAATTGAGTGCATTGCCCACTTAAAATACCCTTGTCACCGACAATTAAATGTATATACATGTACCTACCTATTAAATAGTGAATAGTGAATTAAATAGGTAATAGTGAACCGAACTAGTCAAATCTACTACTGTAATTTTAACGACATTCTTTATTTGTTCCATTCTTTGATGGACAAAAGGTAAATATCATCCTCCACGGGTGACATGAGTGGGGGGGGGGGATGCATGATGTTGCAATTGCAGCGAGAAGATGCAGCACACATGGATCCCACGCTGACATAAGACAGTGTCACGTGACTGCGTGGTGTCAGCACAATATCACCACACACTCAGCACACTCGGCAATACACATTGTTGCACTTTCATGATGTTGCAGCGGCGTGCGTAGGAGAAACCATTATAGGGGGGCCTTGGGACCGCTTACCAGACTCAGTGTTAAGTAAGTTCCAGTTCCAGTTCCTTCAATAATGAAAGGAACTATTCCGTTCCTAGTTCCTTTATAAAAGGAACTTAGTTCCTTTTAGTTCCTTTTTAAAGAAAGGTGTCATTTTAATTGGAACATTAAAAATTGCAATCTGCAAATTAAAATTGAAAAATAAAAATTGAATTACTGTACTTATCACAGCAGATTCGAAAAGATTATAAGAGAGATAAGAAGATTCGGTTTGAGTTATTTTTAGATGCCAAATTTTTCGGAGTACAGCCAAGTTAGTACAGCCAAGTTTAAAAAAAGGAACTATGCAAAAATCGTTACAGTTTCTCAAAAAAAGGAACTAAACCGTTCCATAGTTCTTCCCTAGAAAAAAGGAACTAAGACGTTCCATAGTTCCTAAGAAAAGGAACTAGTTCCTAGGAACGGAACGAAATAGTTACAGAGTACAACACCTGAATACAAAATATCTCAATGTATTGGACCCATGTGTGTTGATTTTATTCCCTTCTCTCGGAAATTATTTCCCAAAATTTTAGATTTCATGTAAAGCTGAGTCAGGAACGACGTCTGTCAGAATCGATCTCGGACCTCCAGATTCAGTTCTGACTGATTTCTGTCAACACAACTTGAACTTGAGTTTTCAACCCCGATCGGAAGAAGGTTGGTTGAAGAGCTATTGTCGGAAGAGATGATTAGATCAAATCCCCACAGATATTTCTACTGAAGGTTTATGAATGACGAACATGCTCTTAGGGTTGACACCTGCCGTAGCCTCCTTCTGAACATGGCCGCTGAAGCTGTAATGTTGCAACAACATTACTTGAGGTTTGGATGAATGGAGAGGAGAACCTATTGAGAAAAACACAACAGTTCACGCATTTACACTACAATGTTTTCATGTAGTATGATGGACCACACCATAGACTAACTGCACTGCACTATTATAGTTAGACTGATTGTCCGCAAAAAGTTTAGGTCTTCTATATATGTAAAGAAGTTTTTTTAGGTTCTTCCATGTTTTATGGAACTCGATCTGGAACTGGAACTCATGGAACTCGATCATTCAAAGTGATTTTGAAGGGCAGGAGGCAGTCATAGTTAATTAGTAGGGACTAGGGAACCTACCTAACATTTGCCTATCGCAACTGAGGCCAACCTGAACCATAAACAACTGCAGTCATAAAGGACGGACTTTAGAAAAGTTCAATAGTAAATCATTACAAAACTGTAGACATTTTCAGTTCAATGGCCAAATGCACATTTCAAGCGACTCGACTATACCTACGTGAACGAGATAAAAGTTCGATCCGTTGATTGAAACATTTTCAAGTTTATCAATAAAAAAATAAGTAGGTATCAGATGGGATCAGTTTGGTCTGAACTGTAACTACATTGGAAATAGAAAGTGAATCAACAAATTAGAAACTTACTTCAATCTTGCTCCCCAATGATGACCTGTATTTCGCAATACTAGGTATGTCTCGTCAAATCCAATGGCATTAACAACTTCACTTGTTTTGATTATAACAAAAACAACACATAGTTTTCATGATTTTGTCACATTTGCACTTCATTTATTAGGTATATTAAAAAACAGAACATAATACACTTTTATGTCGTTTTTAGTTAATCAAAACGCGTGAAATGTCAGTGGAAACACTTATGATCGTAGTTATGACAGTCTGTTGTTTTTGTTTAAATCGGCGCCATCTTGGACACTGGTGGATGTCTGTCAGCTGAACAGTCAGTAAACGACCGTCATGTAGGAGGCAGTGAAATCGGAACGCCGCGCGACAATGAGTGGATACGACGGTCGTCATACCCGCGGACACCCGCGCCAAGTTGTCTTATGGAGAATTTAGCATTGACGATCAAAATGGATACTACTCTTTCAGAAAACATCAGTTTTCTGAAATACTACTACCCTTTCAGATAACATCAGACTTCGAGCGGCAATTTTGAAATTTCGAATAATATTATAAATTCCTTAAAATCTCAGAGTGAAATCGTTGATATTGATAAGCGATCATCCGAATTACAAGGAAAGTGATAGCCTCTCCTTTCGGCTCCTTTGGCAGGGACCTCTGTTTTTGTTTGTATGTTTGTTTTCTTGTTGATACCGGTATTCACATAACACCGTTTCCCCAATCGCGCTTAAATTTTGCGCAGATGTTAGGACTTACTTCGCCGCTTGCAGACTGAAAATGTTTTGAAAAAAAATTATATCTTCTGATTGGTTGATTCGGTCAATTTTAAATTTTGCAAGGTCATTAAGACCAACATTATATCAAATTTTACAGGGTTTGAACCAAATTCAATTATTCCAGAGTGAGTTCCAGAGTGTATGTCAATTGGAAAGTTGCAAAAATTATAATTATATTTGAGTGATTGAATCATGTTTGGACATAATAATAACATTCTATTCTAATTTACTAATTTCTTTATATCATCTTCCAATCATCCTTGTTATCACCGACAGGCGCTAGCTGTTGAGCCATCTATAACTACGACGAAGCGCAACTTCAGCCCCACTTGACGCCATCGCGAATGAAGAGGATTTGTAGCTACCTGTGAACAATGCATCCGCTGACACCCGAGCGCCCGTGAATATTGGAACTCAGTGTAGAGGGTGATGGGGGGGGGGGGGGGGGGGGGGGTAATCTGGCGCTGCTTTGATCTCCTCGTATTACATGAAACACCTTGTCTCTTCACAGCAACACCCGCCGACAGAGCTACTACATTCAGTTCTTGTCATGAGGGGAGAAGGTTACCATGAATATTTTGGTTGGGACATCCATCTAGAAAATTGAATCATATGGTACATACAAGAAGCATTGCCCCAGAAATAATGTGATTTTATGGAATCAATTGGGTGTTCATAACTACACAAACAATTACACAATACGAAACATTGGTAGGAAAGTCGTAACAGAGACAAATCGAGTCAAAACAAAACATGATTTATATCATGTATATTTGTATCTTTGTATTTTCTTCCAAAGGTATAGATAGGATCGTACAAAATATAATGACTTATTATTTTAGTTGTGCTACATGTAGTACTATAGCTGCATTATGATAAAGATGATGCGGAGATGATGTTGATGATGAATAACAGGTAAGAATGGACGGTGGAAAGGAGGCGGTCGTGGACTGCGTACGAGCCTTTCCATCATTTGCCTCTTCTCTTAGACTGAAGAAGAGGATGACAGCGGGAATCGAGTTCAGGACCTCCGGAGTGGAAGTTCAGAACATTGAAATGTGCCTGGAGCCAATAAGATAAGTACCTTCTTATTAGTTTATATTCTGTGATAATAAAAGTAGGGGAAGTGTTTAAATACATTGTATATGTATTACTGTTTATTTTATATAAAACAATAATTTGTATATATTGTTTGTTTGTAGGTTATCATAAATTGTATTATTTTTTGTGCAATAAAAAACAGCAAATTCAAGATATCAGACAAAGCTCCATAATCCTGCATCAAAATACGAACATACCTACATGATATTTTGATAAATTGTAAAAACAATGAACATTTCATAACTAACTATAAAGAATAGAAATTACCATCTACCCATTCCAAGCTTGTGCGAGAGGTTTTATCTTTGAACATGTACATGTAATGTACATTACATGTCGACGTACTTTGTAACTATAGGCGAACTCAGAGTTTACAGGATAAACTTATTACATTATTCATTATATTTTTTTGTTCCAAAGACATTTTTTTTTTTTTTAAAGTTTGACATTGCTCTTAGTCTTAGGGATGCAATGCCCTCAGATCTCAAATCTGATTTTGTTGCAGTAATTGCGATGTGTTCCTCAGCTCCTCGAATATGAAATAAATAGAAAAAGTGTAAATCTCTCTACTCTGCAGCTGCTCCACTTCTATTTGTCGCAGATGTTCTTTCCTGGTCCACACAGCAATCATGTTATTATGATGAAGTTGTATCATTCATAAACCCCGACCACTACGCAACGATTGTGAAGGTGCGGGGGGTTACAATAGGGGATGTCCCACCCCTTGCGTCTGCGCCTGTCACCTCCTCTTCAAAAGCGCAATCTCGAGGATTATCCGGTGCGAATGATTTGTCCCCCAGCCTTGCTCTGTTGCTTTGAATGAGGTGCGAGGGTGCCGAAGAGCTATTAGCGGCTTACAACAACATGAAGGACGGATTAACATTCAACAAGCTGATTATCACGGCTGGCCCTTAGCACATTATTAGATTTAAAAACAGTTTTGAAGTTTAATGGTTGATTAGGATTATACGTGGGGTGGATTATACGTATGTATATTGCCATGGCAACAGAATGACTATAGAGACAGGACAGTTTATGAAGTTATAAAGAGGGCCGCAGCCCCGGACTTTATTAACTTCATGGAATGAATTTTGTGTTTTTCTACGCATTTTTGAGCGAGCGAAGCGAGCGACTCCATTTGGCTCTTTTAGCACGGACCTCTGTTTTTTTTTTGTTTTTTTTTTGTTTTTGTTTTTGTATGCTAAAGGAAGCAATAGAAGTCGCACCGTTTCACCGATCGACCTGAAATTTTGCACACATGTAAAGACAACCTTCTCTGTTTGCAGACCCAATTTTTTTTTGAAATCCATCCATTGGTTCATTGTTAAAATAAGTATCTCCTGATAGCCTAAAAAATGAAAATGGTCTTCGAGAAATGTGATCAAACTCATATTTAGCATGGTCAGTAAGACCAACAATGTCACTTATTTTACAAATTTTCAGCCGAATCTGTCAAGAAAGTATGCACTTATTGACATTTTTAATAGCTGTCAGAAATGAAACATTGAAAATGAATGTCTTTCCAATGCAACTGAATCTGATTTGCTTAAGGTACAAGAGTGTTTTGATGGTATGTACAGTTTTTTAGTGAAAAGCAGATATTTTTATGTTTATTGAGTTGATCAAATTTGAATAATTCAATTTGGATCATAGTTTCCAACAAATCATTTCGAGTTTTTAAGGACCTTGATTGTCTTTTCGTCAATTCGTAGTTCTAATGGCCGTGCCTCCCGTGTTTCTACTTGGCTGATTTTGCATCCAGGAGGGATTAGAAACATAAGCTCACATTTCAATAATATCATTGAGTGGCGTTTGTTCTCTTCTAGCGTTCACACGTCATTCCAAATCTCTCCTGCATTTTGCTTCTTTTCGTTGATAATTTTGGCAATTTGGTGTACTTTGTGAAGGTATTAGTAAAATTGAATCGCTTTTAAAGCATAGATATTAGGTATCTACAGTTTTTGTCCAGGGGATTGATTATTTCAAATTATTTTCTTCTTGGAAACGTTGGATTTATTCCGTTTCTGAGCTTCTGTCTAGCCTGACATTTCCTTGAAGGTTGCTATTTTTTTTTTGAAAGTTTTGATTCATTCAGTTCAAAACATTACGTTGTCTTATTTTAATTGTGGAACGTTGGATTCATTCCGTTTCTAAACTAGGTAGTTACTATTTTACCTGATCCGTTTTTTTGTGTGGAACTTTGATTCCTTTCGCTTATTAGTTGAAAGGTGTTTACTTTATTTTCATATTTGCGAAGTTTTGTTCAAGATTAATTTCATAACATTACGACATTGAATACATTACGTCTTTGAGCACACATTTCGTGCATTTCAAACATTGATCACACAAATATTATTGTACTTTAATTAGGTAGGTACTCTACTTCTTACTTTTTCATTACCTATCTTATCCCTATTTAAACATGCCGAAAAATGGAAAGACTTCTGCTAGAATGAAAGCCATAAAGGCGAAAAAGCGTCTGCGTGAAATTGAAGATCAAGAAACTGACGAAGCTAAATCTAAAAGGTTGAAACAAAATGTCGTTAATAATAAAGCATCAAGGAGCAAAGAGACCCCCGACCAGACTGCTGCAAGGAGATACTCAAACAATCAACGCAATACCCGCTCTCGTGCAGCGGGTATTGCCGATTGACCGACCAACTAAAAACTTCGCATGGTAATTGGTAGCAACATTTAAGGTATTTTTGCCAATTTTCAGTCTAATTTGTAGTTATTTTCAAAAGTTTTTGTAATTTTAGGGACATTTTGTGTGTTGGCTGTCAAATTCACGGCGACATCGAATCTTTAGTTCAAGGCAAGGTAGTTAGAGCAGAAAGTTTCAAACGAAATGAAACTAATAATGACCGTTTAACAGATTGATCTGATATTGTGTCCACAGTAATATCATATCATATGAGTGGTCCCAGGTATATTGTTTGAAAGATATCCTGTGATTTTTGAAACTTAACAAGGAACCGTTCAATCAAAGGTTTATTCGATCAACTTAAAACTTAGCAAGGTTATTGGGACCAATATTTTTGGAAATTTTGGAGATATTTATACAAGTCTGTGACGAAATTCAAGAATTATTGGCTTTTAATGACATTTTCGATAGACATAATTTCGGTTCGAGGTGTTGCGTGTATCCGTGCTCGCTCATCAACGCGTTACTCAGAGCGTTTTCCTAGTAGGTTAGCAAGGATTCTTTTTGTAAATGGTTGATAGATTGCTTCGAAGAACAATTTTTTTTTGATAATATTATAGTATAATCAAGGGAAAATTACACAAATTTTAAAACTCCTTCTTTATGCACCAAATGCATTAACAAAGTCGTTTCATGCACGTTTTATGCAATTTTTCCAAAAAAGGGTAAAATATGCAACATCGAATTGGTTTTATTGATATTCTTTCATGGAACTCATTCACCTCAAGTCACATGACTTAAAATGCATTTAACATTATATTAGTGCATAACGATCCTGTTTCTATACACCAATTACGTAGGTAAATTCTTATTTATAATAGTTTACAAACAACCTTAAGAACCACTTTTTTTTTAAAAAACCTGGTTGAACTTAACAACTAATTCAACAGAGCATTTTGTAGGTACCTCAGAGGCACCGTGTAGAGAACACGGTGCCTTCACAGTACTTCACACTGTGAAGTAAGCTGTTCTCTACACGGGGTCAGAGGTACTTGGACGGCACCAGGCATTTTTGCAGGGTGGGCAGCAAGCGGTGAGAAATTATTTAGGGTGTACAGTTGTACAAAAGTGTACAGTTGTTCGATTAAAAGAAAACCATGCCCCGCAGGGCGTTATTTGGATTTCTAAATCAATAGAAACAAATTTGGAACACTGAAATTAACAGTTTTGGGGTTAATGGGGTATGAAATAACACTAGGAAAACGCTCTGTGTAACGCGTTGATGAGCGAGCACGGGTACGTGCAAATTCTCGAAACGGAAATGCGTACACAACGCACAGAAAACATATACCTACATCCATATTGAATAGAAATATGATCACTAAATCAACATAAAAGTATATAGCTTTTCATCGAAACTTTAAAATAGCATCTAAGCACCTGGTTCATAAAGCAAATCAGAATCAATTCAATTGGCACTGGAAAACATTCATTTCGATACTTCATTACTGACAGATATTAAAAATGTCAATAAGTTCATACGTTCTTAACTGATTGGGATGACATTTTGTAAAATAAGAGACAATGTTGGTCTTAATGATCATGCAAAATATGAGTTTGATCAGAATTATCGAAGACCGTTTTCATTTTTCAGCCTATCAGGAGATATTTATTTAAATTTAAACCAAATAATGGATTTCAAAAAAATTAGGGTCTGTAAACAGAGAAGGTTGGTTTTACATGTGTGCAAAATTTCAGCTCGATCGAAGAAAAACTGACCTGTATAGCCAAAATATGAGTTTGATCAGTTTTATAGAAGACCATTGCCATTTTTCAACCTACCATCAGGAGATGTTTATTTAAATTTTAGCCAATGAATGGATTTCAAAAACTTTTGGGGTCTGCAAACAGAAAAGGTTGTCCCCACATGTGTGCAAAATTTCAGCTCGATCGAAGAAAAACTCTGATCTTTATATCGTCAGGTAACAGAAAAAAAAAAAAAAAAAAAAAAACAGAGGTCCGTGCCAAAAGAGCCAAAAGGAGACGCTCGCTTCGCTCGCTCAATAAAATAGTAGTAAGTAAGGAGGAAATAGTATTGCAAAAGTTACCAAGTTTGATCTATAAATAAGTGAACCTAAGACGGAATGCAGTGTAATATCGGTGTTATTAGGTTATTTCATTAAATTACACCAAAATATTAAAATTAAAAGACAATAATACAAAATTATATGAGAGCAGAATTACTGTTCTTTGAGCTCATCCTCAAGAATCATTGAAATGGACTTCAGACCTTCTGCCTCGAGATACAGAGTTAATGGTTGATTAGTACTATTGCCATGGTAACAACCAATGGCATACATGAACGACCACAGTCTTTTAGCTATCAATGCTTTCATAATGTATAAAGAAATCGGCTCTTTACTAAAAACTAAACTAGAGAGCCTCTATTTCTGTAAACTTGGACAACGCTCTGTGTGAAACCGTGATGAGCGAGCACCCTCTGTGTGATGGAATAAGTTTACAATATTGACCTATCATCAACATTTACTGTTTTTTAAAATACATAATATGTTGGTGATGCTGAAGGTATGGATGGATGGGGATGGTAGCGTTTCATCGAATTCCTTTTGCTCTAAATTTCAATTCATCCAAATATTTTTTTGATCTAAATTGTGTTTCATCCAAAATTGTTGGCCCTCGCCAAAAGCCCATTGCGTTTCATCTAATTGTTTTTCATCTAAACTGCGTTACCTCTACAAATACAGCTGCCTATTAAAAGGTCGATTACGTTTCATCTAATTGTGGTTTCATCTAAACTGCGTTTCCTCTACAAATATGGCTGCCTGTCAAAAAGAGTTAATAATTATGCTTCTACAAATATGGCTGACATCAAAAACCCACCAAGAGAGTGGATTGTGTTTCATCTAATATGCGTTTGATCTAAACTGCGTTTCCTCTACAAACGTGGCTTCGTTCAAAACGAGCATTCTGCATTTCGTCTTAATTAATTTCTCTTCTATGTTCTTTCATAGAAAAAGTTATTGAATCAATCAGATTAATTGCAATATAAATTGCATCCTAATGGCAGGAAATATTGAAACAAAAAGTTGCTTGGTCTGCACTCTGCCGTTGGCAAGATGAACCTTCAACAAATAACGTATCTACGCCTGTGAGTAGTTTGCCTATAATACTCTGGTGTGTGGCAGGACTGCATAAACTAGGGGTAAACTTCAAATCAATTATTGATTGATCTATTGTAACTTGGGTTTAATAATGTCTAATTCATAAGCAATTTCTTTGTCATTTATCAAATTGTGGAAAATATTGTACCATCAAATTGAAAAAATAAGTCAGACCTGATTCTATTCTTTTATTACAAGATAAAATCCAATTTGTTTACCTTTATGACTGACTCGGAATATTTTCGAATAACTTGTAAAGTATGAAGATTGAACGCTGTTTCAGACTTCTCTACAGGTATCTATCTACCTACTTATTCGATTCGACGCAGATTGAAGTAGAAAATGCATTGATTACAACATATAAAATTGCAAATATATCATAATTAGAGAATAAATAACATGCACTTCACGCTATACATTAATAATATCTACATAATTATAACATTTTTGTGAGTAAAGTTATGGTGAGTTCTCTTATGTAAGAAATTAAAATATCTGCTGCAAGCGGAGATTAGGGTAACATCATTTAAATCATTTGTGTCCAGAGTTCAAAAGAGGACACAAAATATTGTCAAGTTTTCAAAAGTTTCCAGAGATAAAATGGACTTAGGTAGGTACATTACCAAAATATATTGTTTCTCCATAGACATGGTTTCTCTAAGTAGTGCTAAATTTGTAGAGCTGCTAACTAAATATTTGTATTACAATAATTTACATTTTGTAGGGAACATTTGTGAAAGACAACTAATCTACTGGTTGAGCGAGCGTAGCGAGCGTCACCACGGTACTCTTATGGCACTTTCTCTGTGTGTTTGTTTTTTTTTTTTTTTTTTTTTTTTTTTTTTGTGGTCACAGCCCAGGTCAAACCGCTCAAGCAATCGATCTGAAATTTTGTACACATACTAACGTAATCTATGCGGTCCCTGGGATCGTTTTTGAACGGGATCCCGTGATTGGTTCAAATTTAAAAAAAATATCTTTCGATTGGTTTGTTTGATCAATTTGAAATTTTGACAAGTCATTACCACTAACATTTTACCCAATCATACAAAGTTTCAGCCAAATCCTCCCATTGGTTAAAATTTAAAACCATCTTTACAGTTATTTTTGAAATTTAAACTAGAACCGTTTGACCGATCAACTTAAAACTTTGCATGGTCATTGGGACCAACATTATCTGTGTTTTTGACAATTTTCAGACAAATCTGTGTTTAAATCCAAAAGTTATTGACATTTTACGGACATTTTGCTTGTTGCTATGGATCACCGCAACATTGACGCCTCAGTTCCAATGTTCCAAGGTAGTTAGAACAGAAACTTTCAATCGCATAATTATGACACTAATAATCAACAGATCGATATGATATTGTGTAAACACACTTATATCATATGAGTGGTCCCAGGTATAGTTTTTGAACAAGATCCTGTGATTTTTGAAAATTAACAAGGAACCATTCAATCATAAAGGTTCAGGTTCAATCAATCAACTTAAAACTTTACATGCTTATTGGGATCAATATTTTTGGAATTTTTGAAGATTTTCATACCAGTCTGTGACGAAATTAAAGAATTTTTGGCTTTTAATGACATTTTCAATAGCCAGAATTTCGGTTCGATGTGTTGCGCATATCCGTGCTCGCTCATCAACGCGTTACACAGAGCGTTTTCCTAGTTAATTTTTAGATTATACAATAATATACTGCAGCACCAACCCTAGACCACTTTTCGGTTTTAATTAGTATGTAGTATGTAGTTGCAATTATAGATTTTTTTTTTGTAATTGTCTCTTTATTGAGCCAATGCTAGTTTATCAGTCAATTTTACAAAAGATTCAAACACAAAAATAGGCAATTAAAATTTAATATTAAATATTTATGTGTTGAAGATTACGTCATATCTTTTAAAACATTTGATTGCCGTCATTAATTGCCCTAATATTTAATTATTATTTGTGGTTAAAATTTTAAGATATCAGACTAAATCTATGGCACTCTTGGCAGGGGCTTTTACCCAAAAGCCTTAACTATCTTATATTAAAAATCTTTCTTGTCAAATGACATATTGTCTGAAGCGGGTGCCTTTGAAAAATGTAAATAAAACGCTCGGCCATCTGCAATCCTTTCAAATTTCTCTTCAGGTCTTAGGCACAACAACGACACCATTATTATTATGATCCAGTATCTAGTCGGGCGCTAGCTCGACGCTGCCAAGCACCGCTCTAATACAACGTGCGAGCTACTACCAGACTTATACTGCAAGCGCTTCGGGCCCGATTTCGGGGTGTCAGTACGCATGCAAGCATTTAGAAATGAAAGTTGAAAACCATGGTTATCGGGTATATTTAGCCACCTGACAACACCTAACCAAATATCAAAGTGCTGCGATCATCCCTTCGGGGTGAATTTTGGGCCTCAAACATGCAAAGATTGACTTTCATGTTAGTTAGTTAGTTAGGCACGGTCAATTTGTTTGCCCCTCTCCACAGGTTGAACGGTTTGTCCTAGAGAGTTGAAATTTGGCAGAGACATAGAGTCATATTTATAGCAGTGCCCTTTGAAAGAAAATCTGAAACATTTTGACCGGAAGTGAAGTTATTACAATTTTAAATTTTAAATATTTTAAAAGTCAAACGGGTCCATCGAGAGTTTTGAAATTTGGCAACAATAAAGACAATGTATTGCTAGACACTCCACTTCAAGAAAAATCAATAAATTTAAACCGGAAGTGGGAAAATTATCAATATTTACGTTCCGCCCTTCTTCTTTGATACACTAAACAGCGGCTCTAATTCCCATCGGACTGATAGCTCATGTTAGGAAGGCAGCTGGCTTCGACATCTGCATAACACGTTCGATTCCCGATCCCGGAAAACTTTTTTTTTCATATATTATTTTTTAATTTGTATAAGCGATGATACCTTCATGGATATATATTCAAATGAGAGGTCCAGGGATGCTGTGAAGATCATAATAGACCGAAACATCGCAATCGCGGCACGCCAGTTGCCATCGTGAACACTGAAGATATCAGGGAATCAGGAATTGCGCACGTCGTTTTACGCTCCACCTTTCTTCTTTGATATACTACACAGATTTATATTTCAGTGTGGCGAATTGGCTCGGTCACATGAGGCAAGTGACTTCGATCACGGCGTTGCCGGGTTCGATCCCCGTAACAAACGTTTTATTTTTTATCTTTTTATTTACTTAAAAAAATGTTTAACCTTCTTGTGTATATATTCAAAATGTTAATCCGAATACATTCAACGATTACATAGCTACTCTTTTTAATATTATACTCATTGGACTCTAGTAATGATTGTCAATGTACACGTTGTACGTAAAGTTGTGCAATAAAACAATTCGTGGTCATGCTAATCAACAGAATCTTGGTGGCTCAGTTACTAAACTAGAAACCACACAAAAAAGGTTCCATTACTGGGTGCATAAGGTTGTCACAGCTTTTAATTTATCCGAATTATTTAATTATGTAAAATTCAGTTAATTAAGTAAATAGTAAAATTCAGTGAAGGCTCCATAACTAATATTCAGAGTATAAGGTGTTTACAACTTTTCATTTGTCACACTTATTTAATTATTTAAAATAGAGTTAATTTGTCAATATTGGTGGCTCAACAAGAAACAAGAACAACACGAAACAAGAAACCACACAAAAAGGCTCCATTACGTGCATCCATTACGTGCATTAGGTTCTAAAATTAATTTAATTATTTTAATTATGCTAATTTGTCAAACTTGATGGCTCAGTTACGAAACAATAAACCACACAAAAAGGCTCCATTACTAGGTATATTAGGTGCTCTTTGCTCCTAATACTCTAAGAGACTAATGCTCTGGTGCTCTGGTACATTTTTAATAAATGAGACTACCAATGGATGCTGTGAAGATCATCAATAGACAGAAACATCGCCATCGCGGCACGCCGGTTGCCATCGTGAACAGTGAAGATATCAGGGAAACAGGAATTGCGCACGTCGTTTTACGCTCTACCTTTCTTCTTTGATATACTACACAGGTTTAATTTCAGTGTGGCGAATTGGCTCGGTCACATGAGGCAAGTGACTTCGATCACGGCGTTGCCGGGTTCGATCCCCGTAACAAATGTTTTATTTTTTTATCTTTTTCTTTACTTAAAAAATGTTTAACCTTCTTGTGTATATATTCAAAATGTTAATCCGAATACATTCAACGATTACATAGCAACTCTTTTTAATATTATACTCATTGGACTCTAATAATGATTGTCAATGTACACGTTGTACGTAAAGTTGTGCAATAAAACAATTCGTGGTCATGCTAATCAACAGAATCTTGGTGGCTCAGTTACTAAACTAGAAACCACACAAAAAAGGCTCCATTACTGGGTTGTCACAGCTTTTAATTTATCCGAATTATTTAATTATGTAAAATTCAGGTAATTTAGTAAATAGTAAAATTCAGTAAAGGCTCCATTACTAATATTCAGTGTATTACGTGTTTACAACTTTTCATTTGTCACACTTATATATTATTTAAAATAGAGTTAATTTGTCAATATTGGTGGCTCAACAAGAAACAAGAACAACACGAAACAAGAAACCACACAAAAAGGCTCCATTACGTGCATCCATTACGTGATCACAACTTTAAGTTTCTAAAATAAATTTAATTATTTTAATTATGCAAATTTGTCGATCTTGATGGTTCAGATACGAAACAAGAAACCACACAAAATGGCTCCATTACTAGGTTTATTAGGTGTTTACAACTTAGTAAAAATTATTTCATTATTTCAGATGTTGTAATCTGTCAATCTTAGAAGCTCGGTTACAATAAACAAGAAACTACACTAAATGGTCCATGATAATTAATGGAAATCTGTGGGTATGAGAGATTTAAATTTCATTTCATCATCCAACAATGCTTACGTTAAAAAGTTAGAATAATAAAACGCTTTTAAATTGTCATGATTTATTTCCAAACTGTGAGTCAAAGTCTCATCAAGTGACATTGTTTAATGGAAATAAATGAAACTGAAACTGATGTTCCTCCTAATCTGACACTAATAAAATAAACATTGGTTTTGATGCGAACGTTATATACGAAAGTGGTCTGGCTTGTTTACATCGGCAATACAATAATATTCTTCAAGTATCTAGGCAATAGCACGAAGTTGTTTCCTGGTTTGAAAATATGAAAATATTATCTTCCACAGCAACATCACAAAACAATATAATAATCACTAAATAAGATCAGTGGACTAATTAAAATGCAAGCTCGATAACTGTTTACAAGTACCTATAGAAGAAGACAACAATACTAAATGGACATCGATCGTATTTGCCATGAACAAACAAATGTAAACATTAAGTTGACCTGACAGGGAGAGGCAGAGAGGTGGAGATGCCAGGTATAGGCCGGCCCATGCTATCCGTGTACATAGGCGAGTAAGGCGGGTAGCGTAAATTTCATCACCCGTCATACTCCTTCCCACCAGCACTATAAACACCAGGTGGCTCAGCTAGTTAATCTTAACTAAGTTCCTTTTAAGTTACATTGCCTTCCAAAAACCATCCGGATTTTATTTAAAATGTGTTGTAAACATCTGTAAGCCTGCACGCTTTACCAATTGAGTTTATACTTCGGAACTTTGACATAAAAGAGTGAACATGGGAGAATTTAAAAATGAGGAAACGCATTTGCAATCATCTTTCGTGTACCTTTCAGTTTACCTAGTGGCGACAAATACGCGTTTTACGAGATGAACGCACAAATTCCGGTTTACTCCGGAACAATACACCTACAATTTACGTTATTCACATGACTCAAAGCTGTGAACTTTTAACAAATTATAATTTGATATAACTCAAATTCAACCAAAAGAAATGGACCCTTTCGTTATACTAACTTCGGAACTATTGAAATAAAAACAGAAAACTTTAGACAAGAAGTGACGTTGTTGGCGTTAACTGTAATGATAGGTAACACTTAATGATCAGTGAAAGCTGCTATAAACTTATACCCCATATGACATGTTGTACAAAAACAAAAACTTGTAAAAAAAACTGCCAAGCACCTTCCCACTTAAAACAATTGAGATCTAAAAGAACGGCCAAGCAATAATATATTGTTTAAACATTTTCTCACTTAAAATTCGTGAAATCATTTCGCCCAGTTACTGCCGCCAAGCACAACACTAAAAACCTAATGTTGTGTCCAAATTTGAAGAATACAATCTAAGTGAACCATCATTGTTAATTTAACAAAATTATAAAAATTAAAAACGACTTCAAAATAAATTTAAAATTGAAATTAAAAAAATTAAAAATAAGGCTTGGCGCATTGAATTTGCACCGACCATATTGTAGACTCTCTCTATCTTCTTCCTACTTTCTGTCTTTCTTCCGCTCCTTTATCGTCATCTTCTTTCTTATGTTGCCTTCTTCTTGACACAATGCGCCTAGCTTTATTTTTAATTTTTTTAATTTCAATTTTAAATTTATTTTGAAGTCGTTTTTAATTTGTATAATTTTGTTAAATTAACAATGATGGTTCACTTAGATTGTATTCTTCAAATTTGGACACAACATTAGGTTTTTAGTGTTGTGCTTGGCGGCAGTAACTGGGCGAAATGATTTCACGAATTTTAAGTGCGAAAATGTTTAAACAATATATTATTGCTTGGCCCTTCTTTTAGATCTCAATTGTTTTAAGTGGGAAGGTGCTTGGCAGTTTTTTTTACAAGTTTTTGTTTTTGTACAACATTGTTATTATTAGAATCTTACTATTAGAAAAAGTTAGTTAGTTAGTTTATTGTAGTTTAATCCGGCCGTCAGGAAAATGTTTCCTCTTTTAGCCTAAAAGTTAGAGCAAAGTAATCTCTATTCCTGATAAAACTTACCTTAGCTGTATCGCGACTACCAGTCGTACACATACGTTGTTTAAGTTGCCTAAAATACAGATATTTGTATACAGAGGGGTGATTTGAGAGACTGGTTTTATCATTGGCTTTTATCAGAATATAATAGAGGCGGGCGGATGAATACATTCTTAGTTACAGCAAATATTCGAAGTATAATTTTCATTTCCAATAATGCCAAACTTATGAGATGGAAATTGGTGTCAATGTCATTATAGTTGCAGCGAAGAAAATCTCAATGTGATACGAACAGTCTGATTTTGTTAACGTTTTCATTTCGAATGCATTTCATTAAAAATACAATTATTATATTTACCTTTTCTGTAATTTTTCTATCTCTGCTGTAAAGGTAAAACTCTCTGTGCAGTATGAAATTAGATTCTAAGAATATCAGGAACCTCCAGCTGTTCTGTTCCAATTGTAATTGAATGAATTGAATTAGAGATAATATGTATATTACTGGGAGAATTTATGTGTGGAAGGTTTATAATTGGCAGTAAGGTACATTTTAAACTTTTTAGAGCAAATCAATTTATTAGATCAGTAAAAAATAGAGTAATACGAAATATAATTAATTCAAAATATTGAATACCTATACTAATATTAAGCTAATCTAAAAATTTACAGTTGCCCATAGAGGCGATGGAATGTGCACTCTCTAATGCACATGGGGCAGAGACCGTCAGCGTCCGTCGCACAAGCTCGGCAGACACCCAAGCACCCGCAAGGAGAAGAAATGGTCGTGATTTGATTCCTCCCGCACACGACACATAACTCTCCTTGCGGCACCGGCAGTGACCTGGCCACGCGGATGTAACCATGATGTAACTGCAGGCGAGATTGCAGTGGGGGCAACGCATCCTCAAATCTACCAACCTGGGTGCACAGACAGCGCAATAATGAACGCAGCCACAAGGAATGGCCGCGTGTGTTATCGGACTTTCTGAACTCAGGCAGACGATGCAATGAGTTGGCGTTGCCTCCACTGCAATCACTGCTGCAGCTGCTGGCATCGGGTTGTCGATCGGCCGACGTCGTGGACCTCCTTGGGCGGCGGGCACTGGGCCTCGAAGCACGGCGAGCCGAGCACGAAACCCAGCAGGTCGTGGACCTCCTTCGGCGACGGCGGCTCCAGGGCGTTCACGTCGTGGACCTCCTTGGGCAGCGGGCACTGGGCCTCGAAGCGCGGCGAGCCGAGCACGAAACCCAGCAGGTCGTGGACCTCCTTCGGCGACGGCGGCTCCAGGGCGTTCACGTCGTGGACCTCCTCGGGCAGCGGGCACTGGGCCTCGAAGCGCGGCGAGCCGAGCACGAAACTCGGCCGGTCGTGGACCTCCTTCGGCGACGGCGGCGGCGGCTCCAGGGCGTTCACGTAGTGGACCTCCTTGGGCAGCGGGCACTGGGCCTCGAAGCGCGGCGAGCCGAGCACGAAACTCAGCAGGTCGTGGACCTCCTTCGGCGACGGCGACGACGGCTCCAGGGCGCCCATCTTGGTCCTGCACCGGTTCACGTCGTGGACCTCCTTGGGCAGCGGGCACTGGGCCTCGAAGCGCGGCGAGCCGAGCACGAAACTCAGCAGGTCGTGGACCTCCTTCGGCGACGGCGACGACGGCTCCAGGGCGCCCATCTTGGTCCTGCACCGGTTCACGTCGTGGACCTCCTTGGGCAGCGGGCACTGGACCTCGAAGCGCGGCGAGCCGAGCACGAACCCCAGCAGGTCGTGGACCTCCTTCGGCGACGGCGACGGCGGCTCCAGGGCGTTCACGTCGTGGACCTCCTTGGGCAGCGGGCACTGGGCCTCGAAGCGCGGCGAGCCGAGCACGATACTCAGCAGGTCGTGGACCTCCTTCGGCGACGGCGACGGCGGCTCCAGGGCGTTCACGTCGTGGACCTCCTTGGGCAGCGGGCACTGGGCCTCGAAGCGCGGCAAGCCGAGCACGAAACTCAGCAGGTCGTGGACCTCCTTCGGCGACGGCGCCGGCGGCTCCAGGGCGCCCATCTTGGTCCTGCACCGGTTCACGTCGTGGACCTCCTTGGGCAGCGGGCACTGGGCCTCGAAGCGCGGCGAGCCGAGCACGATACTCAGCAGGTCGTGGACCTCCTTCGGCGACGGCGACGGCGGCTCCAGGGCGTTCACGTCGTGGACCTCCTTGGGCAGCGGGCACTGGGCCTCGAAGCGCGGCGAGCCGAGCACGATACTCAGCAGGTCGTGGACCTCCTTCGGCGACGGCGACGGCGGCTCCAGGGCGTTCACGTCGTGGACCTCCTTGGGCAGCGGGCACTGGGCCTCGAAGCGCGGCAAGCCGAGCACGAACCCCAGCAGGTCGTGGACCTCCTTCGGCGACGGCGACGGCGGCTCCAGGGCGTTCACGTCGTGGACCTCCTTGGGCAGCGGGCACTGGGCCTCGAAGCGCGGCGAGCCGAGCACGATACTCAGCAGGTCGTGGACCTCCTTCGGCGACGGCGACGGCGGCTCCAGGGCGTTCACGTCGTGGACCTCCTTGGGCAGCGGGCACTGGGCCTCGAAGCGCGGCAAGCCGAGCACGAAACTCAGCAGGTCGTGGACCTCCTTCGGCGACGGCGCCGGCGGCTCCAGGGCGCCCATCTTGGTCCTGCACCGGTCCACGTCGTGGACCTCCTTGGGCAGCGGGCACTGGGCCTCGAAGCGCGGCGAGCCGAGCACGATACTCAGCAGGTCGTGGACCTCCTTCGGCGACGGCGACGGCGGCTCCAGGGCGTTCACGTCGTGGACCTCCTTGGGCAGCGGGCACTGGGCCTCGAAGCGCGGCAAGCCGAGCACGAAACTCAGCAGGTCGTGGACCTCCTTCGGCGACGGCGCCGGCGGCTCCAGGGCGCCCATCTTGGTCCTGCACCGGTTCACGTCGTGGACCTCCTTGGGCAGCGGGCACTGGGCCTCGAAGCGCGGCGAGCCGAGCACGAAACTCAGCAGGGCGGCGAACGCCGCGCTGAGCACGGCGGGCCAAGCCTCCAAGGGCAGCGGGACGAGCAGCGACAACTCCCTGAGCGGCGAGTGGAATTTGTAGCCTCGGTATACGACCCGCTACTAGGTCAATAGCCGCCGGGTCATCATCGTCCTCATCCCCCAAATGGTCTTGACCCATCATGGGGAAGAGGGTGGCTATCCTGTATTGGGCCGTATTGAGGAATTCCCTCACCGATAACCGGCCGACGTCGAGGTTGTTGGTCGCGCCGATTATCGCTCGGTCTTGCAGGAAGCTCTGCTTCGTCCTTGCCCGCCCTGGATTTCCCAGTGTCGCACTCCTGGCCAGTGTGAGAGCCGCCGTCCTCTGCATCAGTTGCAGGTTATCTGCAGCACAAACAATAGTAAGTTATTTGAGGAAAGATTTCAATTATTTTCCAATATCGCCGCCAACATTTTTATAATCTAATAACATTTTGAAATGTTACTACGATACCGGTATGGGAAGACGCAATGAGTAGTATATAGTGAACGCTTTCATCATGATTGTCACATTGCAATTATCTGGATTATGTTTATGAATAGGTTGATTTTTTAATTATCAAAATTAAGAGTTTTCAGTGTTTCTATTTAGCCCTAAAATTACCACAGCTCTGTTGAATATGAACAGAGGAAGTCAACTGTCATTATGTTTCAGTATTTTAGTAAATGTTTTTTTTTTTAATAATTATTCTTTACTATATTTACGTTGACTTAGGCCCGGTATTACCAAAGTTAAATTGTGCTGGATTAACTAACTTTTTGATTAAATTCAACTGTTTCAATCATTTTTAGGTATCTGATTGGCTCCGGCTCAGATTAACTTTGGTAATACCGGCCCCTAGTGAGACCGTGTGCTCTTGTAGATTATAGTCATACCATGTAAAACAAACACGTGATTATAAAGTTAATTATATTTATTGAATTAATAATTCTTACCTAAGAAGGTCCAAGGGTTTGGGTGGGCACTGCCGATAACTCTGAACAGGTTCCGGTGGTATGACTCCTGGTCATTGTTGGTGCGACGGGGCATGCGGTACACCGACAGGGTGTTATGCGGAATCCTGTCCAGCCACGTCCTCCGGACATAGTCGAGGAAGGGCTGTATGTGAGCCACAGCGTTTTCATCTGTTGCGTGGCTCAGGACTGCATCATACCCTTCCTCCATTAGGTCATATGGCAACAGCGGTAAGGCCATTGCCATTCTTACGGAGGATGCAACGTGTGGTACCTCCTGCCCTTGCACCAACAATGCCATCATACCAAGCGTGCGAAATTTCTTGCGAAGAGCCTGTGAATAACGATAATTATTGTTATTTTACTTTCACACGTTTTTCATGTCGAGTGATGTCATTTTAATCAACCAATAATGATGTAGCAATGGTTATAATAAAATGACATCAATCGATATGAATATTGTTTTCCCGCCAAAATCAAATTTAATAAAATGTAAAAAATAATTTTTTTAATAAAATTTAAGTATGAAATTTCAATTTCAATTAAATTTCAATGAAAATTTACACATTCGAAATTGAAAATAGTGTGTTTTACCAACATACTAGATGTTATTTTGAAAAATTGAATTTTGACCTCATTAAAAATCATTTGCTATTCCCTATTATAGGAATATTAATATTAATAATATTTACTCACATTCGCGAAGTGAAACCAACAGCCATGGAGGTCTGCCGTTGGAAATGCTACGCGAAGGGCTCTCTGCAGACCTGCTTCGTAATCGGTGATGATCATCCTCATTACCAGGCCGGGCACAAGTCTTTTTATTTCATTGAATACGCTCGTGTATGCCTCGACGGTCCGTCTCTCCATGAGCACACTGATGGCTGGGAAAGCCTGTGGATATGAGAAATTAAATCTATACGGATACCTACACTGATCATTAATTATTCATCTGATAGGTTTATTCCAATGACTTTAGCAAAAATACATGTAATCGTTATGTTGACATTACTCTTTCAAAATATTGTATTCATAAATGATTTCGTGCTTATAATTTTATGGTCGCTGTCGACTTTCTGCGTCTTTGTAAGAAAAATATGTACACAATAAACATCGCAGAAATTATAAACTGTATAATGAAGACAGGACACAGAACAAAACATTGTTTATTTTTCTTGAAATTATTGGCGTCGGGTCTGGACTTCATGCACATGACAATTTCGCTGTACCAAAGTCCAGTTATACCTATATCGAACTTTTTTGTAACATTTAATGCAAAATGTTTCTTATCCCATTTCAACAAAATGTAAATAAAAGCTTAATTGCGATATGGTATAATAAGAATTGACATGCTTGAGACATAAAATATTAATCATCCTCCCAAAATATGCTTGAACAAATTTTCTCCTAAGAAAAATCGATTTGGGCTAGAAAATATGAATATGATAATTGTCTAGGCTACCCCCGGGAAGAAGATCCATGGATATACTCTATTAATTAACCCCCACCCCCACCACACCGTCACAAATAAAAGCAAACGCAATCACCATACTTACACGATTGTATTTGATGAACATAATTGTCATCAGCTGACCGAGTGGGGGTGTTCTGGGCACGGTCTTGAAAGTGCCATCAATGTGCACTTCGGTGGCATTACGCAACTCTTGCAGCATCGCATCCGTGGCAAATATAAGGCTGTGCCCTTCCTGCGGACCGCCGTCGCCTACAATTCCTCGAAAGAAGATGCCACCTTCCTTCGTAAGAGCGAATCTTGCGCTGTATCTCGGGTCTCGAAGGTAATCGCAGTATTGCTGAGTGGTGGCGGGAATGTTCGGAATGGTCCGGCGTCGACTTCTGTACATGCATGACTCGAAAGAGCCAAACAATATAGTTGCGGCAACTGCTTGAGGAACTCTGTAATGTATAATATGGCGACGCGTTAGCAAACGGAATGGAGTTACCGATGCCATGCAAATAGACCACCTCATTCCAATACCCATAAAGAAACACTGCTTGATAAAGAATTCAGCAAAGTACTATAGCGTAATGAAACAAAGTGAGTCTTGAGTAAATCAACCTTATTGATAGGAGTTTATACGGGCCAAGTTTTTTTTTATTAGGTAATATTATTAATCAGTCATTAAAAATTCACGAGCTGATTCGCCTTTTCTTATCATATTTATCAGTCCTTTTCTTACCGCTGTGTGTATTCTTGCTATATCCATGACCAAATTTAGTTCACTAGTTGTAACACATATTGGATGACAATCTCTGTTACTTTCAACACATTATTTTCGATTGTTACTATTTTAACTTGAGAATGTACAATGGCAATAAATTAACTGTAGAAATAACAATTTTCACTGTAAGCTCAATAGCAAACCCCCAATTTAGGGGTCGATTGTGCACATTGTGATAGAAACATTAAAATGTGTGTATTTTTTTGTCTGGGGCTTAACGTCGCACTGTTCTGCAGCGAGGCTAATGGCGACGGATGAATGATTATGATGATGATTGGGAGATGATGGTGAAGAGTAGGTAAGGATGGAAGGTGGGAAGGAGGCGGTCGTGGCCTATTAGTAGGGTACCTTCCCAGCATTTGCCTATCGACTGAGGGAAAACCACGAAAAAAACCCAGTCAGGAAGGACGGCCGCGGGAATCGAACCCGGGCCTCCGGATTACAAGTTCAGAGCGTTACCCACTCACCCAACCTCTTCCGTATTACTAATTTGACAATGAGAAATCCAAAAATGTATTGCCCAAGCTAAATTCCTGCAACTATGGTGTAATTAATTACCTAATGAAGTCATACTTTTTTATTAAAATGTCAATTTAATAGGCTGTTTACAAGTCATTAAACACAGAATATAAGTACCTTGATTCAATCAGATTCAAAACGCATGTTTAAAGTTTAAAACATAATTTTCTAATGTAACGAGGAGAATATTTCGATATGAGATAATAAAGAATTTTGTAACAAAGTTTTCGTTAAATATTTTTGTTAAGAATATAGCAGTGGTTTTGACTATAATTTAGTTGTCCCATGTTAAATGGCCATATACTAGGAAAACGCTCTGGGTAACGCGTTGATGAGCGAGCACGGATACGCGCAACACCTCGAACCGAAATTCTGTCTATCGAAAATGTCATTAAAAGCCAATCGTTCTAGAATTTCGTCACAGACTTGTATAAAAATCTCAAAAAATTCCTAAAATATTGGTCCAAATAACCATGCAAAGTTTTAAGTTGATAGATTAAACCTTTATGATTGAACGGTTCAGTGTGATTTTTCAAAAATCCCAGGATCTCCTTCAAAAAATATACCTGGGGCCACTCATATGATATAAGTGTGTCTACACAATATCAGATCGACTGTTGAACGGTCATTATTAGTTTCATATGCGTTTGAAAGTTTCTGCTCTAACTACCTTGCCTTGAACTGAAGAGTCGAAGTCGCCGTGAATTTGACCGCCAACACGCAAAATGTCCGTAAAATGTCAATAACTTTTGGATTTAAACATAGATTAGTATGAAAATTGTCAAAAATGCAGATAATGTTGGTCCTAACCATCATGCGAAGTTATAAGTTGATCGTTCAATCGGTTCTAGTTTAAATTTCAAAAAACACAGGAAAGATGGGTTTAAATTTTAACCAATGGGAGGATTTGGCTGAAACTTTTTATGATTGGGTACAATGTTGGTTGAAATGACTATGCTAAATTTCAAACTGATCGGACCAACCAATCGAAAGATAATTTTTTTTAAATTTGAACCAATCAGGGAATTTCAAAAAAATTAGGGTCAGCTAATCTCATATTTGGTCTGGACATGTGTGCAAAATTTCAGCTCGATCGAATAAACGGTGTGATATTTTGACCCCCTTCCCCCCCCCCCCCCCCCCCCCCCCGTCATGCTGTGTCACACTTTTCGAGACCCCCCCCCCCCCTAAAAGAACGTCACAAATCTGTCTCTACCCCCCCCCCCCCCTTAAATAGAATATTTCTGACTCTAAAATGTATCAGAATTTATCGCTTTTAGCGAAATTTCTAGTAACGACATATCAATTGAAATTTAAAATGTTTGAAAATATCTACATCTAAACATGACGTCCTTCTGCCTCCAGAACCCCTTCCCCCTCCCCCCTGTCACACTGTGTCCCATATTGGTGTACCCCCCTCCCCCCTGAAACATGACATCCTTTATGCACTTTATTTTTTTTTCTTTATGCATGCTTTAGATAGCATAAGGTAAGCTAAGGTTTTGAGTGGGCATACTTTAGGTTTCAGAAATATGAATTTTTATGTATCGCTTTATAATTAGGTAGAAAGGTTAGGATAAAAAAATTCAAATTTCTTTATTGTCATCATTGTTTCTACCTGTTCACCTAAAGTTTTGAGTAGGTCGAATTCGATATGGGATGAAAATTTAGTGAAATTAAACAAAAAACGTATTATGCTTATTTAGCAGTTTCATCAAAATAGAAGAGGGTCATTTTTTGGTCGAAAAGATGTGGAATGATATATTATTTCCGGAATAAATCAACAACGACCAGAGCAGATACTTAAACCGCTGCACAATATGTCACATTGTAGTTGTTCATAGACCAGTTGTTTGTAGACCACTTGTTCATAGACCAGTTGTTTGTAGACTAGTTGTTCATATACCAGTTGTTTGTAGACTAATTGTTCATAGACCAGTTAAATGGTAAATGGTCAACACAATTAAATGGTTTGAAAAAAAAACATGTTGGTAGTTGAGCTGGCGCTGGTTCATCCGTAAAAGATTTGACGGCAATCTGAAGTTCGTATAGGCTTGAATCATACTCAGGTGGCATAATGTAAAGATCACTCTCGTATATTCTTCTACCATGCTCAGGTGGTAAAATGTTTTAAATTTGCTGTTTATATTAAACTAATTTAATTACCAAAATTAACCCACTTATTCCCACTACTCTATTATTTTATTGAATATATTTCTGATTGAAACTAATATACTTGGTAAAGTATCCCTTCAACATAATACAGAAAAAATTTCCTTTTTTCGTGAACTGGCATTTAATTATAAATTTGTAAATTATGTTTACCATACTGTTTACTTTTTTAAGATGGCGACTCATGCGAAGTATTTCTTTTTACTTATTTGTTAATGCCATTACAATAACTACCACATTAGTACATTAATGGAACGGCTATTTGCTCGAGAGTGGTGTCATAGAAAAAATAAAATATAAGTGTACATTGTTTTTAGATGATTGAAGCATTATACCGGGTGGTACAAAAAAACGCACAATGGGCGGGACTTCGCTGTGACGAAACTATTGTACAAAATTGGATGAAATTTTCACGTAATATAATATGCAACATACTAAGTGTGAAAGTTTCAAAAACATTACACTTGTAGGAGAAAAGTTACAGCTGCTAGAATTTGCTTGTCGAAAAATCGATTATACGGAGCCGCGTTCAGAAAACGGCCATTGGCCGGGACGCTGTTTCTTCAAAACTACTAATGACTAATGCTAAGTTGAAAATTTCACATATTATTCAAAATATATTGCCATCAATTGTGTAAAAAATTTAATAAATTTGGATCATAGTAGCAAATGTTGTGGAATCGTTTTATTACTCACGATAATTTGAAAAAGTGAAATTATCTTTCGGATTTTCTGCTTTTAAGCTATACTTTAAGATAACATTACTTTCGTTCCATTGATCCAAATGTACGGAAATTTTATCATAATTTAAAGCAATATTTTGAATACAATTTGAAAATTTCAGCTTGATATCTTTAGTAGTTTTGAATAAATAGCAGTTTTCTGAACACGAGCTATTTGAGCTCCGTAATCGAATTGCAGCAACCAAATTCTAGCAACTGTAACTTTTTACTACAAAAGTCATGTTTTTGAAACTTACTCACATCAAACAAACCTAAGTAGTACGTATGTTGTTTATATTATGTGCAATTTTCAGCGCGATTTGAGCAGTAGTTTTGTCACAACGATGTCTCGCCAATTGTGCGCTTTTTTGGGGCTAGCTGGTACCATTTTATAACAATTGGAAGAAAAAATATGCTGGGGAACAAATGGATTTATAAAATTTTTCTGATCATTTACTCTGCAGTGTGTCTATATGTCAGTGTACCTACGTATATTATAGTATACATTCATGTGAAGGAATGGTTGACATTTTAGTTTACAAAATGTTATGGCTTTATACTGTGATATGTGAGCTATTTTATTGAGGTCCAGGGTTTGAACGCAATAAAATGTGGTAGAATTTTATATAGGTATTTTCGAACGACAAAAATGCGATGTTTCGGTAAAGAGACAATCCAATTGTATTCTTAGGTATATTTCCAAACAATTCTCCCACGACATCGGCCAAAAGTAGCAAGAATACTATAATATTTACTTTGATTCATGCCGACTAAGACCGACAGCACATTTGCAACTGTCGGTCGAATAGAGGACAGAAGATATCTCGATTTCCGTCAGATTCTATTGTAAGCCATTTAGCCAAGTGAAGTAGGTAGTGTTTCTAATTCAATGGAAATAAAACCTTTTAGAGATATTAAGATTTACAATCTAAGTTGGGGTGCGGCTTTGCCCGTGTGACCAAGAACGCCAAGAGCTCGACTCCTGCAAAGCCTAAATATCTCTTCTTTATTCAACTAAATAGTTTTAATTTCATTGCACCAAATTACAATTATAAATTGCTAATTAAAGTGTGTTTTTATTATTTAACATATATCAATATCATCAAATAACACTAGTGGTAGAGTTATCTCCATAGCGATTGGCTTTTAGCAAATCGAGAAAGATGAATTGTTTCATAAGTGGGTTTAGCTTTTATATGATGTTGACCTGATAAGAGTACATTTTTAATTTTTGCCTAGAGCCCTGTTAAATTTATGGCTGACAAGAGGAATGAGAATTTGTTGAAGTTCATAACAAAGATTAATGAAACCATATTACATACAACTAGCAAGAAATATTTGCCAATTTCCATATGATATAATTAGATATTATTGATTGAAAATCACTTTTCCCCCATATGATAACAGAGTGAGACTTGAAGTTGTCCAATAATATTGGGATCTTAAATTGCTCCTTAAACCGCAGAGGTTGAATGACAAAAGATTGAAAATAGTCCCAAATTAAATATAATAATTTACTGCCGTTTGAAAATGTAGGGTCACCCGCCAAATAAGAAAGAAAATGAAGGTTGCAGGGAAAGAACGCAATGAGTCACTTTTTAGAAAAATTAGTTTTCTTGCAGTGATTTTTATGAGCTTTCAAAATATACCCTCGGTGTCTAGGAAATTATTCATTACTCATTAGCGTTAATTCCCTGTACCCTTCAAATGTGTATAAAGTGAGAAATTTACCATAAATCTGACAACGTTGCACTACAAATATGATTTTTTTGGCATAGTTTAATTGGAACTACAATTAAGAACATATAATTGGAGCATAGGTAAGATATAATGGATATATGCTGTTGTTTGAGGTATTATTTCATCAGCAATTTGTATGAATTAAAACGAATTCTAAGCACCATGGCTTGAGCCCTGGGTCCACAATCCTTTAATGTTATAAATATAAACACAACAATAATGCGTTTATTTTTCAACAAACGTCATCAGGATATCAAATGACATTTCTAAGAAAAAAAAATTGAAAAACATTATAATCAATAGAAAATTATTTCCAAAGATTTCAAATTGTCAAGAATTCAAATTGTTAAAAGTTCATTGACTTTTAAGCTGCCACTGTAGCAGCTTTCTTAAATCTTCTTTTTATAAAAGAAAATTCAATTTTTCTTTTTACCTAGAATAGAACTATGTAAAACTTTGTAGATATTTAAAAAAAAATAACAGTTGATTCAAATACCAACTAAAAAATATTAGCTTTTAACCTGTTTGTTACATTATTTATTTAAACCTTACAACACCACTATTTTAAGGCTTTTTTGCTCTAGACTAATGCCCTTATTTGAATACAAGTTCAATTTCCAAGAACTACAACTTGGAAAACGCTCGGTGTAACGCTTTGATAACGCCTTAATAGCCACTGCATCCTATTTGATTTGCGTTTGCAAGTTATCAGCTGCTCTACAGGCCTTCGTACTGCAAAGAAGGCAGGGATGACAATTTAGTATACATTTTTCATATATTTCAAGATTATAGAATAAAATGTCATTAAAATGACAATAAATGACAAAAAAACGACAGATTCGTCATCAAATTGGCAAAAAAAAATACCCAAAATGTTGGTCCCAATGACCACGCGAAGTTTTAAGTTGATCGGTCCCGGTCAAACGGTTCTAAAAATGTCAAAAATCACAGGAAAGATGGATGTAAATTTGAACCAATGGGAGGATTTGGCTGAAACTTTGTAAGAATGGGGTCAGCATTGGTTGCAATGACTGCAAAATTTCGAATTGATTCAATCGATTGATTGGTATTTCAAACCAATCGAAATATATATTTTTTTAAATTTGAACCAATCAAAGATTTACGTTCAAAAACGATCCCAGAGACCGCATTGATTACGTTAGTATGTGTGCAAAATTTCAGATTGATTGGTTGTGCGGTTTGACCTGGGCAGTTCAGGCAAAAAAAACATACAGAAAGTGCTAAGAGTACCGTGGTGACACTATCGCTACTCGCTGTTCTAAATGAAGCTAAATCATATTATGTTTTTGTTCAAATATAATTTATCCCAGAAAAAATACTCCGTCATTACTTTAAAAAAAATCAACACTGAAAAGGAGTGATATAAAAGAAGCCTATAGTCAATGACATTTCCAAATATTAATCTTACCTTTAAAATAACAAATATAAACATCGAGAAATGCTTATAAAAGGACTTGGCGTATTGCTTTTTACCTTTTTCAAAGTTTTAATGTTTTTAAAGTTAGCTTATTTATTTTCGTCCCGTGTAGGTTACGGACTGATGCCCTTTCTTCATATTATGTGCGTCTATCTAGATAAATGTAATAGATAATAGATAAAAAAAATTACCAAACAATAGTACGCAATTCAGTGGACTCAACCTTTTTGACTTGCGGGCCAATAATACGAATTTGCTTTTGATGGCGGACCGCATTTATTTAAAAAATTACAATAATGCTCACGTGATCAGGTAGGTTCATTCCTATAGTGTTGGCAATTTTCATGAAAAAAAATCTTGAACATTTTCATGAAAATATTCTTGAAATTTTTGAAGAATTTGAAAATACTTGAAAATCGTTTTTCATTCGCTGTTATTGTGACGAAAAATATTATGAAAAATGTGTAGACGATTATAATATGTAGATTTGACTTGGAATTGCTACAGTAAGATTATTCTCAAAATCAAAATTTGACAATTTTGAATTAAATTAAAATAAGTTATGACATGTGTTAACTGTTAATTATTGAAAATTGAAAAATAATAGGTAGTGGAAAAAAGATTACTATAAATTAAATATTGAATAAATAAATATTGAATATTGAAACTCTTAACGTTGATTTGATACAACCTATGATAGCAATTACATAAACACATAAATACATAAATATGTTATGACATGTGTTACTTGTACTGAAAATTGAAAAATAATACTAGTTGAAAAATAATAAAATAATAAAATAATAGTATGAAAATTTTCATTTCACTGAAAATTTTCAATGAAAATTTTTCACGTTGCCAACACTATTTATTCCAGGCACGTAGGAACTACTTCTTCATTGGGGGTGTGGGGGGCGAAGACCCTCAGTTTTAGCCCCGCAGGGCGTTTTTTTAAATTTAACAATTTAAAAGGGATTCTTGTGGGCTCTAAAATGCACGAACTGAAGTTCCCTCGAATTGTTGCCTGTGGGTCTGGTTCTGGTTCATTCAGTGTCTCTTGTTTATTAGGAAACGAATCGAACAATGTTTCCCACGCCAAAACATTATACATGTATGCACTCTTTTACAATTTTCGGAATTGTTAAATGGCTTCATTTTCATTGCAACAAGTATGTAGTTAAATTTAAGAACCTTCCGTCGCATTTTCAGCCCGATGCATGTGTCCTAACATGACAACTCTCAAAAATTTTCTCAAATGAAACGAGATTTTTTTTTTAATATTATTTTCTCAGTGGACACATTTTTGAATAACTTATAAAACATCAGTTCAGTTTTATTTCCATATTCAATGAGTACATTTGAAAGAGGTACACTCCCCCAAATAATAAACGGTACTCAAAAGAAAATGAATTGACTGATTAAGGTTTGATGGCATCATCCCATTAAGTCAGTGCTAACGCATTATCTAACTCTTTTAAGTGAGCTCTGATTTCATTGATAATACCAAGGATTGATTGTCAAGGAACCGGCCCAACAGCCAATACGTTTTGTACCAAGTACCGTTTATTATTTGGGGGAGTGTACATACATGTGAAGGGACTCCTATGGTCGACACCATCCAGTGGAGTATGTGGAAAGGTTACATCGAACTAAATATCAACTGGGGGGGGGGGGGGGGGGGGGCACAAAAATTTGTGCTGCAGGTTGAGTACCACTGACCTAATACTAAATGTTTTCATGCAAAGTCAAAAAATTAAAATAATAACTTTCCATAAATTCCAAACGACCTACAACGGGAATAATATTTGGTAAGTGATATAGATTCACTCATTACGCACTCGTTACGTGCATGTTCATAGGTACACACAAATGCATATTTCGAATTTTATATTTTTTATCTAGATAATTGCCAATAGATAACAATATTTTTATCTAGATAAAGATAAAGATAACCAATTATAAAATTATCCAGATAAGATAATAGATAAAAACTATCTATCTAGATAATTATCTAGATAATTTTATCTAGATAAGTCTTTTACCGGCCTATATTTTTACGGGTTTTAAAATTATCTGTATGTTCGCTATGTTGGGAATGTTTGAGAACATTCCCAATGTTGTTGGGAATTAAGTTGGGAATGAAGTTGGAAATTAAACGGTGCAGGGAAGCATGTTTCTTATAATTTTGTAGATTTATGTTTTATTTTTTTTTGGTTGCCAAATTTTATGTTTTGTTCCAGAAAAAAATATCGTGTAGTTTTATCTAGTCGACAAACTATTAAAATATATATATATATATATATATATATATATATGTATTACAAACCTATTGCTGCTCTGAAAATTATGTAAACTAATTGTTTTTTAAGTATTTTTTGTTTCGATTTTTTAGTATTTCTTAGTACTTAATACTTTTTGAGAATAAACATGAAGTACTGAAGAATAGAGGCAGAAAAAACTGCTGATAGCCCAAAATATATGTCGGGCATGTTAGGTTGAAAACAATTCCCAAAATAGTCGGTTTAACCATGCACGGCACACATTTTAATATGCAACTTTCATGTATTTTTTCTAAATATCAATATTTTTGAACAGGTACATTTATCTCGGACAGTTTTTAACCAGATCACACGAAATTTTTATCATGTATCCATCCATACACTTATTCTTCAAATGAAGTGTTTGGGAATGTACATACACCAATGCTCATTAAATAAAAAATTATCAGATACACAACACCACAACACAAACCTGGGGAAGTATAGTCTTTACATACCTATAAGCAAATTTAAGCTCGATTGGAAAACGCCAAACGGTGTGACCTACACTCTAAAAACAGACCAAATTGACATTTTGGGTTTCACCAACTGACTACACCCGCAGAGTGTAAAATTTTACACCCGCAGGAAGTGTAAAAATCTGCAACCTTCGGATTAAATATTAAACACACTCCGCGGGTGTAGACCGTAAGTTATAAGTTAATCCTTGGGGTGTATGATTTGTAGTCCATGGGTGTCAAATTTATAATAAAAATGTATTACCTACCACGATTAGATTCGAACCTGCGATCCATAGTATCCATAGAGCAGCGCCGTATCGGCTGTGCTATCAGAACAGTAATGTCCGAATTCATCAAGTCCATATTCCCTTATACAGTTGACCAATGAAGGTGGGCGTTGCCTTATGAAAAACAAAAGTATTACCTATTTACCTCCATGGTATTACCATGGTAACTCCAGGGTTCTTATAGAAAATAAAAAATTTTCATTCAGACAAATGGATCAAAGAAATAGCTCACACAAGGGGATTCCAGGGTTACGGCATAGGAATGAGAATTTGCTGTAATTCACACCAAAGATTTTTTTTTTTTTTTTTTTTTTTGCTATGGCGTTACAGGACTGGTAGTCCTACTGCCGCCTCAACAACTCTACTCCATTGACGATGCGCCATTATATCGGAGGTGAAGTTGGTTGAGGATTCGTAACTTAGGGATGTTAAGCGAGTGAGTAGTTAGCTCCCTGCGCTCTGCTGTTGTTTAACGTCCCATCCCAAGGACGGTGTAACGCCCGTCGAGAGACTGATAACAGGTGGAGGGGTGTCGTTACACTAACCCCCAACCACCCCAGTCTCTCTGGCCCAACGGCAGCAACTGGCAGGCCAGAGTTCAATGGTCACCCATCCAACTACCGACTGCGCTCAATGTTGCTTAACCTCGGTGATCTGACGAGAACCGAGGTATCCATTACACCAGCCGTTGGGTTATACCAAAGGCATTACACCAAAGATTAATGAACCATATTACATACAACTAGCAAAAAATATTTGCCCCTTATGGTTTTTTAAAAGAGTTTTTATTCACCAAAATATATACAATAACAATAATACAATAAAAGTTATGATAAACAATAGAAATACTTGAAGCAGCGCTCCTCTACTTTCTAAACATAATGTGAAAAACAGGTTGACATAATTATAAATTTGATTGTAAGCAAGTACATGAATACGGTAAGGTTACAGGAAAAATTAGTGCTGTAAAAAACCTGTGAAATTATTAACATATAATGGAACAAATTTAGATTAATTTAACTCTGTGACCGGTTTCATTTTTTCATGAACATGTATAATGGTCGTTTGTGTTTGCTTGGTGCTGTCAGAGAATATTTACCTAAGTTAACAATTAAAGGGTTATGGCATTTGTCGATATTAATATAAAAGTTGCCTGTTAGGTTGAAGATAAAGTCATGGATTGTAGGCATTTTGAAGAATGAATGCAATTTAGTAATTCTCGTGCTTCTTAGAAAATTCCCTGCTATTCTAAGGCATTTGTTCTGTACTACTTGTAGTTTCCTCAGGTTAGTTGTTGACGTGCTGCTCCAGGCCGGTGCAGCGTAGCATATGATTGGTCTAATTATCATTTTATAGATGAGTGCTTTGTTGTTGTAGCTGAGTCTGCTTCTTTTATTAAACATTGGGTAGATGCTAGCCATTGCTGCGTAGGCTTGATGAATTTTATGATTAATGTGTGAAGTAAATGTTAGCTTGGAATCTAGATGGACACCAAGGTACTTTACGCTAGGTGACCATTCTATTTCTGTGTTATTGATATTTATCTTGGGCGTTGAAGACGGTCTCCTCTTCGTGAAAAATATTGCTGTCGTCTTTACGTTGTTAACTCTAATCTTCCATTTGTTGAAAAACTTCTCAATTTTTGAATAAGCTTTCTGCAGTCTTCTTCTGATAGTATCCGGTCTAAACGAGGAAGAAAATATCGCTGTATCGTCCGCGTAGAGTGACAGGTGGGTGTGCGCGCTTTTTGGGAGATCATTTATGAATAGTGAGAAAAGAGTTGGACCAATTAGGGAACCTTGGGGAACTCCTGCTTCAATGGTTTGAATGGTGGATTTTGTTTGATTGATGGCGACAAAGAAGTTGCGCTTTTCCAGGTACGAGAGGAGAATGTGGCATAGGTATTTTGGGAAATTTAACCCTATTAGTTTGTGGAGTAAACCCTCGTGCCAAACAGTATCGAACGCCTTTTCTATATCTAATAGGATCATGCCGGTGTGCTGCTTTCCGTTGAATTTGTCAGTGATGAACTCAGTGAGGCGGACCAGTTGCTGGGTAGTCGAGTGTTTCGCTCTAAATCCAAATTGCTCGTCGATTATGATTTTGTTCTCTTGAATGTGTTTGTTGATTCGGACCAGGATGGCTTTTTCAACTACTTTGCTAACTGAGCTGAGAAGGCTTATAGGTCTGTAGCTTTGGACTTCTTGCGCTTTTTTACCTGGTTTGTGAAATGCTAGTATCTTAGCTGTTTTCCAGCGTGGAGGAAAGTGGGAGAGAAGTAACACGTGGTTTATTATTACTGTAAGATAGATGATGGCCTTTTTTGAAAGTTGCTTGAGGACGAAGTTAGTTATTCCGTCTTCTCCTGGAGCCTTTTTATTTTTCCTTTGGAGTATAATCTTTTGAATTTCTTTTGGTGTGGTCAGATCGCAATCCTCTTTGCTTGGGGGAGTGGAGAAGAATTTCCTGATGGATTGCTTAACCAGTCGTTCGTGACGATTAGTGCTCATCGCATTGTTTTGGGTATGAATGGATTGAAAGTTAGCTGCTAGTGCATTAGCTTTTTGAAGATCACTTACTGCTTGCCCTGTTTGAGTGATGAGGGGAGGTATGGCTTGAGTGCCTTTTTTGAAGATTTTGGTTGCGTTCCACAGAGTGCACGTATCTCTAGGTTTTAGCTTGCTGAGGTAGTCATTCCAGTTGTCGTTTCTCCACTTTGCAATCTCTCTGCGTATTGATGTTGTTAGATTGTTCATGGTCGTTTTCTGGTGTGGGAGTCTGGAGGCTTGCCATTCTCGTAAGAGCTTGTTTCGGCTTCTAATTTTTTCTTTAATGTTAGAAGGGAGAGTTCGTTGATGAAGTGATATCGGCCTTGGGGGCGCAGCTACATTTAGTGCATCATTTACAGTGGATATGAACTTATCTACATGTGCGTCTATGTCTTCCGAAGTTGTGATCCTTGGATTGGTAATTGTGTTTCTGTCCAGTTCGGAGCGAAATAGTTTCCAGTTCGCTGTTTTGTAGTCATGAGAGAGTCTGGGAGGCAGTGGTGTGATTGATTTGTCCAGAGTGAACAAGACTGGGTTGTGATCTGAGGGTAGACATGGGGAGGTGGTTAGATTAGAGATGTGGTCGATGTTTTTGATGAGGGCGAGGTCCAGTACACTTGGGAGTGCGTTGGCTCTTGAAGGGAAGTAAGTGGGTTCTGGAGGCGAGTGGATTTTAAACTTCCTTTTGATGGCGTGCTCGAGTAGAAGAATACCATTCCTATTGTTCGTTTGGCAATTCCAGCTGATATGTTTGGAGTTCAAATCCCCCATAATTATTACTTGATTGTTGAGTTTCAGTAGAATATCTATGTCCTTGGTGCTGATTTTTCCTTGCGGGGGATTGTAGACAGACACTACTGTTACATTCAAAGATTGAGAGTCAATGCAACACGCGACAGCTTCAATCTTCTCGAGAGCAGAGATGAATTGCTCATGGTGAGGAATGTTGTTTTTGATGGCGAGAGCTACCCCACCACCCTTGTTAGTGCGGTCTTTTCTGTAGATTTTAAAGCCAGCTAGTTTGAGTTTTGTTCTTGGTGTTAGATGTGTTTCTGACAATCCTATGATATCTGTTGGGTTACTTTGAGCTTGATTACCAATTTCAAGAATTTTTCCTCGTGCTGAATTACTGTTCCAGTACATTAAATTAATCTTGGATAGTTGGGTAGCCATCAGGGAAATATGGAGAAAATTCCTTCTGCTAGAATAGCTAACTTCGAGAAAGTATCAGTTGCTTGGGACGCTTCTTTGATTGTTGATATTATTGTGTGTTTGATCTGGGGAAGGTCGAGGCCTCCGAAGAGAGATTTAATCAGGGAGATTATTCCTGCAATGCTTATGGAGTCATCTGAAACGTTTTGTTGTGGCTGAATTCTTCGCTTGGTATGTGGCCAGGTGGGTGGTGGGGGAGTGGGAGTAGGGGGGATATTATTGATGCTCGGGAAGTTATTAGCTCTATACTGGTATGAGTTACGGGAGTTGTTGTTGTCTTTTTGAATGTTGTTGTTGTTTTGGCTGTGCTGTGAGCGCTGGCTGAAGAGACTGGCCTGCTTGATGTACACCGGACACTGTCTATAGTTAGCAGGATGCGGTCCTCCGCAATTCGTGCAAGTGGGTGGAGCCGAGGCTTCCTTCACGCATACTTTGGTTGAATGATTTTCCTTACATTTGACGCACTTCGGGTCTCTATGGCAGTTTTTGGCTGTATGCCTGAAAGACTGGCAATTATGACATTGTGTGACACCAACAGTCCGATAAGGTTGCCAGTTAATTATACAGCGACAGATCGACTTAATTTTGTAGAAGTCGCTCATCTTGGTTTTTGGAGGGCAAGTAATCACAAACATCGGGAGTGGGATTTTAGCGGGCGGGTGGCCTGCCTGTCCCGGCGACTTTCTGATCAGTTGCATCACTTTCGTGACAGGGATGTTTTGATGCTTGAGCTCCTCTAGGATATCCGCTTCTGAGAGAGTAAGTGGCAGGTTTTTGGCCACCATTCTTACTTCTCGCTGATCTTTCTGAGTGTATGTGTGATATTTTAGTTTATTTGCGTTGCAGGAGTTTATGACAATACTGTAATCTTCGGTATTATTAGTAAGTAAAACAATTCGATCGCCTTTATATTTAATTTCAAATTCATCGCTCAACTTGTTGCGAAGTTCGGCAAATTCGGCCACTAGATTGTTGAATAAATGATATATAACAATGGGGGGAGGTCGCTTGACCTTCGGTGTTTGTGTCGGCATTCTCTGTGTTTTCGAGCCCACGCTTTCGTCATCGTCGTCTGAGCTGAGGTCATGTAAAGGTGTGAAACGGTTGGACGTTGGTATTGATGTGTTGTCTTGTTTAAGGCGCTTGCTGCCTGTTATGTCTGGGATATTAGATGAATGTGCTATAGCAGAGTTCAGAGTCTGTAGGCTGGGTGTTGGTTTGCGTTTTGCGATTGGTGGTTCAGTATCGTCGAGCATCATTTTCGAGCTCTCTGATGAAGGTGTTAACATCTCTAGACCTAGCCCTCCCGGGCTAGACTTGGATAGGTGTTGTGTTATAATCACGCAGATATTAGATCTGTGTGTAGGTTGATGAAATTTTACTCACTGCGAAAGCTTGCAAAAGCATGCGATCGGAACTGGATTTGTCGCTGCGGGAGCTCGGCGTAGTTGTTGTTGTTGCTGCTACGAAGTCCGGCAGACGAATGACCCCCTTATGGTATGATGTAATTAGATATCCCAGAAAAAAACACTCCGTGTAAAAAAGGCTCTTTACTTTAAAAAAATTCAACACCGAAAAGAAGTGATATCAAAAAAGGAGCCAAGTCAATGACATATCCAAATATTTCATCGTATTTTTGAAATAAAAGAATAAACACCGAGAAATACTTTACAAAAGGACTTGGCGCATCGTTTTTTTAAAGACCTCATTCAATACTAAAAGTGGAAAGAAATTTAAAGTAGGTACATTTTCCTCTTACTATTAGAGCCAGAATCTATGAATCAAGCTACTTTTGGTAATGGCTATTTTATAGTTTTGTCAATGGCGATAGTAGAAAGATTTCATGCTGTAATAGATAAGTATTATAAGGATGGAAGAATTAAATAACAATTGGAAGTGGGCTCATACATATTCTTTTAGCACTGTTAATATGGTGATATTAGAAGGGTATCTTTTCACAATTTGATCTTGACTGAAGAAATTCATGAAACGTTGTCAAATAATTACGAACTATCTTTGGAACACTATTATATATTTTTGAAGTGTCAAGTGTATAAAGTTAAAATTTTTAATAGAAATTCAATGAGACTATGACGTACTTTGTGAAATGTTTTGTTATAAAATGTGGATTAAGGAGGGATCTCCGAATTTCACTTATGTATAGAAATCGTTCAAATTTCGCATATAAATAGATTTTTATGTACTGCATCATAATATGGCGAGAAAAAGTGGTCAACGTGAACTAATTTTCGAGATATATCGCTTCAAAGTTACAGTTTTCTTCTCAGTTTAACATTGCGATCATACGGAAAAAGTCATGCTGATATTTTTAAAAGCTTATTTGGCTGCTTTCCCACGTATAGAATTTTTTGAAAAACTACTATAGCATGTATCAGATGCAATATTTGATTATAACATTTTTAAATGTATACCTTCGTGAACGTTTTACCGAGCTATGAGGGTTTTACTGCTTTATTTTTACGTTTTTCCATCTGAAAAGTGCAGTTTTACATGTACATTTATGTTGCCATGGTAAAACGGTCTTCTAGAAATTCGATATTCTTTGCAAATTTGTAGAAATTTCCAGAAGACCGTGATTATATCACTTATCCCTCCTTAATTCGAACAAATAAGCGATACGTGATGGAGCCACTTCTGGCAGGAAAATTTTTAGATGCACTTTTTTATTTTGATGTTCGTGTTTCCACAGGGCAGTGAAAAAGGAGAAACAAATGCAATGTAGATTTAGTTTAGAAGTTTACTTTTTCAGCCATAACAAACAACTAAAGCAAATTTAATATAATTTATTTATATAAATAAACCCTTTACAACCGCCATTATCATAGTACCAAAGAATCCACCAGAGGTCAGTCGTGTTCCTTATTTTCTCGAATAGAAATGTATTTCATGATGAGAAGGTATTGGCGTTTAAAACCTGGTTAGGTAGCAGCACTGTCCTGTGTAGGATAGACAAGGTGTATAGAAGTAATGTGTAGTGCTTTCGGGTGAGAGCAGCCTGCATTGACGATTTATGAACTTATTTCAGATATATCAAAACAATATAATACAAGTCTTACCAGAGTAAAAGAAGTTCTCTGCTTTGAAATGTTCCCCACACACTAACATCATAGAATAATGAAGCTTACGTGCATTTTGGAAACCCTCTTGCCAATCTTCAAAGCAGATTGCAGATGATTGTTTCTCCCGCACAGCGTTCTTCGGGAATAAATGAAAGGAGAGTCCATCTGCAGCTGTTGATACTTTGTTTGAACATTGAGGAACACTACAGTATCGATTTGCTGATTTAATTTGCTTTTAAATAGGTAAATTCACCGGTTGAACATCCATTGACAGATGAAAACAAATGAAAAACAAAAGATTTTTCACCTAGATAGATTAGTTGGCGAAGCAGCCTCCAGATGTCGACTCCTTTGATTTTAAACGCGATGTTGACCACGAAACAATATTACGAAGATAACTAACTATTGTGTATTTATAGAAAACATACCTAGGCAACAAGTTTTATCGCGTATGTACATATTCTAATAGAAAATATTTTATAGTAGGTATGTATAATATGTAATTGAAAGATGTTTCCCTATTATTCTAAAAATTCTAAATGACGGTTGTATATAAATGGCATATGCTTTTGAATCGAAAAATGTATTTAAAAAAACGATGCGCCAAGTCCTATCAAGACTATCAAGATTCATGGGAATGTTTGAGATTCTGACACCAATTTCAAGCATCTAGCTGGAGGAGGTTCTAAATAGATTGTCCATATTATAACATCTTTGATCTATAGATAGTCGTGTCCTGGCTAAATATTGGTTTATTATTACCTCTGTTGAAAAATACCGAGTGGCCCAAAAAGAAAATCACCCTGTTTGAGAGGTCACTACATCAAAACTATAAAAGATAAAGGGAAACTTTTACATGTAATAGAACAAATATGGAAATTTAATATGTGCAATTTTTAGAAATATTCGAGTAATGAAAAAAGGTTATGCATTTTAATAAAGACGTTGAAAAATCGTTTATACCAGCGTTTAAATAACCCGCGTTTGAGTTTAAACAAGAACCAGAAGCTTGTTAAAAAGAATCACATGTTTTGTACATAAGTAAGTTTGCGTTGATTATAATTTGATATATAAATGATTCCAATTAGTAAATCATGTCTGTATCTTCTTATAGAGACGTGGTTTGACGAAGAGATATGGAGGGAAAAGCTATTGTGGCTATGAATTTCCAACGATGAAATGGAAATGTTAACTCTAATTAATGTCGTTATACGAAAGTTACATAAATTTACACAATAACCTACTCACTTAAGAAAAGACAAATTCGCATAGACTTATTAATTATTATACATACATTTAATTTCATCGGACCATGGATTTGTAAGTAGTCCATGATCGGACCACCTTATAATAAATCACATTATTGATTGATAATGATGGATGACCTTTTTTAAAATGGTTGGCCTCTTGGATCCAGCTTACTAAAACAATAAAAACTACTAAAACGCTCAGTGTAACGCGTTGATGAGCGAGCAGGCCGGGTACGTGCAAATTCTCGAACCGGAAATGCGTACACAATGCACAGAAAACATATACATCCATATTGAATTGAAATATGATCACTCAATCAACATAAAAGTATTATGCTTTTCATCGAAACTTGAAAATTGCATCTAAGCACCCTGGTAAATATAGCAAATCAGATTCAATTCAATTGGCACTGGAAAATTAGGGTCTGCAAACAGAGAAGGTTGTCTCTACATGTGTGCAAAATTTCAGCTCGATCAAAGAAAAACTCTGACCTGTATAGCCAAAATATGAGTTTGATCAGATTTATCGAAGATCAATTTCATTTTTCAACCTATCAGGAGATTTTTTGGAGGTAACCTGCGAAATATAAACGCGCACCCCGACTGGGAATCGAACCCAGATCCTTCGGGTTACCGGCCCTATGCTTTAAGAATGCGTCCCGATAGCTTAATGTAAAGCATAGGGCCGGTAACCCAAAGGATCTGGGTTCGATTCCCAGTCGGGGTGCGCGTTTATATTTCGCAGGTTACCTCCAAAACACCATCCCTAAGTGAGAGATTCACTAAAAAATGTCTATCATTATCAAACTATCAGGAGATGTTTATTTAAATTTTAACCAATGCATGGATTTAAAAAAAATAGGGTCAGCAAACAGAAAAGGTTGTTTCTTCATGTGTGCAAAATTTCAGCTCGATCGAAGAAAAACTGTGATTTGTATAGCCCCAGGTAGCAGAAAAAAAACACACACAAAAAAACAGAGGTCCTTGCCAAACGAGCCAAAAGGAGACGCTCGCTTCGCTCGCTCAATTATTTATATTGATTTTCCTTATTTTCATTTTATATTAGTATGACAAGCCTGTATGTTAGGAAAAAAACTGTTTGCGCACTAACCTAATGGGGGAAATGGGTGAGGGAGAGCCCCCCAGCGACATGCAGGTCCGGGCCGCATAGGCCCGGGAAAATTTTTAAATTCCAAAGTGAATTAGGACCATTTTTATGTGTTTTAGACAACAATTTTGGACGATTTGGTATTTAGGCACATTACTATTTTTTTCAAATATGAGAATATGTTCAAATTCAAAACATTACGTTGTATCCTAATAAGGAGAAAACGTGAGAAGAATTACACACACTTCTTACATTGTATATATGTAGGTACCTAATTAGTATTGGGTTTTTATTTGAAATGTAAAAGCTATGATGCTTGTGGGCTTCCGTGAGGACTCAGCGGACCACAGTTTGAGAATCGAGTCCGTATATTATGCAGTCCCGCCAAACACAAATGTCGCATTGGTGAACAACATCCAGGCGGTGTTATTGAGAAGATTCGTACTATAAACGGTAGAGTGCAGGCCCTTACGGGCCCATCATAACAGGCCCATAAGGTATTATATTATTCCATTATTCCTGTGTAAACTGTCAGCACCTAGCTTTATTCAGATTGAAATCATATGATTAAGATTATGATCGAAGATCCTTTAGTTATAGGGGTAAAATGAATTTAGACGAAAAGCAAAATGCATTTTTCGGGTACCACCTTATTTGTAGAAGAAACATCCATTAGATGAAACACAATTAGATGAAACGCAATCAACTATTTTGAAGGCAGCCATATTTGTAGAGGAAACGCTGTCTAGAGGAAAAAAATTAGATGAAACGCAATTTGATATTTGACGGGCAGCAATATTTTTTAGAGGAAATACAATTTGGATGAAAAATAAATTAGATGAAACGTAAGCAGCCTTTTAAATATCATCCAAATTTGTAGATGAAATGCAGTTTAGATGAAACACAAATTAGATGAAACATAATGGTCTTTTTTGACAGAAGTTTTTTTTGGAGGAAACACAATTTAGATGAAGAAAAATTGGATGAAAAGAAATTTAGAGCAGAAGGAATTAGATGAATCGCTAGCTACCCGATGGATGTTGGGAGGAAGCACGAAGAAACCGCGAGAATAGAACCCAGGACCCCACCTACCTGAGTCAACTTGTTCCAGATAAATCTCTTTGTAATTTTTTCTGATTATGTTAAAAAAATACTAGGTATTAGTAGGTAGGTAGGTCACAGGTGCCCTAATTGGGCACCCCAAATTGTGCCCAAAATATGCCAAATTGTACGAAGTGCCCACAATTTGGGCACTGATTGTGCCCAATTTGGCCCAAATTGTACGTCAAAGATTTCCATTGTATTGTCATATTTTTGTTGTAAGTTTTTTAGTATTCAGTTTATTTTATTTTTAGGATTCAACCATAACGCTTTAGGTTTTCAACATTTCAATTTTTATAATCATTTTATACGCAAATAAATAAAATAGGTACAATTGGGTACGTACAATAATGATTTAAAAAATATCAAAGAATATCATAAATGTAAAGTAATGTTGATTGAATGTGTAAAATGTAAAATATAAATAATTACTTTTAAATACTTCTATAACTACAACATTTCTGACGTTCAAAAAAATATGATGAAAAATTATCTTTTTGAAAATGCTTTCTCTGGCGATGTGCGCTCCATCTAGTGTACCAAGGTACCAACATAAAAATCGATTGCATGGTGGTAGCGATAATCGACTTTTATCGATCGACCTTGTTTGTAACTTCGATTCCTTCGATTCGATATCTATCGAATCCACAGAAACACCTTCCATGCTGTTGAATATCTGTCATTCTTGTTGTTATAATGGAAGATTATAAAAAGTGTTTCAATGTGTTTATAGGTGGGAAAAATGGAGCTTTTAAAGGCAAGTGTAATAATGTACTTAATGCCACCATACCCCTTGCCAAGTGTAAAGTTAATAAGTTACTGGGTTTAATGGCTGTTATTTTAGGTTAGGTTCCATTCACACAGATTTCATACACTCGACCTACACTCTACCTAGGTACACTCGACAATTCATAAAACGGTATTTGAAAGAAATGGATTGTCTGAAAAAAATGTGATGGCATCATCAGATGAAGTCTATACCTTACTCGTCATCTACCTCTAGTATAATAACAAGGATTGATTGTCAATGAACCTGACCAGCAACCAATCTATTTCGTTCAAATACCGTTTTATGAATTGTCGAGTGTACCTTAGGTAGTATGTAAAAGGTAGGTAGTACATTACCGCCCGTAGAGCTTGGAATGATGTAGGTATGACCTACTAGAATGTGAAGAGAGATACGCACCTCGTTCACAGCTCAATGTTGTCTCTCCGGCTTTCGACTATTAGCCTATTAGACTATTAACGTCGAATGCCTGTGAGCCCTATGGGCCCTCATGGTAGAAACATTTCCACTTTTGGGAGTGGCTCAGAGTCATAGTTCATTTTTAGGAATTGAGTTTTAATTTTTATGATGTTTTAAAGTTTTAAAGAAGTAGGTAGATGTCTACATTAACCTTACGCGTGTATGTTTCAATGTTAAACACGGGAAGTTGAAGAATGTTTAAGTACAATTGACGTAACAGAGAGACATGTCCCTGTACTATATTGTTAAATATTTACCTATGTTGTTATGCCCTAATGTATGGTAAACTTATAAGTTGTTTTATGGACTGTGACTTATAGAACCAACAATTTAGTGTCAACATAAAAAAAATATATATACCTATATGGTTCTCTATTCTCTGACCATGCTACTCTGGTTTGGGGATGATCAACTCTGTCTGTTTCCGACCATAGTGCAACATTTTCATTTCTTTTGCAATTTTCACCATGTTTAAGATCCTAATGGATTGGTAAATTAATCCAATGTGAAACATTCCCTAACTGTAATCTTTTCTTCTAGGTGTTAATGTAAATACTCAAAAGGTGATTGTGAAAAACATACAGAACGTAAATGTCTTGACGAAGGACCATGAAGTGACGGCCATGGCATGGGGCGATCCTGACGAACATGATGTTTTAATCGGATTAAAAGATCAGAAAGTCAAGATATATGACAGCGACTTCAAAGCGTTTAGTAGCAGCGTCGACGTCGAGTGCGGCAAAGGAGCAATCCGTGGATTATCGAGATATGATGAGTATGTCGGTACTTATTACCTTACAGCATGTGTAGGTCTAGAGTGCAGCTATAACAGAAACAGCAATATCTGAAGTTGGCGGAAATGGGTTTGAGTATTACAGGTTGGAAAATACATAGTTTTTGTGAGAAACGCTGTTTACTATCCCAATATGTTTTGATTTTCTATCATTACGGTCACGGAGTTGCCTGCTAAACACCATCTCCCCTTTGCATGCTTCCACCAAGGAACAGAAAAAACCTGTTGTGAATTCTAAACTCATGCCAGGTTATTGCCAGTAGTATTGCCAGTAGTATTGCCAGTAGTATTGCCATGCCATTACCTAGGAATTTGTACCAATATCTCAATGGAATCTCAATTTGATTGAATTTGACAAAAACTTATAATTTTCTGTTGTGCTTGTGGTATAGGTATGTAAAATTTAAATTGGACATATTATATTTGTAGGTATTGGGAGGCAATAATAGCACTGTGGTGAGAAACTTTATAAATAGGCATTTAAAGGGGTTGTGTACGCTTCAGGGGGGGGGGGGGGGAGAGGGTCTGGAGCCACAAGGATGTCCTGTTTTGATAGAGATATTTTCAAGCATTTTAAATTTCAGTTTATATGTCGGGACCGGAAATTTCGCTGAAAACGATAAATGTCCTTTTAGCCGGGGGGGGGGGGGGGGGGAGGGGGGAGTGTCAAAATATCCAATTTTTAGCATGACGTCCTTTCTATGTAGCTAAAAATCTGAAAATGAAATAGAACATTGGTACTCGGAAGGCAATGATTTATCGAAACATTACAAACTGAAACAATTGATGGTATCAATTGATTGAAAAGCTAAATACCTACCGAAATATGTTGTTCAACATCCTCACCGAGAATGAGAAGTAATCTTGACTGATTCATGTTGTTTCAGTTCGCTGGTCACGGCGGTTGAATCCGGTCACGTGAAGGTGTGGAAGCTGAACTCCCAAGACAAAGACGTGCTTGAAACCGGAAGTCCCATGTCGAAGATGGCTCACAGTGAGGTGAACAGAGACATCATTGCAACCGGCGGCAAAGACAACGACATCAAACTGTGGAATCTTCGAGCGAAAGAGTGCACATTCAAAGCGAAGAACGTACGGAAAGACATGCTGGAGTTGGAAGTGCCAATCTGGGTGACGGATATTGCTTTCTTGAATGAAAGTTCACATGTGGCACTTTGTTCTCGATATGGCCATGTAAGTTCTTATTTATTTCTTCATAGAGAGAGAAGAGAGAAAACTTTTATTAATAATAATAAAACACTGTCATTATAAAATGATTGCCACTTGGACACAGTATAGCAATAATCAGGGTGCGAATTGTTCAATTTTCAGAGGGGGGGATAGGAAAAATTAAAATTCCGAGTATGTTGAGAAATATAGCAAAGGCGAAAAATACGATTGCTCACGAACACAATGGGGGGTCTGGGGGGAGGGCCCCCCAGTACCATGCAGGTCCGGGGCGCATAGCCCCGGGAAATTTTGAATTTCAAGATTAGATTTGGTGCATTTCTAAGCGATTTGTACACTATTTTTTGCCATTTGTCGTGATGTCATCACGACAAATGGCATTATAAAAGAGGATTTGCTTTTAATTTAAAAGGGAAATCAGAAGTGGTGGGCAAGCAAAAAAATCTCGGAATTAATACATTTCTTATCAAATACAGCTTATTTGCTACTAAGGCAATTTGACAATTGTTTTATGTGACAATTTATTTTTATAATTTTAGATTTATTTCAGAAAAAAGTAGGTAACTATTGTTTTGTTGATTAAAAGTCAACCATTTTACAGAGGGGGGGAAAACTCTATCCCCCCCTGGGATGCTTTATTGGGAAACAGAGCCGGGGATGAGAAAACCAGAGGGGGGGAAATCCCCCCATCCCCCCCATCAATTCGCACCCTGGCAATAATATCAAATAAGAATAACAATTTAAAATTATGAACATGAAGTGAAAATAACATGAAACAACCCTATACAATAAAACAATTGGTAAATATAAAAAAACTTTGAAATTACTAAAGATTATGAAGCCAATGACGTTGATGAAAATGATGAGGATGATGATCGATGATAATTTATTAGAAGTAAAAAGCTAATATGGACTATAAAGATGATTACGTAAAATGGAAATGGAGCCCTTGAGTGATAATATACTAATGTGAGAAATGATTGATTTACTAAACTTAAATTTACTACAAAAATCCTTAAAAAAACGAGTAATAGTGCCTCTTGAGCCGACGAGCAGTCCTATTAGTATTACTTGTAACGAAGTGGCGTTGTACTTGTCCAGGAAGTAAGGGATCGTTGGATTGTAGATAGCCTTCTTCTCCATGTCGACCTCTTCACTTTGGCCGGCATGGGATTCGAAGCGGATGGTTAGGTCCATGATGTAGCCGCGACGAGAGACTGGATCAATGGCAATGATGTTGATGCGCCGATTGCTCTCGTCGACATATTTTAATTACCTAATTAAATTACCTAATGGTAATGGTACCAACCAACCCAACACTAATGTGTGGTCAGCAATTCTTGACTTGTTTAAACAAGATTTAAAATAAATAAGCAATGCAGTCTTGAGAAGTCAGAGTACAGCCACATTCAATACTTCCTAGTATACCGGTTTTCCATATACTAACATGGCGATTTGACCGGGTTCTTTTGAATGTGACCCTACATTCAACCACAATATTTCATCATTCACCCAGTTTTGCATTTTTTTCTGTTAAACCAATCTCAAGTCATCCACGACACCCAGCTACCCTGTGAAGTGAATGGTAGTCATAGCCGTTATTCCCGACTCTTAATGTAGAGCCATCCTCGGCACAGATTTGAAATGCAATACTTCTGTCTGCAGGTGCGGCTGTATGATCCAAACATTCCACAGAGACGGCCGGTGATCAATGTTCATCTTAAAGATGAAGTCTTGATGGCGTTGTCTGTTGCATCCAGAGAACAGTAAGTAATTTCTAATATAATGATACCTGGTCGCATTAGAAGATGTTTCTGCCGTTTTGTTCTGGCTGGGGTCTTGGCGCGACAGAACTGTTATTATTTTCTATCGTTCTACCTTGTTCTTTGCATTTCTCAAGGGGTTCTCAACAAAATAAAATAGACGTCTCAAAAATAGAGGTACCTACTACCTACTTCGACCAGTAGGTACCTAAATGTGTTTTTTTTTTTTATATCTTACTCGCCTTCAGTAAGCTTGTTGGTTTTGTAGGTCTGTAAACTCTTCAAGTCTAAATAAAAGTAACAAATCCTAAAAGAGGTTTGTGTTGTACTACTCCCTTGGAAGTATTCAAAAAAATTGATATGAGAAATTTAATTTTGTGTATGTGTGTGTGTTATAATAAATGACCCATTTGCAATATTCAGGTGCATCGCATGCACAAGTAAAGCATCGTGATAGGGTTGGTCAAGAGAATTATCCAGCCACGGTGAAAGGAGCTTCCCTTGCTGTTTTCTTACATTGCATCTCCCTTCTATTCCAGCCACGTAGTCGTAGGCAGCGGCACAGGCAGCATGATCCTCGTAGATCTTCGCAAGCCTGGGACAGTCCTCAACCATTACAAAGGCTTTGCCGGCGGCATTCGATCAATAGCCTGCCACAAGACCCAACCTTACATTGTGAGCGTAGGCCTGGATCGACACCTCCGCGTTCACGACCTCAATACCAAGAAGATGTTGTGTAAAGAATATTTGAAAGCGAGTTTGAACTGTGTGCTTATGAGAGACTCATTCTCAATGAACCCAATTGTAAACGAAGTATCTTCCACAACCATACAGCTGGAAGATGATGATGAGTATGATGAACTATTTGATTCATTGGCTCCTGCTGAATAGTTCATAATAAATTAATAAAATAGAGTACCTACACATCAATCAGGTATATATATTTATTTACGTAAACTTCAAATTATTTGATTACAAATGAAATACTTTTAAATTGAATGGGCAATACATAATTAGGTAGGTTCTAAACTATAAGCAAGACACACTATTAAGTGTAGATAGATATAAAAAAATCGAGTGGAGAGAGCTCGAGGTCAACAATGGCCCGTTATGGGTTTGGTCCACCACAGGAAGTCCAGTACACACCACCCATCCACCTCGAACATTGGATGTGAACTTGAATTTTAGAACCCATCTCTATAATGTTATACCACGTGCATACACATCGTGCATGTATGGCCTTGAAAAATTTAACATTGAAAGCCACACATCCAATTCGATCGAATGCGTCATGTGTACTGTATAATTTTTATACAGTTATGCCTGACCATAACCCTATATACCTGACCTTCCTGAGGCATACAGCAAGGAGCCTTTACAAGTAGTGGCATCGGTATAGCCAAAGGGAATGTGCCATTGACTACCTAACCGTGAGCACTTACCACTAACTTAATACAGTACCACAGGAAATATAATATTTGAAAATCTCGATCAGTCACTCACTCGCTCTGATCACTGTCGTCATTGAAATTAATGCCCGGCTTCTTTTTTACGCGTTTTGATGATGGATTCACGATGCTCATTCCTGCCGTTCGCTTCACTTTGTTCATCTTGTTTAGTTTTGAAGTTGGCATCGGTCCGTATCCCATGTTCATATGAAGAGGCGGAGACGATGTGGCAGCGTGCTCTGTTTCAAGTAAGCTCTGAAAAATAATGCAATCCAATTGAAGATCATTACTTTGAAGTAGAATGACAGAAAGTTGTACTTATAAATAAAGAAACACAAACCTCGGTATGAAGTTGCTTTGCTAATAAGAATAGTAAGGTTTTATTTTTGTCAGCCTTTTCGTCGGCATTATCAAGTAGCGTCAGGTTTGTGGATAACTGGGTTGTCTGCAGACCGTGTTTCAGTTTAAACGAAAGTGTGTTTTCTGTTTCTTTGAATACTAAATCGTGAGCTTTAATTGCTGACCTGTAGAAAAGTTGTACGACAGTATTAATAATTGGTCTGTTAATTACAACACGTACGATCTCACTTAACACTTTTGGGGATGTATTCCTCACCTTATACATTTTGGTACGACATCTTTGCCAATTTTTAACTTAGCCCCTAGGGGAATAAACTCGTCGTAATGAATAGTGCCTGTCAAATGTATGTCAGAGTCGGTCAATGTGATAGACAGTACATCTTTTCTCGCTTCCACCGTCATGACAAATAAATTCTCGCTCGCTGAGGTGACGACACGAGCAGAAAAATACCCAGGCGGAATCATGGCAGAATCAAACCTGAAAATATATGGAAAGGAAATGTAGTCGTCACCGTTGATTGAAGAACATCATCACACATATGCCTACTGCAGAAGAAAATTGAAAACAGTGAGGGAAGGAACAAATGCCACTACGTATTTAGCACAACTTACCTAAAAAAATGTTTGATAAAATCTTTTTTATATATTAGATTTTAGGAAATGTTAGAGAATTTAGGAAAATAAAAGTTGTCTGTGATTTTGATCCTCAAACTAATTTTTTTCCACTAAACTATTGCACTATGGAGAAGCATTTTTCTCGCCTTTACATTGAGGTACATACTATGCAAAATGAGGACGGATGAGAGTTGAGTTTGTTCGAACATTTGTCGGAGATTAGTTCAAAATTCGAGAGGTAGGTTTCTAGAAATCTTTGAAAATATACAATATAATCTCTATATTTCAAAATATGGTCTGAAGAAAGCAACCAAAAAGGTTCCAGGCAATAAAATATGAAAAATATTTTGAGGGCTTGAAATGTAAAGCCCCATTTACACGGTAAAATTTCCTGTAAAATCTTTTATAAAATCTTTTCGTAAAAGAAATTTTACCGTGTAAACAAGCCAATTTGATGGTAAAATGTTTTGTAAAAGGGTTGTGTAAAACCTTTTATGATATAAAACATGTTCTATTTCTGTAAAAGATTTTACGAAAAGATTTTACGAAAAGATTTTACAGGAAATTTTACCGTGTAAATGGGGCTTAACATTTTTAAATTTTGCACACAAATATCCTTGAAAAAGTAGTGACATTTTCTTGACGTTGGCAACATTGTTTTGTCGGGAGAGCCGAGTCAAGGTCATGCTCAACATGACGTCACACTTGTATTCTAGGTGGGAGGTGCCGCAACAAATTCTAAACAAACCCAGAAATTGTGTTGCTTGCTTTTTATCCGATTAATCGGCGATGGACAGCCAAGGGAAAAAAGTTATTGTTTGTGACAATGGAACAGGGGTATGTAATTTACTGATATTATGGAGAATACTTACTATATATGAGTTAATTACCTTCGAATTTGACGAAAACAGAACTGCTTTCTTGCCGTCCGGCACGGCACTCGTAGATAGCTGCTTACTTCTGACTACTGTCAAACTGACAATGTTACCTAGTCAAATCCGATTATGTACCTAGGTATCTACTAGAACTTTTAGATTTTAGTATGTAATAAAATAAAAGGCAACTGCTATAAATTTATATTGTAAAAGTATTGATACTTGTTACCTTTTACTAGAGTTCAATGCATATCTCCGTCCTCACAGAGATAGCACTTGCTTACCTAACAATTTTGAACCACACCCTGAGAAAAAGATAAGTAATGTCCACTGGTAATGATTGGATATACTTATATTATGGATCAATAAGTTATGAAAACAAACAGTTCAATCAATCCATTGTATTGGCAGCAGTGAAGCTGACAAACTTGCAATGATCGATAGGAAAATTGACTTGCTTTCGCTTGCCACCGAGATTGCCGGAAGGGTCTAGACCATTCAATGGAATACCTTCTCTAGGATGGATGTTTGGAATAATAGAACCACTACTACCTAAGGCTAGGTAGTTTATATTAAGTCATTTAAAACAATTTAATGGGCCGTAAGTTACTGAAATTATGGTCAATGTTTCAATAGGATAAAATAATTTAATCTGAGAATAAAATCGAGCTTGATCTTTCGTATATTTATTGCCATTAGAATCAGATATTTCACAAACTAATATTTAATTTAAAGAAAGGAAACCTGGTAGCCCACATCTAGATAAGGTACTACTGTATATCTACTGTACCTATATCTACTGTATCTACTGTACTGTATATCTACTGTACTACTGTATATGAAGAATTTACTCCAGCAAACAAGTGGATTACAACTAAAGAAGGTCTTTCATCCGCTGAATGGCGCGAAGCTTTGAAATTTACTTGCAATGTCGCTCCAGTGAGAGCTCTCCATGGAAGAAGCCTAGACGGAACCCATTGTCGCCATTGCGACAATGAGAAAGAAACCCTTCCTCATGTGCTAGGCTTCTGTCCTTTTGGTGAGCAGCTCCGTAACACGAGACACCATAATATTCGCACTGAAATTGCAAAGGCATTATCTCAGAAAGGCTTGGAGGTCTACGAGGAAGTCCACGGAGTATCATCTGATGGAAGTAACAGAAGGATTGATATTATAGCCATCAACAGAAAGTCAATGCACGGCTACATAATCGACCCCACCGTCCGCTTCGAGACACGAAAAGAGCAGCCGAAAGAAGTAGATGAGGAGAAGAAGGCGATTTATGTACCTACAATAGGCTACTTCAAAGAAAAGTACAATTTAGTAGATATTGAGGTGATAGGGCTGTGGGTTGGGGCTAGAGGTACTATTTCTGATTTCTTTGTTGGTTTTTGTAGACGTTTTAAGTTAAATAGGAAGATAATTTATAGTATAGTTTTGTTGGCCCTCAAAGGTTCGATCCAAATTTTTAGGAATCATTGTTATAATACCGTATAGTTGATAGTTATAGTATTTTTCAATTATGGTAATTTTAATTTTTCTGTATAACCTTTTCAATTTAATTTTAAACAACTTCATAATTAATTTCATGTATTTTATATTGATAGTTATTCTGTGTTTGTACAACCTTTGTTAATAAGGCAGACTTTATTTCTCTGAATAAAGATATATATATATATAGGTAATGTAACTTTGACTAAAGCTACCGAAGAGGCAATTCAGCCCCCTCATGCTCAAAATGCTCAACTGGCATCCGCAAGTAGACGTTTGCGAATGTCAGTCCAAAACACCATTAGACCCTGTAGGTATACTAATTATCTGATAAGCTAGAAAGCCAGTAACCTGTAAGTCACCCTGTAAACCCGTAAGCCAGTAGACTCTGACTTGAGTTACCAATATAATATTTGCAAATTCTCTTGATTCTCGATTCTCTTCATGTTCAGTTCATTTTTATTTCCAAAAAACATATCTTTTTACAGTACTACATGTTAAAGATTCTTAACGTTGACACATTTCATTAAGAGTATGGAAAATATATTAAACACATTAAATAAATTAATCTATCTACATGTTTGCAATTTCATTAATTAGGTACTAGAAAAATAATAATAATGTGGTGTGTACAATTTTATTATTCTAATTTGTCTAGCATAAATTCTTCTATAGTATAATAAGCCTTATAAATAACTAGTAACAGTGTGAGTGACTTTTTAGTTTTTAAACTCGGAATGTTTGTTTATAAATCAAAGTTTTTTGGGCAATGTATTATAGAGTTTTGTTTTGATTTTGAAGTATAGTGTTGTCCAATCCAGTGTAACAAAACATCAACACTTGCCCATAACCTGACCATAACCATAACCTACACAGGTGAAGAGTAGGTAACAGATTCGAGCCAGACTTGCTGACACTCTTGGAGTTGTGGCTTAGCCTCGATGATCTGTTGAGAACTGTGGTATCAAACGTTGCCATTACACTTTAAAATTAAAATAACCTACCTAAATCTATCTAAATCTTTTTCTATAGGTAGGTAGGTCCACATAGTTGGTTCCTACCTTTAACTCTTGAAAAAGTGGTAAAGATAAGTCATAGCTTTATACCCTGCTGAAAATTCTTGCCAAGATCTTGCAAGATCTTGCAAGATCTTGCTAAGATCTTGTATTAACCAAGATCTTGCCAAGATCTTGCTAAGATCTTATCAAGATCTTGGATTTACCAAGATCTTGACAAGATCTTGGTAAGGTCTTTGCAAGATCTTGTATTAAACAAGATCTTGCTAAGATCTTACCAAGATCTTGGTAATATCTTGATAAGATCTTATCAAGATCTTGACAAGACCTAATCAAGATCTTGCTAAAATCTTACCAAGATCTTGCCAAGATCTTACCAAGATCTTGGTAATATCTTGATAAGATCTTATCAAGATCTTGACTAGACCTAATCAAGATCTTGCCAAGATCTTACCAAGATCTTGGTAAGATCTTGGTAAGATCTTGGTAATATCTTAATAAGATTTTATCAAGATCTTGACAAGACCTAATCAAGATCTTGCCAAGATCTTGCCAAGATCTTGCCAAGATCTTACCAAGATTTTTTCAAGATCTTGCTAAGGCCCTTAGGAAAATTTCCTATAGTATATTTTGAAGTAGGTATTCCAAAGTATTATGTAATAACGTGTAGTAAACTATAGTATGTGCTATAGTACTTGAAGTACATGCAAAAACTTACTCCATAATACCATAGATTACTGAAGTAAATTCTACAGTATCGGTGGTAAACTAAAGTATAAACTACAGTATTTTTACTACCGCTGAAATAGACTGTTTTTTACTCTGGAGTAAATATACTTGACCTACTGTAGTAATTGTTGATAAATAAATAATAATAATAATTCTAAGTATGTACTATAGTGTTTTTACTACTTGCGATATATACTGCAGTTTTCTATAGTAAAGTTATAGGGAACGTACTTCACTGTAGTAATTCGAAGTATGTAGCTAGAGTACTTTGACTACAGACAGAATAAGTTTGCTATAGTAAGTTCTATAGGTAGTATATATACTTCATTGAAAATCTATAGTATCTCATCTGTAGTAAAGAAAAGTGTAATCTACAGTATGTTTACTATAGCCGATTTATATTGTAGTTTAGTAAATTCTGAAGTATCTTCATTGACTTTTTACTACAGTATTTGTAGTAGTAAGGTATATAAACTACAGAATTTTTACTTCATTGACTTAGAAAATTTGCACCACATCACCTAGTAAAATAAACTATAGTAATTATACTACAGAGCGTGAGCTGATATATTTTATGGGGAAATATCACAGATCAATTTACTTTATAAATAAATCTTAATATTTATCGTTTCTCCTATTTTATCATGTTAATAACAATATAATGATCCACTAAATAATATAAATATGTTCACTTAAATATGAAAACTCAATATGATCACTATTAGCGCAGCTAAGTCTTGTCTGCACCGGTGGCCTACTCGGTAAGACGCTCGACTACGGACCACGAGATCGCAGGTTCAAAACACGGCGGTTCCACGGGATTTTATAATTGAAATGTGTAATCAAACTTGTCCAATACTTCAGAAGAGGTTTCCCGAATGCAAATGAGTATTCATAAATATAGAAAATTTTATTTTTTTATGAAATTTTAACGTTTTTTTGGCAGCAAAATGTACAAGATCTTGCTAAGATCTTGCTAAGATCTTGCCAAGATCTTGCAAGATCTTGCAAGATCTTGCGAAGATCTTGCAAGATCTTGCTAAGTTCTTGCAAGATCTTGCCAAGTTCTTGCAAGATCTTGCTAAGATCTTGCCAAGATCTTGCAAGATCTTGCTAAGATCTTGGCAAGATCTTGCAAGATCTTGTTTACAATATCTTGCTAAGATCTTGGCAAGATCTTAGCAAGATCTTGCTAAGATTTTTCAGCAGGGTAGCACTCGACAGTGTGAACCAATTTAATCATAATATATTGTTTGTTGCAGTTTGTTAAATGTGGATATGCTGGATCGAACTTCCCGGCTCACATCTTCCCCTCCATGGTTGGACGACCAATCATACGAGCAGTCAACAAGATCGGAGACATCGAAGTGAAGGTACATTGTTACGAACATACATGCAGACTAACACCTACCTACCTACCACAGAACACATCCTTCCTTGACTGGTAAATAGCATAATTAAGATTAATACTCCCTAGGTCTGTACTCCAGAATCATTGCTGAATGTTGTATTTTCCGTGCACAATGGACCAGATCAGACCACAATATTAATATCAGTGAGGTATTTTACTACCTGCCTATCAGAATGCCAAATAGCCAAATACCCTGTTAGGTATTGTATTGTAATTTGTGCACTTAAAAAAGGGAGAGGTTCCATTTTTCGTCAAATAGTCAAGTTAATTTTACAGAGTTGACATTAACATCCTCAAATAAGGGCTAGGCAAGAAAAGTTGTGAATAAGAGACATCTTCTATGATGTGCCAGGTTTAGTATCCTGTATGCTGTGGTATTATCCTGTACACTGGACCTAGTACCTATTCATGTAAAAAATGATTTCGAGGATTCCTCGGATTTCTAGACGTTGCCCGCTTGATCTGTTTGAAAATCTGACAACTCTAGCTAAAAGTGCCTGAAGTATAGGACCTAGCGTAGAATTATCTAGATTCGAAGTGCATCAACTGAAGCAATTTCGGCACGTAATTTTACTAACAAGCATCATCAAATTTCTAGCAACTTTATACTACAAATAAATTCGGTGGGAAATTTGGAAAGATGATCTTAAAAGAGCAATCGGAAGGCTACGTTATATTTATATTATATAGCTTGTAAATTTACATACATATTAAATTTATTATTGTTCATTAGATTTATATTATTTTCTAAATGTTTGTAACAGCTTCATGCTCAAAACTAGTTGCGTCTGCAAGTATGGACTTGCTATCTGTATAGGTGCAAGTACTTAAATGGACTTGAGGACGTAACTAGTTTTGAGCATGAGGCTGATAGGGTTTGATATAACATGGCAAGATTTTTAGCACAAGGCAAAGTCTGTAAATACCACTTTAGTACCACTTTAAAGATCATTTGTTATTTTCATACATCAGTTGAACTATGCAAGAAAGTAGCATTGATCTTCTTTATTTCTGTACAAAATCCTTCCATCTCTTTCAATTCCTTTGATTCAATTTGTGTACATAAGTTGCCAGCCAATCCGTGCACAGTGAACATCTCGTTTAAAATCGTCTCTTTGATATTTCAGGAATGTGTCAAAGTAAGGAGCCAGAATTGCTGTTCGTAAGCATTTGCACGGATCCATCAGTGTTTACTTGTTTATGTCCGACTAATAGTTGACGTGTGTCGATGAAGTTTACTACCTACTACCAATTTAACCAATGACTTCTCTATGTGAAAATTTGTGTAACACTTAAGATTTTAGGAGAAATATATTCATGGCATAATAGGACATTGTCATGTTAAGAAGGCTGTGAGTGGTAGTTTTATACGTGGTTTCTACTCCTTAACGAGCAACGAACAATCATTAATGGGGTACAAGCTTAAAACAAACTAGAACTACTTGCCATAATTTATATTAGCCAGCTTCCTGAAAGGATTTCTAACTACTGACTTCCTAATATGTATAGACCAAAACAGAAGGACCCAAAATAAGAAATTGCTTAATTAATGTGTCAGGGCATATTGTAATTCAGTAAAACGCTGTTGTGTTAGCTGGAATTACAATTGTCACGGTCTCGCGGACAATCTGACTTTGCTGGCTGGAATTATTTTAGATAATATCTCAGTTTCTCTTTGGTCTATGAAGTACTACCTAGTTCGACAACTAATATTACTTTTAAATTGCTTAGTCTTGACTTGATTTCTGATACTTTTCACATTCACTCGCTACCAAGACAAATTTTCTGTTAGGTAATTTAATACTAAACTGGAAGGCAATAAGTGGGTACTTACAAGGGTACAACTTGGAATTTTATTTGTGGATGAGTAGAGTTTTATTGAATAATGTAAGGTCCTGGAAAATGATCTAATTGCGATGTTTTGCTTCCATGGCGGGCCGCGTGTTAGGGATACACTCATGTTCCAGTAAGTATACATGGCATGATCGACTGTAGTCCTTGTAGCTTCTGTTCGGCTTATTCAAGTTACAACTCTGCATCTTAAATATATATATTACTAGGTACTACTCTATCAGGTAGTTAGTAGCAAACATTATTGCTGGGGGAGAGATGGTGTTAAAAATGTATGACAAATAGAAATCGGATGTGTGATAAAAACCTGTTATTTTGAGATCGTAATTGTGAGCTCATGCATGTTGTAGCTTGCATGTTAATGGCTTGCCGTCGGGCAGTTCCTATTTCTCAGCCGAGTGGTTGGGGAATAAATTTATATACGGCATTATACTTTCAAAGGGTCATGGAGATCTTTGTCATGATTGCAAAATGTACATGACATAATGATGTGGTGAATAGGTAGGTACAGTGCATCTCTGAATATTAGGTAATATTTGATGTTTTCAATTTCAACATTGATGCGGAGCTGAAGAAACTTCCTCGTATTTTGTTGTGTTGAGTTCTGTGTGCTTGTGTAATATTACAGCGTATAAGTTGTTGACACTTAAAGTGTTGACAGTGCAGGTTAAGTAATTACGGAATTGCACTCCAGAGGCCCGGGTTTGATTTCTGTACTCAACCTTCTGACTGAGTTTTCTTTAGTGTTCCCTTAAGTTGAGTTGTAAATTCTGGGGAGGATGTTGGGAGGGTCTCCCAACATAAATAGAAGTTAAAGTTCATTCACGATTAGAATAGCAAGTCGATCACGTCGTTCATTGGTCGGTCACATGAACACTGCCCTGTCAATGGCAAGACTATCTTCTTTGTATTATTGAAATTGTATAAAGTAGGTTATGTGAAATACACACTTTTTAATAGTAGAAAATATTAGAAAACTTCAATAAAATTGATTTATCTCATCTACAGTCGTCTTGTACATATTCATTGATAATTGATATTTACATGTGTAGGTTTACAAATGCTCGCTTGACTTCAGTAGTACACGGGCTTGCTATTCTAATCGTGAACGAACTTTAGTTGAAACCCTCACACGAATTCATGAAACATGTGCGACCTGGAAGTCGTCTATGTATCGAACTGCCCTTAAGTTTGCAAGTTCTCTGTTTGATCAATGATCATGAATGATATTGAAATCATCTTATTAGTTACATTATAATTATTTTTCTACCAAAATAACAATGAAGCATTTAACAAAACACTTTCTTGTACATTTAATATCCGTAATACTTCTACTCTCGTCTTCTTGGAGGGTATTAAGTTAACTAATGTCTGCCTCCACACAGAATCTGACTTATCTAGCGTCGGCTGTTTCAGTTCTACTTCTCTGGAGAGCTGTCTCATCCTACGCAGTCATCAGAGCAACATTATAATAAGCTTGGCTTACTACTGTATTATTTTCTATTACCTAGTTTCTTGTAGGTAGTCATGTAAATTGTTATGCATCATTCTCATTAAAATTTTATTTTTTGCAGTTACATTTTGAGAGAGTGGTAAGGAGGACATGGTAAACATGTTTACAAGTTGAAGTTCACCTATGTTGCATTGCACATACTCTTTTATCTGTTATAATTTAAAGTCAGCTCAGACTCAAGGTTAATTCTGGAGTTGCTGAAATATCGTCATAACTTTTTCACTATCCAAACAATGTATTATTTATTATTATATTCTAATTAATTGATTGATACAACTTTGACTAATGCTACTATACATGTTTGATTGATATTAATAATAATATGGTCAGTACTCAGTAGTGTTCTTGAAACATTGCAATTCTTCTAAAAATATTCCAAGAAGAATTAAAATTGAGGTATGTACCTACCTACATCTGACTGACTTCAAAATTAAATCATGTTTTCTCTGCCACACCTCATTTCATTTTTAGTTGTATTGGTTGTTATTTGTTTGCATTTTGTCGTTGTAGGTATATTATTATTGGTAAATTAATATTGCTCGTGGTGACAGTTGAATGAATGTTGTTGACGTTGAGTTAATGTTGTGTTTCAATGTCATAGGACCTGATGGTGGGTGACGCAGCCAGCAAACTGCGCTCTATGCTGGAAGTCAATTATCCCATGGAGAACGGCATTGTCAGGTGTGTTTACTTAGTCAAGACGTGAAGCGCTGTATTGCTAAGAGATCAATCTGGACACAATTTCCTAAAGTGTCTTCGTAACTCGTAACTTTGGAAGTGAAACCATTAATTAATGTTATTTTGTGGTAGAAAGAAAAAGAATTTGTCCAGGCAGTATTTCTTGAGTTATTTTAGAAATAATTCAAATTTGATGCTCAGGGTCAACTATGTCTTTTCAAGTTGTATCTAGATGTAGTAAATTTTATCTTTTTGTGCTAAAACAAGTAAATGGGCACTGCTTTTATGAGATGAAATGAAGTATAGTAAAATAGGAAAACAAACTTGAATTTTTTCATGGCTGTGCTAGTTCCAACTTTCTAGTGACAACCTCCCAATGCATCCGGTCTTACTAGTGACAACCTACCAATGCATCCGGTCTTACTAGTGACAACCACCCAATGCATCCGGTCTTACTAGTGACAACGACCCAATGCATCCGGTCTTACTAGTGACAACCTCCCAATGCATCCGGTCTTACTAGTGACAACCTCCCAATGCATCCGGTCTTACTAGTGACAACCTCCCAATGCATCCGGTCTTGTTTTCTATTAGACAGTGACAGTGAGCTAATTCTGTGTTGCAGGAATTGGGACGACATGTGCCATATATGGGACTACACATTTGGAGAAGAGAAGATGGACATAGACCCTAAAGACTGCAAAATCCTTCTCACTGAACCGCCTATGAATCCAACGAAGAATAGAGAGAAAATGATTGAGGTAAGATTTGTCTTGAAATTTCTCTAAAAGTTAGCAGACCGTGCCAAAATGGTTTCCCCATCAATATAATTTTCATATTTGTATTTCTTTTCTTCCTAATCCTACATAAACAATTGTCCTGCTTTGCTATTGTTAATTAAGTATTGTTAGCTGCTTTGTTACTGCTTTGTTATTTTTTGTGAAATAAGGACTGATTCGTAGTTGTTGGTATGGCCTTGCATTTACTATATTGAGTGTATTTATATTTTATAACAGGTGATGTTTGAGAAGTACCAATTTGCCGGCGCTTACGTCGCCATCCAAGCGGTGCTGACTTTGTACGCTCAAGGCTTGTTGAGTGGCGTCGTCGTGGACTCTGGCGACGGTGTTACTCACATATGTCCGGTCTACGAGGAGTTCGCACTGCCACATCTGACCAGAAGGCTGGACATTGCCGGCCGAGACATCACTAAATATCTCATCAAGGTATGCATGACCTTGGTGCGGCATGGTTTTCCAGAAAAGCGTATTTTAGCCAATCAATTTCTTCAACTTACAACAGTTTGCTTTCGTGATATGCTGAAAAACTGTTTCTGTGCCTTTCCTTGATGGACCTCCTAATTGAAGAATTGGCGAGGTTTTTATTTTCACCTTTCATAAAATTCGTTACGTAAAAGTTTACTTATTGAAACAATTTCGGAAAAAATTACTTCACTACATAGCCACAATTACACTTGACAAAGTTATTTACTCATTTAATTATCGGTGCCGATTAAATCTATATTATTTTATTAATGCATTTGAATTTTATTCCATTGGATTTATTCCGAAATCGTGGCTGATGTAATTTAAAAGTTTATTCGTTCTTTTTCAGTTGCTGTTATTGCGAGGTTATGCCTTCAATCATTCTGCAGACTTCGAAACGGTGCGAATGATGAAAGAGAAACTGTGTTATATCGGCTACAATATAGAAACCGAGCAGAAACTTGCGTTGGAAACGACCGTCCTCGTTGAGCCGTATGTGGTACGTAAATCAACCATCCTTGGGCTGGCTGGTGTAATGCGGACTCGGTGTTCACTTCACACCAATTGTTGTTTGTTTCGCAGCTTCCAGATGGCCGAGTAATCAAGGTCGGAGGCGAGAGATTTGAAGCGCCCGAGGCGCTGTTTCAGCCGCATCTGATCAATGTGGAGGGACAAGGTAATGTTCATTTTTTTATTTTTGCGTCCCATTGAAATTCTTCAGTAAAATGCTCCACATTCATTCATTACTATCAAAGGGATCATGCAGCCATGTTACGTCAATCGTACATGGGCCTTTGCTTGATAAATTCTGATCGGCTGCAACTCAGCTTGAAAGTCTGGCCTAAATTAGCATTCTTAAAATTATTAAAACTTGATGCCTTGCTTGCTTGCGGCTACATGGTTGGAGTAGTGTCGGTCATGCATGAGTGCATTGAAACACTTCGGATTCAACTCGCTCATGCAATGCGAAATGGAATCGGGCTTTGTTTACATCAATTGCTCCTGGCTGAATATTCTCGAACCGAAACAGACAAAGGAAATGTTGGACTATGCACAATCAAGTAAAATCTGTTGTTTTCAATGTTAATTAGCTGAATCGATTGTGCAGTGGTGCAATTCCGCATGGTGAACATTAAAACAAACTCGAGACTAGATATTTGCCCAAAACCTCCAGCCAGTCAATTAGCATTGGCTCTAACCAAGTTCAATTTAAAGTCATGTGATCGTTACACCAATTAATAACATTATAGGGATGTGCGAATCCAGGTTTTTTCATTCGAATCCGAATCTCGAATCGAATCTTGAAAGGTTCGCGAATCTGAACCCAAATCCGAATCTTATTTTATTTAATCAAATTTCTCTGAAAGGAAAAATCGAAATATGACAGTATGGTTAGGTAGGTCATTCAGGTGAAATGGTTGACTCCCATACATCAAAATGCTGTCAATTTCTATTATACGAGTCACATAAAATGTGGAGATTATATTTATGATGGAAGATTAGTTTGAATCAATTTAAAAACAAAACTGAGATGATTATTTACCATGTTACTGACGAATATTTACGAATTTATGATCACGAAAATGGCGGCAATTGATGGGTTGGGCTGGTTATTTTTAGCTTCAATGGTTGGTAGCGCTGTATTACCTCTTAGTGTATTCCGCTATAGAAAGTTGGTAGCATTGACGAACTTTGAAATTCAAATTTCGCGGGAAAATCAAGGATTGACATCTAGGTTTGATAGGATTTGAATGGGTTTGATATTTCAGAATCTGGATTCGTCTGACGAATCGAATCCGGATCCAAATTTGGATTCGGATTCGATTCGAAATATTATGGATTTGCACATCCCTAAATAACAATATCTTCTATTCTGTGTGCAGGCATTGCGGAGCTGGTGTTCAGTACGATCCAAGCGGCCGATATCGACATGCGCACAGAACTGTACAAACACATCGTGCTGTCGGGAGGCTCCACCATGTACCCCGGACTGCCCAGTCGGTTGGAGAGAGAGATCAAGCAGCTCTATCTAGAGCGAGTGCTCAAAAATGACATAGACAAATTATCTGTAAGTTCATTGCAGCAAATCCAGGAACATGTCTCATGTAAAGAAGGTTGTGATTATGTCAAGCAGATACTTTCTCAGCTACTCACAGGGCATTGTCGACAATGCCATTGTCAGGGCATTTCTTAATTTAATTATTTTTGGTATTGTAGCTGTTGAACCATTACAATTATTTAGAATGTGATAGTTCGCTTACCGTCTTCTGAGTTGACCTTTGGATTGAATATTTAAACTTGACCTGCTGGGGTAAAAATGAGTCGGAATTCAGAGATAACTCGGATGTCTCAGCTTACTTCGGGTACAGACAACTCTTACTCAGCTCATCAGTTGCTTGGCTTGTAACTAACGTAATCTCTCGTCCCGTTTCAGAAATTCAAGATCCGAATTGAGGACCCTCCTCGACGCAAGGACATGGTCTTCATTGGTGGTGCTGTCCTGGCCGAAGTGATGAAGGACAGAGACACCTTCTGGATCACCAACCAGGAATACCAGGAGAAGGGACTGGGAGTGCTCAAGAAACTGGGCGCTCGCGCCAGCTAAGACTCATCCACTCCTGAATCTTTGTTCCATATGATCTGGTGAAGGGAAAATGCAAATCCCATTGTAACCAGTATCTGCTGTTTTAACATTGCGCTCTGCGGTTCGAGTAGGGACAGCAGGTCTGTAAATTTCCCGGTTAAATATTGTCAATTAGATACTTAACTGGTTTACAGTCGAGCATTGAAATTGTCGCTTGTCAAACCATGTTGAACATTCATCGCAGCTGCTTTCAAGAAGTGGTGATGCTCTCTGGTCGGTCAGTTCGTAACATGCGACAATTTCAAGGCTTGACTGTAACTGCACATTTAGCATTAATTTTCTGATTTTTTAGTGTTTGAGCTGATTTTAAACCGATTTCAGGTAATTCTACTAGGAGTGGCCAGTTGGCTATCATTCCTGTGGATCACATGCGTAGTGAATTTAATTTTTTTGTATTTTGCTCGAAAATATATCCCATAGGTATTTCACTTCTTTTTCACAAAAATATGTCGGAAATAAAGAGACACTTAGGGAATGAAATTGGAAAATCAAAATACCCTGCTGATGAATAATTGAATGAACAAATATACCTACAGCAGAGGTCAACCTTCAAATTTAAATGAGCGACCTGAGAGATATATTTTGTGTTACCTAATTAATATTTTGATTTTAAAACTACAACATATATTATTACATATTGTATGACATATGTAGTTTTCACATTTAAACGCTATAAAAGGAATGTTTTATAAGGCTCAAACTCTAAATGGCTACATGTAAGTATTCGATAATCTACTCTTAACTCCTGGTCATGAAGAAGGGCTTGTTTTGATGACAATGTTGATTGGGAACATTGTTACGCAATACACATGGGGGATGATTATTCTTTGTGGTCTTCATCCTCTAACTTTAAATTCCTCTGATTGTACAGTTAACTGGTAAATTTAACTTGTATTTGTTTTGGTAATACAAAATCTGTACAAGAGCCACCATATGTATTATCTTGGCATTAAACTCCTATTCAGGAACCGTCAATTCCTCAATAATCGATAGATCTATATTCTGTACCATCTTCTGATACATGCATTGTTCTCACTTACAATGGACCTGACCCTATCATAAAAACCTAAAAGTGTCAAAACATACCTCAGCTATGGAAAGCCCTCTCTATCAGCTCTGTCGCAGAGACATTAGACCCTAAAATGTGTCTACATTTTCACCCACTCAAGGTCCATTTTTTCGCAAGGAATCTTTATAATCCTGAGAGAGCTAGAGCTACAAGGTTTTATACGTTCTCGAACAAGGGATGGGCAAAAATGGTCGAGGATACAATGAGAGAAAATGATTTTACGATACATTATAAAACGAGAACAATGCATGCTTCTTTCTGCCTTTGGTACAGACTATAGCCTGCACACTACCTAGTATATTATTCTGTTTCAACAATGGCCACAACCTTGACAAAAAATGGCCAACTAATTCAATCTAAAAACTGTCTATTTCTTGTCCAGCTTGCACCATATCTACATTGAAATTATCTCAGTACATAATTGATTTCAGAGCCCCAATCAATAAAATCCATCATCAATCCTTGGGAAACATGATTGTCTGTAGAGTACAAATGACTCGACTAAAGACTGCTGCGGATTCTTAAATGTGAGCCGTGGGACGTATCGCAGTTCAGTTTCGATTTATTTCATCCCAGAAAATATTTACTCACAGTTACTCCTTATTAAATAATCTCTCATTCTTAGTCTCTTCTGAACTAATTCTAATGTCTGAGAACACTCGTTAAGATAAATAGATCAAAACATCAGAGCTGAACGAATCATGGTCGTCCAATTTAAGAATCTTTATTGTTAACTGCCCTAGCTACTTCTATCAGTTTAGTCGCGTCCCTGTTCTTGTATAGGAGTAGAAGCAATGGTAATATATCCAGTACACACGCACGACCCATCCACCTCGAACATTGGATTTTAGAACCTATCACTACATAATATAGCAAAAGATGCAGGTGTGTCCTTGACCAAATTAAAATAACGATCCACGGCAATGTACCTACCGTACGCATTTAATGCGACGTGTGTACTGGGCTTTACTTTAACAATCGTTTAGCTTGACCACAGTCAATAGCATTTCTCAAATAATAACACCTTAATGAATTATCAACTATATTGTAGATTTAAAGCCTACCATTCTTGACAAGTTGATTTGTTTATGAGTGATACTTTGGTTGTTTTTTGATGTAAAGAAGAACAGGAGAGTCCCATGAATATGTTTTACTAATTTTGAAATGTCAAATTCTAAAGACATGTATGTTGTATATGTTTATTTATGTTTTTGATGTTTTTTAATTCTAAGGTATTTAGGTCATAAGTTCAGGAACTGGGTATGATCAACTGTTTAATAGGTATGTACTACATAAAAATAAGAAATTTGAGATGAAGAAATTCAGTGTGCATTTATCTGTATCACACATTTACTTGGATTTGTATATTGTCATTACGGAAAGCTCTCATTAAGTGATTGCAATATAGTTAATACTGGCAGAAATGCATTCCATTGTAGTTCTGAGACCACATTCTGTAACTTTTCTTTCACAGCACCGCACAATTGATTCCATTACTTTAAACATTTATGTACAAAATTGCAGCATTCGTGATATTTAGGTACTTTTCATTCAATTGAATTGGACAAAAGTTACAGAGGGGTATGAAGACTACAACAGATTTTTGTGTAACATTGTTTAAATGAGCAGGGAGTTACAATATTCTTTGTGAGATTAGGTATTACATATTATACATTTTTTTCTTAGAAATGTGGAATTATTATATTTTTTCTATGATTACCGGTAAATTTACGGTCAGGTAGAAATTATTTAAATTTTTAAAAGTGTCGTAAAGCTAAAGTGTGTTAACATTTAGGTAGACTAGACTTCAAATCAAAATAGACTTTCGACTACTTAAAAGCTCACAAAACTTCAATATATGAGGTTCTATTCTTACCAAATGGGCTGGTAGGTATCTTAAGGGGAATGTACACTGAATTTTGGACTCAGCTAATATAAGTGGCACAACCTTCAAACTTTAGAATCAAATAACAACTTACTCAAAAAAAAAAAAAAAAAAAAAAAAAATTGACAAATTTTATGGATTTAATTTAGTTTTTTGCTTAAAAACATACATTCACCAAATTTGCTACTCCTTTTTTGGTATTTCAAAATACAAAAAATTAATTTTTTATTGTAGTTACCAGAGGCACACTGCATAAAACAACGTGGAGTTTTTCAAATAAATTTACTTATTTTATCAGTTAAAAATGTTTGAATAAATTTAAAAAAAATAATAGCACTAAATATGTCAAATTAATAGGTTAAAATAGTAAAATCAGAAATGTACATATTCAAAAAAATTTAACTCCTAAAATAAGTAAATTTATTAGAAAAACTCCACGTTGTTTTATTCAGTGTGCCTCTGGTAACTAAAAAAAAAATTGTAATTTTTTGTATTTTGAAATTCAAAAAAGGAGTAGCAAATTTGGTGGATGTATGTTTTAATGCATAAAAACTAAATAAAATCCATAAAATTTGTCAATTTTTTTTTTTGTTTTGAATTTTAATTTTTTTTGAGTAAGTTATTTGATTCTAAAATCTGAAGGTTGTGCCACTTATATCAGCTGAGATACAAAATTCAGTGTACATTCCCCTTAAGTTTAAATTTACCTGATTGTAAAATTACCGAGTCATACTCCTATGTTTCCTTACGGCAATGTAAGCTGTAAGTTTGCCTACCAATTTACTACTGTGTTAGTATTATATTGTATTACTAATTTACTATTAACAGTTTGTATCGAGTAGATTTATTTATATTGCCTTGACCACGGTCAAAAATTTCACACTTGTAATATATTGATACATAATATAGGTATGTGTAATTTTTTCATTTTTCATTCATTCCTTTTTTCTCATTGAATGTATTTCATGGCCCAAGGTTTGTTGGGTTGCTCGAGCAATCAAATAGAGTTGAATTCCAAGGGTGGTTTTTCTGCCACTTGTCAGGAAGAATTCTGCAAATTCTGCAATTATAATCCCACTTGAAAGTTGAATCAATTCATACATGACCTGAAAGTGTTACATGGCAGTAAGAAACACAGGAAATTGGAACACAAAGAAATTATGCGGCATTGTAAAATAACCAAAATGTATTAAACTATAGTACGGCCAGCGAGCGTGGAGAAACTCCTTTCATAAGATGAGCAGTATTGTTCGACCCTTGTTCGACAGTTCAGCTCTGACAAGATACAACTCTTTTTATGACCTGCCACCCCTTCCACCTACACTGTTGCCATTTTAAACAACTTTCCTGGAATTTTAAAAGCCAACTGCATTGAAAGATATTTGGCACCACAACAAAACAACCCTGTCCCGATTACCTGCAGTGGTTGAGAGATATTTACAACCGGGCACGCGTCAAAACACTCCGGATTACAAGCTAAGCCCATTGTTGAATTTTGCACAGCGTTTGGTGAACTTTCTCTACGCTCGCTGGGTGTACTGTAACAAGTGTGTTTTTCACAAAACGTTCAAACAGAATACTGCCGAGTGGTATAATTTTACCCTTGGAAACCAAGCTTTACTCTTCTTTAGTCATATGCTTTGTGCTGAGGATGGAAGGTGTTTGTTTTCTTTAAATTTTTTTACAATATTGTAATTTAATTTTATAGGTAAATTGATTGTGCCAAAGTTGCAATATGACAGCAAAGTTAATAAAAGTAATATTTATTATTTGTGTTCTTTTCTACTCAACAATAATAATAATTGAGACTCCTATAACAAATACGGAATTATATTATTGGTTGCAGTGTGAAGCTATACAAAATGTAGAGTTAGGTAGTGACATAGTGAAAGTAGTAACTTTGTGCGTACTTGTTGCTTATTCTCTTAAAAGTCCGAACACACTGTCGAGTAACTCGACGCTTTTTCGATCATGACCACTGAATAAAGAGAGGCAAATAAGGTCACGTGAGTCAGCCAATGAGAGAGCTGCTCTTTACTCTGCTCTGGAGAGTTACTTGACAGTGTGAACCATGTTTAAGTAACTTGAGGGTAACTGGCTGCAGTGCTTCACTTGGCCTAAAAGATGGAATTCAATGAAATGCTTTTTTAAACTTGGATATTTTATCTCATCATTAAAATGTTAATGATTAAAATAAAACATTAAAACATGCGGGGCAGTGACGCAGTCAGCAGGGAAAAAAGTAAATGAATCCGCTTCAGGCAGTGGTGATGAAGTTCTTGAGGAGTGTGAAGGGAGTCGCAAGAATGGAGAAGATCCGAAGTAAGAAGATAAGAAGTGAGCTGGGGGTAGAGAGATTGGGGCTTAAACTGGGCCGAGAGAGGCTTGGGTGGTTTGGCCACACGAAGAGGATGGGAACAGGGCGAGTGCCACGGCAGCTGTTTGAGTCGGCTACTTCGGGACCACGTAGAGTAGGAAGACCAAGAGAGAGGTGGATTGGAGTTATTAAAGAGGATGTATTGGAGAGAGGAGGAAGTTGGAGTGAGTTGGTGGCTGAGAGACAGTGGGAGGACAGAACAAGGTGGAGGCAATTTGTGGAACAATTGGAAGTGGAGGAAGAAGAAGAAGACGAGGAGGAGACGCCAGGCGTGGCCAGCCGGTCTCCAGTAGTTCTGCGGCCCTAGTGTTCGTGGGAACACCCACCCCCTGACCCATTTAATTGGAACCAGTGGATAGATTAATATTATTATTATTAAAATGGTGGCGTCTGGAGTGCGGGAAACGGCCGGCTTAGAGCTGTAGACAACCCGCTATTATTATTATTATTAAAATGTTTAAATAACGCAAAATTGATTGAAACCCTTCACTTTCGAAATTCATCAGTTTCAATGGTATATCTCGCATATTGGAACATCGATAACCACTTTCTTTTTGAAAAATAAGTGTGAAAAAAGTTTTCCTATTTTGTTACTGAGCTTTTAATTTTTTCCAGCTTTTCGTTTCGAAACCATACATTTTCCCGCCATGACATGATTGGATGCAGCTCAAAAGCGAACATTGTTAATGAAAATACTTCATTAAAAAAATTGGTCTTATAGAATACATACATAATTTATGTTTAATTATTACGAAATCATTTGGTAGGCAACATTCAACAAGGTTTAATTTGTTCTACTTCTCGTTAGTAAAATATTTTTCATTGGAGGTTAAATCATTTCCCGCCATTTCAAGAAATGAGGCGCGGATTTGGAACTACAAAACAATCGAAACAACCTTTACAAGGCGGTGGTTGTTCTTTCATTTCACAGCATTTTGTCCATAAAATAGGTACCTATCTCTTGATTGTGTATTTACAATGGTAAAACGCAAAAATCAGGTTCTAATAGACTCTGATAGTGGAAGCAGTGATGATAGTGGATCGGATTTGGAGTCTGTAAGTAAATAAGACATTTAGTTACGACACTTAAGAATTTCACATCATGGAGTTTAAACATGTCATTGGCTGCCTCTAACCTAATGGACCTCGTCCTCGTGCTGAATATTTCCTTTCCAAAACCCGTATTGTATTATCTGCACTGGAAAATTGAATCTATTAAAATTATTAATGTTATGAGGACATATTCTTTGCCTACAGGAGCTTCTATCCTTGGCAAAAAAGAAAAAACCACCACCACAGCAAGATGAGTCACAAGTGCCTATCCAAGATGCACCAAGCCCAGGCTCTATTAAACCCATTCAGAAACCCAAAAGACCAGAAAATGCTTATTCCGACTCGGATACAACGGATTCAGATGATGAATGGGATGCACGAGGGGGCAGTAAAAAGAAAAAGAAGTCAAAACCAGCTAAGAGGACAGGCAAACGCACTGTTACCAAATCGTCATCAGGAAGCGCCAGTGAAACTGAGAAGAGAAAAAGTTCAGAGCCAGAAGAAGGTAGTATTTCCATTCATGAACCACTTTATTTGTCTTTATCTGCCAGGCCAATACACATAAAGTAAGGTTCCCATGAATTTCAAAATGCTCTCTAGGTAGGTAGTTTTGCAATTTTATCATTGGAAAACAAAGGACAATCACGAAAAAGTTAGCTTCACTTCAATAAATCGTGCGATTATCTTGCGACTCAGTTTATGCTAAATATACCCTATACCTAGAGGGCAGTAAATTATGCTAGTTTTTATGTGGACTTAATTATTTGAGATTTCTGTTAACAATGTGGTAGATAGCAAGCTACAGGAGGGTTGCCAGCCGTCACACTTTTGGCGGGCGGGAGTCGGGACTGTCCCTACTTTCAGACCAAAATCATGCATCACATCTTGCCATCAGCCGTGCGTGACAGAAAAATCACGCTTTTCCAGTAACTTTGTTCGTTGGTACTACTGCCCCTAGTCCAGTCACTGTCAGATGTCAAGGGGTTTCCACATTGACTCAAATTGGTAAAATATATACTAGTCCAAAACGCATAGAAATGGACCAAATTGGATTTGAAATACACATTTTTCAGGGCCTATGCGGCCCGGACCAGCAGTGGCACTGTCCCCCCCCCCCCCCACACAAAAAAAAAATTCCAGTACTTCTAATCAGGTGTCACACTTTCGTATGGCAACCCTACATACACTACCGACAGGTGTCGAATCGCCATCAAATCACAGGTTTATCGCGCATTAAACAACAATCGTGTGCGATTTGAAAGCGACTTGTGGGAACTTTAAGACTTGTTACTATTGTTCTCTAAGGAATATCTTGCTCCGGTCTGGGAACAAGCGCATCATCAGAATGTGTGTGATGCAATGAATGCATATGCTTAGGAGTTTCCCAATTGTAAATTTTAAATTTTTACTACAAATTGCTATTTGTTTCTGCCGTTTTCAGGTGAAGTATCGGACTCGGGCAGTGGATCAGACAGCTCTGAGTTGAGTCAGGAAGAATTCAATGACGGCTACGATGAGAATCTGATGGGAGATGCCGAGGACCGCGCCAGACTGCAACAGATGACTGAGAAGGAGCGAGAGCAGGAGATCTATAAGCGCATCGAGCAAAGAGAGATCATGAAGACACGGTAAATATTTCTAAGGTCATAGCCTGGGTGCCTATTCTCGAGTTGAATTTGTAAACAGAAATGTTCAACTTAGTGAAATCAAGCTAAATCTTGTTTTTTCATTGTTGTTAAGAGGCCTGGGTAAGCAAACAGTAAACGCTCTGTTTGTCAAAGTGTTTTTTTGACATTTTTCTCCACACTAACAGAATTTAAAAAAATCAGATGGTAGCGACCCATTATAAGGTAATAGACTAAATGATGCCACACAATGGAGTACATTATGACATCTGGTACGACCTCAAAGTGTTAATACGATATTAATGGTAAAATAATTCCTCTTAAGGCTAATTCAGATTGGTAAATTAACGTGGTTCTGCTCGAGCGCAGTGTCACTTTGGTGGATGAATACCTAGTTTACTCTGCACATGTGCAGAACCAAGTTGATCAACCAAAAGTTGCTTATGTGGATTGGGCTTAGTACTAATTTAGTTACCTACATCTAGGTACCTATTGTAAAGTGACTCACCACTTGCGAATATTTAGGTACAACAAACTCGAGAATAGGTCGATACCCCAGGTTTGAAACTTGAAGAATCACTTGAATTTTGTTGTGGAATTGGTTTATTCCAGATATTACCTAGTACCTACAAGAGTAGCTATTAGGTGGAATATTTTGTCTTTACGTCTGTACAACTTTTCCAAGCCGCAATACCTTAGTTACAAGCAGAACATTTAAAATAGGTACTACACTACCTAGTTAATATGAAACATTTAATGTTAACATGATTATAACTTTTATTTTTAATCAATGTGTCAACTTTTGACAGTAAGCACACTTGAAACAATGGTGCCAACAGTTGAGAAATATAATGTGTTGCAGCAGTGATGACTAATTAGTTCCATCAATTTTTTGCCCAGTACTGTTGTCCAGCCTGTATACCTGTCATTCCTGGATGCAAGATGCAAGATGACCACTAGGCTGATGATCTTGGCTTGTGCAGGTTTGACATCGAGAAGAAGCTGCGTCTGGCCAAGAAGCAGGAGATGAAGCGGTCTCGCGGAGACGAAGACTGGAAGGGAGATGAGAAGATGGATCCCAAGGAGCGGAGCAAGGAGCGGAAGAAGACAGTGGAGGAGAACCGAGGGAGAGTGGACAAGAAAGCGCATGCTATGGAACTGCTCAAAGCTAGGAGAGAGGAGAGGAGAGAGCGAGGTGAGCCAGTGCTAATGTTAACCGTGATGTACTCAACAAAACATATATTGTGTCCAAAATCATGTTCACAAAGGAGTTGACAACTTGAAACATTCAACTCCTAACCTCATCAAACCACAGTGCTTTAAAATGATAAGTAACTTACTGAATTCAGTTTAGCAAAAGTAACATATTAAGACGGTTATTTACAAGTATACTTGTTTCTTTTCAAAAATTTGATTGCTATTTTTCAATCTTTCAATCAAATTGCATGCTTAGCTCCTCGCTCCCACATAGGTTTGGCTATTCAATATGATATTTCATTGTTTCGATTTGACGCCGATTTCATTTGGTAAATTGTGTTTAGCATAATTTGAAGTTGATTTTAAGACGAAATGATTCAATACATAACTTTTGAAACTGATGTACTTACCTAATATTACCTACCTAGCTTGTTACACCACATCTCCAGCTTCTGCCCTGACAAAACTGATCATCATTAGTGTCAGTTTAGTTGCTTTCTGTTACTACACAGAATATTTATCACGCCACCAGGGAATAAAACAAAAGCATTAGTAATTAGTAAACCATCAATCGGCCAAAAGTTATTATTTTTATGTCAATTTTATTTTTATTTTTTTATGTCTTTAATGTTGCTGTGAGTAACATTGAATTAGCAAGTAATGTGTAGTCCCCAGCCTCCTGCCAGTGTAGCTTCACTTCCCTCTTCACTTCCCGCTCTGAGTGTTAATGAGTGTGACCGTTTTGTTTCCAGAGGAGAAGGAGAGACAGCAGAAGGAGCAGGAGAAAGAGAAGAAGGGCGACGAGGAAGAAGACGAGAGCGAGGAGAAGACCAGCAGTAAGACCAAGCTGAAGGCTTCGGAGATCTACTCCGATGACAGCGCCTCAGACAGCGACAAGTCTCGGACTCGAGACCATCGACGGAGTAGCAGCAGCAGTTCGCGTAGCAGTAGCGACTCAGATTCGGATAAGAAGTTAGTGCTCGTACTCTCTCATTTCTAATCTCACGCATTAGGGAACTGGCATGTTTTGGGAGTTGTTGCTTACTTTAAACAGCTTGATTATTGATAATTAGGGCTGTGCGAGTTTGATATTTTAAGGTCGAGTCGAGTTCGAGTCGAGTCAGTGTGAGCACACTAAATTCTAGCACACTAAAATGGACGGACCCAAACCTGGAGATGATGTGTGTGACCATTAACTGTAAACCAAGAAATATAAATGTTATAGGGGCTTATAGACCACAAAATTGTAACACACTACAGTTTCTTCAAGCACTAGATGCTCATCTGACAAACTTACATAAAGATGGAATGTTATCTCAACCATGTATCATAGGGGGTGATTTCAACCTTCCGAATGTATCATGGGCACCAGGAATGGAAGCATCAAATTGTGCCATCCAAGCAGCCGTTAGTAACATATTAAACGACCATAACATGATTCAGGTAATACACGAGCCAACACATGCTCCAAACAACATACTCGATGTCTTCCTCGTGTCCCCCCCGGAAATCTGGCTTACGAGTTCTGTCGAGCTTGGAATCAGTGATCACAAAGTAATCACGATGGAAGTTTTAATAAACGAAAGTCCTCCCAGCACCCGGCTTGCAAGACATGTGTGGTCTTATGGTAAGGCAGATATACCAGGAATTACAAGCTTCTTGATGAAATCCCTTCCTAAGTGGGCTGCACAAAGTGGAGATATAAATATCTTCTGGTCTACCCTGAAGGCACTCTTAGAATCAGCACGGTATCAGTTCATCCCACTGCGTAAAATAAAAAGTAATAATGATCCAGTTTACTACAATAGGGAAGTCAAAACACTGAAGAAGAAATGTCGTAAAGCGTACCCTATGAGAAAAGAAAATCCAAATCAGTTCAAAGCCATTGTCTCAGAACTCAACGCAGCCAAACAATCAGCTCTCGAAGAACACATGTTGAATCTGCTAAATGTTGATAGCCCGGGAAATTGGACGAAATTTTACAGTTATATTAACAGCAAGAAGGGAAGTCATAATTCCATTCCTACACTAAAATCTTCTGACTCCTACTGTACCAGTGATGCAGATAAAGCGAATCTCCTCAACTCAACCTATCACAAGGTTTTCAACAGCAATCCCAGATGGAGCATTGAAAACTACATACAATCAGATTCTGTCCCACAAACATCCAGCTTCACAATCAGTGACTCATCAATAAAGAAAGCCTTAACTGATCTTAAATTTCGGATTGGCGTAGGACCAGATGGTGTAACATCGCAGATGCTGAAAGTAGCAGGACTCGCTATTATCCCATATCTAAAAGTCATGTTTAATATTTCAATTAATAACTCTCAGGTACCATCAGACTGGAGTGCAGCCACAATCCACCCTATCTTCAAGAGCGGCCCACGTAGTGACCCGTCAAATTACCGCCCTATCAGTAATACATCTGTCACATGCAAGATCCTCGAACGGCTGATTGTGAACTACATCCACTCCGTGTGGTCTGAAAACAACTGGCTATTTGGTAATCAGCATGGCCAGTGTTGAATCCAGGCATACCTCGGGGGGGGGGGGCAGTGCCCCCCCCCCGAGGTATGCATGTGCCCTTCCCGGCACAAATACCTATTCAAAATACCTTCAAATAATATGTGAAAAAACACGTAAAAATAGACGGATCATGTCAAAAACTTTCCAAAACGGTTAGAATTGAATTAAAATTCCAAAAATTTTCCGGGGCTATGCGCCCCGGACATGCATATCCTGATAAGTTCAATAAATTTACCTATTCTTAAATCTCTTAGACCATTTATTGGATATTTTGCAATTTATAATTCCCCAAAATAGCTATACACTGTGATTCAAAATTGTACCTAAACCAGGGGTGCCACCAAAATAAATTTGAGTTCCTGTAGGAACACCTGAAAATTCCTTGAATTTCCTTGAAACCAAAATAATAACACATATTTAGTGATACTTTGTATAAATAAGTCCCGACCTTGTTATCCCCAAACATTCTGGCCATTATAACCATTTGTCTGCGACCCGCCTTATCTGTGGACTCATCGATCAACAAGGTGAAAAACTGCGTTTTCATTCTCTCTAAAGTTTCTTCAATGAATGTGTCGCCCAATGCCTGTTCAATTATCTGTCCAGTCTTAGTTCTGCCACATCTAAAATTCGATGCAATATGACTGCCTGGGAACATTTTTGGGGCGAGCTTTACAAACTTGTCACTAAGTTTGAGAGACAGATTGCACTCGGTAACAAAGTTAGCCCAGTACAAATTTGCATCTACAATGCCGTGATTTTCTTTGACCACGAAATTGTTCATTGATGAACTCTGCTCCACAGCCCTTGCATTTTTCACGTGATATTCGGCGGTCTTGTGTTTTCTTAAATCTTTCACTCCGCCGTACGCAACATTCAATTCCCGATTGCAAATTGTGCATAATGCTGTCGTTTCGGTCTTACCCGGCCTAGCCCACTTTAATTCTTGCTGCCACTCAATCTTGTATTTTTGTACGAACTGAGAACGCGTAGGCGACGGTTTCCTTTTCTTGTTCATTTTCGCAACGTGGTCGAACAGTAAACGCACAACGCAACACGATTATAACGCCCGCAAAGCAGAGTGAATATTGCCGAGACGACACTGACTGACAGCGTAACAAATGCCAGCTGCAGGAAGGATGCTCGCGAACAACCACCTTGCGCGAACAGTGCTGCCAACCAAGGTGGTTGAATAGGGCTGCCAACCACTTGCCAGCCTACTTCCACTCCCCCCTCCGCGACATTCCAGTCTAGGCGCCGACGTGTGCGCATCTGTTCACGCACGCAATAGCTGCTTGTATAGCATGAAAACTTACAAAATTCCTCCCGCCAGTCAGTGATCTAGTGAGTGAAGACTGAAGAGATACGCGCGGACGGTTATTTTATTACTGGATGTACTGTGTTTGGAAACTACGATAAATTACAAAATTCCGCATATGAAGCTATTTTTCCAGTCATCCGTTTCAGACCTTTTAAATCCGTAAAAACGGAGAAATTCCGTTAAAACGGCAACCCTGACCTAAACGAATGACCTTGATCAAAAATTTCTCGGGGGCTATGCCCCCGAACCCCCTGTTTTCCACTGTGACTTTTCAAAATATATTACGTATAATAATTGCTTTGTGCTTTGTACAACTACAAGCATATTCATAAATTAACTCAAGCCCCCCCCCCGAAACACCAACATCCAAAAAGTACCAAAAAAATATGCCACCCCCAACTATTTGAGTGCCCCTCCCGAGAAAAATGTCTGGATTCAACACTGAGCATGGCTTTCGGAGGGGCTTCTCGTGCGAGTCATCACTTTCTGGTTTTACTCAAGAAATATCCGAGATTGTGGATAGCGGAAACCAGGTGGATGCTGTACTTGTCGATTTCTCTAAAGCCTTCGATGTGGTGCCCCTTTTACAGGGGGGTGCCCCTGTGATAGCCTCCTTTTAGAAAAGTTTGCCTCGATGGGGCTAGACAACCGAGTGGTAAAGTGGATTGGCACGTTCCTAAAAAACCGCAGCCAGGTTGTACAAGTAGGCTCACAGACCTCCGCACCAGTAAAAATCTCCTCAGGCGTGCCCCAAGGCACAGTGCTTGGTCCTACCTTATTCCTGGGCTTCATTAATGACGTGGCAAAAAACATACAATCACCCATGAAGCTTTTTGCGGATGATCTTATTCTGTACAGGGCTATACATAGCAATGAAGACCGTGTCCTTTTGCAAGCTGATTTAGACAATATCCAGGAGTGGGTTTGCGATAATGGGATGTCTTTAAATCCCTCAAAAACAACGGTTGTCAGCTTCACAACTAGACGTTCGCCAATACCTACTTCATACTTAATGAAAGGGGAGAAGCTTGTGAAATCTAACACCTGCAAGTACCTTGGTGTGACCCTTGCTTCCAATCTCAGCTGGGCACCGCACATCTCATGTATGACATCAAAGGCTAAAAGATCACTGCACTTTGTCATGCGGAATCTGAAGGGCAGTCATCCTAGAACCAAGCAGCATGCATTCAAGTGCCTTATCCGCCCTCTGTTGGAGTATTGCTGCGGGATCTGGGATCCACACTCTGCTGTCCACATCAATGCCATCGAGATGATTCAGAGAAAAGCCGCCAGATATGTAATAAACTGTCACCGCAGGTGGGACAAGAAGAAGAAACAGCCAGCTCTAAGGGTCAGCAGGGTTGTTCAGGAGTTGAAATGGGACTTACTAGAGACTCGGCGCGCCAAAGTCAGCCTCCGATATCTTTTCAAGGCGCTGTCCGGGCAACCTGCCTGGCAAGATCTAGAGAAGTTAATACACCCCCCAAAGTTTATTGGCAGAAAGGACCACACGAAAAAGCTGTTTGTGAAGAGGTATCGGACAGAAGTGGGACGATACTCTCTGTTGGGACGAGCTGTTCGTGCTTGGAATAATTTACCGAAGGTGGAAATGGATGCCCTGACAGAAGCTAAAATAAGCCACTTAAATAATATTTTAGACAACTTAAGACCGATTCATATCGAAACTCATCTGTGATTTAATAAGTTAAATTTTAAATTGTAATACTAATGACTAATTAGCACCACTGTGCTTGTAAACTCATCTGACAACCACCGGAAAGGATGCATTGTATCTATACTTTACTGTTTTGTATTACTGTACACTATTTTACTGTATTTTTACTGTATTGTCCAAAGTTGTTAATAAACTTGATACTTGATACTTGATATGAATCGAGTTTTTCGAGTCGAGTTCGAGTCACGTTCAGCAAATGTTCACCTATGTACTATTAGGTCATAAAATTATTATTCGACCATCACAAAATGAATAGAAATATTTACATTAATCATACATCATCTATACATTGTAGGGCTGCTAATTCATGTAATTTCTGATTATAAGATAAGATGTGTATAGGTAAATAATTTTGATTCTCATACTACTGGGGTTTGAAGTGCTGCTACTAGAAATTTGTAGCTTGGAATGACAAGTAAAGATCTAAGCTTAAACAGCTACTGTATTTTGGGGGAAAAAATCCATGCAATCTGCAACTAGAAATACTACTTGGTACTAGGCACTACATAGAATGTAAAGGCCAAGGACCCTAGAACTTCCTTAGGCCAAGAATTCTGGGTTTTTGCATTCCTAGAAGTATTGTCAGAAGCACTTAGACGAGTTATGCCACTGATCAGCAGGAATATCATATTTTACAAATCTCAACAATTGTATCCAACAATGCTTCATTATTATTTCATTGTGTGACATTTTAACAGAAATTTATGTGTTCTTGTAAGTTGAGGAGTGGATTATTGATGGAAGAAGTAGGTAGGGGTTTGTTAAAGCCCTATCACACTGAGTTGCAACCCGTGTATGGAACCGGCGGTTGGAAAATATGGTTGGCCGCGCATGTGCAGAGACTGAATTTGGTCAACCCACGGGTTGGGTTGAAAAATAGAGAAGTCTCTATTTTTCCGGATCCAACAATTTGTTGTGGTACCACGTGACGTGAACTTACCAATAGGATGCTATAAATATTAGCTATAAATCATATTTATCAGATGAATATTTAACTTGAACATGTGTATGGATAACTAGTGCGTATTATTATTAACTTGTACTTACTTAAATATCTTTCTTTCGCAAGTAATCACTCTAAATATGAGATTTCGATTGCCGCTGTCAGATTTTGTTATTCCCACTTTTATTTTGGTTACTATGGCAACTGCTTTCTGCGCAACTCATGAGTGTCAATGTGAACCAACCAACATCAAAGCAAACAGTTGCGTGTGATAGGCGGTTGCCTCCTTTTGCAACAAAAGTTTCCATACGACAGTTCCAACCACGGGTTGCAACTCAGTGTGATACCCACTTTAAGGATGTAGGCAGGATAGAATATATTGTCTTAAAAAAAAAAAAAATTATTATTTTTTTTATTTTTTTTGAAAACTTGAAAAAGTCGATTCTAACTCTTTTTGACTTGATTCACCTCCCAAACTCGACTCGAACTCGAAATTTCGAGTACTCGCACACCCCTATTGATAATACATGACCGATATTTGCACTGCGCCCTCGTCTGATCTTAATGTAGGGAAGGTGCCATACAACTTTAAAAATCACAGATGGAAAGCTGTAAAAGTTTTGGTTTAAATCAGTTCAAAACTATTTTCTGAGTACCTATTGAACTATGTTGGTACCTAATGTTGCTTGTGTCAAATAAATACCTCTAAATTGGTCTATAATATGTTTCAAATTCAATAATAATAAATATCTGTTGCCCATTTCAACACAATGTCGGGTCAGGGGGTGGAATTCCACCGTCAATCTTGGGCCTTCACTTAAGTGATGTCGAATTGCCTACTAATTAGAGCTTACTACATATTTTATAGAAATTACATTTATATTCAAAAGTGGACTTGCTTCCAATTTTAAGCTGGACTTTAGCTACACTTTGCACCAAATTAATCTTTGGTTGGATGAAGATTGACATGTTTTCTCTTTTTCTAGTTTCAGGTACTGACGTGATTTTTTGTTTTCCAGATCTATAGCCAGTTCTCGTGCCAAGAAGAAAGTCACACCACTCGTGAAGAAAGAAGACCTGAATAAAATAAGACTGTCGAGACACAAAATGGAAAGGTAAAAAAACTTTAGTTTAGTCGTTTAGGCATAGTTTAGTTTTTCAATAATATATGGCATTTAGGTACAGTAAATCATTACTTTAACTGCTTACTTCTATGGTATTTAGCAGTGTATACTGTATACATATTTTTTTGAACCTAGACCTAGGTACATATAATAACTTATGTAGGTATGTGTACAAACAGGTAGCTACTAGGTAGTAGGTACCTAGTAGGTAGGAACCTGCAAATTTGTAGGTAGGTACTGTACATTTTGTACTTTTTTATTAGCATAAGTTAATGATTTGCTTTCTTCAAAATATCCCGTCACTCGAAGGCTTGTATAACTTAGGAACTAAAGGCATCGCCTCTTTTTAGTCCAAAGATAGGTTTTTATCACTTGAACTGGGTTTAACTTGCATCTAATGAAGTGTGTTCTGCAGGTTTGTCCACCTGCCTATCTTCGATCGGGTGGTGATCGGCTGCTTTGTGCGTATCGGGATCGGCAAGAACAACGGCAAGCCTGTGTACCGAGTGAGTATACCGTATTAACTCGTGTATAAGACGCACTCGTGTATAAGACGCACCCTTGTTTTGAGAAGTCTATTTTAAGAAAACACTTAGCATGCATGTATAAGACGCAGTAAATCATGAAAAACAGTGTTTGTTTGTATAATACATGATATCCATCTAAATGTTGGTTTTCCAGCTAACTGAGCTACTATTTGAATGAAAATCACTGCCAACTTGTTGTAAACAAACAGTAATTTCCTGCTTCTGAGAAAGGGGGGAGGGGAGTCTCTTCCCAGCAGCTGTTGTTTGCTCTAAGAGGCACGCACCTGCCTTTCCTCTGCATTCCAAAACAAACCCAACTCCTCTCCTCCCCTTCCATTAAGATCGCCATTCAACAGTGTTTTGTCTATTTTATGCCTGTCAGAGCAATGTTTTTCAGACGTAAACATATATTTTGTCTCCTGATCTAAATGCAAGGGAAAACATTTTATTGCGCAAATTTAATATGTTAATAATGTTGTGTCTAGACACAGTATGAGTAGTCCAGACAGAGTGAGAGGGAAAGGCAGAGATAGACAACATGTGGCAGTCTACCACAGCTCTGTTTACAAACATCCACCTTGGATTTACTGGGAAAAAAGCTTGGTATGCGTGTATAAGACGCAGGGCTGTTTTCAGAATCAAAATATTGACATATTATTGCGTCTTATACACAAGTTAATACGGTATTGTAACATGTCAATTTTCCACATACCTACTTATAAAACTTCTACAACAGTTAGGTACCGTATTTTCTCGCATATAGTCCGCGGGTATATTTCAAATATTGAAATCTTAAAACAGGGGTGCGGACTATCTGCGCATCAAAAGAGACTTATTTTGTTTGAAAAGCGCGGCATTGCTGGTTGACTGGGGTGGGTTACGCTGTCCCCGCCTCCCCTTCCCCTACTTCAAACACTTCAATCATAACCAGTCGTGGAACTTCGGCGTTATTCGGCTACTCTCGACTCCCCTCCTTCGGTTTCTGGTTGACTGGGGCGAGTTCCGCTGTCCCCGCCACCCCTACCCCTACTTCAAACAACCAGTTTCACTCGAGAGTTCATTGACTGCGCGTGGTTAGGTTAGGTATTGTTTTGTTTTGTCTAAAGTACCTACAATGAAAAGAACAGAGAAGGAAAAGCGGGCGTCACAAACTGCGTCGTTTAAGAAGAAAGTGCTGCTTTTGCGGACGAAAACGTGAATAGAGTGGCCGCGAGGGAATTTAATGTAGGTACACGAGAAAAGTGTACGTATTGGCGTGCCCAGAGGTTGAAATTAAATGCGTGCGAATCTTCGAGAAAAAGTTTTCGCGGGGCGAAACACGGGAAGTTTCCAGAACTTGAGCTGGAAGTTGTTAATTTTATTTTATTTTGTCAACATATGACTATATCACCAATAGCATTTTTCGAAAAACCAGTTTCAAAAACAGGGGTGCGGACTATACGCGGGTGCGTACTATATGCGAGAAAATACGGTATGTAATTATCCTGAACCCTGGTTTGTAGAACTGAGCTCATAATGGTGGAGTAAGGTGACAGCAACACACTTAAAGACAGCAAAATAATTTAAATACTCTGTCTTCCCATTAACTCGAAGACATCAGTCATCATACTTACGGTCAACGATGAACGGAGTGGATCCCTGTTTAGCATGGCAGTAGACAGGCCAGCCCGTGCTAAAGCGGGATCAACTCGGCATTTTACCAACCATAGGCCTTGCTGATGTACCTACCTCATTTGAAGCTGTTATGTGTGCAGCCAACAATTGGACGTTTAGCATTACTTTGTTGTTTTAATTGGTGACATCATAAATCTGACCATTTTCCTTACAAGATGAGAATCAGGAAAATATGAGAAATATGATGAGAAATACTTACTGATGATGTTGAAATTGTGTCTAACAGGTGTGTGAAATAAGCGGAGTTTGCGAAACGGCCAAGATATATCAACTGGGGACGACAAAAACTAATAAAGGTCTAAAACTCAGGTATGTTTTCAATTTCATCGCAACTTTCTTGAATCCACTGCACTCCTACAGCTCACGACATGAAAAAATTAGTTGCAAAATAGGTGGTCATGTTGATTCCATGGCATGTGACAGTTTTGTGATTACTATTTCCAAGTCGGCACTGGTCACTATAGGAGCTTTCAGCTTGTTCTTCTGTTTAGAGTAGGCTCAGTGTGTTCAGTTCTCTAGTGGACACATTTTTCACAATATCCTTCTCATTTGCTTAGATGATAGTTAAGTGTATGGATGGAAGAAGTTTTCAGATGCATAAGTTTTCTTTTTATTTATGGAAGTTAACTTTTCACAAGATGTTTTAGTAAGTCAAAGGTATAAACTATAAATTAGTACTATTACTGAGTTTAGATTGTATATAATGTTTGTTTGTGTCTATGTTAGGTATTCATTGTACATACCTAAATGGTTTAGGAGTATGACTGATCGCATTGCAAACTTAAATGTTTTGTGTGTGTTATTATACCTAGTTATTACAAGTTTTCTATTTTATTACCTACACTTCATCAAAACAATAAAAATGCAAAGTTCCAAACTCAATAGTTGCGTTTCAAATGTAGGTATAGTGGACCCAGCGAGCATGTAGCCAGTTCAGCAAATGCTATGTTAAATTCAATAATGGGCTTAGCTTGTAATCCTGAGTGTTTTGACGCGAGTCTGGTTGTAAATATCTCTCAACCACTGCAGGTTTTCGGGAAATGGTAGTTTTGTTGTGGTGCCAATTATCTTTCAATTCAGTTGGCTTTTAAAATTCAAAGAAAGTTGTTTAAAATGGCAACAGTGTAGGTAGAAGGGGTGGCAGGTCATAAAAAGAGTTGTATCTTGTCAGAGCTTAACTGTCCAACAAGGGTCGAACAATACTGCTCGTCTTATGAAAGGAAAGGCTACACGCCGCTGGGTCCACTTTACTATTCATAGTCATCAATATTGACAAACATTTGTCATCAATATCTAACAAAAATGTTTTTACTTTAGACACGGGGCGCAAGAGCGTGTGTTCCGTCTGGAGTTCATCAGCAACCAGGACTTCACCGACAACGAGTTCTTCCGGTGGAAGGAATCGTGCGCGCTGCAGGGCATATCCGTGCCCTCTATGGAGGAGCTGGACCAGAAGCTCAAGGACATCAAGGAGGCCATGATCTACGAGTTCAAGGAGGAAGACATCGAGAAGGTTGGTCAATGCTCCGGAACATGATTCTCGATCTTCAAAGAGCTTAGTTGTTGGGAAAATTAATGTTCTTTCCACTAAGCTGTTGCGATGTTTGTAGTTTGTACTAGGGATGTCGGTAGGTCGGAAAATCAGGAATCGGGTACCCGTCATAAAACTCGGGTCGGAATCGGGTAATTGTCTCCCCACCCCAAAAAAATCAACGTAAATAAACTTGTGGCGCTTGTACCCAGCTGCTTGAGAGGAGTCAATGACCCCATTGTCTCTGGGCCATCTGTGCACTCACTTGTCCTTTATTTGGCACTGGGAATCGAGATAGTTCACTTGAAATAATATAACTGACAACTTCAATCATAAGAAAACACGATTTTATGTACATTTTGCATCCGCGACGCGGCAGTCAACTTTCACTCTGGCCTGCAGCATTGTGATTGAAAATGAAAATACATGCGTTTTGTCCCGTGGTCCCTGCAAAGCCAAGGCTCCACTTGAATACACCCATACAACACCCCCTCACACCCCTCCTGTTCACAAACAGGTTCTGAGCGCCCGCCACCTGACCTTGACGTGCCTTACAGTTAGTAGCAGCTGGGCGCTACGCTCCAAACTGAAAATATCAACTCTCAAAAAAAATAAAAAAAATAAAACATTGAATTGCGAGTAATAATTATTACCTGAGTAATAATTACCCGGAACCACCCGAGTACCCGCCGACATCCCTAGTTCGTACATATTTGGAACCAAACGTCTGTAAGGTTTATTGTGATGTAACAAATTATTTCGATCAGAAAAGTTGTTTATTCAGTTTCCTGAGTAATGGAACACATTTTGCAGTAACAGAGTTTATCCAAGTCTCTCACTGTCTGCATGAATTGTACTGTTCTCGTATTTCTTTCACACACACATCTGCATTTCGCAACATTTAGCATGATTTATTGAATTCTTTGTGTCTACTTGTACCTAATTATGTATCTCGACTCGAGCTATGCTAATGATTGTCTGTGTATTTTCAGATTGTCAAAGAGAAGGGAAGGTTTAAAACCAACACCTTTAACTTTGCGATGAAGAAAACTCAACTGATGAAAGAAAGAGACAATGCTCAATCCAAGTATGTTACCATTTCAATTATATTGATAATTTTAGTAGGGGTGAACTCGAAGGCTGAGACAAAGCTAACTATGTACCTTATTAAAATTTTGAAAATCTTTCACTTCAAAAATGATTATGTTCCTATAATAAAAAGCTGGGGCCAGCTATGCTCCTGAAGGAAATCGTGAAAATTCTTCTAAGAAGGTCTGCTTGCTGACTAAACTGAACAAAAATAAAATTAAAATACACTGGAATCTTTTATCAAAACTATTGAGTAGGTAGGTACATACCTGTTTCATATCTCTGTCTCTCCTCAACAGCTATATCGTCGTGTCAGAGTGTAAGTGATCTATCTCCAATTTTTGAAATTTTGAGATTTTTGGTTTAGGTCATGTATTAGAATGTACTTGATCTAAATCAATTGAAATTCCCTCTAATTTATCACTTTTACGGTAATTATGAACGGAAATCGTTTGCTCTATGTCCAGTTATCAATTACTTGTTCGGATGCATTTGCTCTATGTCCGCATCGTCCAATCAGAACGCTCCCTCACGTTCAAACTGTCAAGTTGGCGCGCATCTGGGATATTAGTAAACCTGCTATTAATTCCTTAATTCGAAGGTCACGTCAGAGTAAGATTAAAATTAAGTAGTTAGATATTATTTGTATAATTTATTTACATTTATTTTGTGTGGAATTGAGATTTTTGTGTAATTTTATAGTTTTCTAAAATATTTAATTCAATTAATTTTTAATTTATATGAATAATTAATTGTTAATCACTCTGTAACACTAACTGATACAATATCTTCAGTAATATTCATGATAAATAAAAAATATAGGGTACCGCAATAGCATTGGCCATTGCATTGATTTCCAAATGCAGAAGTCCTGTGTCCACATTTCTAACAGACACTCGCTAAGAAATGTGCACAAAGTCCTATGTCCAACAGGAAATTACCTATTTTCGCTTCGTTTGTTACTGAAACATCAATGAAACACATAAATAAGTGTTCTCATTCGAATAAGTGATGATATAAACTTAAAACTACAGTTATTGTTTATACTTTTATAGGGTTAATAAAATCATAAAGTTTGACCCTCTGTTTCTCCGGATGGGAAAAGTTGGACATAGAGCACTTACACTCTGAGGCGACGATATGTAGAGGTAGGAAAGACCACTGTCTGGTGCCCTCCAGTTTCTTACTTTACACTCGATTACTGTGAATCACAAAACAAAAATATCTACCTATTTAATTTCATTGTGATGGATTGGAAGTTGGATGTTTTGTTTAGTATGTAATGTAAGTACGTTATATTATAAGTTTTTAACAGAATACTCCAGTTTAAAACACATACGTAGTTCACTTTCAATAATGAATATTTTAAATTTAAATTCTAGTTCATCTTGTACCAGTTTGAAATTTTGTGTGTACATGGTATGTATAGGGAATTTGTTGTTAGGAAAACTAGGTACCTTGGAAAGTGATTTTATTTCTGCCCTGGTAACAAAGCGGTGTTACCTACACAGTTTTCCTGCCATAATGTCACTCATTGATATTTAAATTTGATTTTTGGAATTAAAATGTTTGCCTAGTTAGTAGTTTGTAGTGATTTTTTTTTTTACCATTTGAGGAATACGTAATGTGTTGTTATTTTGAAATAATTTCATGCATCACATGAAAAATTATGTGGGTCTTCGTATCGTAATCAAATCGTAATATTAAAATAAATAAATTGCACATTGAGCTAGGTACCGTAACAGCGTACATTGGCCCTGTACTAGTACACCTCTCTCCTTCTACGCAAGATATCAGTCGACTGACTGTACAGGAGACATTTTGACGCTTGGAAAACAAATATGCAGCAATAACACTCTAAATGGACACGATTAGATATGTGTTGGTTTTATGTTATAATATAATATTATCATAACAAGAGTTCCATACCAAAAAAGAGCTAGGTAATTGTGTAGTAATGTTCTAAATGTAGCATCTCCTTTAAAGGAGGCTGAACTTGAGATTATGAGCTTGTAGTAATTATTCTTATAATCAGCAGGTCATGTTGATAAGATTGTGTTGTAAATGTTTGATTCTACTTAGATATGAGCACTTAAGAAGCCTGTGCTACATGAGTCAGCAGCGCAATACATTTGACATTTGAAATCAATACATGATCTCTAAAGCAAATGGGCGCTAACATGTGTATGTCTCATATTTTGATGTTGGCTAGGTATTCATGAAAATTGATACGGAAAGTGCAATAGGCCTCCGAAATAGCCACTAGCACGACAATTAGCGCTTACCTAGTGGATGAAATGCGAATGAACTGATAGGGCGAAGTATTGAAAAAGATATGGCTGCCGTGTTAAATTATAGAAATATGAATAAAGAAATAAGAATATTGGCTTGTGCTGAAGTAAAACTGACTGAAGTGAGTTTATTACTGATTTTGTTTTAAAATATTTACAATGCCCGTTTATGCCACAGCCCACTGAATTCATCAAAGTTGACATAAACAAAACCGATATTTTCGTGTCACTTCAACACTTGACTTTGCATTCAAGTCAAACATTTTATTTTCTCTGTCTAAGTAACTTCATTTGGGCATTCATACATCGAAGGATTAGCAGCATTGCGAAATGAATTCAAGCATATCACAACGCAGCAAACAGTTTTACTTATGAACAAGCTAATATTACGTATTTCTTTATTCATATTTCTGCTTTTTACACACGGGCCATAGCGTTAATTTCGCCATTCCAACGCACAGACGGCGCCGCGTCAGTCTACTTTGGAGGCGTATAGACCACATTTTAAATGATCTAGTTGACTCTGCTTTTCAAAAAATTTCATATGCAGTACCGTGATTCTCATATCTATTAGTGTTTTTCAACAATGGATCATAACATGAATAGATATTAGGATCACGGTACTGCATATGAAATTTTTTGAAAAGCAGAGCTAACTAGATTTATAATTTGAAATGTGGTCTATTCTAAAGAGTGCTATCTCCACTAACCCTTTTATGGACAGAATATTTCTTTCTTTTTTTTTGAAGAAGAAAATACCTATGGATACCTATCGATAATTTTAGGCAACTCAATTGTTCAAGTCAAGTGTTTTCTTTTACAAGCCCTTAATTATAAATATTATATTTTCACCGATAAATCTTAAAACAAGTTTTAAAAATGAAGACAATACTAAATAGTTTAATACATAGTACATACATAAAACACACAAATACAAATATTGGACTCAATCAAAGGAATTGCCAGAATTTGAGGCAGGTATCTTGGTTTTTGAACTTCTCTAGTTTATTTACAAATGATTGAAATGACAGGGAACATCTTGATTCTAGAGCTGTCTGTAGCCATTGTGGCAACGAAATCTGTGCGAGTAGAGTAGTACTAAGTTTGTACAATTAAACAGGAATTTGAGTTACAGTGGAACCTCGTTAGTACGTTTTTGAAGGGACCAGGTTAAAAAAACGTACAAAAGTGAAAAACGTACTATAGAAATTTCATAAAAAGGGGTCTAGTCGCGGGTCAATGTTTTTTTTTCAAGATCAATATTTTTAGATTGAGGTTTAATGTCTTATCTCCCGTTTGAAATGGAAAAAACACTCGAGGGTGGGCCCCCCTCTACTCAGTCCCAAAGTGTTGATGGATGATAATGTTTCAATAAATTTTAAAAGACACACTATTCATGTTTCCCCTTCTCAAGATAACAGCTGAAGCCAACCCATGTCAAGTACTCGAAGGACCTGTCACTCAACTCAAGTGTAAAATAGATAGAAGTATAGTCTGGTCCTGACAAATGATTGTTTTTTCCCATATCCCCATGGTTTATTTTCACATACAAAGTGTTTTTCAAAAAACAGACTTCCAAAAACTGAGGTGTGTTTTCTGATGTTAGTTATGTATGAAAATGGGTTGAAATTGGGATGAAAAACGTACTATTCTCTTAGTAATTTGCTTCAAGGGACAAGAATTTTTAACGTACTAAGAAAAAAGCACTAGCGAGAAACGTACTAAAGAAACAATTTAACATGTGTTCTTATGGGGGAATGCCAGGACCTTTTGAAAAAAACGTATTAGGGTGAAAAACGTATTAAGGAGAAACGTACTAAAGAGGTAAAGAGGATTAATTGGTTAATTTGGTTAATTCGTGACATGTATAGTACAACTAATGCAATGATGTGTATCTCAGAGGAGACGACTCCGTCGCCCTGGAGATCCAGTCTCAGCTGCAGGAGCTCGAGGAGCGAGCAGAAGATCTCGACAAGCAGCGGACGTCCACCATCTCCAGCATCAGCTACATCAACGACCGCAACCGCAAGAAGAATGTGGAGGAGGCGGAGAAGGCCATCATGGTTCGTGAGCACTCCTCAAGTTATGGAATATATGGGTCTTGTCTTGTGATATTTGGAAGAAAAGAGTGGCAAATTTTGACAATTATTGGCTCATTATTAGAGCCAGAATTAACTTCTGATAGTCTCTTTTTTACCAAACTAATTTCTTTTTGTCTTCTGTGTTCTATTTGGTTAAATATTTTGCTTTTCTAGGAGAATCATCTAGAGTGATCTAGAGATCATTTAAGCCCGTATCTCAGGGCCAATGAATTGGCGCAACTGGTCGGAGTGAATGAACTTATTTCCATTCAGAGCGAGCGAATACACTATCATAAGGCCAACGTCATGATTGCATTGAATTATTCCCAGGATTCAGTGAAGATGCCTCGGAGTATCGTAAATGATTTCTACCGACTTATTAATAATATTTAACACTTTTGATCACATCACGCATTTTGAAAAGAACCAACAAGAACACAACGCAATCACAGTGACATAACTTTGAAAACTTGGAACACAGCTTGACCTTCAGCTATAACAATTCTGATTGGTCACTTTCAGTCACATAATCTCCAATTCGCTCATACCATGTCTCAAATATAGAGACTTCTCTATCTACAGTAACAGCGATTGCAACCGTTCCACACCCTTCGAAGTAATTTCCTGGCTACTGCGCAAGCGCGCCATTGTTCGGTGCAACCAAAAGACCCAATGGATGGTCGTGAGATACCGGCTTTAGAGTGTAGAGTGATTGATTTCGGTATGAATGACTGTTCACAAGTGTATTTTCTATGCAGGAGGAGTTCCGCGCGAACAAGGGGCGCAAGATCGAGGATCCTTTCACACGGCGTAGCACCAAGCCGCGCATGTTGTTCAAGAAGGATGGAAAAGACAACCCCGACGGATCTGTCAACCCTGTCCTCACTGAGAAGGTTTGCACACCCCTCAATTGTTACATGTACCTATCCAAATGCCAGTAACCCTTACTTCCTAAGAATGCTTTCCAAATAAGGGCCAGGTTCAGTTATTTATTTTAATACATTTATTTGATTTGGTTGTTATCACACTTTGTATAGCATGGACAGACTATTCGATTTGTAGCTAGATTAGAATGTTATTCCTTATGTTGCCTACTTGTTCAGTGCTCTGAAGTCAAGTTATGTTTGTCAGGATGAAGACGAGCGCAGTCGGCTGGCTATCGAGTCGGCCATGGCGATCACACCTATCCGAGACGAGCCGGCAAGGAAAGAGCCGGTGAAGGCAGCTGCGAAGACCGACGATCTCTTCTCCGCACACGACTTCGACATTAAGATTGACTTGGAAGTGCCGCTGCCCAGTAAGTCTTCTGAACACTACCTAACATAATTAATTGCATTTATTGTTGCAATTAAGTTATTAACATACTTTTACATAGATCGGATTTCCATTTTGTGGTAAAGAGTTTTTGTATCAAACCATCTACAAACCAATCTAAACCACTTATCAATTTCATTTCCAACTATGTAAGGTTGAGGGGCAGAGATAACTCCACCATCCTCTTGGGTTGCCTTAGGGGTTGTCTTGGGGAAGCCTTAGCCATTCCTCCTTTTTCTTTCATCTTCTTTGCTCTGCTTCCTCTACCTGCTGCTCCACCAATTCCTTCTATGTTTCTCGGTTTTCTCACTTTCTCTCTCTTCTCACTCTCCCCCAATCTTCGCTTCTTTCCTGTTCAGTGACGTCCCGCCACTTGGTCCTTGGACTACCAGCCTTCTTTTTCTTCTGTTGTGTTCCCTTTTCATATTCTCTTCTAGGAATTCTCTTCTAATCTTTTCATGTGCCCAAACCACCTGAATCTCTCTCGGCCTATCTTCACGCTGAACTTTTCGCATGTTCACTATGTGTTCTTCCTAGGACGATTACTGGGGGGGATTGGCATCCCGTGTGACCTTGAAAACCATGTGTGTGATAACGGAAATGCCGCGCTTTTATAACAGTTGAAATTACCTCGAATCATTCACTAAAATGTCACACGTTATATATCACACAATTCGTTAATCTTTAAGGAAGACAATGATGTATCTCAGACATCAACATGTTGCCTATGTGAGACGAAGTGAATAAAGTGCTGAAGTGATATTTTTCCGTCGGCGCAGGTTTTAACATTTTGATCTAGTTCCTCGAGATATTAAACCTGTCAAAACAAGTATACTACACGACATAATGGATTTTAAAATACACTCGCACAATGCTCTGCATTGTAATGAAGACAATGATGCTACACACATATCTCTCCAATATTTTATTGACGATGCAGCAAGAAAGGCAACATTTCCCTCGTCAGTATCATGCATGGCCAAATGCGTACTGCATCAGCTAACGTGGGTGACGTCATTAGGTTGCCAATCCCCTCCAAGCTATCATCCTAGGTTCTTCTGATAGGTTTAAAAGAAAAAATTTTGCTGCAAAATGCAAATGGAATTTGGTCAAATATTTTGTATAATTTTGTGTGTGTAAGAGTGCATTCCTCTCACCGTAGAATTTTATCAACTCATTTACTCTTGTCTTGTTACATGTACACAGTTTGTATCTGTAGTTATTGTATAGGTACTAGGAAAACGCTCGGTGTAACGCGCAACATCTCGAACCGAAATTTTGGATCGCACAAAACATAACATCCATATTGAACTGAAATAAGATACACTCAGTCAACATAAAAGTACCTGCTTTTTATTGAAACTGAGATTATCCATCTATGCTCTGTATCTAGATCCAAGATGCTTTGGAATAATTCCCATTCATTTCGATACCATCACAATTCCGTCAATATATAGACCATGAGCCAGCCGTAGTGGACCCTCCCCCCCCCCCCCCGGTCCCGGAAGATCTGAAAGTGGTTTTGGGTACCTCAAGGTACGCACATTACTCTTTCACTTGTTTGACATCTGCCCTTTGGGGCAGCAACCCCCCCGGGAGGCGCAAAGGGTGATTTTTTGGGTATTTTGCAACAAGTTTGAATTTTTTGTGGGCTAACGGTGCAAGATAATTGCAACCTGTTTGCATATTAATATGTAGGTTAACATTTGTAATGTTATCCATATTTTTTTGTAAGGGCCCTTAAATCAAAATTTCAAGTTTGAATTTTTTGTGGGCTAACGGTGCAAGATAATTGCAACCTGTTTGCATATTAATATGTAGGTTAACATTTGTAATGTTATCCATATTTTTTTGTAAGGGCCCTTAAATCAAAATTTTGCTAATTTTGTCAATTGGGGGGGAATTACCCAAAATTAGGGGTGTGCGAGTACTCGAAATTTCGAGTTCGAGTCGAGTTTGGGGGGTGAATCGAGTCAAAAAGAGTTAACTCAACTTTTTCGAGTTTTCAATTTTTTTTTTTTTTTTTTTTTCCTGCCAATATTCTTAACAGACCCCTACCTACTTCTTCCATCAATAATCCACTCCTCAACTCACAAGAACACATGAATTTCTGTTAAAATGTCACACAATGAAATAATAATGAAGCATTGTTGGATGAAATTGTTGAGATTTGGGAAATATGATATTCCTGCTGATAAGTGACATTCTCTGTCAAACTAAACCGGTTGATCTTCAGCAGAATTCCAAGGAAATTGTTTATGCGCTCCCATGTCAGTGTCAGGAAGTGTATATAGGTGAAACAGTGAGGCCACTTGACATACGTATTAAAGAACATCGAGATAACGTAAAAAATCATAAAATTTCTACATCTTTAGTAGCTGAACATTCGTGGACTAACATGCATACTTTTGATTGGGATTCTGCTATAGAAATATATAAGGAAAGTAACGCTAAGAAAAGAAAATTTATTGAGTCAGCATTCATTACATGTGTGGACGAAGTTATTAGTCAGTTATCGTGTCATTTTGATGACGTATGGGTGGCTATGCTTCGTCCAGTGGTGAAGTCTAAATTCAATTCAGTGCGAAAATCGGTTGGGTAGACGGCAGGCCATATATGGTCATGGTATGTCGGCTTCTCGCGTGAGTCATCGGGTCTCATGGTGGGGGGCTGACGGCAGAGAAGGCAGCAGTGGTAACGGAACTCGTCAGTCTTGCTTGACAAAGTCGATCGAACGCATCGACGAAATATTGCAGACTCTTTTTATTTTATATTTGACAATACCAGTGTTTCTGTTCAAAATATTTGTGACTTACTAGTTGGTTCCTGGTATATTATCTTCTTCTTTCTTTTATTAAGTGACATAACTCGTCTAAGTGCTTCTGACAATATTTCTAGGAATGCAAAAACCCAGAATTCTTGGCCTAAGGAAGTTCTAGGGTCTTTGGCCTTTACATTCTATGTAGTGCCTAGTACCTAGTAGTACCTATTTCTAGTTGCAGATTGCATGGATTTTTTCCCCCAAAATACAGTAGCTGTTAAAGCTTAGATTTTTACTTGTCATTCCAAGCTACAAATTTCTAGTAGTAGCACTTCAAACCCCAGTAGTATGAGAATCAAAATTATTTACCTATACACATCTTATCTTATAATAAGAAATTACATGAATTAGCTAGGATTATAACACCTAGCTAGTGGAGTTATAATCCTAGGAATTAGCAGCCCTACAATGAATAGATGATGTATGATTAATTTAATGTAAATATTAGGGATGTCGGCCGGTACCCGGGCGGTTCCGGGTAATCAATTACTCGGGTAATAAATAATAATCGCGGGTACCAACAAAAAAATTTTTATTTTTTATTTTTTGAGTTTGGGGGGTGAATCGAGTCAAAAAGAGTTAACTCAACTTTTTCGAGTTTTCAATTTTTTTATTTTTTTTTTTCCTGCCAATATTCTTAACAGACCCCTACCTACTTCTTCCATCAATAATCCACTCCTCAACTCACAAGAACACATGAATTTCTGTTAAAATGTCACACAATGAAATAATAATGAAGCATTGTTGGATGAATTTGTTGAGATTTGGGAAATATGATATTCCTGCTGATAAGTGACATTCTCTGTCAAACTAAACCGGTTGATCTTCAGCAGAATTCCAAGGAAATTGTTTATGCGCTCCCATGTCAGTGTCAGGAAGTGTATATAGGTGAAACAGGGAGGCCACTTGACATACGTATTAAAGAACATCGAGATAACGTAAAAAATCATAAAATTTCTACATCTTTAGTAGCTGAACATGCGTGGACTAACATGCATACTTTTGATTGGGATTCTGCTATAGAAATATATAAGGAAAGTAACGCTAAGAAAAGAAAATTTATTGAGTCAGCATTCATTACATGTGTGGACGAAGTTATTAGTCAGTCATCGTGTCATTTTGATGACGTATGGGTGGCTATGCTTCGTCCAGTGGTGAAGTCTAAATTCAATTCGGTGCGAAAATCGGTTGGGTAGACGGCAGGCCATATATGGTCATGGTATGTCGGCTTCTCGCGTGAGTCATCGGGTCTCATGGTGGGGGGCTGACGGCAGAGAAGGCAGCAGTGGTAACGGAACTCGTCAGTCTTGCTTGACAAAGTCGATCGAACGCATCGACGAAATATTGCAGACTCTTTTTATTTTATATTTGACAATACCAGTGTTTCTGTTCAAAATATTTGTGACTTACTAGTTGGTTCCTGGTATATTATCTTCTTCTTTCTTTTATTAAGTGACATAACTCGTCTAAGTGCTTCTGACAATATTTCTAGGAATGCAAAAACCCAGAATTCTTGGCCTAAGGAAGTTCTAGGGTCTTTGGCCTTTACATTCTATGTAGTGCCTAGTACCTAGTAGTACCTATTTCTAGTTGCAGATTGCATGGATTTTTTCCCCCAAAATACAGTAGCTGTTAAAGCTTAGATTTTTACTTGTCATTCCAAGCTACAAATTTCTAGTAGTAGCACTTCAAACCCCAGTAGTATGAGAATCAAAATTATTTACCTATACACATCTTATCTTATAATAAGAAATTACATGAATTAGCTAGGATTATAACACCTAGCTAGTGGAGTTATAATCCTAGGAATTAGCAGCCCTACAATGAATAGATGATGTATGATTAATTTAATGTAAATATTAGGGATGTCGGCCGGTACCCGGGCGGTTCCGGGTAATCAATTACTCGGGTAATAAATAATAATCGCGGGTACCAACAAAAAATTTTTTTTTTTTTATTTTTATTTTTTTTTAGAGTGTAGCTGAAAGACACTTGTTTATGCACAGTTATCAGCTGCGTCTCAAGAGGAAGCTCAACGACCTTGCTTGCTCTGGGGGGTGAGAGAGGAATGGGGAAGGAGGGGCGAAATCATGTGTCGGGAGTAGGAAGCATGGGAAAAATGCGTCTGTTTTTTTTTCAGTCACACTGTAGCACAGTGAAAAAGTTGAGTCCTGGGTAGAAAGGTGCACAAATTCGTGTTTTCTTATGATTGAAGTTGTTAGTTATCAAAGAATGTTATCATGTCCTGTCCTGTTTTCTCAAATTCTTTTCAAGGACAAGCACACAGATGGCCCTGAGAGAGGGTCATTTTCTCCTCTCTCGCAGCTAAGTGCCACGTGTTTATTTACCTAAACCCCTACCCCCTTACCTAGCCACCCTCCACAAAAAAAAAATAAAAAAAAAAAAAAAAAAAAATGTTTTAGGGGGGTTCAATTACCCGATTCCGACCCGAATATTTATGACGGGTACCCGATTCCTGATTTTTGGACCCGCCGACATCCCTAGTAAATATTTCTATTCATTTTGTGATGATGGTCGAATAATAATTTTATGACCTAATAGTACATAGGTGAACATTTGCTGAACATGGCTCGAACTCGACTCGAAAAACTCGATTCATCTCACTGACTCGACTCGAACTCAACTCGACCTTAAAATATCAAACTCGCACAGCCCTACCCAAAATAGTTTTGATGGCAGTCAATCTCTTCGTAATAAAAAGTTATTCATGAATATGCCATCAAGGTTGCCATATTTTATGTTTACAACCTGTTTTAATGGGATTAAGTGTCTCTTAAATATTGGATTTTTTTTAGGTTCAAATGTAAAAAATTTATGATTTGTTTTCAACATTATAAATTGGTTTGACATACTACAATATATTTACATATTTTTGTTGAGGCAAAACCATTACTTTTAAAATTTTGACAATATTGGGTATATATTGGTAATTTTCTAAAAATTTTTTTTTTTTTTTAAAATAACGGTTTCGCCTTATTAAAAATATAAAAATATATTGTAGTATGTCATACCAATTTATAATTTTGAAATCAAATTGTTTTAATTTTTACATTTGACCCTAAAAAAATCAATTATTTAACATTATAAACCCATAAGAGACACTTAATCCCATTAAAAGTTAAAACAGGTTGTAAACACAAAATATAACAACCTTGATGGCATATTCATGAATAACTTTTTATTATGAAGAGATTGACTGCCATCAAAACTATTTTGGGTATTCCCCCCCCAATTTCCAAAATTTCCAAAATTTTGATTTAAGGGTATTGCCCTTACAAAAAATATGGATAACATTACAAATGTCAACCAACATATTAATATGCAAACTGATTGCAATTATCTCTCACCGTTAGCCCACAAAAAATTCAAACGTGTTGCAAAATACCCCAAAAATCACCCTTTGCGCCCCCCTGGGGGGTTGCTGCCCCAAAGGGCAGATGTCAAACAAGTGAAAGTGTAATGTGCGTACCTTGAGGTACTCAAAACCACTTTCAGATCTTCCGGGACCGGGGGGGGGGGGGAGGGTCCACTACGGCTGGCTCATGGTCTAATATTTCAAGCAGTTAAAAATGTCAATAAGTGTATACTTTCTTGACCGATTGTTCTGAAAATTAGTAAAATGTAAAATGATTAGTAGAAAATGATACCTAGTCTTAATGCCCATGCAAAATTCTACTTAATCAAAACATTTTGATTTTAGACCAATCGTGAGATGTTAACATTTTTGATACGAAGGGATGTGCGTTGTGAAAAATATCCGACCGAACCGGGGCTCGAACCCGGGACCTCTCACTTGCCGGGTGAGAGCTCTACCAACTGAGCTACCCGGTCGGACGGACGGACATTAGACACAACGCACTGATGAGGGTTAGAGATCTCCGAGGAGAATGGAATGAAGGTAATGATTGGACATTACAAGCTATCAGACCATCGGTAACGATACTGTCACCATGTCTCTTTGCACTAGCGTGCGCAACCCTCTTTTACTCGACTTAACGAGTTGCTTTTCAGCTCGAATGATGAGAATGTAGGTTTCTGTGGAAAACTTCCATGGAGTCAGGATGATACGAAGGGATGTGCGTTGTGAAAAAAACAAACAATCAGAGGTCAGGTCTCAAAAACTATACATGAGTAACTAAGTTAGAATGATATTAGTATGTGTGCAAAATTTCAGCTCGATCGGAGAAAATTCGTGTTTGGCGTCGGGCCAAACAAACACACACACAAAAGAAACAAACAGGAAGTGTCCAAAAGTGCAGAATGGAGTCGCTCGCTCAAAAAGTGCCAACAATACCTTGTGATTGCTTCTGCTTGCAGACAATCCCGTGAGCGTGACTCCGAAGCCCGTGACCATGGTGAAAGACTCCGGCCCCAGACGCTCGCTAAACTTAGAAGACTACAAGAAGAAGCGTGGCCTGATCTGAACATCGCATGTGCGCGCTAGATACCAATTGAATCCGGCGTTTGTCCGTCCCTTGTCAAGTAGCCAACAGTTTCGTAGTCAACTTGTACGAAGACAGACCTAAAGACGCATATCACCATCTTAGCTTGCGAGCATAGCAGTATGTCATATACATATGGAAGGTAAGAACGGCTATTTCTCTTATCTTTTAATTATGTATTTCGATGCACTCTAAACAATTACTGAGAGCAAAATTAGGTACAGTTTAAGTATGACCAAAGACAACCTTCAAAATCGAACTCGGAAGATTTTTATTTTGTCTAGATTAAATACAAATTTATTTACATTATATGTACACCCACCTCCAAGTGTTCCTACCGTTTTATACATTTTGCTCTTATGAGAAAGACAGTACGAACACTTGGAGGAGGTGGGTGTACCTCCTATTAGGGTTGGGATTCGATTTGATTTGCTAAATCGATGTCAAACTGAAGATTTCGACATCAAATCGAAATAATTTCGACATCGAAATAATTTTGACATCGTAATAATGGGCCACATCGAAATAATTACGGCGAAATGTGGCAACACTGCAATTGCGTCTGCCCAAGGCCATGTTCCAGCGCTAGAGATGTCCCTCTCACACCCCCCTCGCGGCAACAAATGAGTAATGACGAGGAAATGATTGAAATAAATAACTTTTTCATTTCAAATAACGTACAAGCATTTATTTATGTAAAAGGGAACAATTAATGAAAAAATTTCGTTGCAAATCCAGTTGCAAATTCATGGTTTTATTAGACTTATTGCCGGAATATATCCCGTGAAGCATAGGTAACATTGTCTGCATTCAACATCCTTTAGCAATGTTGCCCGTAATGTTCACTTCAAACTCGAAAACTTTCCACAATTCACTTCGTCTCCACGGCGGGATTATTATTTTTTTGCGTGGAAACATTCTTTCACGAGAGAATAAAAACAACACGCGCTGAATGGCAAGAGACAACTGACCAACCCACCCTCAACTGCACACGCGGTATGCAGGAAGGGCGGAAGCAGGCCACTCAGCTGATCTTGAGAGGCGCGTTGCACTGTTGCCAGCTCTACAATACTGCGCGCTGATTCTCGGAATTTTTTAAACGATGTCAAACGATTATTTGATTAAACAATTCAAATCGATGTCGAATCGAAACTCAAAATATCATTCGACATCGATGTCAAATCGAAAAATCGATGTCAAGTCCCAACCCTACCTCCTATACTACCTACTGGCAGCTTTTTATTTCACAATAATAAATACCTACTACAGGCTGTTCAATTTACGCTTACAACGCCGTTAGGGTGTAACTAAGCAGCACCATCCAGACCTTCCACCTGAATTCACACTTTGCCAACATAAACTTTCCAAAGTGAATCCGCTAACTTGAATGTGCCACCTAGTTCTAGCTGATTTTCAGTTTGTTGTGTTGGTGCTAGTGTAGTACATCATTTTCGTTGCCATCTTCACCACCATAATCATTGTGAAGAAGATTTGAACAAACTAGAGGTATATACAGCTAGCAGAGATAGAATAATTTGGTTCTAAACACACAGTGTTTTTAAGCCAGCAATTCAAAAGTTTTGCCATATGAAATCTTCTGTATTTGGGTGAGTCACTTGCTGAACTGTGTACAGTGACTTTCAGAAGTTGTTAACCTATCCCATAGTATAAAGATCAGCCCGTTCACGTCTTCACGTAGTAGCGTCACTCCGAGATGAAACTGGTTTTAGCGCCGATGGTGGCGCCCCAAGTAGCCACCTTAGTGCAACTCATTTTCATGGGATGAAAAATTGTCGCCAGAAATTCAAATGGCTCAGTGAATTCGCAATATATTTGATAAATATTTATGATATTAAATCATTTTTGTAATTCAAAGAAAACTCATGATATAACTATTTAATATTTATTACATTCAATGATATTACACGCTATAAATGCAATTATAAGTGGCAAGTGTTACTGTAGCAGGTTTAGTCAGTTCGTCCTAGATTGGTCAGTCTATTACAAAAAATACATACATTATTTTATTATTCCCAATGCCTATGTGTCTTCCATGGCTTTATTAACACAAGTAGAAATGATTGAACAGTTAATTTCAGATTCCAAATAAAACACAGCTCTCTTTGCACAAAACACTTTGAGGTAGACTAATGTGCAAATGCACACCCAATAAGATTAGTGTTACCTTTGGATGCTATTACAACTCAATTTGAGGTGCCAAACCTATGAGGTATTATGCCTAGATATTATATCATACTACACTACCTATGTGTTACCTAGATATAGACATAATATACATCTGGATACTCACTGTCAACATTGTGATCGAAAAGTATTTCACTAGAATCAAATTGTTTTGAGGTAAAACTATGCTACTTAGAAATAGGTAGGTAGGTAAGTCACTTTCTTATTGAATAGTGCAAGCCGTGATTTAGATAAATGTTTATTCAGTTAGCCTACCTTACAGATCGTAGAATATACAGATACAAGCCAAACAAAGAGAAGACACTTTTCCTACCACAGACATCCAACACACGAAACAACAACACTTCACATCGAAATCTTCTTCTTGCAATTTGTCAGCTTGTATTGGCGAAAGTCAAACTTATTGTTCAATATACCTAGGTATGAAGAAGTGTAAAGTCTTCCAGTTTGACGTGTGGTGATCGTAGGTTTGACTGAACTGCATTCAAACAGTTTGACAGTTAGTTGGTCTTCTTTGTTGGTCTTAGTTTCAACTTTGTAGGCTGAGCCTAGGCCGCCTCTGCCAAGACTGTCGTATCATTCTTCTTTCGTCACGAACTGTCAGTTGTCGGGCGAGATCAGAATCCGGACTGTTTCTCCAAATCTATGTTTAAAGATAAATTATAGGTATAATTAATTAACTTAAACGAAAAGTATGCATCTTACTCAGTTAATTTATGGGAGAGAAAATAAGTGAACTAACCTTCATCCAGTCTCTGCGCCGCGCCGTGATGTCTTCTATCTTTCGAATTTCACAGTATTTTGCAACAAAAACTGATTTACGTGAAGCTAACTATACCATTTTATATTGTGTACTAAGTGTCACATGTCACAAGCAGCACTATTTAATAGTAAATGGTGAAATTATGCAAAAAGACGTCAATCTTGGCTGTGTTTAACCTACGAGTTTAACATGCAAATGTCAACGTTGAAGTGCTGTTTACTACTGTGGTTACTAGGGGCGCCACCGTCGACATTTGAAACTAGCGCGCCAATGTTAAATTAGCTAAGTGACGCTACTATGTAGATGAATATACTATGCCTATCCCTTATATCAACACTGGGATATGGAAAATAACTTCTGAATGCATGTTTACTTCACATTTGCACCTCTGTGCATCTGCACAAATGAAGGGCTCTCGACCGGTTTTAAAATTCTTTGACTAATGGATTAACAAAACGTAAAACAACTATTGTAATGACAACAATCAATGAAATACCAATGATCATTTAACAATGTGTTTGTTATTCAATATGAATTATGCTTGATGAAACTTTGCATTTAATATTTGATTATTTATTTCCAATGATGGCGTGCTGGATGCGAGTTTTGTATTTATTTTACTCTTATCCAATCACTTGTAATACTACCATTAAAGAAATTCTAATGGGAGTTTTGTCAAACATAAAACAAATGTACCTAGAGTATGTACTGCGACATTCAGAAGTTGTTTACCCTATTCCGGTCATTATGGGTATCATTATGGGTAAACATCTTCTGTATATTACTGTTCTCTCTAATTTTGCTACCCGTAATTGAATCTTGAAATTACCTGTAGCCACGATGCTCCGTGGAATGACAGTATTAGGAAGTTTTAGGGCTTCGCAACGGAATCGGATGTAAAACCACATAGACAGATCAGTTATGATCTGTAAGAGTCTCCTATTATCACTAGCGGTCATATATTAGTATTTGCATCTAAAACATAATATCCTTTCACTGGACTCGGAAATTGTATTTGTACGACGTCGGCTATTAAGATAGAGACTGCCACGACAGAAAGTAGATTTACTTATTAGGTTAAGTGTACATACACATGCAATGTAAATAAGAATTACTTGTAAGAAATTTGCCCAATGGTTGATGATGACCCCTGCAACGAAATGTTTGTTATAAGAAAATTATGATATTAATATTATTGACTATTTCCGGACTCAAAATTCCTACTAAAGTCTGATGATCTTCTGATCATTCTGATTTTCCCACTACCTATTTGTTATTATTTTGGTATCATGCAGGTTAGGATGGTTTGGATCCATCAATTGTGACGTCAAAACAAGGACAGAAATTAAAGTTATATAACGATGAAAGGGACATTTGAAAAGGGCCTCAGAGCGATAATGAAGCTGCTGTCCCTGACAATATGAAACAGTGGTGTGCTGAAAATACGCAACACAAATTATTATTGGAAATTTACTGGTAGGTGAATTGTATTAATGGGATGCATAAATTATGAGCTGGAAGTTAAATTATGTGATGATATAATATAATGTATACAACATGGTATGAAATACAGAACCTCTTTTAAAACTAATATTCTGCTACCTATCTCTACTAGTCCAATCGGTTGTTTAATAATTTTATATTGTGTTAAGGTAGTGACGGTAATTAAAAATATGCTCAAATAGGTATAAAGTAGGTACACTTGGCACAACTAAAATTGATCGTTCAATAAATCTGATAGACTGAAAAATGTTAGATCGCACCATCAGAAGTGAGTCCAAGCAATCTCCTTGTCTCACTCTAGAAGGTGACCTCACATTTCAATGATTCCTAACATGCTTTGATTGGTATGGAACATGACCAACAGTTGGTTATTCAAATTTGTTCACCGATCAGTTTCTGTTGTGCCAAGTGTACCTTGTACATATGTAAAATTGGAATGCTAAAAAATACAAGAGGCTTACCTATAATATGGCATTTCAATGCAAAGAGTGCCAGGGCACTGTGGGTGATTGATTTTGTTTGGTAGAAGATGCAATAGAGTCAGTAAATACATACAAATGGTGTATTGTTTATGAGGTAGTATTGTGTTTCGTGGGTCATTAATGTCAATCGGCTATCGAAATGCAGATGAGGTAAAAGTGTGTGAGATGTGAAAGTAAGTCTCTCGCTTGTCGAGCAAGAATTCAGCTAACTTCGCATGTGAGTCATGTGAGTCAAGTCATGTGTTGATTTTTAATCAGACTGGAAAATTTGAGCATTTTTATTTACCTATATATTTCAGTACATCACTGTTTCAGAATGAATAATAACTAATTATTATAATTATTTTATTGGAAGTTGAAAGAATTCCCTCAAAATTATTGAAAGCAGGGTCTTGATTGGAACCCAAGTAAGGCAAAACACGTGGAAATGTGGTACTTGTTGCACATACTTCTTGTGTTCTTACAAATTTTGTGCCTAAAATGCTTGTATTCTATTCGTTTTTCTATTCATAGGAAATTTGCTGAATTTTTACTTTAACTTTTCTTAATAACGTTTCTTGAATTAGGTAATGATTGATTGCTACAGTGAAACAAGTAGAAGTAGTATTACATACTATTTTTTGTATTTTGAGCATGAAAATGTGAAATAGCTCTTGTGCTTTTACTTGACAACTTTACTTTCATTGCGGTCAATTTGGTACGGGGTTTCACTAATAAATAATAATTATTTAAATGCAATAATTTAAAAGGAGACAGTAGCAACTTGTATGTACCTACCTACCTAGTACCTACCTACCTATGATGATGTAGTAGTGTGTACATAACTTATAATTTATTATTATTTTAATTTAAACTTTGCAAATACATGAACGCTCAAGTATGTGGTAATATGTATCAATGGTGTCATTTTGTGAGTGACCAAAACTAATGGTAGGTAATTATTTAAGCAAGAACGAAAGAGTGTTTCGTTTGACTCTTTCAGACAGTTCCTCTGATCGAGCATAAATTTTGCCCACAAACATGTACATTCAGGGATCATTGATACAATTTTTCATGCAATCCTCCAAATGATTCAAGAGTGAAATTACATTTGCTAGACTAATTTGGAATTTTTTATGGTAGTTGTTAAAATGTTTGAATTTTGAGGCAAATTGGTCTAAGAACTGACAAATTCAACCTTATTTTATTTTGCAGTAATCAAATTTGTCAAATACATCTCGCCACTTTGATAGCTATTTCAAATCATTATGCTTTGCCTTTCAGTGTGGTGGTATCCACAACTGATCATTGATCATCAATTCATAAAACAGGACATTATATTTATTTTTTATGGAAAAAAGACTCATTTGTATATAACTTATATAACAAAAATTTTAAACTTTAATTTGTTCTAATATTAGGTAGACCCTGAATTTGTTATAATGGACTCCTTACCTCTGAGGCTCTGGGTTACCTCGGTGTATCATCTATGTGTTGAGCAAGATCTTCCTAGACGATAATCAGAGCTAATTCCTGCAAAACACCTGTAAGAATGAGACGTCTTATATCTGAGAGGAAGGAGATGAAAGTGTGGTGGTCATGAGAAACAGTTACGAGTAGAATATATGAGTTAAAATAATGTATATACTTGATAATATTATTGTTGGGAAGCATGTAAATGGAGCATACTGTCGATGCAACAGCAACAGTTGTTCTGATACTACTCAAATGACGGTAGAAAAGACCACTGTAAATTACCGATAAATCTAATTTTAATAAAATACTATTTTCTGTTAACTTTTCTGGTTTTAGTCTCTGCGGTCTACCTCTTACATGCTGTCCAATCTATGCTTGAAATTGGCCACCATAAAGACAGTAAATTCAAGTTCATCCCGGAAGATGCTGCAGTGGCCTATTTCACGCATAGATTGATCTGCGTGTACTCACTAAGTATTTTCTACTCATAGTGTGAGGGTGTTCCATTGGCAGTTGCTCACGAATGTTTTCTACTTGTTACATGTCAGTTGTTTGATGAGCTAGGGGATCCACTTGTGGGGGGCAACTGGAACATATTTGCGGAAATATTGAAAAATACTACTCACTAAATGGGTCAACACCTTCGGATAAAGTACTAATGTACGACATACAAAACCGGGCCAGCGGATGGTAGTGACATTGTCGTATTCATTTCAAAATGTGTGTTTCTAGCAAATTTAGAAATACATTCATATTCTGTAAAATGTGTGAAATTTTAATAAAAGCAGAAATTGTAAAAACCTGTGAAAATTCAAATATCTGTGGCCAGGCAATTTATTACCTAATATATTTCAACCTCTTCTTTTATTGTAAATCCCAAAAACTGTGTTTTCCTTAATCATCATATTATACAAATCATTTTCATTGATATTCTTATCGGCAATGAATGTCAGTGAAATGTGCAAAGATTTTTATCTACTCTACAGCAATGAGCAAAGTAGAAGATTTTTTATTATTTGTAATTGCATTGAACTATGGAGATTAGAACAATCGAAGCTCTTTAATTTGCTTAGATTAAAAACAAATCAAAATCAATAAAATCAATAAAATTGATTGATAAAATCAATATCAAAAAAAGAAAATATTCAATCGATTTACTATTTTTGAAATGGGTACCTCATTTGAGGGGTTGCTACTCATTTATTTGTGAAAGAGGGTGAAAGTATGTAACAGTTAAATGCTTTTACTATAAATCAATATAAAAAATGAATTCGAAATTGATTAACATTTTTCAAATTCATTTTAAAAGTTAAGAAACGGGACATTTTACCTGTTTTACAAGTATTTCTATCTTATGGTCGCAACTACCTAGGTATTATAGTTTAATAATTATTAATTAGTCCAGAAATAGAAATACCTAGATGATGAATGTTTTTGTTTCATGGAGAGATATTACTAATCATTTTAATTTATCGATTGATTTTATCTTTGAGGATTGAAAACTTGTCCTTCCCTCCTTACCATATAAGGGAATATCCCACAGGACCGCTTTTTCATTGGTTGGTGGAAAACGTCAGAATTCTCAAGTTTTGAATGTACTACCCAGCCGAAACGAGTTTTTACATCCGTATAAAATTAATTCTAAGATTATATACATATTTATTCACAAATCATATTCACGTATAAATATGCAGATAGATTTATGACATGTCTGGTAATTTTACGAGAAACGAACTTAAATTTCCTTCAAAATGATTCATCACGGCTCTCGTTTGGTACAAGGCGTGGAGAAATAGTCCGTTTTGGTAAAAACTTCAATAGTGGAATGATTTATTTTTCTGAATAAACTTGACTATATAAGGATTAGAATATTTGTTTTATCTTTACCGATATCAGGTAGCATGATTACGTACGTTATAAACCTAAAATTCCAAAAACTACAAATAGGAGTTTAGTTATCTTTCGTTATTGGCGGTCGACGTTCAACAGTTAGCTGTGCGCACAATAAATAAGCCAATGAGAAGAGAGCTTACAAGCGTTTAAGGTGTAGCGCATTGATACACAGTCCAAGAGCAATTTCGAAGCCAGCCATTGCAAGTGCAACTCCCTTCGTCTCGAATCGGTCGTAAAGTGTGTAGTGGTCGCGTAAATATTTGTGGCAAGTACATCCCGAGTGATTTTGGATTATGGTAAGTTTCTTCACACTAACAAAATAACTATTAACATACGTTCATAATTACATGAGTGTCCAGGACAAAGTAATGATAATTAGAGCCAAAAACCAGTCCATTATTACTGGGCTATCATTCGTGCCGGTTGTCGCCATTTCGGGTGAATACACTGGTCACCGGCTATTTGAGTTGGTTGCTCCATAGAAGTAGAATAACTACATAACTATTGTATTAAGATACCTATGCGTTATGAATATAAAGTTGTTTAATTGCGATGTTCGGTCTCACAGAGTCATCGCGTACCTTTATAGTACTAGAAGGGTACTAGGTCGAAAGGTAGAAGCGAGAATATTGGACTGGCAGGTTAGGTCATTGGTTCGAAGGTGTGTATGCACTGCTCCAGTGATTCTGTCATTAGGATGTTGTAGGTCGGTTCATTATGACTTCTTACTTGGATGGTCAATTAGTTTTATCTTGCAATTAGAACTCTCTTCTGATTAATACCATCTTGATTAGTACCCCTCTACGTACCTACCAAGACTAGATTACCACCTACTTCGTAGAGAGCAGCCTTACCTAGACATTACTTTCGAATTTCGATAGACTAACAAGTTCATCCCAGCCGATGCAAGTAACGTTGGTTGTCTAGGCTACCTACAACATTGGTCGGGACTATCATGTTTGGTTGAATCATACTGTGGGGGGCGGGGTGGGTGGCATGTATCAAGGCAATTATTTGAGAAGTGCTGATTTGAGACTTCAAACGAGTAGGTACTACCTACCGATGACTACAGACTTCAAACGAGTACCATCAAACTTTTTAAAGTACTTTCATTTGTTTCCACGTGTCTAGATAATGAATTAATAAAAACCAAACCCCACCTTTCAGTAGAAAGCCAAATGACGCACTTGTTCAAACAGGTATGGAAGAATCTTCCATGTATTCACCTATCAGTCACGTGGTATCGTGATGAAAGTCATTGTGACAGGCAATGGTGATGGGTGGGGTCAGTGGCGCATCCAGGTGGGGACATAATCGATTCAAATGAAGGGGTTGGATATTATTTCGAATCCTAAAATACTCCCTACATTAGAAACTTATGTTTTGTGCATTATTTCTACGGATTGCAATGAATGCGTCATCATGCTTCGCGTTCGGACTCGGCATTTCACGTGGTTACTCATCCACTCATTCCTCTCGCATGCCATCATAATGGCTAACCGCGAGCTTTGCGTCAATGTACACCCCTGCACTCTGCAGTTCTCACCACGAGGTCACTAACCCAGCACCGAGACGTGAGAATTCGGCTTATTATTCTACGTACAATACGTAAACTCGTTTGTAGAATCTTCTTATTGCAATCGTCATGTAATTTGTGCCGCTGTCTCGGTGTGTTTTGCCGTGGGCCGATCTAACCGCGGGAGAGGGCATAATATTAATACCATCCTACTTAGTGGAGATCGACCTACTGGTAGTCAACGACTCCTAAAATAGTTGACGGTGTCGCTGCTGCCCACGCTAACCGATGATGCTAAAAACAAACGGCGGCTCTGTGGGGGTGTGAAAGTCAACTCTGACCCGATGGCTGGCAACAGAAGCACGACGAGTTATCACATCCTTGCAGGCACGCCTCGAAACATCCTACCCAAGTGTGGTTGAAGGTGGTTACGTAGCTTCCCGGCAACAAATACGAGCTTATCAAACCTGTAGGTATTTCGTAAGATAACATGATGTTGAGCCAAAAGAACAGTTATAATAAACGTTCCGAAAGAAATCGTCTGTTTTGAAAACAAGTTTATATAGAAATACTGCATCATACAGGTTTATTAATGTTTACGTCTCTGATTTTTATACTAACCTACCCAAATAAGATCGATCTATTCTCTGGGTAATCCTATCGGATCAATCAGTGGACTTATAAAATTACTTGAAAGTTGAAACCCGTATTTTGATGTCAAGAAAATGTTCATTAAAATACAGATTAGATAATATATATAATAAGTTCGTATTGACATATTGCTTTCCCGTCTTGAGTAGCGCATGGCCTTGTCATCAGTGATCTGCTTGCTGACTCATCACACTACTACCCAGTCAAGTAAACATGGCTCCATTCATTGCCCTCAGCTCTGTTAGACAGGCTGGTATTTTGTCGAGGAAAGTGAAGGTACTCATTAACAGGTGGCCGAACTATAGGAGTTGGTACGAGGCCATATATGGTAATATTGCACGCAATGACGAATTGTCTTTTGATTGACCTCTGCGCTCTGTCCACTTCTGTTTTTCGGATAGAATGAAAACTTTTTATCTAGGTAAAAGAAATGACAACTTGTTTTCCTATTCTTACTTTGTTTGGCGTGATTCGTTCTCCAAACGTTTACCTAATTGTTGAATTTGACATTCTCGGTAGTGGTAGGTAGGTAGTAGGTAGGGTCAGCGTCAAAAGAAGCCGGCCAAATCCTCATGTTGGTATGGGAAACCGGCATAGGAACTATTGGAAGTGGGTGTACCTACACTTGAATATTATAAATGGATCATTCCTGAAGTTGCAGATGATCTCTAGAATCTAGATCAATGTACCTAATTGTACCTACCTAGAAGTAAATTATTGAAGAAATTTAGTTTTGGGAAGGAAATCACATTTTCACTTGGGTAACTACTGACTAATACACCACAATTTGAAAGGTGACATTTATTTTTCTTGTTCATTTTGTTCATGAGCTTCATACACGACAGGTATTTATAAATTATGAAATATAAGATTAGTAAATTGTTTCATAAAATAACTAGGTACCTAGGTACTCAAGGTGGCGTTCGTTAGTTATAATGCACACCTTCTACAATTCAAAACATGGCGTAGTTTTACTTTCATAACTCAGCAACCAAAACAACAACACCAACCTGACATTATATTTTATAATTTTACATTATGCTAATGTAATGTAATCCAGGGGTCCCAGATGTCCTATATGTCAGAAGTCCTATATTTCGGGAGTTGAAAATAAAGGTCCTATAATTCCTATATTTCCAGCAAGTGTCCTATAAAAATGCCAATTATATAATTTAATAATATCAATAATTTAGAATGAGAGATTTTACTTTCCGACTAAGAATTGGTAAAATTGAATATTATATTCAAATTGATAGTCAATTGATCTGCATCACCTTTGTTGTTAGTGAATATAAAATCAAGTTTATCACATTTTGGCTTGACAGCCCCTTTCATTCCGGTTTAAGTGTTTTTTTTTGTAAGTTAGTGATTTTCGGGATTTGTGCGAGCGAGTTAACGATAAGAGATAATTACAAAATACCTACTAATAGCTGCATAATATTTATTGGAATGACGCTCCATTCTTAGTTTGCTTTTATTGAGAGCCAAATTCCTTTGATTTTGTTTCAGTTTCAAGAAAAAAGGGATTATTTACCCACGATATCCAAAATTTTCAAAACTTTCATTGAAGGGGTTTGCCCCTTCCAAAAATATGAATTTACTTGTAAATGTCATACCATTTTCCTAAATGCAAGTTGGGCAAGGCCCACCTGAAAATGACTTTCTGACTCTCGGACCCCGTCCAAAATATGGAAAATAGCCATGTGTTTCTTTCGGCTTCCTAACATGTACACTTGGCCAAACAAAACTTGAACGTTCAATAAATCTAAGCGATCTCATTGTCTTATTCTAGTAGGTGCAAGGATCTTGTGCAAGGAGATCATTTTAGATCATCTACGAACCTTGATCGAGTAAATAACTCGACTGGCTTTACTATTGCAAATGTTTACCTCCTCTACCTCCACCTACTCTTTAATGCTCTCTTCTTTAAACCAATTTTAAGGCTAACTAACAGTAACAAATGAATAAATCAATTCTAACTGAGGTAAATATTGCAGGTAAACCATTACCAGTGATTGCCTATACATATTACACACTTCTATTTTTCATGTTATGGTTTAAAATAATATTTGGACCAAGTTACCTACTATAAAATTAGGCACATAATTTACGTAAATTGTTAAATTTAGGCAAGCTGTCAGTTTCACGGTTTCACAATTGAAAAGTCATTGGTGCTTCAGCAGCGTCGTTTTCTCTAATGCATTGCAGCAAGTTCTGGAGATGTCATCACAAAATATTGATTGAATCGTTCATGAGTGCAGGAAGTTAGGAACGAATGACAAGCTTATTTTCTTTTTGGTAGTTCTACGTCCACCTACCTAGTGCATACATTGGTGGTCCCGCTTTTAGGTGAAGGGACATAATAACAAGTTCTCCTCTACCGTTACTAGAGTCTACGGACACCTGTAGGATTGCAATCAAATATTTTTTCACTTCAGGATATAATATTTTGCTATTTTCTTTAACCACATAAAAATATTAACTTAATTTACCTACGTAAAACATAAAAATTTGTAACGATGTCACAAGAAATTGTCATAAAAACACAATGGCTCAACTGAGCCTACAACTTGGTACAAAATAGTAAATACCAATAGTATTGCTTGCCTATAATATGTTACTGTGAATGGTTTTTCAATGTGTGTCATTTTATGTTTCCAGGCATCGGGCGTAACGGTATCGGATGTGTGTAAAACAACTTATGAAGAAATCAAGAAAGACAAGAAGCACCGCTACGTAGTGTTCTACATTAAGGATGAGAAGCAGATAGATGTGGAAGTTATAGGTGAGTTAACTTAAGATCAAATGTGCCACGGACATTAATCGAATTATGAGTAGTACGTACATACCGTTGTTGTAAACATAGTAGACTAGGTATTGGGGTACCTACCACATGCGTACGTGGACATGACATGCGAGTGGACAAAACAAAAAAAACGAACACACTTTCTGAATATGTGTGGGATTCAACAATTTATACGCAATTCATACGGAATTGCTTTTTGAGTTTGAGGTGAGCTAAAGTTTGAGCAGAGTAGGTACGGTACCTACCTATCGAGTAAATCAGTGGTAACTACTCAACCTGCGGCCCGCGGGACAAATTTTTGTGGCCCCCCAGTTGATGTTTCAAATACCTATTTATTCATAAAATGTGACCACTGAAAAAATTATATTAAAAAAATCTCATTTCATTTGAGACAACTTAGGTATTGTATTTTGAGAGTTGTCATTAGAGATGGGTCGATACCACTTTTTCACCGATACCGATACTCACTTTATGATTAGCGATACCGATAGTATCGCTGATACTTTTGTTTCTTTATATTTCTGTAGTTACTGTCCACCAAAGTCTCAATTCAATCAAAATTCACAAAACTAGAGATTTTTTTGGAGATTATGTCGCTTGCAACCTTGGCTCTGATTGGTTGAGGCATCTGCCAATGGTGATGTACAGCTCACTGACGTGATGCCAATGAGCACCAATGGCGGGAAAACGGCCACAATTCAATATTTCAACTAAAAAAGTAATAAGTATCGAAGTATTGAAAATATTGCATTAAAATTGACCGATACCGATACCATGGGTATCGCGAGTATCGGTATCGGCCCATCTCTAGTTGTCATGTTAGAATCCACGCATCAGGCTGAAAATACGAGGAAAGCTGTACTTAAATTTAACTTCATACTTGTTGCAACGAAAATTAAGCCATTTACCCATTCCGAAAATTGTAAAAAGTGTTTGGTTTGGTATGTGAAATATTGTTCGATTCGTTTCATAATAAACAAAAGACACTGAATGATACATTGTTACATTGTAAAGAGGTAGGAATTAAGAGGTAGGATTGCTCTCTACATTGGTACATTGTTAATGAAAGCAAGATATTCACTGTGATGTATGATGACCATGATAGCATACCTCTCTTATTCACAGGTGATCGAAATGCTATCTACGACAGTTTCCTAGAGGACCTTCAAAAGGGCGGCACTGGTGAATGCCGGTACGGCCTATTCGACTTCGAATACACGCATCAATGCCAAGGAACCTCCGAGGTAATAACTCTTTCAGAGTACCTTCTACTACTTTCCTTACAATCTCTGTAGTAGACTAACTTCTGTAGGAATTTATTTTCTATCCTCGTTGGAATTAAACTCGGAATGACAATATATTTGTACCTACTATGTATTTGAAATTGATTTAAAAACTATGGAGAACAAAAATGTTGGGGTCCAAAAATCAGGAATCGGGTACCCGTCATAAATACTCAGGTCGGAATCGGGTAATAAAACTCCCCCCCTCCCCCCCCCCCCCAAAAAAAAAAAAATTGTGGAGGGTGGCTAGGTAAGGGGTTAGGGGTTTAGGTACATAAACACGTGACACTTAGCTGCGTGAGAGCAGAAAATTACCCTCTCTCAGGGCCATCTGTGTGCTAGCAGCACACTTGTCCTTGAAAAGAATTTGAGAAAACAGGACAGGACATGATAATATTCTTTGATAACTAACAACTTCATTCATAAGAAAACACGAATTTGTGCACCTTTCTACCCAGGACTCAACTTTTTCACTGTGCTACAGTGTGATTAAAAAAAAAATACAGACGCATTTTTCCCATGCTTCCTACTCCCGACACATGATTTCACCCCTCCTTCCCCATTCCTCTCTCACCCCACAGAGCAAGCAAGGTCGTTGAGCTTCTCCTGGAGCCGCAGCTGATAACTGTGGGTAAACAAATCTCTTTCAAATACACTCTAAAAAAAAAAAAAAAAAAAACGATTATTATTTATTACCCGAGTAATTGATTACCCGGAACCGCCCGGGTACCCGCCGACATCCCTAGTTCCTACACACTTCACTTTGGTAATGGTCAATCTGGTTGGCTGCTGGTTGCTGGTCAATCTATAAATCAATGAAACCGGAGCTTGTTTACTCGAGTTAAATAGAATGTTAGTCTTCAATCTTGATCAGCCACTCTGCTTCTTTCGAATGTCATTTAACAAAGTTAGGCCAAGTAACACCGGCTGAATCTAGTCAAAAGCTGCAACCCACTTGTATCGGTAGCAGCAGTTGCTTGTCTCAAACGCATTTTGTGCATGTGCAACTAGCACACTAATGTGGTGACCTTAAAAATATAAATTACTTCATAATTTCGATCACCTGAAGTAGGCATTATTGTTATTGTTTAAACATTTGTTTGTACTCTGTACCTAAACAAAAAGAAGAATGCCGATTTGGCTACCAAGATACATGGTAGACACCTGATTTGATCTCAATGTTTCTCCTACACCAGTCACCAGCTGTCCGAAATGTTTTACTTTTTCGAGTGGTTAATTCGTCAAATAAAAGCGGTTAAACAATCGAGGATCTTCAGGGGAAAGGTTATGCTGAAGAAAACACTTGGACTGGTGCAAAGGCCCCCCACCATGGGTCCGGGGTGCATAGTCCCGGGAAAATTTTGGATTTCCGGACTGTATCTGGTGCATTTCTACACAATTTTAAGACAACTTAAAAGTAATTGAATTGAAATTAATTGAATTTGAAAAACAATCTTTTAATTCAAGTTGGCCTTTCGTAGGACAATATTGCCAAGGACCAGTGAACCTAAAAATCAAAATTTTACTATCGTTCAAGTTCGGGGATTTAAGCCCATGGACACAATGTTGAAACATCCACTCTAACACTGGTCTTGAAATAATATATTTAAAAGAATGACCTTGCGACAAGTGGCGAGTCAGTATTATTACCTACAGTGTTACCTACATCGATTTTCATCTTCTAATATTCGGTGTGAGGAAACTAAGTGCAACCCAGGAGGCCAAGTCTTGAAACTTACGCCTTCAAGACGCAAACGCTCTCGGCCGTCATAAAGTCCCATTTACTGTAAGAATGACGACCTTGAAATCTACAGATAACTGTTTAGCTTCATTTTGAATAAGGTTTTATGACTGTATTATATCTGTAATAATAATTATAATGTTAATAAATTGTTTACAATAGATTGCTGGATGACAATCAAATAAGTGGCTTGCCTTTATGTTTCAATGTCGATCACTCTTACAGTAAATGGGACTTTATGACGTCCGAGAGCGTTTGCGTCTTGAAAGCGTAAGTTTCAAGACTTGGCCTCCAGGATAAAGCGTTGAAATAACAAACAAATCTTCCCCTTCCTAACCATATTTTATTCAAAATTATAGCGCTTATCATTTACCTGCCTGTAATTAATAAAATCTCTTATTAAGCTCCATTTTATATTTTACCAGCGACTTGAGGGTAAAAATTGTGTTTTGTTGTGAATTCTGCATACTAACAACCTCTTGACCCCGCCTTAGCCTGGGAATTTGTATCACCATCCCTCCTAAAGTGACCAGCAGTCGATCTGTGGATTGGAAAAGGGTCATTTTATTTTCCCGTCCCCTACTTAACCTGCGCACTATGCCCCATTGTTATGCCGAACCTTCTCTTGGGTTGAGCTCACTAAGGGGTTCGTAAAATACCTGTTTTTTCAAGAAAATCCCAATCCACAGATTGGTTGCGGGTCACTTTAGTCCTCCCAATCCAAGTTCTAAGAATCTTGACGAATAAAAGTCAGTTCACAGATGAATTTACAATCGAAATGAGATCACTTTTGAAGGTATTTAAACACACTTTATGACTGTCAACAACACAATGTTTGTATTTTCAATGTACACTCAATGAATCGAAAAATAGCACACAAAGTTATTTTTTTCGAACACAATTTTCAAGTTTATAAGTATTTTTATTTTTTATAATTTTCTGCTTATCACAAATCAAATAGTTACTTATGACCAATACCGGTAGTGATTAGTGTCCGGTACGATTAGAAAAAATATGGTGTCCAGGTTAACAGGGCCTTGAAGTGGTCCACATTGACCGTTTTTGCGTTTTGTTTCTTATCGCAAGTCCAAAATCCGATCAAGGCAGACTTGTGTACATGGTCAATAGAAAAAACCGCAAAACGCAAATGTGGACCCGGCTTTATGGATAAAACTGCCCTGAACATACACGTCACACACATTGAAAGCATGCTCTGTGTGTGTGTGTGTGTGTGGCATGATTAAGAATACGCTGCACAAGTGTTAGGTCCGAAACATGTTTACCCGATGAGACCAAATACTAACGCTTTCTTCTCTTTCAGGCATCCAAGAAGCAAAAGTTGTTCTTGATGTCGTGGTGCCCCGACACTGCCAAAGTTAAGAAGAAGATGTTATACTCGTCTAGCTTCGATGCGCTAAAAAAGTCGCTGGTGGGAGTACAGAAGTACATTCAGGTGAGCATTCGGACCAAGTTCTGACAAATATCTGCCAGAAATTCTTAAGTTACTTAATGTTGCACAAATCTTTAGTGTGCTTTTTCTTACGTAACTTACGTTTTGTCTTGAGTAGATGGTAAATTTTTTCTATTTTAACCAATTCCTTTGTTCTCTCAAAGTAAATTTTTGAAGTAAGAGCCTTATTTACCTAGTTCAAATCAATTCGTCAACTTGGCATATACTTCAAAATTTTCTCCCACATTATAGTAACATTTATTATAGATTATTGTAGCTCAATATTTATTGTTCAAATTCTTTTTTGGCATGATAAACGATGATGTAAATGTGATAGATTGTTAGTTGGAAACTCTGCTTGCATTGTTTCAAATGATCTGGTAGTAATACGTACATTTGTTCACCAGGCAACGGACCTCTCGGAAGCGTCACAGGAGTCTGTAGAGGAGAAGCTGCGTGCAACCGACAGGCAGTAAAACGCACACTTCCGGATGGGATATATACACGCGGCTCGACGAGATCAATTTGTCCACTCCACATATGCTCCGAAACCAGAGTTTTCAACGCTTTCTAGTCTCGTTCATTTGCGGGCAAAATGTTCTCGAGAGTCAACTATTATGGTATTTTTATTATTAAGTGAGATGTAACAAACCAACCAAAAAGTTTTTTGTGAACTTAAAATTTGAAGTAAAGGAAGTGGATATGGTTCGATGAGATAATTCAGGATAATATCCAAATTCATTGCCAGCATTTTGGTCAAGTCAAATTGTATCTTAAATAATGTAACTTCACTTTACAATGGTGGGAAGAGGTGTGCATAGCAGACTACTTCTATCACTCCATTTAAATGTATAAGTAAGTCGCCTACGCCAACCACACAATTACATTTTGTATTCATATGTTCAGTAGGATTCTTTTATTAACATTAAATTCATTTGTAAGAACATTTGTTTGTGTTTTGTTTGTTTGGAGTCCAATGAAATCCTTCCACAGTAAAACAATTCCTTAATGTTGTGCAGACAGTACCTACTGTTAAATATTTATCATAGCTTGTTTGAATTTTGAATGTTAAAAGTAAAACTATAGGTTCACACCAGCGCAATGAATCACTGAATGCCCTATGATTTGCTTCTTTACAGAGTGTTATGTTGGGAAACCAGTTCGGTTCACTCTTACATCCAAATCAAATCGGTAATTAGTAATTACACTTCAATGCTGGCCTATCAATATCATCAGTCCTGTAATTTGCTCCCAAACAGCATGATGGTGCCTCAGGGGACATAATATGTTTTACAGTTTTCTGGATGTTATTTAAGTAATTGAATTCTCTTGGATAGGATCCAAAAAAATATTAAAACCTTGATATGCTGTATGCTTAGAAATTTATTTCAAGTGGAGTAAAAAACTAAAGATACATTAATCTAATCTATGTATCAATCTTATCACTTGTCATGGTTGTTATGCAATTAAGATTCCAGTCCATATCACAGTACATAATGTGTGTGGACAAATGATTACAAATTATCACCGTTTTGCACTAGATTGACTACAATTTAGAGTAGAGGCATTAGGCATGCCACAATGTTCATTCCCATGGCAATGGAAGGATTGAAATGTACTATTATAAAATATAATATTTGTATAAGTAATTGACTATGCAGTGCAGTCACAATACTGTGAAGTATACGAAACACATTAGTTGAGTTTGGGGTTGATTAAGCTGTCACTCCTCTTCACTTGCCACGATATTGCCAAATTCATGTCACTAGAGGTAGGCTTGCCAGCCGCTGAACAGTTTACTTAAGTTGCCTGGATCCCGAGCTTCCTGAATGAGGCGGTTTACTTGACCTTCAACGCTGACCGAGATGCCGTCTTCCGTGCCCTGAAGTTTCAGCTGCGAGCGGAGTAGAGCACGATCAGCAATCTTATTCACACTGTCGGACAAATCTGCAAAAGTACAGAGCAGAATTTTACTTCACTTTCAAATAACAAAATTGTGTGCAAGTAAATGACGCACAATCTATTATTCTTAGTACGTAATAAATATATTTCAAAAAGGTACCTACGTACATTAATGTATATTAAAATGATAATACAGCTATATTTGCATTGGCAGCTTTCTGCCAGATGTGACCCCTAATTTTCCAAATAACAGATTTTTATCGCGCGGTCTTCCGAAACCACCCCTTTCTCTTGGACATGGGGTATTTAAAATATCCTACCGGACAGTTAAATGTGAAACGCAGTGTAGTTGCAATGAATCCTGGCTATGGTATTACCTTGCGAGTCGGCCAGTTCTCTTCGACGGTTCGTCGACTGAATGTTGGCTGCTTTCTTGGGGGAAATGGTCCAAGCGTAGAGTGGATCGTAAAGCAAGACTTCAAGGATTGTCAGGATGGTCTCTTTGTTCTGTCTTAACACCAACATCGTTTTCTCACAGCACCTGCAAAAGAATGCACGATTTTAAATTCAACAAAGTTTGTTTTGTACTGCAACCACAGTTTAAATTTTTTAGAGCTAATTTCTCCTTCCTCCTATTCTACTTGTTGCATACAATGATTAACGAGTGTCTCATACTGAAAAAAGCATAAAGAGCATAGGTACTGTCTTGATAAACCATAGGATAAACAAAGAAGATAAATGTGTCAGCTTACCTCCGAAACACTCCCTCAACGCCAGACACTCCCATGCCATCTTCGATGTCTCTAGTCAACCTGAAGGGAACAGTTTCTGGAATTGGCAGCATCTTGCCCTGCTCGAAAGCAATTCCTGTGAGAGAAAAATATAATTATTACCACATGGGTTGGTTAGTTGTGTTATTTACTAATTTCAAAATGAATTTACCGAAATCGATGTGAATGACTTCAGCGGTGATTCGGTCGATAAGAATGTTCTGAACATGTCTGTCGCCAAGGCCGAGAATGTAGCCGATCATTGACGATGTGGCAACACTGCAACACAAGAACATCATGTCATCCCTACAACATAGTTCATAATATTTCTGCTTGAAAAAAGCGAAAGTCTCAAAATAACTGGAAATATGATCTACATTGAAGTGTCATGACCACTGATCTCCATGTACTTCCACTTCGTTGCTACATATCAGTGGTCTGAATCAAGTTTGTTAAGATAATGAAAACTACATACATCCAATTATGGGAAGTTCATAGAGGTAATTTCTGTTACCTATGAATGTAGGCCAGTCTTCGTTCAAACCAGAGTCCCGGTGTTGGAAATGTTTCCAGGAAGAAATACCGAAAGACGGGATGAAGTTTGGAAACCACTTCGTTGTACACTGCTAGTCTCTTCTCGGGTCTTGATGAATTTGCCTGTGGACATGATACCAAAGAGTTACCTCTTGCCCGATTGGCCACTTACAATGCTGTACACATTGTATAAGTACGTTGCTGATACTTGGACTCTGAGTGGCATATTTTCTTCTTACGTTATTCTTATAATTGTGATGATAAAGCTTCAGAAAAGCATATGAATTGTTATGCGATGGCCATAGAATAAACAGTGTTTTACCCTGTCCTAATATGACATAATTATGTCACAATAAAATTATAATTTTGACACATGACTAGATGCCAGACAGGTAAAGCCCAATCCTGCAGTTCAGTCATGGAAATATATTCGGTAAACGCTCTTTTCACCTCTCACCACATTCAAACAACTTTGCCAGTGTTATGGGTCAAGGGGGAGGAGCCTAGACTAATGTAAATGCATGGAAAGGGAGAAGGAGCGCACATATCAACTACAGCCGACTAGCTTGTCGGCAAGGGGCAGGTGGGTGGACTGGAAAATAATGTGTAACATGTTGTAAGACGAGGAAACATTGCCGAGCTAGCTAGGGAGTCAGGTGAGGGAGTCAGGTGACATGAATTCTGAGTCGGACTCGGCTATAGTGGCAGACTCGCTTGCTTGGTCTATTTGCCCATTCAATATGGTTGAAGGATTTACCTCGGTAATTTTTGCGAGGCGAGGAAATATTGCTGAGCATAGTAACGTGTTGTAAGGCGAGGAAACATTGCCGAGCATAGCGAGGGAGTCAGGGGAGGGAGTCGGGTGACGTGAGAATTCCGAGTCGGACTCGGCTATAGTGCCAGACTCGCTTGCTTGGTCTACTCGCCCATTCGATATGGTCGAAGGATTTACCTCGGTAATTTTTGCCTTGCATGTGTTGGTGGCAAGATCTCTGGGATAGTAGCGCTTGTGCAGGCCGAGCTTCTGATCCACTCCCAGCAGGATGGCTCCGAGCGGATCCGTGTTCTCACACCACTCGAGGATGCCGCTTCGTTGCGACAGCGGAACCACCTCAATGAAACAAACACTTTGCGTTGCAATTTCCATTGCAAATACAATTAGGTAGGTAGTTATTGACGAGGGTTTGAAGTGACAATGGATTTTATGAGAGCATTGGAAGTTCAAGTTACAGTGGATCAAGAATTGCTTCAAAGAGTCAAGTTACTTCTATACCAATACATTTTGTAACTAACATAATCTGATGTGATGTAAGCAGCAAGGAAGCAAGGAGGAACAGATACTGCAGGTTTCTGGGAAGCAGTGTCGGCTTTACCAAATTAGACATATTAATGAAGTGGAAAGATTAGGTTTCAAAGTAGGCTGGGATAGTTTGGATGGTAAAGGAAAAAGAGGACAGCCCACAGTAGTGAGTTTCATCGATACGTTGGAGAAACCTAGGAAGGAAATCAAGACCAATGAGGATAAATTAAGTAAAGCGAAAGAGAGATGTGGACACAGGACACAGTTATAACAGAAGCAGAACAGCAGTGCATGGATCGAGAAACGTGATAGAGGATAATGAAGAAGACAGAGTCAACTAATAGATACCATACCTTGTATGTTCGAATCTTCAGTTTCCTTCTCTGCGTCTCTTTATTGTTTCTGAGCAGTGAGTTGATGAGAGTGAAGACTTGTTGCATCACGGCATCCAGCCGCATGTCGTCCAAGCCCTGAACAGTTTCACATAGTTTAATGAAGACTCGCTGCAGCTGCTGAAGTAGGCCTTTGATATCAGGTGTGTGCAAAGAGTAATGTATGTAAGTGACAGGCAAACCGGTGGCATTTGTGTTTCCGTGTAGCCATTACAAGCTGACAAAAGATTTGAAATCACATTTAAACTTTTCCATTTTTAATTCAAATAGTCTCTAGACTATAACCCACAGATATAATTTGTATGTAATCCTCTGAATAGTCATCAAACTATCAACAAAAACGGAATTGGTCAAAACTACAATAAGAAGTGTTTGTATATCCTATAGCTGGCAAATTAAAATAAAAAAAACATCAAGTAAAAGCTAAGTAAAATCTACCTTGAGAAGTTGTGTTCGTTTGACACCATCGGTTCCGAGGATTGTGAACTTCTTGGGTGCATTGACCCCACCTACAAAGAAATACTGGCTCTCGATGTTCTGGATTCCTGTAAGATGGCAATGCTGTATATATACATCTGCATATCAGGCAAAATCATGCATCTGGTACCTAAAAATACGAAAGTCTCACTCTACTTACCAACTATGTTTGTGTATTGCCCATTATTTTTAACCGGTAAGGTTATTGAAGGAACCAATACGTGGCCTAAATTCTTTAGTTTTCCAATTTTGGCATTTTTCGGCATTGCGCATACTTGACCTGAAAACACAAACAAAACACAACAAAATAAAAAAATATTAAGAAGATAAATGTAAGATATACTAGGTACGTACCTTCCAGTTTTATATCACTTCACTTGATTAATTAAACAAATTTTAGATAGTTTTTACTTGGAAATTAAATATAAGTAGGTAGTTCATAAAAACGGTTTATCTATAAATATCTGCTACCAACCTAGGTATTAACAAATTTACATTATAATGATTTTAATTAGGGTTGGGCGAACCTCATTTTTTTCGAACCGAACCTCGAACCGAACCTTTTCAAAAGGTTCAAAATTTCGAACCTTAAACGAACCGAACCTTTTTTTTCAGAAAATGATGTTTTCCAGATAATGTAGTAAAGATAAGCGCGTGAGCACCAGTCACCATTCTCTCCTATCCCTCTTGCAAGTCAAGTGGCTAGACACTTGAAAACAGCTATTTGATGGGGTGTTTGTTTACACAAATATTATTTCTAAATTGTATACGAAGACATTGACATAATACCAAATACAATTGGAACAAAAACGCGAAATATACTGCTCGATATTTGAATACATTTCAGTTTATTCCGAACGATAATTGAGCAGTTGTTTTTCACTTTACTTCCTCTCTTAAACGCCGCAATTGGACTTTCATTTCGAAAATACTTGCCCAAGTTGAGAGATGGTATTCCTGCGATTGTATACTCTACAAATAAATTGCATTTTTACGCGAAAATAGTTCCAATATTCTTCAAAAATTATCTCGCCAATCGTCATACTGTTTTTGAAATTTCATTGGGTTACAATGAAGTTTGGAAAGCTCAAATATACACCATTATTTTTTAACTTATGCGTGATAATCTTCCCTTCATTTAGATCTCGAATGATGTTCTCAATGACCACTATTATATTTTATTCAATAACCATGAACATACAATATCATCAAAATAAAATCAAATATGATGTCAAGTCATTTGCCATCTGATTACTTCTTACAGAAATTGCGAGTTCACAGACCTTTCAACAGAGACAAACAAAACATTTCTCCCTTCCGCAAGGGTCAGGTACCTGCTGCAGGACCCAAAAGTACACTCTGTTCCAAAAGTATAACACAGTTTAGATCGCAACAATCATTATTTCATTTGTATACTTCGAAAATTTTACTCAACAAGGAAATTACCTCGACTATTAAACTGAAATCAATGCTACTTTATCTACTAGGGACCAAATAGCACTTCGAATTGCGTCTTATGAAAAATTCGGTTCAAGATTTATTTTAACATGGAACACCCTATAGTGTGGCAGGATTTGAGTTTACTTTGATTTATGTCTTATGATGATTTCGGCTTACAGGGGTTCAATTTACCCCTGGTTTTACCATTTTACTGTACCACTGAAGACAAGAGGCCAACATTAGACAAATAGTGACTTGGTCACTATTCATTCAGAAAAAGGGCGGGAAAAAAGGCGGGAGGTTCGAAAAAGGTTCGAAAACGAACCTTAGAGGTTCGTTTTTCGAACCTAGCAAGCCGGTTCGGTTAGAAAACGAACCGGTTTGCCCAACCCTAATTTTAATAAAAATACACTGTCCTTGAGTGGATACAAATCAATTATTCAAACAAGCCTGGAAATACCTGGTCGGGCGGTCCCCTCTTTTGCAAAATTGGCGAGTTCAATGAGAGCTTCGGAGAGCAGTTCCATGGACTCAACCAGTGATTTGATCTTTGCATCTTTTCGAAGCGTTGCAAGCATTTCCTTGGCTCCAACAACTCGAGGCTACAACAATAAGCAATTAAACATCAGCTTAATAAAAAAACAGTCTTAGCACCTGACTGTTGTCGATGTCTGGTGACAAAGAAGCCAACCCGTTCTTACTTATAGACCTTCACGCGTCCGGCTGAGATCGTCGTACATTTTACCAGATTGAAGGGAAACCTGACACAGTACAACAGTATGCTTAATGAATGATGTTGTCGTATTAAAAAAATGTGAAGTCATGACGTTGTCATAAACAAAATTAATATGTCACTATATTGCCAGAATCTGGTAAAGCATTACAGAATGGTAATTCGACATCGGGGAAAGGATTCAGTGCTGCAGCTATAGCAGTCATGCATCCCCATGAGCGGAAGTGGTTCACAATTCTTATTTTTTTCAACACCTCATCTCTTGCTAAATATTTATTTGTGATACATGATATCTATTATTTAAATAATAGACCTCATAAAAAAACAATAATGTACATATTTTCAAGTAGCAACAAGTGTTTCGAGCTTAGCAGATATGAATCCAGAACCACCAAGCGCTCATATAAACAGAGCTAACCCACGAACTGCATAGGCTTACAATTTTGGAGAAGAAAAAATTGGTGTTTCCTCACCTGCACCTCTGTGTTTTTGGCACCCTTGCTGGTCCTGGACTCTTGTTTGATGAAGTCTTTGTCTCGGTGAGAGTTGGCCAACGCAAGGATGACTGGCAGCGTGTGATGTGGATGCTCCCTGGCACAGCGATCTGTCAACAGTCATCCCATGTGTTGACATCATGTGGATTCATCCCGTGCAGTTAAACAACCATTCTGTACTCGCTGATCACTTCACGTCACCAAAGCAGAATATTAATGGTAGTGGCTGGTAACATGAACTATGCCATCTCTGGGAGAATATATGAACTTCTTGGAACCTCAGATCTTTCTTGCCCATTCCTCTTTTGAAATGGAATAAACTGTAACTACCTACACAGAGTAGAGATGTCAGTCAGAAAATATGATATAAATAGTATTTGGCTTTAGTTTTTATAGCCAATATTCCATACCTATGCAAACATTTTATTGTTGAATATTATGGTGTCTCCAGTCTTCACTTGTCTTTCTTATATATAATTGTAGACTTGTTCCATTTTTTCTGTTGCTCTGGAAAGCAGTTCTTGAAAATAATTATTTTGGGATCAACACATGCATAAACTAGAACACAAACTAGAAATGTTGAAAATAAGGCCTGCTGTCTCAGATTTTTCAAGTTTAAAACAATGAAATCGTGAATGTGTTCAAACCATGAACTTCAAGAATTACGCCCTGGCGCAGAGTGGATAGAAAACACAGCCATGTAATTGTATGTACACTCCCCCAAATAATAAACGGTACTCGAAAGAAAATGAATTGACTGATTAAGGTTTGATGGCATCATCCCATGAAGTCAGTGCTAACGCATTATCTAACTCTTTTAGGTGAGCTCTGATTTCATTGATAATAACAAGGATTGATTGTCAAGGAACCGGCCCAGCAGCCAATACGTTTTGTACTAAGTACCGTTTATTATTTGGGGGAGTGTACATAGAAATAGAATGCATGGTGACTCCACTGCATGGCAAAACAAGTAACACCAACGACCTTCTTTTCGGAACGATGTGACCGTAGCGGCAGAATAGAGCAGCGGTGGCCAACCGGTGGTCCGCGAGAAAATTTTGGTGGTCTGCAGAGAAATTTGGAAGTTAACTTTCAAGCTTTTATGCAATTTATTTAATTTAGAAAAATGGCAATCCAATACAAATTTACTGAATTCGGACATGTTTCAATACGTAAATATGCCTTTTACAAAGTATACCTCTATAATGAAAATAATATCAGTTTCCGAGTATTTTTCCAAAACCTACAAGTCATTTTAAACGCTTTTACTCAAAATAAAAGTTAGCTGAAATCGCGTAGAAATGCGCCAAATGACTTCCTGAAAACAAAAAATTTCCGGGGCTAAGCGCCCCGGACCCGCTTCAAACTGGGGGCCCTCCCCCCAGACCCCCCATTGTCTCCCTCACTAATCGTATTTCCCGGCATACGTTTTTTACGCGCCTGATTGGTCCGCAAGATATATAATTGTCATGTAAGTGGTCCGCGAGGTCCAAAAGATTGGCGATCGCTGGAATAGAGAACTACTAACATTGCGTGTTGTTTTGGAGTTCGAAACGTCTTCTTCTAGTTCAACTTTTTGCCGCTAATGCATGAAGGAGGTCGCGTCGATCAGATCAAGGCTAGCCTCCAATGACAAAATCGTATACACTTGGTTAACATGGCAACTGCATTCAGTGGATATACTGCCTAAATAGTGGATACACTATATTCACTTTGCCTGGTGCATGTCAGACCATTCCTTTTTAGTTTTTATCAAGCAGGAATTTGGCAACCATTTACATAAACACTGTCTCATAATTCTGAGACTGAGAGTCAAGTCTGAGACTTAAGCTTCGATTACAGTCCTTTTCGCGACGGGTTAGGCGCAACGAGACATGAACTTGTCCATGTACGACGATCTCTCGCGTCAACGTTTGAAGGATGTGTCCTTGAGCTCTGATTGGTGCTTGCGCAATGTTCAACGGACGGTTGTTCAAAAGGACTGTAAACTAACCTAGAGTATCAGATCAGCGAACCGTTTAGTTTTGATTGCCTACCGATGAGAGGATTGATTCGACTGAAGAAGGGATCCGTCTTGTTGCTGCCCATCCTCGGTGCCAGTTGCGGTAACAACGGGAGGAACTTGTGGCTGGGGATCTTGCCGAGATCGCGATCCAACATCTCGTTCAGATGCTCGTTAGTTGCGTTCTCGAGCCACAGCGACACCAGGCGCAGCACTTGCAAGTTGTCCCGCTCGGAGTCGCTCTGCTCCAAGCTCTGCAAGTAGTGTCTGAACACAAGCAAGCTCATTACACCAAGACAAAGGGGTTAGGGGTATTATCTCCATAATAATGTAAAAATGATATAAAAAGTTTGCTTTTTTTTGTAGTGAAATGAATTCGGTTGAAACGAGATAAAAAAAGATATAGAATAAAAGTACTTGGGGTTCCTTAAAAAGATGCATTTTAAAGTGTACTAGGAATAAAAAAATGCCAAAAAAGTGATATTTTAAATTGCATGACATTCAAATTAAAAGGTGAAACAATTTTTTTTCTTGCATGTACACTTATTTGGCTGGAGGGGTTCTCTATCTTGATGTATCAGGACTTTCAGGAGCATTCAAAAGTCATATCATATTTTAAAATAACTTTGTATTATCATAAAAATAGTGCCAGTAGGTATATTAGATGTGAAAGCAAATAAAGACAAAATTCTATGGGTATCGGTGGTATCGGGATACTTCAATTTTAATGCAATATTTTAAATACCTACTTCGATACCTACTTTATTACTTTTTATTTGAAATTTTGAATTGTGGCCATTTTCCCGCCATTGAAGCTCATTGGCATCACGTCAGTGAGCTGTATCACCATTGGCAGATGCCTCAACTAATCAGAGCCAAGGTTGCAAGTGGTGATTGATGTTGACTGTTCTGTCAGATCGTTGTGAAAGTTTTGATCTCAACTAATTTTGGTAGAACATAATCTCCAAAAAAAATCTCTGTGGACAGGAACTACAGAAATATAAAAAAACAAATGTATCGGCGATACTATCGGTATCGGTAATCATAAAGTGAGTATCGGTATCGGTGAAAAAGTGGTATCGACCCATCTCTACAAAATAGAAATCAATAAAATTAAATATATCACTTAATTTAATAAAGATATTATGTACATATTATGTTGACAATGAAAATTCTGGCTTATGTTGGTCAAAATTTGTGTTGGGGGGGGGGGGGGGTAATCTAAAACATATTATATTATTAATGATTCAACAAGTTGATCTTTATCAACAGAACCTTCCTTGTGGTTACCATGACAACAGGTGTGTGAAATCAATACAGCACTCAAATCCACTGTCTTCTTGATCCACCTTGCTGCCATAGCAACCGAAATAAACAATTTCTTAAACATATTCTGTCAACTGGGGCTGCTGTTTGTTTATTATCTGTCAGAACCTATTTATTATGACTGAAAGATCAACTCCTGCTGGGAATTCACTGGTAAAATATGAAAACCCAGTTCTTGTGACCCTGCATGCGGAGAAGAAGGCTCCGTTAACAAAGTTACCGCAACTGAAAGGTCCATGTCCTGGATCAAGTGCTCCTAAGACTGCCGATGCCCGCAAGGAGACGGAAGAGATTCTGAATGCCATCCTTCCGCCGAGGGAATGGGAGGAGGATGCCCAGCTGTGGCAGCAGCGAGTATCGAGCACCCCTGCCACGCGGCTTGACGTTGTCAACTTGCAAGAACTTCTCGACATGCGACTGCAGCAAAGACAAGCGCGGGAGACGGGAATCTGTCCGGTCCGTCGAGAGCTCTACACTCAATGCTTCGACGAATTGATCCGACAAGTCACCATCAACTGTGTGGAACGAGGCTTGCTTCTGCTTCGAACGAGGGATGAGGTTCGCATGACGATTGCAGCGTATCAGACACTCTACGAGAGCAGCGTGGCGTTTGGCATGCGGAAAGCTCTGATGGCCGAGCAAGGGAAAGCTGATCTTGAAGATGCTATTATTCACTTGAGGCTACAGAAAGCTGATCTGGAGAAGCATGTTGTTGAAATGAGGTCTAAGGCTGAACAAATCGAGCGCCGAGCAAACGAACTGAGGCAAGCGGAAGACAAGAAACACACGGAGGAAATACAATTTCTCAAGAAAACTAACCAGCAGCTCAAGGCACAACTGGAAGGAATTATTGCGCCCAAGAAATAAAATAGATTCCGTGATACGAAGAACATTAGGTAACCAATTAATTGGCCATGAAGTATAATTTAATTTCCTGTAATTTGATGACATTTTATCTATAACTGTGCTGTGTATGACTTTTATTTGTTTTCTATTGTGGGGGTGGCAAAATAAAAAAATTCACTAAACTTTCTATTCGTTTGCTGTGAACTGATAATTAGAAATAAAAGCTAGGAAGTTCTAGTTTGCAGTCAAATTCAAATGTGTGTTCTAATTAAAATGTTTATAAGCAGCATGGGCCATGTTCAGAAATTTCTTTGAAGAACTCGACAATGAGGCTTCGCATTTGAGCGAAAGGTCTGACAACTGTGTCAACTGCAGTTATCAGGTGACTTTAGGGAGATTTAAACAGTCTTGGAGGGGAATATTCTTTTTAAAACTTGCTTATTATTAATCCGATTCATGCCCGAATCCCTAAATGGCAGTCACTCTGATGCTGTAGAAGTGTCTCTGATAAGTGACAGTGAGGATTGATCTGACTTTTTGTAGAACCTCAACTCTGCAAAGTTCATGTGTCCCATCCCAATGCAAGTCATTTCCATAAAAACTTCAATCACTTTTATAATGGAAAACAGATGGTATCCATATGGTTCCAACAACATTGTACTTGATTTCACTGTTATAATATTTTTCCCCTACAATAAAGAGATCATTGGACAGTTCAAGAACAAAACCTATTTTCTATTATATCTTAATATGTTTGAGATGAATACCTCAAATTGATATCCGGGTAGATATTGATAGATTCCGGGCATTTGAGTAAACTCACTTGATGGCCAGCAGTAGGAACTGTTCCTTGCTGCTCTCTGCAGCCTCGATCTCTTGTTCGTCCATGGCGTTGACTTTCTTGCGTAAGATTATCGCCCGTTTGTCGTCTTTCAAGTCTGCTTCAGACGCAGCCGGCTTGAAACAAAAGCACATTCTTTCCATTAATTGCAACTATTCCACACTCTCGGGCAAACAATTAGGTAATTGAAAACTTATTGCAAAAAACCATAAAAATACTATTTATAAAATGTCTCATGAATCATAAAATGTGATGTTTTATCATTTAAAAGAGGTAGGTGTTGTGTTTAAAACCTATTGGTTGTTGGCTGTCTCTATATCAATATAGAATATAATTAAAAAAAGATAAAACTGATTTACTTAAAATGACCTTGTAGGACATGCAAATAAAAGCCTCCCTCCCTAAGGTCTACAGAATGTATATAATTGAATATTTGAGTAAATGTGGTTATTACTTATTAGTGAAGCTACACACACATTAATCACGCAAATTAATATCGTAGAACGAAGAAGATTATTATAATAAACTATTCCAGTTTGTGCCATTATTATGCAGATTTACATGTAACACTGAACAACTTATTTCATTAATATTTGAAATATGCTACACATTGATGAAACCCTGTCAGGTAAATATCAACCCCGCTGTGTGAATGAAAGCTTACCGTCTTGGACTTGCTGAGCTGCTCCTCGATCTCCTTGTTCTTGCTCATGCATTCCCTCTTGCGCGTCATTTCACCGGACTCCAGGTAATCCACGCACTGTTTGTACTGCGCATCGGCAAAGCGCGCCAGACTCGTGCACGTGTCCGCGCGGCCACGCTGCAGCAACGACAGAGACTTCTCGAAGTAGCGTTCGATCACGACGATGGGGTTCTCGGACTTGGTTTCCGCCATCCACTTCCCGTACGAATGCAATGCACTCGAGTAGAGTGACACATCCTTGCTGCGACTAAGCCCAATGCAATTAGTCATACTCATATTAAATCGTAATAACAAATAAAGCATCTCTAAATTGATTTATTGTTACATTTATAAAAAGAATCTGTATTTTTCAAGGTTATCTATCTCCATAAAGAAACGTAGAAAACTCTGTGAATGACGAAGTACCTTGGTGGCTGAGCTGAGAAACGACTGAGCAGAGACTGCAGCAGGAACTTGGCAACGATGTGATCTCCGCTCTCCCACGTCAGACTTGCCTCCTCCAGCTGCAGCCGTGCGGTGACGTCTGGAGCTAGTCCCGGCAGCCGATGCACGCTCGCCAGACACCGCATCGCCACGTGGTGAGCCGAGTGGCGTCGCGCCTCGCTCGCCATCGCCAGGTGAACCTCCACCAACATGCCGGTCACCGGAGATCCTTGCTCGGACTGTCGGGTACACACACGCTCATTATCATGTTTACATCCACAGTCTCAGGTCATGAACTTGTAAATATTATTATATGAATTAAGATGTTGAATAGAAAATGATTGAAATGAAACTGAATTATCACCAGAAGTTAGGTATACTTTCGGGGGCAAACATTGTTCCACTAAAAAAATGTTGTTCTTTAAAAATCATGTTAAAAAAATCAAAAAAATCAGGTCTACGCTAAAATGGCGAGTTATCGACCCACGAGTACTTCATAAGCTCTGCTCCTTTTTGAAAAATACCCACAGGCTACTTAGAGCTATTACAGCTATTACTGTAAAATGTAAAAGATAGATTACAACACCTACTTTTTATTACAAGAAAGTTCTTAAGATACACCTACTTGACATATATATGCAACAATAGCTTATATACATAGCTAAATAAAACATTTTATGAGTTAGTTGTAAATTGGAATTGTAAGTATTCTTGTTGGCGTGAGTTACCCTGTCCACGACGATGCCGAGCATAGCTGTTCGCTGCGCCAGCACTGGTTCGATGTAGTCAAACTCGTTGACCTCGAGTTTGTCCTGCAGCCGCCACTTGACGACAAGATCGCCGAGACGTCCGTCCTTGAGTGCGCAGGCAAAGTCCTCCAGCTCCTGCACGGCTTGCAGCTGCGCCAGCGCAGGATATAGGCTCTTGCTGCTCTCCAAGCTGGCATGTGCGAGTGAGGCGATGACGCAACGTCTGGCGCGCGTCGCTGCCGTCGCCAAGCCGTCGTCGTCGCGAGAGTGGAGACTGCGCAACGCTAGGTAGCGCTCCCTGCATTCAACAACACTTCATTTATTCCGTTTCAAACAGTTTCAGTTATAGGACGAGGAGATTGGATTTAAATTCCGTTAACTATAAGAATGGCAACCTTGAAATCTACTGTCAAGCCATAGTTATTAAGCTCAATTTTGAATATGATTTTATTGACTGCACAATATCTGTAATGATAATTATAATAATAATAAACTGTTTCCAATAGATTGCTGGATGGCAATCAAATAAATGGCTAACTTTATGTTTCAAGGTCGATCATTCTTACAGTGAATGGACGGAACAGGTTGGGTGAGCGGTTAACGCTCTGAACTTGTATTCCGGAGGCCTGGGTTCGATCCCCACGGCCGTCCTTCCTGACTGAGGCTTTTTCGTGGTTTTCCCTCAGTCGACAGGCAAATGCTGGGAAGGTACCCTACTAATAGGCCACGACCGTCTCCTTCCCACCTTCCATCCTTACCTACTGTTCATCATCATCTCCCAAACACCAACATAATCATTCATCCGTCGCCATTAGCCTCGCTGCAGAACAGTGCGACGTTAAGCCCCAGACAAAAAAAAAACAAAAAAAAAACAGTGAATGGAATTTATTAACAACTCTTGCAAAAAATTAACTCAACTAATGAATTCTACTAATAAATAACTCTACTTTACTAAGAAAATTACACATTTACAGTTTCAATGTATTCCTTTGTTGGTGTAGTGGTACATGGATACAATCCAAACAAATCTGGATCTGAAGCTAGGTACCTATATCTCTATTAAGTACGTTTTCCATGACGGCGGCATGTCGGCGGCATCTGCGAAATCCGCCATGTTTTTTCGTTTAAGCCAATCACAGCTCAGATTCAGGTGCCGCCGATGCCGCTGCGAAATCGCAACAGAAGTTGAGTCAACTCCAATAATTTCGCAATGCGATGCGACACCGGCGTTGCGAAATCCTTCTGCGCATGCGCCGAGATCGAGTTGGCGGGTTAATTTAAAAGAGTGTGTGTTTCAACGTGGTTTTATCTTTATCTTATTGTTTACGCTCCACTTCTATTATTTTGTTTAGACATTTTAAAAATTAAATAATGTATTAAAAATTATTATTAATATTTATTAAGTAAAAATACATGTAATTATTAGAGGTTGAGAGTCGTTTGATGAAAAACAATTTTTAATTAATAATAATAGAATTTTTATCTTTACAATTATATTGTTTATTATTAATAAAGACACATAACTGAAAGATATCAGCTATGTAGTTGCCTCAAGTCCCGCTAGGGTCGTGTCAAAATATCGTGACGCACTGCCGCAGTAACGCACTCATGGAAGACGGTGAGTGAAACTGATTGCGAAATCGCAGCGATGCCGCCGACATGTCGCAGTCATGGAAAACGTACTTTACCATGATATGTTAAAATAAAACTAAGAATTTTATCATTATAAATGGTGTTTTGAACAATTAAATTCATAAAGATATGCCGGTAAAACATGCTAATAGCTAATATTGATATAAGTTTTTCCGGTAATAAAGTTATACTTCTTTGCGAATCCAGCCCCTGAAGACTAACTGCTGCGTAAGGTCACAAAGTTGACACTGTAAACTTACTTCTCAAATTCTCTCGGGTGAATGTGGGAAGTTTGATCTGCCATGTCTAATGGTGTGTTCCACTTGGCAAGCCTCCAGAGACAGTCGTATTGAGTGCTCGACGTATCTCTGTCCTCGGACTGCAGGTGTTGTTGATATCCGTGACGCAGTTGATGCAAACCCAACCGGTTCAGTGCCGACAACATTCCTGCACAAACAAAGTCTTCCTTAGGTTTGTTCGTTGACTGGCTCCAAGTAGCACTAGACTATCTAACAGTTAGGAAAAACTCTTTCTAGTGGATAGATGGACTTACTTTAAAGGAAAACATGCAATATTTTAACGACATAAGCCTATAATAAGGTAAAAAAAGACACTTCTTGTGTTTCATCATAGATTTCAAAACATAGATTTCACTATGAAATCTCCACAAATAGTCCACAGAAATGGACGAATGCTGTGGATGAATAGTCCACAGCTTCAATTTGCAGGGCTTTTCATCAAGTTAGAAGTAAGAAGGTATATTTAAATAAATATGTACAAGCTATGATTGAAATTTGAAATTATGAAAAAGTATGTACAACTATTAAAAAATAAAATCTACCTGCCGATGCAGGCTGTTGAACATCACAGTGTAGCATCACGGCTTGCCATTGGCCGAGCATCTCGTAATGGCCGACTCTCGTGCTTGGATCGAGTAGGTGAGAAGAACCGCAACCGTAAACCGCGTCCGAGTCTCCGATGCGAGTGTATGCCTGGTTACAATACACCAATGAAATCACTCCAACTCCGGAGTAGCAGAAACATTCTAAAATATTATACCCAACTAATGTACGTGGATAGACAAATTTACAGAATTTAAGAAATTTCACCATAATATATCACTTTCCTAAGGATGACCTCAACATCTATTCTGTATTTTAATACGAATCAAGTTTTAAGTCTAAGGAAGTTCTGGACATATTTTAGATGCAGAATACTAATTGTATTTGAAGATAACGAACCTCTCGCAGAAGGTTCTGCACAGTTCTACCGCCGTCTGGGTCTTTACTGACAATGTAGTCCAGCATGCAGAAGCTCTGAAGAGCGTCGTTGTCTCTCCCCTTCGCTTCCCTGAAAACATTTGATGTTGATTCTCCCAAAAGTCCCTAGTCATTCAATCACACAAATACAAATCAATTAGAGATAAATAGATCTTCTGCACATTACAATATTTGTTGTAAAAAATACAAATGAATAAATCTAAACAAATCCATGAATTCAGTTGGCTGACCTGAATTCCCGAGAGTCGCACCAGAGTTCTGCGTACATAATGGATGTGAAGTAGGCAGAGCAGAACTGTGCAGCCAGAGCAACATGTAGGAAGTCCAGATCCAAGTTGCCCTTTCCTGACCTGACAATACAAACAATATGAGGGATGACATGTGATCATCACTCCCCACTCAACAAGTGGGACCAGCATAGATTCAGCAAACCACTACAGCATTGCAGTGAAGAGAAAAGAAGGAACTATTTATTTGTATTGTCCCAAAAAAACTTTAAACTGAGGATATCCCAAAAACTGCCATGTAGAGGGTTGCAGTCTATGATCCCACCCCCAAGAAGTGCAATTTAAATGACTTGTCATAACTTGCATAAAATAATTAAAAGTACCTAATGTTGAATAAGATGGAAGATAATAATGAAGAATAGGTAAGGTGGCCTAAAGGGAACCGTACCGTAATAGCATGTACCTTTTTAACTGAGGAAAACCACTGTAACACAGTGTAAGAGTATTCAGGTAAGGGTTAAAACTACGATCACCACACTTTACAGGGATCGGAAACTGTCTGCGTATAGTGACGTCACTCCCATAAGACCAATGCTAAATGATGGCGGCCCAGTGCTTGGACCGCCGATTTGCACCTGATGACTTCCTGCACCCGTTTACTTCCGGCCGGTGACCCGCGAAATTTAAAAAAGTACGATTTTGGAGTGTTTTAATTTGATTCACACAATTGCCGCCAGGTTTGAAAGAGCTTCTCAAACTTGCCGCTGCTAAAGATGATAGCGCATTGTCGAATATTTGAATTATGTTCTGGCGGGAGATAAAGACATGTGTAACGAGATTGACATCACAGCCGCCTGTTCTATGATTGTTGTGTTCAAGGTGACCAAGCACATGGCCAGCTAGTCAGACAGTTTCCGATCCCTGTAAAGTGTGGTGATCGTAGGTTAAAATGGCTTACCTGTCAGTCATGTGGGATTCACTTCTCTGCAGGCGGATATAGTGGACCACATTCAGCATGCACTGCACTGATGCTCGGTTAAAACACACTCCCATCAGTGGGCCTGGGAAACATATATTTCAGTCAGATCAGAACACACTAAAATCACCACAACATCATGCACTACACTGACGCTCGGTTCAAAAACACACTCCGATCGCGAGCCTGAGCAAGAATTTGCCGTTGTCTGGACTGGAAAATACAGTTGTGCAACTAATGACAATATAATTCTACATTATGTGGAGTGGAATGCCCGACTGAAATGAAGTGATTACCTGTGTTCTGTGATTTAGCTGCTGGAAGCTGCTGGGCGAAGAAGAGTCTCATGCATCTGGACACGGCGGCTGAGCATTTCTCCGAGCCGTGGCTGAGAACCAGCTCCACCAGCAGAGGCAGGATACGCTCCGAGAAGTTCACCTAACACAAACCACTCTTTAGCTGGGAGATAAATATAAAATAAACATAAATAATAGGAATAGAGGCTCACACATTATGGTTGAAGTGTGCACAACTTCACAACTAGATGTAGAATGATATGACATAAACTTATGACTTAAAATTACTGATGAAAATAATAATATAGTTTAGGTACTACGTATGTAATTCATTTTGTTTTACAGGCAATGGCACTCAAAGTATGGGCTTTTAAGACAATGAAATAAAATAATGAATTAATATTATTGGAGGACAATGAATATATGCATAATATGCTTAAACTTGTGACACTGAAACTATTGATCTATTTACGGCAAGTGTCTGTACTTTGATCCTGCAGACGGGGATGAGTGAGTTCAGGAAGCTTCCTCCTCGGAGTGTCTGGATGAAGGTGGTGGCGAGCCGCGTGACCCAGGCCTCGTGAGACACATCGGTCGGACACCACAACGCAGGGTCGTCCAGCTGACCCTCGTCCACAGCCAAGGTCACTCGCGCGAGGCCAACGCAGCAGCGGAATGGAGTCAACAGTTCCTTCCCACGAGCTGACGACAACCATTTATCCCGTTGTACTCACGACATTTACGCACAAGCCAAGCCAAGCTATTTGAGACAAGTTTGGCATTGTTACATACCATGAAACCCCTCTGGCATTAAAGGAAAAAAATCTAGTGGAGCGGTCGCTCCACGCCAGCCAAGTCGTACGGTGCGCACACTCTCATATAAAGGCTGGAGCAAACCCACTTTTACTGTAAGCATCAAAGTGGCATTTTCGCCTACTGGATCTTAAAATTGGGAAATCTCACATTTTTGCGAAATATCTTAATTTCGAGCTATGGCCCACCCTACAACATGTACCAAATTTGGGAACAATAGGTTACGCCCTTTGCGAGCTAGATGGCCTTGAAAACAGTGTTTTAGGGCGGTTTTCATAATCATAGTAGTAGTAGTGTCCTGGAATTCAAATCCGGTAAACAGGCCACAGCCTAAACGGCTGAACCGATTGATCTCACATTTTTACCACGTGTGCACTTTTGGCGTCTGATTTGCCCTCGTCCCCATGACTTTTTTTGTGCCGCCATTTTGAAACCGGAAGTGACATCATATCTCAACAACGGCTAAACCGATTGGAACGAAAATAGTGCCAAACGCTTCGGACGGTCAACTATATGGGTTATCAATAGCAACAGACTAAAATTTATGTTAACGAAACCGGAAATGACGTCATGAAATTTGAAATCATCGATTGGCATTTCGGCAACAAATTTGATCCGATTATTTTGATATTTATGTAACGTATGTACTTTTGATATCTCATTTGACTTGTTATAAAACCAACCGGAAGCCGCCATTTTGAAACCGAAAGTGACACCATATCTCAATAACGGCTAAATAGATTTGAACGAAACCAGCGCTAAACAATTTAGACGTTCAACTTAATGTATTATCATCAATAATATTTGCAGTTTCCCATACCGATACCGGAAATAACGTCACACATTTTAAAAATCTCACAAATTTACATTTTGATGCAATAAATATACTATTTGAGACAGCTTATAATAAAATGTTATCATGTTTAAAATGTAATCATGTTTAAATTGTAATACAAGAGGTCAGTGATTTCAGCAGCCATTTTGAAACCGGAAGAAACGTCATATCTCAAAATCTGGTTGACAGATCGGTATGAAACTAGCGCCAAACGATTCGGAAGGCCATCTTTATGGAATAGGAACAGTCAAACTAGAATTTTTCTATTTATGATACCGGACATGACGTCATTCAAATGTATAAATTATTATTATCCCCTCCTATACAATAAATACATATTCAGAAAGCTTAAAATGATACACATCATTTATAGTTATAAATTCTATGTGGCACTGCAGCAAGTTTAGCAGCCATTTTGAAAACCGAAGTGTTGCCATATCTCGGAACAGGGTTGACCGATTAGAATGAAATTTTTGCTATTCTTCATGAGAATAACCAAATTGTAAATGATGATTTTTTTTTAAAGGATTAGTCATTGCTCATTCGATTGTCACTAGTTGTAAGAATAAACTAAAAAAAGGAGTGATATCCCCATAAAAAACACTTTGTGTAAACATAACAGCCAAGTCTCTTCAACTAAAAAAAAAATATGAAATCTAAAAATCCTGCACTGAAAAGTAGTGATGTCAAAAAATGAGCCAAGTCAAAACTTTATTTGAAAATCAAAAAATACTTGGCGCATCGTTTTTTAGGGCATTATAGGTAGGTAAACTATGTATATGTATATTTCATGTATATTTTATAACTGGCCTATACTACCAAGCTATTTATATACACAATGCGCCAAGTATTTTTTGATTTTCAAATAAAGTTTTGACTTGGCTCATTTTTTGATATCACTACTTTTCAGTGCAGGATTTTTAGATTTCATATTTTTTTTTAGTTGAAGAGACTTGGCTGTTATTTTTACACATAGTGTTTTTTATGGGGATCAAATATTACTGCATTGAAGATACCTACCTACATTACATGTGTACTATTTTACTTTTATTTGTTATTGTGGTATAAAATCTTAATTATTTCTTTATCGACAATCACATTCAAGAATCTTTTCTGATCACCTAACATACAAGGAGTGCAAGAAATATCCTATTTTGGTAAATATTTGTTAAATTTTTATTTTAATGCCGTTTAATGAAAAAGTTGAGAATTGTTGATACCTAACTTCGACACTTCATTGAAGAGAATAAGGTGGGTCAAAGCAAAAAGTCTCTCGTAAAAATTTAAGGTAGGCACCTAATAATTTACATTAGAATTTAACAATTTATGTACCTAAGTTTCAAACATCAATATAATATAAAATGCAACAATCCAAGTAGTCATCATCATTAAATAAACTGTCCATCAATATCATTGACAAATGACAAGCATGGATAATAGATGGTACCTGCTTGAGCGCCTACATCTGTGGCCAGCACCTTATAGAGCGCTGCGCTAGTCACACGGAGCACCTCCACCTGCTCGTCCACCAGATAATCCACCAGCAGGTCGACCACCAGACTTGTGAATGCCGCCAGCGAGTTGGCAGCCTTGCAGAAGCTGGCTTCCGGCTCAAGCACCAGCGTGGTCAGATCGGCTGGACCAAGCTCTCCCAGACACCGAGCAGACTCCAGGCTGATCTGTAATATGACACAATATCTAGATGAATGAAGGCCGATGCACAATTGACGCGAACGCAAGACGCGATACGCTAACGCGACGACGCGAACGCAAAACTAGAACCATGTTCAACTCTTTGCGTCTCGCGTTCGTGTCAATTCTGAACATCACTGAATCGGCATTCTTGAACTATTCGCGTTTGCGTCGTTGCGTTCGCGTCAATTGTGCATCGGCCTTAATACTCTAGGGATACAAAGTCCGTACATTTGGAAATCTTTTACTTTAGAGGTCTTTCATGTCGCCCAACGCCAAGGATTATTGGAACAGTGGGAATGTTGAATGTTTATGATTAAATGGAGGGAGGTCCAAGCCTATTATGAGGCACCTTTTGAACACTTGCCTATCAACTGAAAGAAATCATGCAAAGCCCTCAGCCAGGTATGATGGGAGTTACAAGAGTGCTGTTTATGTAAGCTGGTTGCAACTTAATTTATTTTAAAGTCAGTGAATGTTGGGTCTAATGTTTATTAAATAGTTCAACATTTCATCTGAAAATGTGTAGTCAAGATATCACATTTAGTATTACTTACCGTGGGATCAGCGTGGGCTGTGAGTTTTACGAGCTTGCAGATGAGACGATGAAGAAGACTGGTGGCGCAATCCTCCGAGAACCCAGCCATGTCGTTCAACTCTGCATATAGGGTTCTTAACTCCTGCTTCTTTTCTGACAACTGCAACCAAATTTAATTCATTAACATCTTCGAATAAGGAAGCACACTTTGGTGGTTGCAGTCAAACGTTATCGATTTGATGGAACAGCACTTTATTAACAATTATACAACAAAATCAAATGTAATAAAGCTATCATTAATATTACAGAAGACTTAATAATTTCAACAGTTTTACTCTGACCTTGGCTCTGAGATGCAACAATCCCTCTGCGGTGCACTCCAGCCTGGAATATCCGGTCTCCAGGAAGTGCTTGATGTCCTCCTCCAGAACATTCCGACTCTCCCGGTCGTTGGTCCGGACAAACACCTCCTGCATCTCCTCAAACATTTTATCTGCAGGGAAAGGGTCCAGAGTCCGGATCGCGGCTAGGAGTTGGTCGCGGCTTTCCACTACCAGGAATCTCAGCAGTTCTAGCGTAGCGGTTCCCAGATCATCTACATAGACACCAAGAGAAGAATATGAACTAAACATACCTCAACAATCATTATCAGTTAGAGAGATTTTATAAAATTACTTGACAATAGTTTTATCAGTGATCACAGAAGACAAAATGTAGTACTTCCATGTCACTTATTTGACAGATATAGAAAAGAGCTTCAATCTATAATATAATAATTGTTTAAGATTTTACTTTGGGGCAATATTAGGGTATTTTGTGACATTTGAAGATTCAATATCTTTAAAATTACTTTTAAGTTTGTACCTTGTGTGTTGGCAAAAGGAATGAGATTGCCAACAATGTGATTGATGTACGTCTCTAGAGCGCCTGCCAGCTGCGCCTGGGCCAGACAGGCGCGACAGAAGCGCAGCAGGAACCTGGCAGCTTCGGGCACCTGCTTCACCAGGTGGACCAACGTGTGCGTGACATCTCGGACCACAAAGCCCGCCATCGGACCGAGCTGCGCGGACGATAGCAGATCGGCGAAGGCGGTGTAACGAAGCAGACTCAAGCTGCGGTCTTCGGAGGTTGGAGCGTCGTGGAGGTCACAGCGCAAGGTCAACAACACGCGCTGGATGTAGTCGGGCAAGTTCGACACCAGGTACTCACAGAGAGAGCGTTCGGGACACTCCGAGTTCTCCTGCAATATCGTTGCTATTTCAGTGCCAAAGTAACTACCTACTAGGCAGGGTTGGCATGATTTTCCCTGACCCGAAACCCACGTGAAAAAACCTGTGATTTTTTTACCAAAAGTGGGTTTTTTCAAAAAAAAATCATGAATATATTTAAGTCTTATAAGTTAAAATATTTAACCAATATATATTTAAATTTCAAATAGGTACTTCTCAAATTGTTATATTTTGTAAATATTCATAAGGTTATGACAGAGGGAAGTCCCTGATCCAATGTACCAAGGAATCCCACTCCGTCAGAACACTTTCCATTCAAAATCACTTAAAATGTTAATAAATTCAAAAATTAAATAGAAAATAAACATAATCTGAAAAATACAGAAAAAAACGAAAAAACCCACTCAAAAAACACACTGGGCAAATTGATTTTGAAAACCCCGGGTTTTTCCAACCCTGGCAACAATACACACAATAATCAATAAACATACCTACTTGATACTGATACTAAACAATGATATAATTTTCCCCATTATTACATTACTTAGTATCCAAGACATCAGATTGTACTTTAAAAATCTTGTCTAGTTTAGAACAGTTCATTTCCTCTCTGGTTTATAAAATTCCTTTCAAGTAGGTAGATATTTTATTTTGACTGGCCAACAAAATGTTTATACATCAAAAGAAACATTACACATTTGAATATTAAATAATTGTTTCTGAAATGTTAAGATGAAAACACATTGTGTTGTTCCTTGCAAATGAATAGCTACTGAACGAGTTATATTAGTGGCATTTGATTGTGTTTTGAACACAAGAATCTCCTCGACAGAGACAGAAGATGAGAGGAAGCTGCGAGATCTTCCACTGACATTGTCCGATACGTTCCCATCAGGAACAAGCGTAGGACATGTCGGGTAGTTGCTAAACCAAGACCAACGACCAGACCAACGAACAGCAAACAGCACGAATACAAGTACCTCAACATTAACTATTCACCTACTAGACTTTAAGTTGTCTCTAACACTCGGCCGATGGAACTGAGTGCGTAAGTGTCTCTCTTTCAGAATGTTCACTAGATCAATCCAATAGACAACATCATAAACTATCAGAGCAATCTGGTGGGAGAAATATTGGGATGTATCGTTATTCTGAAGTTTTGGAGAGCTTTCACTAATTTATTAAGTGTAAATAATACACGTTTATATATTCTTTTAGCACATAATTTACTTTCATTATATACTGGGTAGTTGAAATAGACAACATTTAAATGGTATTTATACGTTATCTTATTATTAAGAGCAGTATTACTGCCCCAAAGAAGTTAAGTCGTTTTCGGCTGGCCGCACTGGGGTTGCACTGAGCTGCACTGAGTGCAAGTAGCGTGTTCGACTGGCAGTGTGAGTTGCTCTGGGGCAATGTTTTTGTATTCGACTGGGAAGCGGTGCACACTGGGTGCGCACTCAGTGCACTATTTCTTGCTCGGAAATATTTGGTAGAGTTGCCCCCTCCACTCCGCCGCACTCCGACAAAATGGCGGCGCGAAAAACAAAATTGATGTTGTTACTGGAGGTTTTCCTTCAAAACACTTAGGAGCTCAATTTCTTCGGTTGCCATTTGAAAATAGCTGTCAGTGTCAAAACACAAAATCAAAACATATCATACGTATTCGGCTGAGACCGCACTGGGGGCAGCACTAGGCAGCACTAGTGCAAAACCAGGTTACAACATGACGTCACGATCAAGAACTCAGTGCAACCTCAGTGCGGCCAGCCGAAAACGACATTAGTTTTGAATCGGATATTGAAGATTTTTCATTAATTTTAACAATACGGTACAATATGGCAACATCGTACTACTTTGGAAATTTTTATTTGTGCGGAATCATGATGGCTGAGCTTGCTGGGCTTACACCTAGAGTTTACTTTCATGAAAAGTCAAGGTATCTTTAGTAGGAATTTAGTGCCTTCTAACTACCTTGAGCACTCCAGTGTTGCCAAAAGTATTTTGACTAGATTCGCAATTTGAATTGAATCGCCTACAACTTTTTATTTAGCACACAATGATAATAATAATCATCTTTCCGCTGGTTCCAATTCAATGGGTCAGGGGGTGGGTGTTCCCACCAACACTAGGGCCGCAGAACTACTGGAGACCGGCTGGCCACGCCTGGCGTCTCCTCCTCATCTTCTTTTTCTTCCTCCACTTCCAATTGTTCCACAAACTGCCTCCACATTGTTCTGTCCTCCCACTGTCTCATTGGTTTATATTTTTTTAATGAAAGTAAATAGATCAAAGATTCTTTCTTATATAGGTTTTTTGAAAATCTATCGAGCCAATTAAATAAAATCTTCATTTGTAGCAAATTTTTCAAACCTGCCATAAGATAACATGGGGAAAATACTTATTTCTTATTCGCCTATCTCGAAAACTAGACACGGGAAGTATTTTATTTTTTGAAGTGTTGTTTAGGGGATACCAATGAGTGAGTACAGCAAAATTGAACACTATCTGAAAAAATGACCGATCGACCCAGCCACCTAAATCGGATTAAATTGTATTGATATTATGAAGGGTTGGAAAACAAAAACATAGTGAAAGGGCATCATCTCATTTGTTACGGCAATATTTACCTCAATGTGGGAGGTTCATTTCAAGACGCCAATGTAAGCCTCAATTCAAAAAGTAGGACTGTAAATGGTAGTTAGGACATTAATTAAGTAAACATTAATGTGCGCAATATAACCTCGTCGTTGAAGCGTCATTAAACAATAATAATCAATCAATCAATCAGTAAGTGAGACTTGACCATATTCAATAAGAGTTTAGTTTAACAATGTAATGACTATGATAATGAGAACGCGTTATTGTATCAGATCATTGTTGTTGTAGTCACCATGATTTTTAACAATGTGTTAGTAAAATTCATTTCAGATTAATGAGAAAATAAATTACAGTGAATAATAATTTTGTAAAACTAACAACTTCTAAAGATCCAGTTTGCTCGATGAATAAGTTCAAAATATCAGAGTTAAAGTATTCTATACAACTTGATATAATTTTTCAGAAGAGAAAACAGCAAGGAATCAATGTAATTCCATGTCTTATATTTCTGACAATGCAGGAGCAGTCAAGAAAGTAAATTTACGATAAGCGACTGCACTTTGACCTTGAACGTGTTAAATGAAGGAGCAATTCTAGAGTGAAGTCGCTTATCGTAAAATTACCGTCAAGAAGTCAACGAAGTCCCCTTTCTAGAAGACTACAGTGAAGAGTTGACAAACACATTAATTGAGCAAGATGCTGTGAAGCCCCAAGACAAGAACAAAGCAACGGACTTTTAACATCACTTCATTATCAAAGAAGACATTACAATTACTTATTATCAATAAATGTAGACTTTAAAAAGTACAGCTCAAAACTGTAAAGATATTGTCTTAATCATACGTAGCCACTGCTCAAGGATAAAGAATGATCTTTGTTTGTAGTATTGCCCAGCGCTTATGACATAGCAGATTTGTCAGGACTGTTAATTAACCGTATATCTTCATGGCTTGTTTGTTTCTTACAGTCAGTTGGTCTGAGAGATCATGTACGCTCGTTTGTACATGCCCTCATTAAGACCATACGGTCTTAAGACCATTTTGATCTGACGAGAACCGTGGTATCCAATACACAGCCATTGGGCTTAAATTGAGGGAATCGAGGTAACTATAGCTTCTCTCACTGAGCTACTGATCCACTTGTAGGATCATAAACAATACCAGCACCGCTAACTATAACTTGAAACGAAAACGTTAACTTGAGAATGTTTGTTTTACAGGATCACTGGGTAGCATTCACAACGGCAGAACGCTAACTTGACGGTGTAAACGTCAACATGAAAGTTGCCAATCTCCAAACATTCACATTACCGTCAACCATCGTCCTCGAGTCGACCGATAGAAATCGTGCAATAATACGAAGAGTAAAGAGAAGAGTCATCGCCGAGGTAATGGCAAAGAACCCCGATGGATTCTATAGCATATGTTTCAAATAGTGTGATACACAATTTAGATTCTTACGCTATTTGAAGCGTTGTGATTGGCTAATTGTTTACATTACCGTTGTCATTGTGAATAGTTTCAAGTTAAAGTTAACTTGAAACTAGTCATTATCAATATCATTATCATTAAGTCATTATCGTTTCATGATACAGTCAGCGGAGCATTGTATATGAGCCTGAAGGGTTTCAGCATCGCGTCATCGGCTCCTTCAAGATCCAGAAGGTGGCGTCCCTGCAGAGCGAGACAATACAATGTTGGTAACCTGACAACCGACTCGACATCGAGTAACCACCCGGTGTAGAGTGGGCTCAGGGCAGGGGGCCAATTGGCCCCCTTTGCTGTTTTGAATGAGTTCAAACCAGTTTTCTTGTCAAGCTTCAAGCGTCAGCTTTGAATATGTTACAGTTAGCGGATCATTGTGAATGTGCCTGAAGGCTTGAGCATCTGCTCTTCAAGATCCAGAAGGTGGCATCCCTGCAGAGCGAGACAATACAATGTTGGTAACCTGACAACCCACTCGACATGGAGTAACCAATCCCGGTGTAGAGTGGGCTCAGGGCAGGGGGCCAATTGGCCCCCTTGGCTATTTTGAATGGGTTCAAATCAGTTATCTTGTTAAGGTTCAAGGTAAGGCACATTTCTACTTTTTAAGAAAACAAATCTTTAGTGAATTTCATAGAACTGGCTTGTTCCAAGGGGTGAGCAACTAAAAAAATCTGCTAATGTTTTGTTTTGAGTTCAAGGGCTCTGTCAACAATTCCAACATCAGGAGCACGACAGAATACGAAACAAGCTTCCATATGAGACGAATCTCCATATTAAACGAACATGCACAATGTCTTCGTCCGTTGTCTTCTAATAAGCAATGCAAGACGTCACCAATGACCTTGAGGAACAACCAGATTTTAATTGTCGCTTCTGAACAATAAGAAATGTGAAACATCAGTTTCTTCCACATGTAAGTTCAACTTCTTTGCTTAAAGATATAGTTCGTCTTAATCGCTGGGCAATACTACTTTTCAAACTACACCAATAGATAGATACACATTTTAACTTTTTACTCTGTAATTAATTGTGTTATTGTGGATGTTGAATTGTATAATTAGTGTCTTTACTTTTATGTTGTATTGTTCTTGTGACTTTGTTCAATAAACAATAAATTTGCTGTTCCATGCTGTTATCTCTTCAACAAAATCCATGCTTTTATCAAGAAACCTTGAATTGATACATAGGTACACTCAACAAATCATAAAACGGTATTTGAACAAAATGGATTGGCTGGTGGTCAGGTTCCTTGACAATCAATCCTTGCTATTATCAAACTAGGGCTCCCCAGTTAAAATTCATTGCCGGGTAGGACCAACTTTGGATTAGCTAACTATCGAAGTTGGCGCGAATTCCACAGCCAATAGGATTCACTAACTTCCACTAACTATCGATAGTTAACTTAATCCAATTTTGGTCCTACCCGACCTAATATGATTTGGCCGGCATAGTTGAGAAGAGAGCATATTAGTTGATTCATAGAATAGGATGGTTGCGAAACAAGAGTAAAACAGGGATAACATTGGTATGTGGTACGAACTAGTAATAGGATCAAAATAGCATTGACTGCTACAAAGGGAACTTACTTCCGACACCTAAGTTACATTTTCAAAATTCTTGTTATCAGTGTTATTATACTTCATTGAATGGTGGCAAAAACTATTGGTGGAAAATCATTCCCACAAAATTAGTACATTTCTTATACCATCCCAACTTCCATACCATTCCAAACTTCCCTTACCCTAACCTCCCAAAATTCATGTCATACATGGTCATACCTGCAAGTACACGTAAGTCCTGAGCACAGCATCAGCGCTGTACGTGTTAGCGCCTGGCTGTGGCAGTGCCGCACGACCACCACACAACAGCTGGAAGTGCTGTTGGTCGTGCAGCAGCCGCGCGACGCCGGCGATGATGTCGCACAGATGTTCGGTGAGCAGAGAGTCGACGAGCTTCTTGTTGAGCAACTCCTCCAGTCGGGTGTGCACTCTGGTGGCCAGCAGAAGCTTCCGCTCTTCGACGCCGCTGAGCTTAGCGGTGCTGGCTGCATAGCACGGCAGGAAGCATGCCAGTACTTGGGCGTAGCACGACTAAACACAACCATAAGATATTTATGTGATCAATTGCCTCAATTGTATCTATTATCTATTGTCATGATATTCAACTACGAGACACACAGTCCAAAGAAAAGCTAGACTTCGGAACTCATCGAAGTACAAAATTCAAGAGCTGTTTTTTCCTATTCAGCCTCAGTAGCGTACAATACAACTACAACAGAAGAGCCCTAAGTTTAATAGCATTCAAGAAGCTTGTTTCAAGAATAAACTTGCTATAATTCAAGAAAGAGAATTCGCAAAGTAATGTGCATTGGAAGACAAAGACAAGAATCAAGAACAAAACATTGATATTTGATAAGTTTTTTGACATTGACATTTTACTGATTATGATTCTTTTGAAATACATAAGTCTTGAAGTTTATCACAGGTTTGTCTAAGAGTGTGAAAATACTTATTTCTAATGCCTGTCCCAGTCACTATGCAAAATTTGGTGATGATCGGTCAAACGATTGCAATTACACACAGAGTTTCTTTCATCCTCCTTAATCCATGATCCTTCCTTTGATCCATTGTTCCGATCAAACCAATGGACCGAACTTGCTGAAAATCATTTTGACCACAACCAGAAAAGTAATACATAAGATTTGTAATATAAAAATTGGCCCGATCCATAACTTCATTTGGCTGGAGACGCCAGATGCACAGACAGACAAAAAAACAGAGATTCAAGCCATAAGTTTCAAGTAGAAATAAATCAAGCAATGAAAAACATAGTAAATGTGAAACTGGGTTTCCCAGGTTACATGCATGTGCACAATCAGTATCACCATCTGCCACATAGCTGTTGAGTCGTGTATACCTTCAGCAGTTGAGGCAATGTCATGTTGACTTTCGGTACCATCAGCTCCAGTGCTGGCCAGTCCTCGGCAAGCAGCAGAGTGGGCACAATCACGCCGCTGGAGCTGGTGTAGAACTCTTGCTGCGTGCGGCAGTCCAGCAGTTGCCACGGAAACTCCTGCCATCACACAACAACAAGTTTAAGACGGCTGAGTTGGGATTTTGACCTTGAAGAGTTTTTTAATCGATTTTTATCAATATCTTTTACCAATATAATTATTAATAAAACTAGGAAAACGCTCAGTGTACCGCATTGATGAGCGAGCACGGGTACGTGCAAATTCTCGAACCGGAAATGCGTATGTACACAACGCACAGAAAACAAATACATCCATATTGAATTGAAATATGATTCACTCAATCAACATAAAAGTATAATGCTTTTTATCGAAACTTGAAAATAGCATCTAAGCGCCCTGGTACATACAGCAAATTAGATTCAATTTAATTGGCACTGGAAAACATTCATTTTGATACCTACTTCATTTCTGACAGCTAATAAAAATGTCAATAAGTTCATACGTTCTTAACTGATTGGGATGAAAATTTGTAAAATAAGAGAAAATGTTGGTCTTAAAGACCATGCAAAATTTGAGTTTGATCACATTTATCGAAGACCATTTTCATTTTTCAACCTCTCAGGAGATGTTTATTTAAATTTTAACCAATTAATGGATTTCAAAAAAATTTGGGTCTGCAAACAGAAAAGGTTGTCTCTACATGTGTGCAAAATTTCAGATCGATCGATGAAACGGTGCAAAATCTATTGCTCCAGATAGCAGCAAAAAAAAGAAAAAAAAAGAAAAGAAAAGAAAATGAGGTCCGTGTCAAAAGAGTCAAAAGGAGACGCTCGCTTCGCTCGCTCAATAAGGCTTTGTACGAGTCTCCAGAACAGTTCAATGAAAATAATTTCATATCTTGGAATGGTTTATTAGTTTTATTTTGTCCTACAGACGTTTAATACCTGAAAATTAGTACAAATATGGCACTAAAAGTCTGTAGGAAAAATAAAACTAATAACCCATTCCAAACTATGAAACTTTTTCATTTAATAGTTCTGAAGACTCACACAAAACCTTATTTTATTAACAACTAAACTGGTAAATGATATTGATATACATCGATTAAAGAACTCTTCAAGGCCATCTTCCAGATCTCCGTGACATGCCGTGCCTTTTCCGTTTGAATTTCGTAGAAACAAAAACGCATCATTTTCATGCTTGTGTTTTGGCAACATTTCTTCACTGCACAACCTACCGACATTGAAGAGAACCTTCATTGGGGGTAGATGCAGATTGGTCACATAGTTAAAAAAACAAAAACACCTAGTAGTTCTAGAAATAAGAAGTTTCGTAAACGGCAAAATCACAAACATAAAATAATTGAAATGAGCCACACGTCAAGTGTAGTAGCACTAGCAGTGCAGCCCCTTAGTATATTTACCTCAAGCTGATATTTCTCCAACCAACAGACAAGCAAAATGTCCAGGTTCTTCTCCAACAGGATGTTGCCGTTTGGCAACTTCAAGTTCTCGCCAATGAGTTCGAGTACTTTTTGTACCAGTTCTGTGAATGAGGCAAATCTTAGTGTGTGTTGTCTTCAACTTGTTTCACAGCTATTTGAAAAGACTTGTAGTACCGAGAATTTAATAACTAACAACGGAACCCATGCAAACCGAAAAATTGTTTTTTATTATTTAAAAAACAAAATAAAATAGACAGAATAATTTATTTATGGTTTTATAAAGAGTTTGAAAAAAATTAAAACAAAGTTTATGGTTTAATAAATAAATATCGCGACCCTGCTTCCAACTGTTGTCGGGTCAGAGGGTGGGATGATCCCACCAATGTTCTAGGGCACTTGTGATCTTAGAGCCGACTTGCCAAGTCCGACACTCCACACTTCTTCGATCTCTTCTTCTACTTCTTCAGTCTCCTCTCTTTCCACCAGTTCCCTCCATCTCTCTCTGTCTTCCCACCACTTCTTTGTTGTAATTACTCCCCAACACTCTCCTCTTTCTTCTGCGGCTGCCTCTATTCCGTTCATCCCTATTCCGTTTAATAATTTAATAAATCCACAAAATTAATGTAACAGAGATAAGTTTTACCTGTACTGACATTCTTCTCCTGGATAAGTTGCAGCATAGCAAACAGAGCTTTCTTCCGGCATTGCCGACTGACCACAACAACCGAAGCGAACGCATGCAGTGCACTCGCAGTGCGGTTTACACTCTCATCTGTGCGCTCCAAGGCCGTCATATCCCCCTGAAAAAATGATACACCACATTTGGGTCTGATGAAGGGAAAAAATTAAGAGTATCATAGATTGCACGGAACTTATTTAGTTTATTTATATCATCAAAGCATTGAATTTTCCCCAAAGGGCAGACATTATGTTGGTACGTTGGCAGGTCAGATTTAACCGTTGTATTTTTGTAGTGTTTGATACCTCTTACCTATTCAAGATTTCTCCGGAGCTTACAATTGCCCAGGTAACCATTAAAACTTTCAAACACAAAAAAGCACAGAATCACAGCTATTGCGAATGGTGCCAACAAGGTTGTGTCAACAATGAAATGAGTGATGTCACGTGCAAACTATGAATAGCTAGATCATACCAACACACAGTACAGTACAGCTATGGAAATATATTCGGTAAACGCTCCTTTCACCTTGCCCCCCCCCCCCCTCCCCCCCACATTCAAACAACTTTGCCAGTGTTACAGGTTGAGGGGGAGGAGCCTAAACTAACGTAAATGCATGGAAAGGGAGAAGGAGTGTTTACTGAATATATTTCCATGTAGGTTTATATTTCCTATACACGTACATTTTACCAACAGTGCACTAAGAAATAGGCCAAACAAGAAACCACTATGTATTCACTTAGTTGACATTTTGAAGTTCTTCTAATGTCATTTGGTAGATACCTACTAGCTACAGACAATAATATAGTACTCAAGTGTTCTTCATGTACTCATGAAGAATTTGAGAGATTTGAGCAATGTTTACCTCGACGACGAAGGATTCCATGACGATGGCGACGAGCTTGTCGAACACTTCCGTGCGATCGGCTTCTGATTGGTCGGAGAATATCGTTGGCAAGCAGCTGGCAGCTGCCATGCGCACGCTGTGAAATGGACTGCTCAGTTGGGCAATCACTTCATCGCAGACACAAGCGGAATCCTCTTCACTCGTCCAACACATCAGCGGCTCAGTCTGAAACAACCAATGAGCAACCAGCGTTAGTTGACACTACTATCATCATCACATAAACAATTACCTACGTATTACGAGTTGAATTTGTTACAAAGTAGTACCTACGAGAGAGAGGTGATTCTAAACAATATTTCTCTAGTCCATCACATTGTTGCATGCAATCTTCTTAGTGCTTACTCCGCTGCCTCAGCTTACGGATCACAAGCACAAAAGATACAATGACCAGTTAATGACCAGTTGAACTCGCATCATTATTAAACAATTTGAGACTTTTGCCTAGTGCTTAGTTAAAAATAAATAAATAAGTAGTTAGAAATCGGACCTTCATTTTACAACCAATTAATGAAAGAATGAAGAATGTCATGTAAATATCAAAGTTACTTCGCACCTGTAAAGTTTTCTCAATTTTAAGGAGGTTGATGCATAAGCCAGCAGGTCTCCGTTCATGAGCAAGGTCAGTGAGGACGGAAGACTGGTAGGTCTATGCCCTGAGAAGGGAGGGAAAGGAGTAGGGACTGGGCAATGGCTGTTTGGAGCCTAACCATTGGACTGTCCAGCATCGATATCCTACTCATGAGTAAATGTCTCACCTTGAGGAATGTTTCCAGGCACTTGACAAACTGGATGCATACTTTCGGTCCATAGTATTTCTGGTTCTTGTACTTGATTAGCTTCTGTACCAGATAGAGAAGATTGGTTCTTTCCACTTGTAAATCAGGATCAAGCACGTGTCTCGCCATGTCTGAAATCATCAACAACAAATATCTACATTACAGAGACATACTGGGGTACGGTTTATATTCAGGAGCGGCTTATATTCGAGTAAATATGGTATACAAGAAATTAAAATATTAACAATTTTCATCCCATAGGTATATGTGAAGCGTTTGTCCTAATGAATCTCTCATTCCACTAACGTACCTTGAATCAATTGCAGAACAATGAACACCGAGTCTGCATCATTATACCGGCTCTGACACATCTTCTGTACGATTTTCAACATCTGTTCGATGTGGCTGCCGTCCAAACGTTCCCGACTCGCTAATCTCCGTATAATAAGCACGGATATTTGAAAATCACACGTTTGATCTTGATCGAAGTCTTGGAGGACATCCTCGCACATCTTTGTCATTACAGTTTTACCTCGGCCACTCAACACTTCGACACCTGGTAACAGAAGTAGGTAATAGATTAGGGAACGTTACTCGACAAATGAAGGATGCAAATATCTTATGCTAGGGCAGGGCTGCCGTTTTTACGGATATTATCCGTTTTTACGGATTAATGAGTACAAAAACGGACACGCAGATTTGTTGACACATTAACGGATATTGGTGATTCATGGTTGAACCACTTTTTCTCTGTTGAGGGAGATAATATTTCAAATTTATTACGAAAATGTATAGTTTGACAAGTTATTTTCGTTTCCTGTCCAACAATTTTCAGTGCAGGGATTGTTTCAAAACATCCTTTTGTGTAAGTAGGCTAGCTATACTAGGGTGAATGGTTGCGAGTGATTGGAGAGGGAGGAAGGGGGGTGGGGGAAACTGGTCGACCTTGAGCAATGCCTTGAGAGACAGGGGCGCATCTGTCTGAGGCATCCACTTGTTAGTTGTTTGCAGCTGGTCGTGGGTTAATGACCTGATTAGTGATTGCATCCCTCAGTTTTGCGTGTGCTTATAGTTTTGCAGTTTCATAATGCTCATTATGAATATTGTGTTGGAAACGGGAGAAAAATATTTATAATTAATTTAATTATGAATTCAAAATTACAATTCCATCCACAGCTGTCAGTCCAGAACCCAACCCCCTCCTCTCATGTCCCATGTTGCGTGAGGAATTCAATAGCTTATCTGTCAAGTGGCCCACTTGATGCTTGAAATATGGGAGTTTTACATCATTTTAAAGGTTTTTAATGGGCATACGGATTTTTACGGATTTTTCATGCTTTTTAAAAGGATATTAATTTGTATATGGCGGCAGCCCTGTGCTAGGGTATTTATGAAGTCCACAATCACCAGAATAGCAGAAAATTATATTTGAATCATGCTACAAGTAGCCCTAATGTGAAGTGACAATAAACAGAATGGAGGACAAAAAAGCTAACAAATTTCAAATAACCAATCACGAAACAAATATTTGTCTAGATTACCATGGTATCATAACTTAAGGGTTAAAATCTCTAGATGGGCCCAAAATGGATGCCGTTCATAAAATGTATTGAGTTGAGTATTTAACATTATTATTATTTTATTATTCAAATATTGCCAATTTGCTACAAACTATGAATGTATGCCCATACACGTAGTTGCTAGTATGTGGTCACACATTTGTATTTTTATTAATTCTCAGCACTGTTTGTAAGACCTGCAATTTGTTCTATAAAGTTAGATCTTTGAATTACCTGGGCAGCAGGCAAAGGCACATAAGAGTGTTGCACAATCAAGCTGCATCTTTTCATCATTGTTTAGCACAGCTGAGACCAGCAGTGGACAGCTTTCATCTGCAGATCGGTCCAGAGCATCCCCAACATCCACTTGATCCTCAGAGTCAAATTCACTGAAATCTGACACAATTCCTTGCAAGAACTCATTAGGGTCCAGATCAAAAAGCTTTTCCCCATGGGTTTCAAACTAAAAAAACCCTCTCGAGATGGTGATCCCCCTGAAATCGGGTCCCACTGCCCCCCCCCCCCCCCCCCCCCCCCCGATCCGTCCCCATTCCAGCCTGGGCCTTCCCACCATTGTTGGACTCCCCCGGATCGTGCCCGTTAGGTCGATCCCTCCCTATGCCCTTCACTTATAATAATCAACAAAGTTAAAACTCAGTAAAAATTAAAGTGCACAATATAATCTCGTCGTTCACACGCCGTTAAACCATAATAATCAATCAATTAAATTTATGACTAACATCAAATAATTAGTGGAAATTAACAAGGTTAACTAATTGGTAGGTACACCAAACAAACAACTGTAGAAACCTCGAAAAGCGGTAAATTTTCCGATTTACATTTTCCCGTAAAATTAACATTGATACCAAAGTATTTAAATGAATCACAACTCACTGGTCTTTTTGGCCTGAGCACTCTGGTAGATTGCCTGGAGGAACGGCGCTGGTGTTGCGCTGCGCAGGAACGTGCTGACATCCTTGTGCAGGTCCGCCAGATACCAGATACTCAGCGCTTGCACGAGATGAGACGGGCACGACTCTGGCGAGGTCAGCTGTTCCTGGATCATCGTCACCACGCGGACTAACAGCGCTCGCAGTGCCCTGGTCACACTGCAGGCAGACATTCAAACAGATGGCTCAGCAGCTAGGCCAAGTCACATGACATGGTTCAGAGATTAGAATCAAGAGAGTGGGGAGGTTGTTGCAGAGGTGCTAGCCGTGGTCTATTGGATAGAAATTTTGTATTGGCCCGTTTTTTAAGAACTACCAAATTAACTCGTGTATAAGACGCACTCGTGTATAAGATGCACCCTTGTTTTGAGAAGTCTATTTTAAGAAAACACTTAGCATGCGTGTATAAGACACAGTAAAATGATGAAAAACATTGTGTGTTTGTATACATGATATCCATCTAAATGTTGGTTTTCCAGCTAACTGAGCTATTTGAATGAAAATCACTGCCAACTTGTTGTAAACAAAAAAAATTAAATTTTTTTTTTTAAATTTCCTGCTTCTGCGAAAGGGGGAGGGAAGTCTCTTCCCAGCAGCTGTTGCTTGCTCTAAGAGGCACGCACCTGCCTTTCCTCTGCATTCCAAAACAAACCCAACTCCTCTCCTCCCCTTCCATTAAGATCGCCATTCAACAGTGTTTAGTCTATTTTATGTCTGTCAGAGCAATGTTTTTCAGACGTAAACATATATTTTGTCTCCTGATCTAAATGCAAGTGAAAACATTTTGTTGCACAAATTGAATATGTTAATAGTGTTGTGTCTAGACACAGTAAGAGTAGGCCAGACAGAGTGAGAGGGAAAGGCAGAGATAGACAACATGTGGCAGTCTACCACAGCTCTGTTTACAAACATCCACCTTTAATTTACTGGGAAAAAAGCTTGGTATGCGTGTATAAGACGCAGGGCTGTTTTCAGAATCAAAATATTGACATATAATTGCGTCTTATACACGAGTTAATACGGTATTCTGCAAAATGTCTTTATTTTAATTTTTAATTATACCTAGTTACTTTGAAGGACTGAAAGCCTCATTTGCTGAAGTAAGGAAAATGTTTGCTGAGTGATAATGGTAAAGGGACAAATTCCGTGTCACAGAAATATTTTTATAAATAAAAACTGGTGTAAAGTAGGTACCTGGAATCTTGAATGAAGTTTGAATCTTCGATCTGCTGAGTTCGTAACATCGACAACACTTGCAAGACGAACATCGAGTGCTGTATGAGATTCATCACTGCTTTCGTCTTTCCGATGGTCGGGACTTGCAACTCTGTCAACGCTCCACACAGCCGCTCCACGTTGCCCAGCAGCTTCTCTTCAGCCTCTGCATCGACCAATAGATGAGTTCCTGGCGAGTCAGGCGAAGTCACTCGGCCAACACCCGCGACAAACAATCCTCGCTTGAAGGAGCTGATGAGGTAGTCCTCCTGCATGCTGCTTGTGTGCTTGGCCATGGGAGGCTGCAGAGGAGCGACGCGGCTCTTGATGGTCAGATCTACCAGCACTTTGGCCCACAGGACTCCCGGCTTCATCCGGAAATCATCCGGAGTGGGGAACAACCAGTCCATCAACACACATCGGCTGGAGCTGGGCTGGACCTGCCAGAGAGGTCACATCACTAACAGTTCATTTATTTGTATTTAATAATTTGTCAATCTTTTTGGTACCTACCTACCTATGGTCGGTGACAGGCAAAGATGAACCCGCGCTAGCATGGGCCGCCCTATACCTGGCCATGCTAAAGTGGGTTCCTCTTTGCCTGTCACCGACCTTACCTAATTCTTTTTTGTTTTTCATTGTTTTTATTTTTTGAAGAGCCACCAGCACGAGGTTTACTTCATACTTGGACAGGTAAATCTGAGCAAATGGGATGACACATTGCTGGCAATTCAAGAAAAGAAGGAACTTTATTGCACTCTGGTGGCTATTGTTTTACTAGATAAATGGAGGACTGCAAGGGCTCCAGTACAAGTTTGAAAAATATATTATGTAAAAGGTATGACAGTTTTCCCAACTTCACTACCATATTCTTTTTTTAATAATATTTAATACCTATGATTTATTTTAAATCCAGGCCCTGACAGACTGCCATCTTCCTAGACAGGTGAAGAATAGACAAGGGAATGTCTAACTAAATGGACAACTGTTGTAATCTCAACAAACCTGCCAGATGCTGTTTGGGCTCTGGGAGGCGCCAGGAAGGTTGCATCGAAGCAGGATGGTCTCCAGCGTGTCGAGGCTGTGAACTGAGGGTTTGATCGAACCGGACAGGAACATTTGCAGCAACACAGTCGAGTTGTCGGACAAGCCTCGGTCCACCAGAGCTCGCAGTAGGTGATGGCTGCCTGCTTCACTCTGGTTCAATCCAACAGTTCTGCACACAAAAAGAGTAACAATGTAGTACACAGTGATGAACTAACGGTATTTAATCTAAAAAGAATAAACAAAATTTTACATTTTCTGAAATAGTAAGTTACAGGTGGTAGATTCATATGAAAATGGGAAAAAAATATTTCTATAAAAAGCATCCTTACTTTGGGACATTTCAATTACATGTAAAAGAAAACTCTTTACTTCCATGCACATAAGAAAAGGTTAATAATATGAAATATAACATGTACAAGGGAATAAACTGAAGAGATTGATTAAAAAAAAATTTGGTTGGTGCTGCCAGATAAAACTTTTATCAATAGGGCAATTTAAAAATGTGATGAAATTCTTCCGCCGTGTGATGTCTGAGATGTGGTAAAAAAATTCTCAATGTGTTTCTGTGTGATTTGAAATGGAGTGACACTTCGGTATGTTACTAACAAGTGAAATGACGCACCTGAGAGTGGTTTCCCAGACCTTCTGCCACAGTGCGTGGATTGAATCCCCTTCAAGATTGCTGCCTTGATGCCGAAGTACTCGTTCCACTTTCAACAGCGAAGCACAGCATCTGTAAACATGCAAGAATGGCACATCTTGATACCTACCTAGGTAATGACTTACTTTATATTTTGTGTTTTTTCTATAATAAAAGAATAAAAGAATATGCGAAGACTGCCAATACAATAACGTGGAAGATGAAGAATCGGAGAAAAGGTAGGGTATTTAAAAAAGTATATTTTTATATGGTTACATACAACTAGGTAATAAGTAATTAAATGTGCAACTGCCCAAAAATAAACCAAATCACCCTAATCTATGAATTGACAGTTCGTGGCATTGACCAGCCTGCAATAATCGAGGAGATGTCAGTGCTTGCTTGTATTCCAAGTTCCATTTTTGTACAATCATTCTAATATCTAATTAGTGAATAATTGGCCATACTTAATGTTCCTTCCCTAAAGTTACATTTTCATGAATGCATCTTATTGCTTTGCACTCCCTACTGAAATATCTTAGCAAGATTGCAATATTTAGGAAGATCTTGGCAAGATATAGAGTCTTTTATTGTTTTAGATCCTAAAAGAATCAAAACAAGAATTATACAAGATCTTGCATTTCATTGTTAAATAACTCGGGAGTTAGCCCCTTCTGAAAATACCGTATTAACTCGTGTATAAGACGCAATTATATGTCAATATTTTGATTCTGAAAACAGCCCTGCGTCTTATACACGCATACCAAGCTTTTTTCCCAGTAAATCCAAGGTGGATGTTTGTAAACAGAGCTGTGGTAGACTGCCACATGTTGTCTATCTGTGCCTTTCCCTCTCACTCTGTCTGGCCTACTCACACTGTGTAAACACAACATTATTAACATATTACATGTGTGCAATAAAATGTTTTCCCTTACATTTAGATCAGGAGACAAAATATATGTTTACATCTGAAAAACATTGCTCTGACAGGCATAAAATAGACTAAACACTGTTGAATGGCGATCTAAATGGAAGGGGAGGAGGGGGGTTGGGTTTGTTTTGGAATGCAGAGGAAAGGCAGGTGCGTGCTTGTTAGAGCAAACAACAGCTGCTGGGAAGAGACTCCCCTCCCCCCTTTCTCAGAAGCAGGAAATTGCTGTTTGTTTACAACAAGTTGGCAGTGATTTTCATTCAAATAGCTCAGTTAGCTGGAAAACCAACATTTAGATGGATATCATGTTTACAAACACACACTGTTTTTCATCATTTACTGCGTCTTATACACGCATGCTTAGTGTTTTCTTAAAATAGACTTCTCAAAACAAGGGTGCGTCTTATACACGAGTGCGTCTTATACACGAGTTAATACGGTATATTATAATCAAGATCTTAACAAGATTTTTCAGCAGGGACTGCGCAGTGCTTAGAACGAGTACCCACTTGCAGAGGTAATCCATGACGAGCGCGTCCTTGCACGCGCCTTGCAAATCTGCCACGTGCTTGAGAAGCGTGGTAAACTCGGTGGCAGTCACGATCTGAGGATGTCTGTCCAGCAGCGTAGACAACACCGCAAGCCACGCCCAGCAGTCAAGCTTGCCACTGAGCGCCTCCACGCAAGCGTTCACGCCCACCGACACGCGCCGACGCTTGGGTGCGCTGCTTCCCAAAGAGGCGTTCAGCTCAGTCAGATCCATGGAGCCAGTCGAGACAAACAACTGCAACAAGTGGTTTTAAGGAAATGATAGTACTTAATTTAATTTCATAAAACAGCTGCAAATAAAATAGTTAGGGCTGTACGAGATTGAAATTTTTCATGTCGAGCGAGATCAAGATTAGAGATCGAGAATATTCGAGCAAGATAATACCTTTTTAAAAAGATTTTTTTTGGTGGAAGGGAAACACAATACAAATTGTCCATCCACACAAGAATAACATTTGATAAGTATGCAAAACTGTCTGCTATATAAAACAATACAAATCAAATTTATGGACGATACAAAGAAAGTTAGCATGCGTAGTTCTGTAAAAATAACAAAAATATGGAAATCTTGATGGCTCTTAGTTGATATGATCGAGACTTGAAAATTCAAGATGGTAATTTGAACAAACGATCGAGATCGAGATGGAGTTCATATTCAAGATTCGAGAACTTTCGAGACTTGCACAGCCCTAAAAATAGTATAGTATATATAATTATAAATACATAATATAAAATAAATATGGGAATAATTGCAAAAAGTAAAATTACCAAAATGTGTAGTCATTTCGAGGAAAATATGAATGTTGGGGAAAGGTAAACTTGAACGAATTTATTTGATTTAATTAAAGCGCAACAAAGGCTACAGGTATTCATCAATGATTTATCCACCTGCTTGCAAACGCAGACTGCGAGATGTAGAAACGTGCTGGGCAGTACGAGAGGCTGCAAGGAGCCTTTCCGGGTTTTGCTCTGTCCGTTAGACAGCTCCGTGTGCACGATGTTGTACATGGATCGGAGCTGGCGTCGCCATACGTCCCAGTCACAAGCGTATCCCTCGTCCTGTCCCTCGCCAGCCTCTTTGTCCTCGTCCTCTTCCGCAACGTGCGGGTGGTGAATTTCAACTAGCAGGAGCAGCAACTCAAATACCAGATTCTGCAAGAATAATAATAACAAATGAATAATGATAAACTCTTACACGAATCTTACATAAAACACCTCTCTGTGAAACTTCTTTACGAACATTATCATACATAACTCTTTAAGACCTTGACCGATTTCACTAAAACTTTATTGTTGAATAAAGACATTGTTGACAAAGGCTATCAAGTTGATGGGATTTAGATGGACTTAAGCTGAGTTCCCATACTTCACATCGAATTCGCTTCCGGTTCGCTTCGCTTTTGCAAAATGGCTACCTTTTAACAAAGGAAATCGTCCATGTTTACATTCGCATGTTCCCGTGTTTCGGTTTCGTAAAAGTTGAGCCAATTTTAACTTTGACGATATCGAAACGAAACCGAAACAAGTGAACATGCAAATGTAAACATGGACGATTTCCTTTGTTAAAAGGTAGCCATTTTGCGAAAGCGAAGCGAACCGGAAGCGAATTCGATGCGAAGTATGGGAACCTAGCTTTAGACAACAGGATAGGTCACCGAAACAAGAATTTTCATACCTCAGAACTCAAACAGTAGAAGTTGGGCAGGCACTTTAGGATCCCATCAGTATTACGTCGGTTCCCCAGGGAACCGTCCTAGGACCAGTTTTATTCAGTGGAATTTTTAATGAGAACCAATGTCAACAACAAGATCTCTGCAAGTGTGGAGAGCTAGCACACTTTTCTTCGCTGTGTTTTGTTTTGGCACCAGGTCCCTGCACACTTGACGGCTTATACCCCGTTCCCACTACAAGTTTCAACTGCAGTTGAAAATCTCAATCGCAGTTGAACATCAGTGTGAACACAACGCAATCGAGTTCAACCGCGATCGAAAACTCGATCGTGTTTCTAGAACTCAGTTGAGATCTGAACTGCAGTTGGCCAAGGCAGTTCACAGGAAATATGCGCGCACCACTATAAAATCTTTGGACATTTGACACCTAACCTAGTCATACCTGACATTTTCGTCATTGCCGACATTCCCGTAGGTATTGTAAGTTTACTCCTGTGTTTACTTAGTAATTTGTTGATTATATTGGCGTTGATAATTTGCTTCAAAGCAAATAAAAAAATAATTTCACTTTCGGTGAGCGCCATGTTGTTGATTTTTCAAAAACAGCTGGTAGTCAGGCGGGTTGCATAGATTACAGGGTTCAACTGCAGTTGAGCTTGATTCTGTGTGTGAACGCAAGTGTCAGTTTTGGTTGATCAACACCATTTATATTTGAACTGCAGTTGAGTTCAACTGCAGTTGAAACTGTAGTGAGAACGGGGTATTAGGATAGATAGAGAGGGCTAATAGTATAGCAATTGACATGGCCTCATATTGGCAAAAACCAAATATTTAGTAATAAAATGTCAGTTGTAAGTTTTAATTATTGCTTCCGAACACGAAAGAAGAAGAAGAAGAACAAAAAGTTCAGACTCTTTGCCGACAATTATGTCATAAATGCTGATATAACTGAAAAATCTGATGTCATGCAAGCTGACAATATTTTTCAATTGACACACATTATGCTAATAATAATGAACAGCTCAACGTAGGTACCTTCTTTTCTGGCAGATCAGTGACACGGTAGGAAGCAATGACCGGCGGCAGAATCGTCTCGCCAAAGTGGCATAGTGCTGAGCGACTCTCGGCTCCCAACTGCGGACAAAGCCAGTTTTGACACATTTACTTTAAAACATTTAAGTAAGTAGGTAATGATAATTCAGTATGTCAATGAATTAAATGTAATAAGTTTTACGAGTCTTATGTCATATTACTACTTTGTAAAATAAATGAACACTTTAATCAGTTTAGTGTGTCTAATTGCCAGAACGTTACAGTTCCTGTTGTGTCAACTCAAGGCGGCATGGTTGTTACCTACCTCAGTGCAGGTGGCAATGGCCATTTGCAGCAATGCAACGGTGAAGTTGGTATCATGGTAGTTGTTTCTGGGCTCCTGGAATGCTGATTCAAGGAATGGCAGCCTGTAGAAAGCATTTGTCCAATGAAGCATGGTCTAAATATTTCCACTTTTTTTGGCAAAGTAATAGTCTAGTTTTCTTCACACTAGGTAGTAGAGCTGTGCGAGATTGAAATTTTTCATGTCGAGCGAGATCGAGATTATTTCATAAAAGTCGAGCGAGATATTTTACCTTCGAGATTGAGAATATTCGAGCAAGATTATACTTTTTTTAAAATATTTTTTTTTGGTGGAAGAGAAGCACAATGCAAATTGTCCAGCCACACAAGAATACCTAACATTTTGATAAGTATGCAGAACTGACTGCTTTATATATAAAACAATACAAATCAAATTTATGGACGATACAAAGTGAGTTAGCGTGAGTAGTCCTGTAAAAATAACAAAAAATTGGAAATCTTGATGATGTTGATATGCTCGAGACTTGAAAATTCGAGATAGTAATTTGAACAAACGATCGAGATGGAGTTTCATATTCGAGATTCGAGAACTTGCGAGACTTGCACAGCCCTACTAGGTAGTGAACAGAAGGTTTGATGAATTGAATTGATTCAGAAAAATACATTTTGAAAATCCACTTGCCAGAAGTGATTCTTAATTTAATTACAGCCTCACAATTTCCAGGGGATCAATTTTCGAGATCGTTTGAGACAAATTTCATACAGATTCACTGCCACCTGATTTCAAACCAAAGAAAATGATAAACTGATGTGGCAGTTTGAATGCTATATCGTTGGATATGAAATGAAGTCACTTTGATGTCTTGCTCGATGAGACGAGCAGAGTGTGCCGAGTGCCGAGAGTCTACTGGATTCCGTCCGTAAGATTATTAGCTCACGGTCTTGTGGTGTTGAGGACTGACATCCGCTTTTTATATCTATTTGGGGACGCAACTTCTTTTTAAGCCAAAAGGCTGTTAGCACCTAATCTATAATTATTACTCATTTAGAGTTGATTATGAAGGAAATTTTAGTGAAATTCTTAGGGATGGAAAGTGTTAGGGAGGAGCCTGCTCCCGCAAGCTCGGAATCGACAAGTTGTGGCAACCTAACTTGATGATGAATGCGCCCATCAGTGATGTACCTTGGTAGCTTAATTGGTAAACCATAGGGTCGGTAACCCGAAGGATATGGGTTCGAATCTCAAGATGGGGAGTGCGTTATAAATAATATTGCAGACTCCTGCCTGAATACTAATGGTTAATGGTCGATTTAGCTAATTGTCGTCACATGTAATTGCCACATGCTTTTTATCCTGTAGCTACTCCCCAGTAGTTACACTTGACAGTTGTACTGACCTGTTCTTGAGTGACAAAGCAAGGAAAGACTGCCGACTGCCGATGCTGGCGATGCTGGCGAGGACTTGCAAGATGGATGTCTTCAGCATCCGTCTCGGAGGCGACTTCCACAGCTCTACATGCAAACTCAGCAGATCTGCTCAAAGAACATTTTACACCAATTTAAATATATGTAAAATTAAACAGCATGCATGATGGTGGCAATCCTAGTAGGATTTTCTGATAATCCTAGTTCTTCCAGATTGAAATCAATTATACCTTGGCAAATATGTACACTCGGCCAAACAAAACTTGAACGTTGACCAAATTTGAATGACTGCTGGTCATGTCCCATAACCAATCTACGCTTGTTTTTATCATTGAAATGTGAGGTCGCCTACTAGAGTGATACAATGAGATCGCTTAGACTGACTTCTGATGGTGGGATCTTACATTTATCAGCCTATCAGATTTATTGAACGTTCAAGTTTTGTTTGGCCAAGTGTACCTGTGTCGGTTAGGTTAGTAATAAAAATCATTCCATTGTCGAGCAAATTGCTTACTTAAATGTTTTATTCTGATGTAAAAGTGTTCTACATTGGTCAATTAAAGAAATCAAGTAGGAAATGGATTAAATACAACTGCAGCGAGCTAAAATATCATCTTTCTGAGGCCCCTTCCATGATAATGACCCAATCAGCAGATGAAATCAGCACTCACCATTCCACAACTCGTTGTTTATGTCTTTGAAATACTTCCTCTCTGTGAAGACTTGGTGTGTCAGAATATCACTGTAAGCAGTTCCTACGTTGTCTCGCAGGTAGGGGATCTCGAAGACTTCCGTGATGGACAAGACAATGTCCTTGCCTTTCAGCGTTGGAGAACCTGCACGGAAATACCAACCAGTTAAGATAACATCTTACCTTCAGGACAAGTCTCTAAGAGAACACAAGAGTATGAAGAAAGCTCCGTTTGTCAAAAAAGTTGACAAGATTAATTTGCTAATTCATAAGCTTGTTAAATGGTTATTTATTTTGCCATCAAACTTGCATGTCAATGACATGCAAGTCGTCAAGCAAGTTTGATAATGTATGGGGATCTTTACTCATATAAATTAGTAATTACCACCACCTACTCGATCTATCTCCCCCCCCCCTCCCTTCACTGCCGTAGCACACTGGAAGAAGAACCAATGTTAATTAAAAAATAACTTTCGGTTTATAATTCCGTCAACAGATGTATCTGCTGGACTCACAAGTGTCAATGCGCATGCCCCCCTGTCAAGGTCCATGGATGGGACATTAGGTTTTGGTATGACCCATGCCATTGGGCAGTGATTGTTTTTTTGAAAAAAGTATGTTCATTGCCAAAGCATTATTTATCAGTTTATTCCTAATAATCAGCATATAAAAATACTTAAACGTGTAAATGAAGAGAGGAAGTTAAGTCAAAACGCATGCATTTCAAGCGGCCAGCGAGCTCGCTACACACCACGCCGCTAGGAGCGCTGGTTTTCATGTCGCCTCGCTCACAATGCTATTTCGCGGGAGTTTCCAGTCTTGGTGCTAACCAATAGTAAGGTCTTTGTGAAAATGTAAACTAGAAGGAAATATGAAAATGGTAGCACACAAAAATTCAGGTGAGCTTATTAGTTCCATCCAAAAGCAATAGGGTTGTTCACGCAAAACTATTGTAGATGGCGCTGCTGTTCTAATCGTCCGGGAGAGAGCCAATCAAAAATGCATCTAGCGGAATGGAAGGTTTTTAAACCTTGGCGGGAGTTTGATTCATAGATCTTGGATTCAGAGACCAACCAATCAGAGAGAGACACCTCCAATGCCGCTAGCGCTGCGAGTGAGAGCAAATGGCAGTGAACAACCCCATTGTAGCGCTGAGAAATACACACTGTCTTGACAGCGGCCATTGGTCAATTTCATTGATTAGCACTAAGATGCCAGGCAGGGAACAGGGATGATCGAGCAGGTTGTGGTAATTACTAATAATAGGCAGGTAGGTAGGTAAGGTAGTAGACATTTTAGGTGGCTGGATCGATCGGCTTTCTGAAGTATTAGAGAGCTTTCACTAATTTATTAAGTGTAAATAATCACGTTTATAAATTCTTTTAGCACATAATTAACTTTTATAATAGGTATATACCTACTGGGTAGTTTAAATAGACAATATTTTAATGGTTGTACGTTATTTATACAATTTCTTATTATTTAGAACATTATTAAATCCCCAAACAAGTTAGTTGTGAATTTTGGATTTTGAAGATTTTTCTATAATTTTAACAATATGGTACAATTAGGCAGTTCATCGGACTTTGGACATTTTGAATTTGTGCGGAATCATGATGGCTGAGCTTGCTGAGCTTACACCTAGAGTTTACTTTCATGAAAAGTCAAGATACAGTTCGTTTTTCCTATGTTTGAACTCTCTACAGACCGAGACACCGTCAGTTGTCTGTAAGGCCGAGAAAGACAACATTGCAAGGTGAGCGCGCAATGAAGTCTTTCTCGGCCTAGCAGAACAACAGACTGTGGCTCTATCTGGTGAGAGTTCAAACATAGGAAAAACTAACTGTATCTTTAGTAGGTAGGCATTTAGTAGGTACCTTCTAACCACCTTGAGCACTCCCGTGTTGCCAAAAGTATTTTGACTTGATTCGCAATTTGAATTGAATCCCCTATAAAACTTTTTATTTAGCACGTGATGATATTAGTTTATATTTTTTTAATGAAAGTAAATTGATCGAAGGTTCTAAATATATGCGTTTTTTGAAAATCTCTCAGGCCAATTAAATAAAAAAATGTAAACGTAAAATCTTTATTTGTAGCAAATTTTTCAAACATGCCATAAGATAACATGGGGAAAATACCTACTTCTTTCTTATTCGCTTAAATCTCAAAAACTAGACACGGGATTTTTTTTTAAAGTGTTGTTTAGTGGATGGATATTAATGAATGAGTAAGTAGAGCAAAATTGAATACCTACGTACTAGGTATCTGAAAAAATTATTGATCGACCCAGCCACCTTAAATGACTTTTTTGAATACGCAGTTCAATTGCATTGTAAATAAAATTTTCATCGATCATTCAGGATTCAGGAACAAACAATAATGGGCTTGTAGCCTACATGAAACTGTAGACACACTAGCAGAGCAGTACACTACACGACACACTACACCAAATTCTGAATCCATAATCAAGCCAAATTTAAATTCCTAAGCGCTTAGATCTAGTTCCTCTAAAAAAAGAACCTTTTAATCGTAAAACATGATTTTCTCAATAACTGCAAAATTTAAATTTCATCACTTGCACAGTGCACGTTAAAGGCCATAATCTTTCAACTAATCAGAGGATATAAAAAGACATTCCTTCATTGTGTTCTACCTTTAGCTGCTGTCACTACATGCTGAACCAATGAAGCACTTGATAGCAAAGTAGCGGTCCTGGAGGACACAGTGGCCGATCCCACCGGTTTGGAACCGGCCAAGGCAGCATGCAGACACTCTCCTTCCTGCCAAGAAACATGTAAGGTACAGTCCTTATTTCACTTACAAATTGGGGGACACAAAAGCATTAGGTACCTAGGTACCTACAAAAAAGTACATAGTAGGTAGGTAGTGTACCTACCTATTTGTTAAAGGTAAAACATTTTCTTTGCCTTTAAGTTTAATTAACAAATAACAATCACCAATTTTCATAAATATATAAATTAGGGAAGGGAAAATTTAACTATGATATTTTGGATGGTTGATATCGAATGAATCTCCAGTCAATTGATACATAAGCATCTGCAGGATTCTGCCAGGGGAGGGCAAGTTGTTAAAGTACAAAGAAGGGTTTGAGGAGAGGGCCCCCAGCACATGAGGGTCCGGGGAACACAGCCCCGAAATTTTTAAACTCAATTCCGAGCAGTTTGTTACATTTGTAAACTGGTCAAGGCAACATTTTTAGAACCATGAATATATGCTCATTCAGAAATTAACCCAAAATATCTTAGATGAGGAAAAGTAGGTAGGTACCTATTCACTTCCCGATTCCTTGAAATAGGACAAACAAAAAATGCATCATTTGGGGGAGATTTTCTTTCCTTTTTCGGTCATACAAATTACAAACTATGCCTGCCAAGCAATGTTTGATGCTATTTTTATTGTAGTAAGTGATAAAGCCACTGCAGGTAAAAATTGCCAGAGGTTCGGTTCTGTCAAATATTTAAAGTACCTAGGTACGGTTCGAGGTTCGGTTCGGTTAAAAAATATGAGGTTCGCAAAACCCTACTTTTCATCTAGAGGTAGGTACAAGTTACAGGGTATACAGGTTGAACTAAGTTCCAAAACAAAAGCAATGTTCTTTGCCAAAGATCTAGGAACCAATGTAGTAGGTACTAAGGTCAGTATCCCAGTTCTCGTCACCCTTTAGCATAATTTGGCATTTAAACTAATTTTTAAAACAACTGTTTGTGAAGTGTACTAGCTTTGCTGCATTAAATTAGACCATATGAAGATTCATTTCTGATAGGTAGGTCATTGCTTGCAGGGTGAGCTCAAAAAGTTATTGTACAGTGTACATGAGCAAAAATCCACTGCCCCTAAGCTTGTCCACTTAAGAAATTCAATGTTAAAGTGGTCGAGTTAGTCCGGGCGGGATGTGAAATGATTGTGCATTTTGGTATAAAAGCACAAAATTTTTACCACACATACAAGATACCCAACCATTCATTAAAAGACCGGGAGCCACCTCAGATATCACCCATGTCACCCATGGCAGCCATTTTAAAAAATTGCGGATATTTCATGTATTGTGCTAAATACGACGGGAAAATATGGCATGCAAAAACATCTTTCCTACTAAATCGATCATGGGGAACTCGAATATAACATCAGAATTCTCCATTTGCTCACCGCTTTCCCGTGGCGGCCATTTTTAACAGTGGCGACCATATTTGATATGACGGTCAAAGTCAAATAAAGTGGGCAACATGACATGCGACACCATCTTTCCCACTAAATCGACCATGGAGAACTCGAATATGACATAAACATTATTTAAACATGGCAGCTATTCATAAAATAAGATATTTGATAGAAAAGTCCGTAGTATGTAACGTGACTTCATCCATGGTACAAAATTAAAACTGGTATTAGAGTGTATCATTATATCTCATTATATCAATCATTTGGCCAATATAATATTTCCTACCTCCGTGAAGAGCCATCGTGAATAACAACATTGTCTTGGGCTGGGCTGCAAAATATACGAGGGCTGCACCGAAAGTATGCAACTTTGGCCATAACTTTGCAATTAATTGAAACCTATCGTTCAAAATGCTCATGGTGATTGAGTAACACTTCGTCTATACAACGTTATGACTCAAATTTCTCTGAGTCACTAGAGATGTGATTGCGTAACAGGGTATATATGATTTAAATCAAATGATTTTTTAAATTAAAATCGTTGATTTAAATCAAGTTTTTTTTATCTTCCATTTCACAAGAATTTGAAAATGGCGCCATTACCTCCATGATGGCGCGTCATTTAGAAACTACTTTATCGACTTGATGGGCTGAACAGGGCTGAACTGAACAATAATAATTATATGATGATGATAAGTTAATTAATGCCAAATAACTATGGTCCGTGTCACACGGAGTTGTCCGCCAGACTTGGCCCCTAATGTTGCAAAAACCGGTTTTTGTCCATCCCTCAGTCGCTGTGAGCGATCACGCGGTCTTCCGAGACCATCCCTCTCTCTCAGACATGGGGTATTCAAAATATCTTAGTGGACAATTCCGTGCGACACGTACCATAATATGTGTTTTATTAAGTAGAAAACTACCAAAGTTCCTAACCAAGTTGATATTATGAAGTTTTAAGATTTTGTAATTAGGTACTATAATCACATATTTCACATTAATCAATGTTAAAAAGTACTTTCACATATATTTCATTCGTCTTCTGCACTTTTTCATATATTTTTTTGATTTAAATCAATATAAATCCGATTTTAATCAATAAAAATCTGATTTAAATCAAATTAATCAAAAAAATCGATTTAAATCAATTTAAATCAAATAAATCCGATTTTTTGATTTTTATTAGAAAATTCAAAAAAATCACATACCCTGTTGCGTAATCTTTGAACCCAACGCTCCAATTATATTTGCACCGGCCTATGTGCTGCTTTTTGGCAATAAGACAGGCATTCGGCAGATTTGGGCAATCAATGTGTTCCCATCCATGTAACATCAAAATCTTACACCTTTCAACTTCTACCATTCAGTTTTACTAAGATCAATAATTTGGGACACGATTTGAGTACGCTCTCATAGCATTGGCTGTGAAGAAGAGGGTACTAAAACCCCACATAAATTAAATTTGATTAAAATTGTTAAACAACGCGTCGACAACTAGGTCATTTTGCGTACATTTTTTTTTAAATCTTAGTTGTTAATAAGCGAAGGACATGGGGAGGGGTCGATCTAGCGGACCCGATCTGGGGGAGTCTGCAACTGGTGGGAAAACCAGTTCAGAATGGTGACAGACCTGGGGGAGGGAGACCACCATCTTGAGGGGGGGGGGGGGGGTAGGCCGGCCTGAGGTGTCCGCGAATTTGGGGAGGGCATGGGACCCTGAAATGCACTTAGTTGGGGCCAACTCGTAATGTGAGTTGGCCCCTTAAGCCACCACCAGCGCGTCAAGGTAGCAGTCCATCGGTTAGAAACCCCACACATTTTAACACGAATATTATTGGAGTGTTGAGTTCAACCATCGTGCAATCGCATCTCTTGTGACTCAGAGAGTGTTGAGTGGAAACGTTGTACCAATAGAGGATCATTTACTTTATCACATTGTGTAATTTGAATATACTCTTTTGAATTAGTAGTACAGTTATGGCCAAAGTTGCATACTTTCGGTACAGCCCTCGTATATTCCGCAGCCCAGCCCAAGACAATGTTGTTATCCACGATGGCTCTTCACGGAGGTAGGAAATATTATATTGGCCAAATGATTGATATAATGAGCCAATAGTACCTATACTCTAATACCAGTTTTAATTTTGTACCATGGATGAAGTCACGTTACATACTACGGACTTTTCTATCAAATATCTTATTTTATGAATAGCTGCCATGTTTAAATAATGCCCGCTACGGGTGACCAGTAAGTAAATCGAAAATTTTGATTTCATATTCGAGTTCCCCATGACCGATTTAATAGGAAAATTGGTGTCGCATGACAATTTTAGATTAATGTGACATTTTTAAGTGAGCGCCATTTTTAAAATGACTGCCACGGGTGACCAGTAAACAAATCGAATATTTTTATGTCATATTCGAGTTCTCCATAGTCGATTTAGTGGGAAAGATGGTGTCGCATGTCATGTTGCCCACTTTATTTGTCCGTCATATCAAATATCGGAGTGGCTATTTTCACCGTGTGGTGAGAATAGCGTCAAGTGCTATTATCACCGTGTGGTGGAAATAGCGTCAGGTGCTATTATCACCGTGTGGTTAAAATATCCAACTGCTCTTTTCAAAGTATTTACCATCTAGAATCTTATTAGTACAAGAGAGGAACTGTTTTGAGTCGGACAAATTGCAACAGAATTTTTTCTTTTTGGATAATACTCAGAAAAATGTGCTTATTAACATACTAAAAGTCGTCGAAGATCGGACCATGGGGTATGACCTTAAATTGACCTTAATTAAAATAATTATGATAATTAATATATTTTTTTTGGCTACTAAATATTAACATTTTTCTGAATTTTTTTCGCCTATAATACAACTTGTTATGTATATTACTTGACAAAATTATTGAAACATTTATACTTTAAAGCAATTGATTAAAAATTAATTAAAAATCGACTTGATTTGATGTTATCGTGTATGATCTAGGCTGTGGGGTACACAAATTAACATTTTCGTTTTTTTTCTTTTTGCATTGTACTCACAGACCCTTGGTTATTTACAGGAAAAAAGTCGCCGACGATTGAACAACTCCTTTGACCTGTAATTGACCCTAATTAATTGAATTCGTAACACTACAATATTATATTTCTTTCATTCAATAGTAACATATGTTTATAGCCTGAAACCTGCGGGATTTGGCTCAGAGGGTAGAACACAAAGAATCAGCAATATTATAATTTGTTTATTACAAAGAAAATAAATGTTCATTGATGTGAAAAAAGCAATCAAAAATTATGAAACAATATTACGTTCGATACGTCGGCAGTAGTGATGATGTCGTCTGGTTTGTTTACTTCCGCGCAAACAAGTGGATGGCGTTGACTCTTGCGTAGTGTGTCCCGTGAACTCCAGTCCACCAGCAGAATGAAATGACTGGATATGTCACCTCCTTCAGATGCGATGCGATGATGTCGTCTAATAACCCCTTGGTTACCAGGACGTCCAGCAGTCCGTGCACAAGGAGTGACCTCCTCGAGCAGTTGGATCAAGTTGGCTCAGGCTGATGACGTTCGTGGCTGCAGACTCGTCGGTTTCTCCCGGAGTTGCAATTCACTAACTTTTATACTTTAACATTTACTGACTTTAATGTTGAAACTGTTCAGTTGATCACTTGTAACTTGAAATTGTCTTAATGCGATATTATTTGCCTCAGCACTAGGCTTGAAGTTTGAATTTACTGGGTTGACGTTTATACAAAAATGTTATTTTAATGTTTACCTTCGATCACATCGGCACTGTCTCGCTGAAATTATACTATGTTGCGTGCACAAGGCTTCACGGTTCGCGAGGCAGGTCTCACTGCTCTGAGAAAACTCCGACTGATGAAGTTTGGCTGGTAGCTTGACGTTTTTATACCCTCTCACCTCGTTTTACCGCCAAAGAATATGATTGGTTGGTTTCGTACACGTGGTAGCTATTTTTAGGCATTCTGTCATTTCTAAAGCCCGCGAAACGACTTTCTTTCTGCACGTAGGCCCATGCTTTTCTTGGAATCACTGAAAACTAGTCTGGCTGACTGGTTTTGTAGCGTTATCACAATGACTGGTTCACTTGTTATTACGTGGTGACATCACAATTTAGGTAAGGTCACATACTTTTTATATGGATTCACTCACTTTCTTGATATAATTGCACATTGTTAAACTTATTTGATTGCTCGTTATATTTTTGTCTATATTTTGATTGCTATTGAATTTTAAGATTGTAAGTTTACATAATGATTCTAATTAATTACTTTGTGTTCAGTTAACCTTGACTCTAAGAATGCCATGCTACAAGCTTGTTCATTCTTTAAACCTATTTCAAGCAAACATTATTATTTTTTTTAAAGTTAATTTTCTAACCTAGATAGGCCAACTTGTTACAGAGCCCCCTGAATTCTTGTTGTTCACCTTTTGACTGAAGTAAATTTGAAACACATTGAAATTTTGAATAAGAAAATGGTGATAAAACAAGGATTCACATAGAGACTGGACTATCTAGCAGGAATAATCTCTTCCTTTTGACAAACAAAAAGTTTCCTTGAACAGATGCAAGTTTATTTCCCCTTACAACTGTCTAATCTAAACCTGAATGAATGAACTTACCCCTCCATCTACCAAAACAAAAACAAACCTCATCCTACTTCCCGGAAACGATGCTCGACTCAACCCTCTCTCTTATCACAATCCCGTTATTGGCCTAGTGACCTACTTTTGCTGGGTCATCATACTTCGACCATAACAATCAACATTGCGGTTGTTGTCACTGTGAGAATCAGCTGATCGACGTTGTTCCTTCCGTCCACGATCATATGGAAATGAAACTTTGGCATCTTCTTGAACATCTTGCGTTGGCCCTATTGAAATTACCTCAACTAGGTGTGTCCAGAAGAATTCTTCACGCTTATTCCTTGCAGTGGTTGATGTATAAGTTTCATTTTCTTTCTTGACTTCCGTTTCAGTTTCTTCGTTACTTTCTTCATCTTGAAAGTCTTTATCTTCAATTTGTAGAGATTCTTGCATCAACGGACATGTAATCTTCATCATTTCTTCGTATGCAATTTCTTCGAGCATTTCCATGTTTGCTACGTAATCGAAGGGTTGTATTTTCTCTTCATAGCTGGTTTCGGTCAACTCGTCGTTCAATGTTATTAATAACTCGTCATTCACTCGTTCAGTAATACTTGCGGCTGGAATCGAACTAAGCTCCGCACAAAAGTTGTAATTTTCGCTCTTCTCAAATTCTTGGACAAAACTAGACTCGGATTTAACTAATTGTTCTTGATCTGCTGCTTTTTCTTCAATAACTATGGTTTCAGTAACCATCTCAATAATCTCAATAATCTCCTCAATATCTTCAAGATTCTTAATAATCTTCACATCTTCAGTACGACCTTTGCGTCTGAAATCAACAAATTCTTCCTCCTCCAAATTCAATTCAACAACAACATTACAGTTCAGATCCTCCACACAACAAACAGTCTCCATTTCATCGCCGTCAAACTCAATATTGACCAAGGCTTGTCTAGTCACCTCAAATTCTTCATTTTCATCTCGTGAATTGTTCACGGTTTCCTCTGCAACTCCCTGTACCAAACATTCTGGAATGACTTCATCTTCGAACGATTCGTTTTCTTGACTCTCTGCTTTCTTTACAGCGTCTTCTTTAACACCTTCAATGACAACTTCACATGTCTTCAGCTGGTCTAATTCTTCTTGCTCTTTCGTGATGACGTCGTTGTTCTGCAACTTAACTTTCTCAACTTCAAATTGTTCACAGGGTTCTTCGAAATTATCTTGTGGAAGTATAATCTCGGCATCTTCTTCATTTTTCTCTTGTACTGAAATATCGGCGATTTCAACACGATTCTGACTCTGAATCTTCGTTTCTTCTTCTTCCTTCTTCTGTGTCTTGGGCAGACAAAAATCTTGAACATCTTCTTGCGGCGTTGTAACCTCATAAAAACTTTCTTCAACTTTGTCAGGCTGCTCACAGCTCTGCTCAGAATTCACATCTGATTGCAACCTATTGCAGACAACTTCTTCTTCTTCTTCTCTCGTTGAAACATCTGCTTCGAATGCAGCGTCTTTCTCCAGTTCATCCTTCCATTTTCTTGAAACTTCACGGACGTATTCTATGAGATTTACGCGTTCCCAATGCCACAATTGCTTCAAATCTTCACTTTCCGAATCTGCATAATCATCATAATATGCTGCTCCGTACACGTGGTCATCATATTCGGAACTTTGCTTGGAATACGTTTCCTCTGCTTCATATTTGTATTCCCTATATCTTCTCCAATTTTCGTCTTCTTTGTCGTATCTCCTAAGTAATTCTGCCCTTGCCCTTTTACTAATCTGCGCATTTTCTTCTGTCCTGTCGTGACAAATACTCATCAACTCTTCCTCATCCAATGTAGCAAATTCTTTCATCGTCCATTTTTCTTCTCTTCTTCTTTCAAATTCTATATAGATTCTTCTTGACAATTCATCAATTTGCTCTGTTCTCATCAAATGGTATAAATCCCGATTACTAAACTCGCAGAATTCTAATTTGACACTTCTATTTTCTTCTTGTTCTTCATATTCCTTCTTATTTAGCTCGACCCAGGATTTCCAATATTCTTCATCTTTTTCATCCATCGTAAAAGTTCTTTACGACTTATTCTTCAGTTTTCTGGATCTTTACATCTTCTTCAGACGACTTCCGTCAACAATCATCAGCGACTGGGTTAGGTCATTTCTGTCGATGCCTAATCTGGTTCCCACGCTATCAATAACAACAAACTTGTTCCCATGACAATTAACTACACAGTTGATGTTTCTGCCCCCCTCTATCACCTGAATACTCGTGACCTCTGATTCACTAAGCTCTGCCCCCTCTACAGTATCATCTAAATTCACAGTTGACGATAAACTTGCATCTCGATCTGCCATCGTAACAGATGTAATGAACTAACATGCACAAATCTACAGTTGGCTTTATCTTTACGTTAACGGGTTGATTCTATGTAAAATTTCCAAATACATGAAAATTTTACGCAATGCCTGTGTCCACAAGTTTCAGAACAACTGAGTAACTCTTTCACAATCAAGAAAACAATTATTTCTTTCAAAACAATTGCTCCCAGGAATGTTATTCGAGCCCCACACGTTGAGCGCCACTGAAACCTGCGGGATTTGGCTCAGAGGGTAGAACACAAAGAATCAGCAATATTATAATTTGTTTATTACAAAGAAAATAAATGTTCATTGATGTGAAAAAAGCAATCAAAAATTATGAAACAATATTACGTTCGATACGTCGGCAGTAGTGATGATGTCGTCTGGTTTGTTTACTTCCGCGCAAACAAGTGGATGGCGTTGACTCTTGCGTAGTGTGTCCCGTGAACTCCAGTCCACCAGCAGAATGAAATGACTGGATATGTCACCTCCTTCAGATGCGATGCGATGATGTCGTCTAATAACCCCTTGGTTACCAGGACGTCCAGCAGTCCGTGCACAAGGAGTGACCTCCTCGAGCAGTTGGATCAAGTTGGCTCAGGCTGATGACGTTCGTGGCTGCAGACTCGTCGGTTTCTCCCGGAGTTGCAATTCACTAACTTTTATACTTTAACATTTACTGACTTTAATGTTGAAACTGTTCAGTTGATCACTTGTAACTTGAAATTGTCTTAATGCGATATTATTTGCCTCAGCACTAGGCTTGAAGTTTGAATTTACTGGGTTGACGTTTATACAAAAATGTTATTTTAATGTTTACCTTCGATCACATCGGCACTGTCTCGCTGAAATTATACTATGTTGCGTGCACAAGGCTTCACGGTTCGCGAGGCAGGTCTCACTGCTCTGAGAAAACTCCGACTGATGAAGTTTGGCTGGTAGCTTGACGTTTTTATACCCTCTCACCTCGTTTTACCGCCAAAGAATATGATTGGTTGGTTTCGTACACGTGGTAGCTATTTTTAGGCATTCTGTCATTTCTAAAGCCCGCGAAACGACTTTCTTTCTGCACGTAGGCCCATGCTTTTCTTGGAATCACTGAAAACTAGTCTGGCTGACTGGTTTTGTAGCGTTATCACAATGACTGGTTCACTTGTTATTACGTGGTGACATCACAATTTAGGTAAGGTCACATACTTTTTATATGGATTCACTCACTTTCTTGATATAATTGCACATTGTTAAACTTATTTGATTGCTCGTTATATTTTTGTCTATATTTTGATTGCTATTGAATTTTAAGATTGTAAGTTTACATAATGATTCTAATTAATTACTTTGTGTTCAGTTAACCTTGACTCTAAGAATGCCATGCTACAAGCTTGTTCATTCTTTAAACCTATTTCAAGCAAACATTATTATTTTTTTTAAAGTTAATTTTCTAACCTAGATAGGCCAACTTGTTACAAGCCCATTCAACACTATAACCAAATTTTATTTAGACAATAGTATACTCAGAATTTTATTTTCTCTGAAGATAAATTAATTAATTAAAATGCAGCGTAATTAATTAATTAAAAATTGTTTTATTTTTAGAGATACCGTAAATATAGGTTGTGAGGTATCAAATTAAAGCTGGTGAAACGGAGATTACGAAACAAATATTTGATACTACACATGATGGTCGAATTGTAAGCTTTTGGGGTCAATCAAGGTCAATTGGGGTGTCTGACACCTAATGATTAATGAACAAAGCGGATCCTGGATGATCCGTGCCAGTGGAAACTGCGGCGCTTCATTCATACTTCTTGACTTCATGATAAGAACTGCAAAACCCCAGTTTATTCAGTGTATCGATAAGAAATCGGGAAGACAAGTGGTGATGCATCTGTACGGAAAGTCCACTTAACTAATTGTGACAGAATTCAGTGCAGCCAATTCGGTTCCAAAGCGCGATAGAACCGTTTGATTCGTTTGATTCACCGTTTGACATGGTACAAAAGGTACCATGGTACCATTTGTACAAAATAGGTACAAAACACGCATTCAGTCTTGAAATCAAACGGTTCTATCGCGCTTTGGAACCGAATTGGCTGCACTGAATTCTGTAGTGGACTTTCCGTACAGATGCATCACCACTTGGCTTACCGATTTCTTATCGATACACTGAATAAACTGGAGTTTTGCAGTTCTTATCATGAAGTCAAGAAGTATGAATGAAGCGCCGCAGTTTCCACTGGCACGGATCATCCAGGATCCGCTTTGTTCATTAATCATTAGGTGTCAGACACCCCAATTGACCTTGATTGACCCCAAAAGCTTACAATTCGACCATCATGTGTAGTATCAAATATTTGTTTCGTAATCTCCGTTTCACCAGCTTTAATTTGATACCTCACAACCTATATTTACGGTATCTCTAAAAATAAAACAATTTTTAATTAATTAATTACGCTGCATTTTAATTAATTAATTTATCTTCAGAGAAAATAAAATTCTGAGTATACTATTGTCTAAATAAAATTTGGTTATAGTGTTGAATGGGCTATAAACATATGTTACTATTGAATGAAAGAAATATAATATTGTAGTGTTACGAATTCAATTAATTAGGGTCAATTACAGGTCAAAGGAGTTGTTCAATCGTCGGCGACTTTTTTCCTGTAAATAACCAAGGGTCTGTGAGTACAATGCAAAAAGAAAAAAACGAAAATGTTAATTTTTGTACCCCACAGCCTAGATCATACACGATAACATCAAATCAAGTCGATTTTTAATTTTTAATTAATTTTTAATCAATTGCTTTAAAGTATGGATGTTTCAATAATTTTGTCAAGTAATATACATAACAAGTTGTATTATAGGCGAAAAAAAATCAGAGAAATGTTAATATTTAGTAGCCAAAAAAAATATATTAATTATCATAATTATTTTAATTAAGGTCAATTTAAGGTCATACCCCATGGTCCGATCTTCGACGACTTTTAGTATGTTAATAAGCACATTTTTCTGAGTATTATCCAAAAAGAAAAAATTCTGTTGCAATTTGTCCGACTTTCGGCCTTTTTTTTCAGTTCCTCTCTTGTACTATATGGCATTATTATAATCAGATCAAATATTACACACGCAATAATTGTCACGGGCCATCAGGTCGTCCATCTTGATTTGTTAACTTGTCATTTGTCAAGTCAAGCGGTTGGATCCCATCCCTCCCTCTTGATTGGACAGACACAATATGGCGCTTGTCACATGATTATTGAAGTAGATTTGAAGTCTTTAAAAAGGTTTTTCATGATTATTGAAAAATAAAGTCAAACTAAAAAACATATTAAAAAATTTTGAAAAGTGTGACAATAGCTATAAAAAGAATGACATTACCTCTAAAAAGAAAGTTACCATAAACAGTGAGATTTGTTACGTATGTATGAGGAAACAGCCCTTGAAGTCACAAATGCAAGGCAAACTAATAGATTGGGTAGATTGTGATGCCAATTGTGATCGATGGTTTCACAGTGTTTGCTTAACTGGTGACTTGTCAAACTAAGTGTGTACTTTTTGTCGTTCAAATGCCTGAGATTAGATATGAGCAAGGCCTTCGACAAGGTACCACACTCCCTCCTCATAGACAAGCTGGACGACCTGGTTGAAGACAAAGCCGTAGTGCATATAGTCCAGGAACTGTTGTTCAACAGAACCCAGCAGGTGAGGGTTGATGCCACCTTGTCTGAGGAGGTCGATGTTACATCAGGCGTACCGCAGGGAAGCGTGATTGGTCCCCTTCTTTTCATCATTTTCATCAATGATATGTCCCTGAACATCAAGAGTGGCAAGCGACTCTTCGCTGATGACTGCGTCGTCTACCGCAAGATACGCGGAAAGGAGGATGAGGAAGCGCTCCAAAACGACCTGGATGAAATCGTCATCTGGACCGAAAGGAACAAGATGGAGCTTAACACATCCAAATGCGAGGTAGTCCAGTTCCGAAGGAAACACAAAACCAGAGAAGTAGGCTACACGCTTCAAGACAGACCGCTCCTGAAGTCTACTGGGTACAAGTACCTTGGGATCTGGCTAGATCAATGTTTGAAGTGGAGGCCCCAAGTCGACAGAGTTACCGCCAAAGCCGCGAGGAACCTCAACTTTGTTATGAGGTCTCTTCGGGGAGCTAGCGTAGCAGTGAAGGAGAAGGCATACATAACGCTGATACGGCCCATTCTCGACTACGGCAGTGCTGTGTGGGACCCCCATAGAGCAGGCGAGATAGCCGACCTGGAGAAGATACAGCGTGTTGCTGCCGAGTGCTCGGAAGAAACGGCAAGTGGAGGATCGAACACCCTGCTGGCAGCGACCCAGTGCGAACGTGGGAGAGCCCCTCTGAGATGATTGCCGAGCTAGGCTGGGAGCCATTAAGTCACAGAAGAAAAAAGGCTCGCCTCGGAAATCTGCTGAGGGCCAAAATAGGACACACTGGCTGGGCGGAGTGGCACAGCCAGGTACAGGGAGCCAACTCAACGCACAAAGTTATGGAAAGAGGGGCAAGGACGGATGTCGACAAGTTCTCCCAGCTAACAAGGACCATCAAGGACTGGAACCAGCTGAGCGACACCCTGCGAAATGAAGCCCTACAAAACATGTCAGTCAGGGAGTTCCGGGACTTGTTAGACGCAGAACTCGCTCCTAACTTATAGGCACGGGATGTGCATTTGCGATGATTCAGGTCGTAAAGCCGGAAACTTCGCAAGTGCGGGTTCTGTGTTCTTCTTCTTATATCTTTAATTCTCCTATCACCTGTATCTTAGCCTGTATGTACACACCAAAGACTGGGATTATTACAAATGTCAAAAGAGGCGCAAGACTTGACCATATTAGTATGTATTTCATGGTATTACGTATCTCATGTCATTATGTATTCCATATTACGTGTTTTATTATTATTATTATTACTATTATTTTTATTATTATTATTATTATTAGGTATGTTATTATTCTTATTATTATTTACATCATTATGTGTCGCGTTTAGTATTACTACATGTATCTCATGGTACTATGTATTTCATATTGTTAGGTTCTCAAAATTATTATGTATTTCATAATAATATGTGTTGTATGATACCATGCACTTCATATACTATGCGTTCATATTATTATGTTATGTTTTTTCATATTATTTGTAATTCATATTTTGTGTATTTCATATTTTATGTGTTTCTTAAGACTAATATGTATTTCATAGTATTATGTGTGCGTACTATTGTGTATTTCATGATAGTATGTAGGTACCTCATATTATTTTGTGTTCATATTTTATGCACTTCATATTACTGCTTCACTTCATATCATCTGTATTTCATCACGTTCTTGTGACGGAGAGTCTGTGATTAATGATTATGAAGTCTAGGGGAAAAAAATGTCTAGTGTCTAACCTACATACCTTCAATATTCTATCTATTATGTTACTATTATGCTAGGAGCTATACCTTACCACTGTATACATATACAAATTGTAAGAAGACCAATAAATTGAATCTGTTGAATTGAAACAATCTGTGATTGATTTACATTTTATTACACAAATATTTAGGACAATCTATAAAATGAGATAAGTCTGTGATTAACTGATGTATTTGTATTGTATTTTGTATTTAGTGTGTTTATAACAATCTGTGATACAGTGCTTACATTTTGCGTGTGTAATATTTGATCTGATTATGATAATGCCATAAGATGGTAAATACTTTGAAAATAGCAGTTGGATATTTTAACCACACGGTGATAATAGCACCTGACGCTATTTCCACCACACGGTGATAATAGCACTTGACGCTATTCTCACCACACGGTGAAAATAGTCGCGTTCATCAAATATGGCCGCCACGGGAAAGCGGTGAGCAAATGGAGAATTCTGATGTTATATTCGAGTTCCCCATGATCGAATTAGTAGGAAAGATGTTTTTGCATGCCATATTCCCGTCGTTTTTAGCACAATACATGAAATATTCGCCATTTTTTAAAATGGCTGCCACGGGTGACATGGGCGATATCTGAGGTGGCTCCCGGTCTTTTAATGAATGGTTGGGTATCTGGTATGTGTGGTAAAAATTTTGTGCTTTTATACCAAAATGCACAATCGGGCCGTTTTCTTGCACATCCCGCCCGGACTAAGTATGGTTTTGGTCAATGAAATATTAATGGTGGACGAGAACTGGGACGCTGACCCTAGGTATCCTAAAGTAAGTAGGTAGATATGAAGCCACAAACCAGCTTAACACAGATGTGTGCAGCTTTAAACACAGACTCCCAGGTGACGCCAAAGAATGTGGTCGCTGTTTCATCATTTAGATATTGAATCACATCAGGGTAATTCAACACTCGAAGACATTCTTCCACGCCTTTCTGCAAATCAGAACCACATGGAAAAAATAGGGAGGTATGTAATATCCACTTGAGAAACTGTAGGTAGGTACCTACCTACTGGTAGAATAGGTAGGTACCTACCTATACATACAGGTTATTAGTACATGAGTCTGTATGACACGTACCTTGCGTGCTCCTATTCCGGTTGCGTTCAAGTTTGCTAAACACGAATTGAGGCGGTCTGCCATCCTACTAAAAAGATCTCAAACGTTTTGGCTTAGCTACACTCACAATAACAAAAACAAACTCCAAGCACAAATCATGATCTGCCATGAAACAAAGGTGACAGTAGACAGACAAGCAGCACTTGGGCCTAGTACCTATACCTACTTCTAACTGAGGTTAATGAGAACGTTCATGAACTATTTTTTCAATTTGTTTTATCACACTCTACTATATACATAATTAGATATATAAATGTGTGGAGCCTTCACATCGCAAGAACTGATGTTTTTACACGATTGAAACATGAGATTTGAAGAAAAGTTACAAAAGCTGTCACACCACTTGTCAAGTTATTTATGGCGGCAAACAGGTGTGCGAGTGCGTTCTGCGCGCATCTAAACATGCGCACACGTGTGCGTGTGCAGCGAGTGCGCATGTGCAAACACTTGTCGTTCTTTGGCAGTGGCAGCGGTGGCAGAATTTCTAACCTCAAAATGAAATGTCAGGTGCAATGATAATATTGTGATGAAAGCTCGCTGTGCGTAGGTTATTCTTCATATTGTAGTAAATATTACTACATACATCAATGGGGTTCTTAGAGGACACTTTTATAGTTCTTATAACTCAGGTAACATTCATTCGCTTTTACATTTGCATCCTATAGGTAGCCTACCTACCTACCTACCTAGTACTACCATCAAGTACCCAAGGTCTCTATACTTAAGACACCTTGCCTAGTAGGTACCTACCTAGGCTATTACCTAGTACCTTAGAGGTTGTATGTTTTTTTGCATTGAAGTTGTTCTGTCGTATTTGTTCACATTACACTTTTCTCCACTATTTCTTGCTTTTATCGTCTCCTCTTCAGCCTCTTCATGACGTTATCCACCTTTCCTCCTTGCTCCACGCTCCTGTCCAATTCATTTGTCTTTTCCTTCCGCTTGCTGTGAATGTTCCCGAGTTTGAATTGCAGGAATCCTATTTACAAATTACAACCATAGTCTTCCTCCCAGTTCATTCTACTCATCTATGCTGTTGACTGTGAACAGTTACTCTGCCTCTGCCCTAGGTTCCCCAGACCTGATGCATTTCTTGTGAATATTTTTCTTTGAATGTCTTCACACTATCTAGTAGTCCTACCTACCTACCTAGAATTTAAAGAAATCAATGTACTAATTACTAAATAATGCCATACATTGGAGCGCATTACAAGGTAATGATACAACTTCAAAGCATTTAATTCGATAACATAATGGTGGCATTTTGTTTCCTTTACCTATGGTGAGTTTAAAAGTTCAATCAAGGGATACCTAATTTAAAAAAATCTTTTCGGTATTAGTGGAAGACAGAACTCAAAACATCATTTTGAAAAACTGTGTTACAATTAGGTACTTTCCCCTATAGGCAGCGTGTTTAGACAACAGATGGCACTGTAAAAAGTACAGACAGAGCCACCTAATCTGTGGGAAGGAAGCTTACCTTTTGGCAAGGCGTCCAAGTCGCTGCAGTTATTTGTTATGTTGCTGCACATATTACGCATTATCAATTCTTAAAATTTACACATGTTTATCTAATGTTTATTCGCCTACAAAATATTAATAATAAAGTGTTCACAATTTCACTGAATCTGATCACAATATTAATTTGCGCGACTTAGTTTGATTCCGAAATATTTTGAGTACATTTGTTGACATCTGATCGGTTGCTAGGTCACGGCCAATGAGAAATAAAACAGTTGACGATCTTCCCACAAAAGTTGCTAATTTCTCTCACTCGTGGCGAACTCTCGGTGCCTATAGTCATTCTAAATTCCTTGTCACTGTGAGATGGCACGGCATCACAAATTTACCAGTTTTTTCCATGTTAGGTACATAATTGATATCACTTCATTGTGCAGTGAGTAGGTACGTATCAAGTGAAACGCCGTGACAAGGAAATTTAGAATAACCCTCCAGGCATTATTAAATTGAACATTAAAAATATCCTTTTCTTCCAGGTATTCTTTTTTGTTGGAGGCTGGATATTCTTCGTAAAGAAGTTATTCAGAGATTATGAGGTCCATCAAAGACTAGTACAGCTGATATTTTCCATCACCTTCTCTTTGTCGTGCACGATGTTCGAACTCATCATTTTCGAGATCCTTGGTGTGCTGGATTCGAGTTCGAGATACTTCCATTGGAATGTGGGTCTCTACATGATGCTGTTCATGGTCATCGTTCTCATCCCCTTCTACATAGCTTTGTTCATATTGTCTAACTTGAGATTTGGTAAGAAAACTATATTATGTAGTAGGTAGTACTACTTTTTAAAATTTATCATGGATTTGGTTTTTACCATGATGAATCATCTCTTACAGAGGTCGATAAGTGATGAATGATGATTGTAAAAGTCAATTGACCTTTTGCGTCAAAATAAAAAATGTTTAAGCATGGTTTAGTTTGCTAGTTTAAGGAATTATTTTGTTTTAAGGCGATGCCAACTTCTTTGCTAAAGTGTTGTTTTTACAGTGTAAACTTTGTGGCAATGACACCTACTGAGCTGAGTCCTCTCCTATGAAAATCATACTAGTTGGCACTGATTTCAGTTCGTAGCAACCTGATTCGTCCACTGACGCTACTGACATGGCTCGTGTACATCTACTTGTTCTGGAAACTCGGAGATCCGTTCCCCATCTTGAGCCCCAAGCAAGGCATCCTGTCCATCGAGCAGGGCATCAGTAGGATCGGAGTGATCGGAGTGACAGTCATGGCTCTGCTCTCGGGTTTCGGTGCCGTCAATTATCCGTACACTTCTATGGAGTATTTCATGAGGTACGTAACATTTCCTTTTCATTTCGTGGTCCAGATTACTCTAAGACTTTTGGTGAGAAATCCATTCAAGATGCAGAAGATGATTTTTGGACATTCTGTCCATTTTTGTGTCATTATTTACAATAGGTACTACCTACTTATTTACACTTATTTCCAAAAACTGTTTTCACCATCGTAAAAATAATGATTTACCTAGAGCTCCACAAAACTATGATTTTCATGGTATTCTGGTTCATTTTGGGCTAAACCTAATATTTTACATTGGTTGGAGTTGCCGGTGCAGCCCCAATTTAAGATTTATCACAGCAATGAGAGATGTTCCATTATTGATAAAAGGTAGTCCAAAATGTGCTAGATATTGAATGATCATGAAGAGCCGGTTCTCTATGAAAAATGTTGTTCACCCCACAATGTTAGAATAGGTGTAAGTTAAGGACTTGGCTGAGTAGTGTAACCCCATCACTAAAATGTAAAATGTTCTATGATGTTTCCTGCAGGCCCGTGACTCCCGCCGATGTGGCAACACTGGAGAAGCGGCTGTTGCAGACCATGGACATGATAGTTGTGAAGAAGAAGCGTATCGCAATGGCAGAGAGATGCTCGGTGGTCAACTCGCCGGGCGTTGAGAGTCCCTCCAGTATCTGGAGCATGTTGAAAACTGTCACTTCGGTTGCCAAGCCTTCAGGTGAAAGTATCCTTTTCAAACAATTTAACCTTTTATTGTTTCTTTAAGTCAAATAGGTACACATTTTGCATGTCTATCTGTAGTGTTTATTATCTTGATAGCTCTTTGCCATGCTCTCTTAATAATATAGGTAATTTCTTTACAACTCTGTATTGAGTGTGTTTTCCTGAGATGTGTCAGATGTGTGGCAACTCTCTCAGGAGGCAGGCGGTCTGGAGGAACTCAGCCGACATCTGTTCCTCGAGGCTCACGATGCTCATTGCATGCAGGAGCGAATCATCTGGGCCTCCACGTGGAGAGGCAAATACTTCAACTTCATCGGATACTTCTTCTCGCTCTACTGTCTCTGGAAGATATTCATTGTGAGTTCAACTAATATTACGAGAAAGTCTTAGTTTTACTGTTATCATTCGCTACGATCTAGTTCAGGTGGAAATTAAAATAGGTTGTCACATTATAAGACAGTGTACAGAAGAGATAAATTCTGTTACTCAGAGGTAGAAGGGCAGATGTCAATTTAATCAATTTTTTGCGTTGCACAGGTTTGAAATCATGTACCTGATCAAGCTCTAATACTAATTGCCATTTTACTGATGTCAACAAATGCAGTAATAATGAAGTGTTCTCTTACACAATGAATCATGTTGCTACAAATTGATTGGATGATTGATTTGAAGGAAGCTCACCTAAAGAATCATTGAATCGACTTCCGCCCTTCTACCTCTGAGGTATAGAATTTTGACCAAGTGAATACTTCATGAAAGAGGTTTACTAATACAAGTTCCATGTGTTAGTCGACAATAAACATCGTCTTCGACCGAGTGGGGAAGAAAGACCCCGTGACCCGAGGAATCGAGATCTGCGTTCACTGGATCGGATTCAACATCGACGTGACCTTCTGGTCTCAACACATCTCCTTCTTCTTGGTGGGCTGCATCGTTGTCACTTCCATCCGAGGACTCTTGCTAACGTTGACCAAGGTAAGTAGTCGGAAGAATTCAAATCTTCACTCCATCTTCAATCTTCAAACTGAATATTATCAGTTTAAATACCTAGCAATGATGTTGAGTTATACCGTATTAACTCGTGTATAAGACGCACTCGTGTATAAGACGCACCCTTGTTTTGAGAAGTCTATTTTAAGAAAACACTTAGCATGCGTGTATAAGAAGCAGTAAAATGATGAAAAACATTGTGTGTTTGTATACATGATATATCCATCTAAATGTTGGTTTTCCAGCTAACTGAGCTATTTGAATGAAAATCACTGCCAACTTGTTGTAAACAAACAGTCATTTCCTGCTTATGAGAAAGGGGGGAGGGGAGTCCCTTCCCAGCAGCTGTTGCTTGCTCTAAGAGGCATGCACCTGCCTTTCCTCTGCATTCCAAAACAAACCCAACCCCTCTCCTCCCCTTCCATCAAGATCGCCATTCAACAGTGTTTAGTCTATTTTATGTCTGTCAGAGCAATGTTTTTCAGACGTAAACATATATTTTGTCTCCTGATTTAAATGCAAGGGAAAACATTTTGTTGCACAAATGTAATATATTAATAGTGTTGTCTAGACACAGTATGAGTAGTCCAGACAGAGTGAGAGGGAAAGGCAGAGATAGACAACATGTGGCAGTCTACCACAGCTCTGTTTACAAACATCCACCTTGGATTTACTGGGAAAAAAGCTTGGTATGCGTGTATAAGACGCAGGGCTGTTTTCAGAATCAAAATATTGACATAAAGGTAATTGCGTCTTATACTTGAGTTAATATGGTAGTTTCAGTCAATTTCAGTCATTGTGTCTCTTTATTATCCATGTAAGGTATTAAGGTATTATATAGGGTTGGGCGAACCAGTTCGAAAACTGAACCGGCTTTAGATGTTCGCGAACCGAACCTCCCTCGCTGCGCCAATTTGACATTTCCCGCCAACATTTCGTTCCAATGTAGTGTTTTAGAAAGAAATCTGTGTGACAAAGAAGCCACAGAGGAAAGAATGCATAGTGTTACAGTTCATTAACAATTTTAATTTAATTTTACTCTTCTTACCCTCTCGGGCATAAATTCAATTATGTGAATTAATTTTATCAAAAATAAAATGCACTAAAAAGATGGGCGTATCTCGTGCAGCAAAATTTTATATACAAACTATGCCTGCCAAGCAATGTTTGATGTTATTTTTATTGTAAGTGATAAAACCACTGCAGGTAAAAGTGGCCAGAGGTTCGGTTCAGTCAAATATTTAAAGTTCGTTTCGAGGTTCGGTTCGGTTAAAAAATATGAGGTTTGCCCAACCCTAGTATTATAGAAAGCTCTCTATTTTAGCTTTCTCTCTAGCCTATTTTATGCTATCTAGCATAGCATTTCACTGAATGGAGAAAGTTCTAGAATAACTTTTATAGTCAGTGAAATTCAGACTTGGGTAAATTACTTTTAAAAAGTAATGAAATTACGTTACAAATTACATGGGTTAAAATGTAGTAAAATTACTTTACCGTTACAATTATTAAGAAGTAATGAAATTACTTTACATTTCATGAACAATAGTAACGAAATTACTTCGAAATTTTCCGTGATTTCCGAAATGTACACAAAACAAAATAAGAAAAATGGCGCCTATCCTACAACCAGCATGCAAAGAGATTCTCGTGTCATTTTAGTGAATATATCCATTTGACATTATTTTACAAGGCGATTCTAGGTGTTTATGATTAAAAAATCGTCCAAAAGATAAAGGTAAATCAATTCAGGCTTAAATTCATCTTACTCATCGTGAATTTAGTTCCACAACTTGCAAAAGATGTACGAAAACAACAGTGGAGGCGCGACAATTTGTAATGCGTTACTAACCTCAAATTACATGGAAAAAAGTAATGAAATTACTCGGACGTTACTTCAAAAATTTTGTAATGAAATTACTGGCTCGTTACCCAAAAAAGTAATTTCGTTACAGTAATGCGTTACTTTCGTTACGTTACTACCCAAGACTGGTGAAATTTGATGTAATTTTTGTGCCTCAAGACTGCATTCAACGGAAATTAAAATCTGATTTTATTGGACCCAAAAGAGAGGGGTCCAATAATACCCAAAAGTGCCGGGAGCAGCGTTTTGCATACTGGGCTGTTTTCATCTTTAGGTAGGTAGAGATGTTAGTGAGTCAGGCTGATGTAAAGATAAAATGTCGTTGAAATGAAGTTGAACAAAAAAATCTTTATTCTCATCACCTAGTAGTCGAAACGTTGCTAACAGCCCTCTTCAGGGCCAACAAAACCACATATCGGAGCATAACGCCGAGACTTAATGTCCATCAACCATTGCCCCTGAGAACAGCACAATAAAATCCAGTCTTGTTCTATTTTTTATTTCAGTTCTTCTATGCAATTTCAAGCAGCAAGTCATCAAATATAATAGTTTTGGTGCTGGCTCAAATTATGGTAAGTAAGAGGATATTATCAATACCTTCATTTTCTTAAAATGTGTCCGCTATCTTTCGTAACTAAATCTTCTCCTTGCCAGTTATATTAAAAACAAAGATGTCCTTCCCCCCCCCCCCCCCCTCCCACTCCGACGGCTGCCACCTTGTTAGCCAATGAATGAATGAATGGGCCAATGAATGTAGTCTATCAGATGGGTACCTCGTTTGCTCAACCCCTCCCCATGACCTCCCTTCGTATGAATATATTAGAAGTTTTAATGTGCGGAAAAGGACCTCACTCACTATGGACGCACCATTAAACACCATTATACTACTACTACTACTGCTACTACTACGTTGTTGTAAATGAAGTAGTACTACTACTAGTATCTAATATAAAGTGTGTCCCACCAGGGCATGTACTTCGTCTCGTCCGTCCTGCTGATGAGAATGAATATGCCGGCCGAGTATCGCGTGATCATCACGGAAGTGCTCGGTGAGCTTCAGTTCAACTTCTACCATCGGTGGTTCGACGTCATCTTCCTCGTTAGCGCTCTGTCGTCGATAGCCTTCCTTTACCTTGCACACAAACAGGCCCCAGTGGTGGAGAAGGGAGGATAAATCGGTGAGTTCAAATTATCTATTTGATGGTCTAAAGCACAGATATGAAACTTCCACTAGCTGCTGTCCAGCAGTATAACCTACTACATAATATAATACAAAATTATATATAATCCTAGTTTAGCGTTACTCGTAAGGCAATTTTTTTAAAGCTCCACTTAGATCACATTATCAACCAATCGATCTGAAAATTTCATTCACTACCTAGAAAAGTCCTTGATTGACTAAACTGTACTCTTTGTGCTTATTTAGATGAAATATTGCAAGGTCAATTCATTATATTTATTGTACACATTTTTGTTGAAATCTCTCTGCCTTTTCCATTTTTCATCACTTTTATCAACAATATGGTGAAGCATGGTAGGTAATTATGGTGATTTTCTATTGATAAAGATTGAGGAAAAATTAAACTAGGAAAATTTTTCATCCCACTCTTTTGGGTGCAGTTGTTTGGCCAATACTATCATGTTTTGTATTGCTTTGTTAGTCACTTGAATCTCCATCAGTCCTTGCGTATAAGTGTAAGTGCTCCTCCTGAGAATTGTTTTCGAATGTTTCAGGATACTCTTAAGTGAGTCCTTAAAACATCAACAGCCAAGGAGCTAAACTCGGTTAGAAGGGAATGAAAAGTCAAACGTGCTTTTCCCAGACAGCTACTATTTGTTGATCCGCTACTTCACAGTGGTTGCTATGGTGATAATTTGTTATGTTGGTGTCAGATTGCTCTGAATCAGGTAAATTTACGGCGACTTGGAACATAATTGTTAAAACGTATTTTATTCTCATTCTTATTTATTATCATTTGAACATAGCTCTATGTTCGGTGAAAAGCACCGATGTCTTTTCCGATCACTCAAGACTTCCAATCTTCGAATGTTTACACTTCAAAAAGAAGTTGCAGTTGCTGTTCTAGACGTGAAAACGTGTGTAGGTGACTGAGAAATACTATATTGTTTTAGGAATTAGCCAATTATAAGACTAGTTCTTGCTGAACATTTTTGGGGTTTGTAATATTCTAGATTCAAATTTGGGACTCGCAAGGAGTCAAAAATTCGTTTTTCGCATGATTTGATTTCGCAAACTACCTACACCTCATCGGGATGATGTGCAGAAAATCGTAGGGTTTGGCAGTTTTGGCAGGGAAACGAACAGACCTAACAATCATTTGAGGCACTGCCTATAACTGCACCTAGAAACTTAATTTGAATTAGATGGATTCAATCTCACTATACCTACTGGAGTAAGTTGCCATACTTTGTATAATGTAATATGAACAATATCTGTGGAGATGAGTTAATACATGATGATTGATGACAAACTTCAAGGAATGTTTCCAGGATAAATATAATACAATATGCTTTGATTATATAGGTAAGCGTTTTCTCTAAGATATACATGTAGGTACCTATTACCTAAGTTATAGAAGCTTTTCCAGGAATCCATAGCAAGAAGGTTTGCTTCACCTTTTTATTTTATGGACCGATATTAAAATATTGGCTGTATATTATTTAGCTAGTGTATCCTTTTCGATCTTTTAGCATAGACCTCTGTTTTTCTTGTTTGTATGTTTTTATTTATTATTTTTTGTCTAGGGCTTAACGTCGTACTGTTCTGCAGCGAGGCTAATGGCGACGAAAAATATGTTTTTATTGTCACTGCCGGTATACAGGTTGCACCATTTCTCCAATCAAGCTGAACTTTTGCACACAAGTACGGACCATTTATGTGGTTTCCAGACCCATTTTTTTAAATCCATTAATTGGTTCAATTTAAAAAAAAATCATCTGATTGTTTGATTTGATCAATTTAAAATTTTGCTACGTGTTTCAAATTGATCAAATCGATCTGTGGATTGGATTTTATTTTAAAGCCCCATTTACACGGTGCAATTTCTTGAACAACTTCTGTGCCACAGAGGTTCTGCTCGTGCTCAGTATCACTTTTGAGATGATAAAGGGAATCTGCAATGTGCAGAACTTCTGTGACACAGAAGTTGTTCAAGAAATTGCACCGTGTAAATGGGGCTTTAAACCGTTATTTTATGAACACCTGAGTTAGCTCAACTTGGAGTCCAGAATCATTTCCATTGTTAGAATTGTCTCTATTATTAGTTCCAGACTCCAGGTTGAGAGAACTAAGGTGTTCATAAAATACAGGCTTTTAAAGTGATCCACAACATTTGACGAACATTTTATAAAATTTTACCAAGTTTCAGCCATATCCTCCAATTGGGTAGAATTGAAAAAAATTACTTCCAATTGATCGAAGATGAAAATGTTTAAATAGACGATTCCATAAAGTATCTGAGAGGCTCTGGTTTCTAAGATAATTTCACTTGCTGGTTGATTTCCACGTACCTACCTATTGACGTTTGTCAACAATGAGTTACACACTAGAATAGGTTGTAACGGAATTGATGATTCATAATCAATCAGTATTGCATGGAATCGAACACGTGGCACTTAGGACCATGTGTGTTTTAATTTTGATGACGGATACGGCTCATGTTTTGAGGCGTATCTATTCTGCGTAGTCCAGTGCATGTGCAGTCAAGAACAGACTCAGTGTTTGACTGGCGCGTGTGTTCAGACGTAATATTCAAGTGTACGACGTCATGGAAGGAAAGACGCTGGAGCGAACATGATTTTTAGTTAGTTGTACAGCGCCCTCCGTCAGATAAGGACCGAGCTGCATCACTGTCACTCATTTTGTATTGGAGTTTGTATTGGATTCTCTATTTGATTTGAAGAATGAATCAAGACATAGATATAAAATAAATAAGTTGTGTTTTTGAAATAAAACCAGTTTTAAGGTATCTGGAAACCAAACTGCATGTGAATTATTTCAGAAACCAGAGCCACTCAGATATTTTATGGAATTGTTAATTAAGCTAAAATTTTGCATTGTGATCAAGGTTCAAGACGACATTATCTCATATTTTACACATTTTCAGCCCAATTGGTGAATGTTGCCATTTTAAGAGTTTTGAAAGAAATTCAAAGAGATTTATGGAAAAGTATCTACCCAATTGAAGGGCTCGGGGGTAAATAATGGTAAGTGACATATTTTGAGAAATGCATATTTTATCATGTAAATAATGGCAAGTACAGCGCCCATGCATATAACACACAAATTCAACTTTCCCGCAATAGGTGTCGCCACTATGCACCCTTGTAGTTTTACAGTTTTCAACTCGGTTGATGTAAATAATGGTAAGTGCATTCAAAATGGCTGCTCGCAAACGTCTCCAATTCGGAGATGCCACTATATATCTGATGATTTTATTGAAAATATACTTGAAGAGGAAGATGTTGATGACTTAGATGATTCTGTAGAAGATTCTGATTATGCTGAAAGTCTTTAAAGTGATGAAAATCGTGATGTTAAATCAACAGATGAGGTATGAAAATTGCTTATAGAAATCATTGCAGTTCATGTAAAACATGGTAACTACAGTTGTATCCTAACCTAACTTTTTCTCTTTCATTATAATTTTCATGTTTTTCAATTCAATATTTAAAAATCTAATTGAGATTTATAATTAGGGCAGTAAATTACTTAAAATACTTCAAAACGAAAGTATTATTAAGCAAATGTGCCGAAATTGATATGCTAAATTGGTGTAAATAATGGTAACTACAAATTAGACTGTCAATTTTAATTTTTTCTGTGGTTAAATAAAATTATTTTTGTCATTGATATTGCATTAATATACACATTAAACATAAAAGAATCGTCCTAGATTATCCTTATTCATCATACATAATTTTTCAGTATTTATGGAGCCTTTTGAAATTTCAATTTGCTCTCCTGGAAAATTTCAAATATGTCACTTACCATTATTTACCCCCGAGCCCTTCAATTCATGGTAAAAAAACACAAATAATGTAGTGTTATCTTTGATTGAGTGGATCGTGTTTGGTGGAGATGTTGCACGTATAATAGGTGCTCGCTCATAAACGCATTTCACTGAGCGATTTCCAAGTTTTGTGACTATGTTAATGTGATACTGCTACTGGCAACAAAGGTGCCAGAAATTGTTCCACGTTCAATTTTATGTCTAAACTTACAATTTGACTATTATTGCTTGCAACGTTTATCAAGATGAAAATGACTTCCAAAAATCAATTATCGATAATAAATGTAAATGATATTTTGAAATAATATGACAATGAATTTGTTGTGCCCAATCTAAATCTTGCATCCATTTCAATATGTAATAGGAAAACAAAACAATAGCTATAGTTTTTGTCTCCCTCCCAATATCTTCTCATCTTTCGATGACCAAACCAATTTATTTAGATCATATCCAAAAATCCAATTACCTAGTACATTAATATTCCTTTAAAGGCCCAACACACCTCAGTCTTTCAATATGTTTAAAATTTAATACAATCTCTCAATATACCTAGTTCAAAAGTCAAAACTGAAGGAATTTATTTGTTATTAATTATTATGTAGGTTCATTCATTTGTAGAACCTTTCTAAATTTCATAATGATTTTGTAAATATTTTCTTTTTCGGGCAAAATATATATACCTAGATAATAATAATACCAGAAAGCACAACGAACTACCTATTATTTGTTGCACATTATAAGTTTATAACCAGTGTTGTGACTTATCTAGATAATAATTTTTTTAATCTATTATCTTATCTAGATAAATAAATAATTGGTTACCTATCTTTATCTTTATCTAGATGAAAAATATTGTTATCTATTGGCAATTATCTAGATAAAAAATTAAAAATGTGTTTGTGTGTATGAACCGGCACAAACCTCAAATGTCAGATAATGTGAAAAACGAAAATCATCTCCGTTTAGTAGCATTAGATTGCTTGTTTTGCCTGCACCATTTTTTAAAAACTCGAGTTTCGAGTTAAGGAGTTGAAAATAATTAGGGAACAATAGTATTTGATAAAAAATGTATCTATATATCTATTACAATTATATAGGTAGATAATTATTTTTTATCTTTATCTATTATCTAGACTAGATAAATTTTTGTTAAGTTATCTTTATCTTTATCTAGATAAAAATAAAATTATTAGGGCTGTGCGAGATTGAAATTTTTCATGTCGAGCGAGATCGAGATTACTTCTTAAAAGTCGAGCGAGATATTTTACCTTCAAGATCGAAAATATTCGAGCAAGATTATAATTTTTTAAAAAGATTTTTTTTGGTGGAAGAGAAACTGTCCAGCCACACAAGAATAACATTTGATAAGTATGCAGAACTGTCTGCTTTATATATAAAACAATACAAATCAAATTTATGGACGATACAAAGAAAGTTAGCGTGCGTAGTCCTGTAAAAATAACAAAAAATTTGAAATTTTGATGGCTCTTAGTTGATATGCTCGAGACTTGAAAATTCGAGATGGTAATTTGAACAAACGATCGAGATCGAGTTTCATATTCGAGAACTTTCGAGACTTGCACAGCCCTAAAAATTATCTAATCCCAACACTGGTTATAACCATCTCGGCTCGTCCGAGAGGTCAGATCTTTGCAAGTAATCGAATACATCGACATCTAGCATGGATTTTCCACCAGATAGACTCACAACACTCATTCCGACAATACATTAATTAATATAACAAATTACCTACAAAGGACATACGAAATTAAAACTCGGTGAATGGAAAGGCTTTTCATGGAGCACAGAAAATCACAATTAATGGTATGTTAACATAATATTTATTTTATAAAATAAAAATGAAAGTACGTATACAAGCTAGAAGTTGCAAGAACAGACGTCGTTCAAGAGTACGGAGGAAGAGCAGCTCACCAAGCCACATGGTTCAATTTCCACTACTACAAGTGCAATTCATAATACTAGATAATCTCGCAGTTATTTCAGTTTCACTTGTTTCATGTGCCAGCAAAAAGCAGCTAAGTGGCTAAGTTCCGTAGGCACTCCCCTTATTTTCAAGCCAATGAAAAGTCGTTTATCACAGCAACTGTAACAACACAGCACACTTCAGTAGTCCTCAATTCACACACATAATGAATTATCTTGGATTAACGTTTACAAATCGAATTTATAAATCTGCGATTAATTCTACCTTTCTTAATGTAGGTATTAGTAACTACGTACTACTTACATACACAATATTCAGTCGCAAAGATAGTCTAATTTCAAAACAATTACAGTTTCTTTCGTCATTAAATTTCTAATACTACCTACTTACATGTTTGTTAATATTATCTTACATCTAATAAAGCAATTAAAATCACCCAACTTCGTACTATTCTTGTCCTCGAGATTCATAATTTCACCGATATCGACGTCGTTACAATTTTTCTTTTGCAATTAACTGATTTCAATTTGCAGTTTATCACATCTCGTGAGCATACCCTTCAATCTAGAAAACTTACACACTTTACATAATCAATAGAACAAATGAAAATTTTCCTACCACTCGAATTACAAAAAAACTAATATAGTGATTCAGCAAAATTAGTACAATGTCAATTCAACACAGAAAAGTATAAAAAAAACTCACTGACTTTGATTTTTATGAAAATTGACGTACACGTTAACGTAACACTTAGTTGGCAGTTCGGGCGTGTTTGACCCTCGGTAACTCGAAATGTACTGGACGCACAGTGCCCAAAATCCCTTGGAAGATGGGATTTCAGATTTCTACAGTAATTTTTAACAGTTTGTCAATTTTCAACTAAATCAGAGTACCTTAAATGAGGTATTGCTGTGTTGATTTCACATGGAAGTAGTCAATAGCTGATCCAGTAATACTAACAGGGTGGCAACTTACATTATGTAGTAATATTATAATATAGATTATAAAAATGCAAATAAAAGTACTCAATAGGCCGTTATATTAATGCATACATGTAGAAACCAACAGGCTGCACTAACCTAAGAAATTAAAGAATGTACTACCTACCTAATTAATTACAAATATTCCACCAGCAGGTATTTAGTGGTCATTTTGGAGATACAGAGGAAGCAAGACTTGCAAAGCTCCAAGACATACAGCTTTGTGAATACAAAACTGTAAAATAATTAAAAAATAAACATTTATTTTTTAATTATTTTACAGTTTACATTTACAAACATAAAATTATGCATTTGTGTTGAATGCATGCTTGGCCAAAGTAAAAACGGTATTTAATTTAAACGAAATGGACTGACTGGCAGGTTCCTGGACAATTACATACTTCTTTTATTATCAATAAAATCAGAGCTAACCCACTACTAGAATTAGATGAAGCGTTACCGTAAACTTTATTAGACGATCCCATACAATCTGTATCGGCCAATCCATTTCTTTCAAATACCGTTTCTACTTTGACCAAGTGTACTTTCATTGCCCCCCAGTTGTAAGCCCCCATTGGCAGAGCGGATATGCGATTGGCAGAAAAACATTTATTTTGTAAACTAATAATAAGAGTGTTAGTAGTGATTTACCTCTGGATCAAGCGTAAGGTACGATTTTGATATTTAAAAAAAAGCTTTCTGCAAAATGCTTATCCGGCCTATGTACCACACTTCCAATGTGCCACTGGTCTTAATTGATCTTAATGGAAACTACCCGTGTCTTTATAATAATAAAAATTCTTTATATGAGGCCTTATTGTTTTCCTCTAAGCCACTATCAGTCATTTAGGACTGATCAGTGGTTCATTTAGTGGTTTGAAATAACTTTCCAAACAAAAGCTTTATATTCTGCAAAAGAAAAAGAAAAAACATCAACAATTATTTAATTTCTATCGAAATTAACAATTCAGAATGAGGCTCCTGCAGTCGTAACTGCTATTTCTGAAATATGTACCAAGTGGCAACGATAAAAATGAGAAATGGCTTCAATCAGTTTGAGTTCTCCTTACTATAAATGATACAAGTGATGTACAAAGCAAGGCTGTATAAATAATACTTGGCATTTGTAAGCTTATGGTGAAAATCGGAATGTTCAACGCAACCAAATTCCCTACTATACCCTACTTAAAAAAATAGTTTTTTACCTGATATTAGGTCAGTTTTTACTATGTACTTGACGCTCAATTTATCAGTAATTGAAAGCAGAAAAAAAATTGATAATTCCACATCACTAGATTAATTGACACCAATGTTCTAGTCACTTGTAACATATTTCAGGGAGTATTGGTTGACTAACTAGAAACTACACTAACTGTTTTAAATTACAAAAAGGTAGACACATTATGATATATGATCTATGTCTCATGGTGCAACACACTTACATAATAGTAACAAATAATAAAAAATTAAAAATAATCCCTCCATGGACGATCATCAACTGAATTCCAGTAATCGAGGATCCTAAAGGCAGACTCGTCTGAAATCTGAGGCAAGGAGTGGAGAGGCTCCGGACATTTCGAGAAAATTATGAACGAATGATATATCAGAGATGTCTAAAAGGAAAACGATGAAGTCTCGGGAAAGGAGGCAGATATCATTTTGTTGAAAAGAAAGTGGAGACATCTCAAGAATGCTGAAATGACTTGTATGCGCCTGAAAGTAGCAAACAACTGCAGGATGGACAAGATGGGATGGCTCTAGAGCTGCATTTGGAGGGGAAACACTTGTGTCCGGAGAATCTGGCGGCAGACCCAATGTTCTCTGACAACCGGCTGTAACTGCTGCCGTCGGCAAGATACCCATTGGCCAACTTAACGCTGATGGACTATTGGTCAGTAAGCAACAGTGAATGATCGAGAGAAAGGAAAATGAGCTGCGGCGGCGTCCCCCCCTCCGAGAAGAGACTATCGTCAATGGTGATTTAGCAATCCTTACAACCGCATTGCGACACACACAAAGGCTGGTTGGTCGGAACCACTACTATCGAGTCAGCGTCCCTAACAATGTGAAGACCAAAGAAAAGACTACACTACGAGTACGTCTACAAGATAAACCGGATTCAAAAATAAAAGCTCCAATATCAGTCGGAACCTGTGAAACAACGCGTTATCGCAGAGTTAGAGATTGCACAAAGGGAAGCCGAGATCCAATTGGATGCACAATGCTCCGACCACGAGGAGTAACAGTGGACGATGCTCTGGCAAAAGCGCAAAGAACTACAGAAGATATGGAAGGCCAAATTCATATTCTCAGGGTTGAAATAAAATAATAACAAAACAATGGGCCAAATATAGCAGGCATTTCGCGTCAGTCACTTTTCTTAAACGTTGCACTTTGATGTGGCACTGGGCACTGTGTGGTTCCAAGAAGTTAGCTTTCTCTGCATCGAGCTGCCCGCTTGTCGACAGCTGAAACGAGGAGACGAAGTCAAGTCTCAGACTTGCCAAGGAACACTGAACTCTTAACACTTAAATCATGAAGATGCACAAGATATTGACTAAATGTACTGATAGTTAAAAAATATCCAGTTTGTTAGGCCACTTGGACAAAACTGTCATACACATTTATATATGTTTTCTATACTCCGTATCACTTTTACGGGACTTTTGTAGTATAAAGTAAGTGAGGCAATGTGGTGTTTGTACTTGGTATGTTGTATGTGGTGCAACAATACAAAGTACCTCATTTAGTATTTGCATTGAGAAAGTTTGAATGCACTCAATACACTCAATACTCATGCATTGATATAATTTTTATTCTTGAATTTACATGTTGAATTGCAATTTACAAAGTCCCTATTTTTATTTTATATCACTCATTTGCCTAGTAGAATTACATTCTTTTTTAGACAGAGACATTGTTGTTTTTATACGCATAATACCTGTCTTGGATCTGGGTCGCAGCGCTCTGCCGGCGCCTGGCTTATCACAGGTTCTCGTTGGTTTCTGCAGCAGGCGCATGAGTTCTTCCATGGCAGGCGTGGGGTTCACTCTCGCTGGACTCTTGCTCCCGCGCCTGGACAATCATTAGTATTAGACGTTGCCATGACCACGGCATTTGGTCACGTCTGTTTTCCAATCAACAGTTTTGTTCAGCGTCAAAATGCCAGAAAGACCAAGTTACAGAATATTTCTTCTTGCAACTGGGTCAAAATGAATGTATAACATACGATTTGAAGTACTACCAATTTAAATAAATTTATTTTGAAGCTAAATAAAATAGTAAAATGGAATGGCCTAGAACCCCTAAAGACTAAGAGTACAGAATTACGCTCACCTGACTGCTGTAGTCTTATGCACGCGACAGAGCCACCTGCGCGCCATTACGTCGCGCATGGCAGCTGTCAGAGTCTCCGGCGCCTGCGCCTCTTGCACCTCCTCCTTGCGGCGCTTCACTTCGCCGCAGCTCGACGCCGTGGACTTGCGGCGCTTGAGTTGGCGCTCGGGGTGCGACGAGATCACCTCCTCCCAGCTGAACTTGTCGGAGCTGCGCAGGTGCACGGGCGCAGCGGCCTGGTTCCGTGTCATTCTGAACAAATCAAAATATGCAACACTCAAGCAGCTGCAGGCATCATTTGTAACTCGACTGGATAACTCAATTTGACGATTACTTCTTTATTGTCTTGAAATTAGCCCAGTTTCAATACAGAATATGCACTAGTGTATAAGAATGTAAGAGCACAAACTTAGTAGTATCTTCCCGTGATTGGGTACAAATGCTGTTGATGTAATGATAGGTATAAGGTTGACTTTGAAGAAATAGCTGAACAAATTGTAAGTATGCATTCACATTCTGGATGATTTGAATAAGTTTAAACGTTTTTGTAAAAATTATCTCCAGAAGTTGGTATGGTCCACTAAAGCCTAATGATATTGCCGTAAAAAAGAGGGGCCTAGGGGTTGGAGGGGGAGGTAAACACCCACCTGTTTATGTTCTTGACACTGCACGGTTGACGAGGAACTGAATTGTGACGAACGATAGGCCGCTTCTTCGGAGCAATATTCTCTGGTTCCGCCCGCTAAAATTAAACAACAAATCTATACATAGTTACGTTGTTCAGTCTCGTTACAGCTTATTTACATTTTGTTACCAGTTTCATTGCCTGAACTAACTTTTGAAGGTCAATTCTAAGAGAAGTTGGGTAATTACTAATTAATGTAAGATATTTCAATCATTACAAAGACGGTTACAAACTGAAGAAAAGGGATTTTAACTTGGAATTCTTCAGCTAGGAAAATCAAAACATTTTTTAACTGTAGTCTGTAATATTTTATTTCATTATTTTATGCACTGACCTTTTTAACCTTCTTCAGTTTCCGTATCTTGCTGGGGTCTTTGAACTCCAGAAGGCCGTCATCGATGAACCCTGCATCCCTGATGCCTTGGCGTAACAGTGCGCGGACGTATGCGTAGTCTGGACTAGCTTCGAATCGCATGCCTGCACAACCCAACATCGTGCCATTATACCGGACAAACACAATGTGAAAGATAAAAATAGCAGTTTATGTGCAGCAGCAGCATTGCTTTGCTATAAGAAAAAAGAAATATTGTTGTGGACAGTTTTTCAGAAGTGACATTTTTTTCTCTCATTGATTTGATTGGATGAATTTTATCATTTAATTTCACTAAGATGATGGATGAACATTGCTAATTACTGCAGCAAGACCGACCTGCCACGTATCTGAGGAACTGAGCCACAACGAGCGGCGGCTGCTGCGAGGGGAAACACGCGCGCATCAGTGCCGGCACGTTGTTCATCATCGTGATCTTCCTGGCGTGCACGAGGTCAGCTGACTCTTCAGACTCCCACGGCAACTGACTGCACAGCCACTGCAGCAGGTTGTAGCCCAACACTTCGAGATCTCCCCTCCGAGATGCGGCTGGAACATAAATCCTTGAGGTCAGCTTACTGTTTCCTCGCTGCAACCACCTGTTTGGAATACACGTTGAAGAATATTATTCCCTTAAAACTTCATTTACTTTTACAGAATAATTTTCAAAACTGTGCCTACTCCAATTGTTCGGGTGATCACTTGACTTGCTTGGAAAAGAATACAATGCCAATGATGAGACTCATCATTAGCATGCGACGGAATAAAACAATCTTTCACACCAAGGTAAACTACAACAATGTCCTCTGTTACCTCCCACGTGGGCGTCGCGACTGGCATACTCGACGGTCCCGTTGTGAGCCTTCCTCTCGTCGGTGACGTAGCTCTTGTGCGCGCCGCGGTTGTCGCGGTAGTGACACGCCAGGCCAAAGTCCAGCAGGTGCACCTGGTTCACGTCTGCGCCCAGCAACAGGTTAGAGCCCTTCACGTCTGCATGGATGTAGCCACGGCTGTGGATGTACTCCAGAACGTCCAGCTGCAACACGGGATATCACACTTGGGATGTGCTCAAGTATTATAGTTTACAAGTAATTCCCAATCATTCCCTTAAAGTTGAAGGTAGGTACTAAAGGAGAAACTTCAGATTTAAAGAGTCTAGTATATATTTGCTATTTAAAATGATGTCACGTAACTACTACCCCTCACTAGCCAAGCAGTACTCCAGGCAGCTGATGCGCCCGAAAACCTGCCTGATCAGCGCAGAACCCAACCCCCATACTGCCACTGATGTCCCCTAACAAGAGGTGGCACTCAGTCCCGCCATTTCTCCGGCCACCCGACACACTGCCGTCGTTGCTGGGCCCACTCGGGTTGCTGCTGCCCTGGTCACTCGGTGCGATGTTCGGCCCACTCAGGTCGCTGCTGCCTTGGTCACTCGGTGCGATGTTCGGTTCACTCAGATCGCTGCTACCCTGGTCACTCGGTGAGATGTTCGGCCCACTCAGGTCGCTGCTGCCCTGGTCACTCGGTGCGATGTTCGGTTCACTCAGGTCGCTGCTGCCCTGGTCACTCGGTGCGATGTTCGGCCCACTCTGGTCGCTGCTGCCTTGGTCACTCAGTGCGATGTTCGATTCACTCAGGTCGCTGCTGCCCTGGTCACTCGGTGCGATGTTCGGTTCACTCAGGTCGCTGCTGCCCACGTCACTCGGTGCGATGTTCGGCCCACTCAGGTCGCTGCTGCCCTGGTCACTCGGTGCGATGTTCGGTTCACTCAGGTCGGTGCTGCCCTGGTCACTCGGTGCGGTGTTCGGTTCACTCAGGCCGCTGCTGCCCTGGTCACTCGGTGCAATGTTCGGTTCACTCAGGTCGCTGCTGCCCTGGTCACTCGGTGCGATGTTCGGCCCACTCAGGTCGCTGCTGCCCACGTCACTCGGTGCGATGTTCGGCCCACTCAGGTCGCTGCTGCCCTGGTCTGACTGACTTGACCGAACTTCTTCTAGTTGTTTCTCCATCCCTTGCAGCCTACCTTCCATCCACATGAACGTTGCTACTATTCCCTTGACGACTTCTGACTTCAATACTCGATGCCTATTTTGTTTCATCTTCTTCTTCATTCCACCCTGTTCTTCATACTTTATTTGTTCAAGTATCCACTTAACAAGTTTCTCTGTTTTTCCCACAGTCTTGTGCCTCCTCTGTTTAACAAACACTTTATCTCTGCCAATGTTTTCATCAACCCTAACCTTACTTTTACACCCCTCACAGGTCCATGTACTTTCACTGCCCGCTTTATAGTTCTTGCTGGCCAGCCCAGCACATGAAAAATGGTTCCATTTACCACACATCATACACTTTATACCACTTTTCTTTACAATCTTCGTGCAGTGTGGGCATACTGCAGAATCCACTTTATTTTTAACTTGTCTCTGAGAATCAAGCACTACACCGTCCGCCATCTTTATTGAAATATGAATAATATGAAATATGAATAATATGAATAATATGAATAATATGAAATATGAATCTTTATATAAATAATGATATAAAAAATAATTCATTAGGTACGTATCACAATTTATTTCTCTTCAGTTTGTTGTAACTTTTGATTGTTGTCCGTCGTGGTATATCTATTAATGATTGTATTAGAATAAGGTAGCTACTCACTATTTGTATTGCCAGTGTGAGCGCAGTCTTGATATGGAAATGTTTTTTGTTGCGTAAAAACAGTTTGCTTAGGTCTTCGCCAAACCTATCTAGTACGAGGAACCGATACCGCATCCCACCGGAAACATGCGAGCCGAGACCAATGAACCGAGGCATTCCCAGATGCTTCAGCTTCTGCTCCTTCTTCCATGCTTCGACTGCACACAGACAAAAGTGAATTACACATATTTTAAGGATGCTGTTTAAATATTCTTGGTTTCGAAATTAACTGTATACTATCAGTCCATCAGTTGCCCATCAAAGTTGCAGTTAAACAGCTACATACATGGTGTGTGAGTATGGATCTTTTAATTTATTTTAATAATCACAGGTCGTATGAGACATCGACAACTCCAACAAACAACTGTTTCTGAAGATGTATTTTGGTGGTGATGTTAAAAAGTTTAAATCTCGGGAATCAAACATCTGGGCAGAAATATGCAATTAGGTATTAGCGTGGGTATGCATACTCAGTTCTGATTTTGCTGCTCTGACATAGAAGTTGACCTCCACGAACAGAGGTCCATTGTCGTGAGGCTCCACCTTGATGACATATCGAGCGTCGGATCCCACGGGCTTGGAAATGTCATCGGAAGCTGTAAGACAGAGACAAAGGAGATGAATATCAAACATCAGTACGTTCCAATCAACCACAAAAATTCATTATCACTTCCTCTTCAAAGAACAACATGTTGAAATTAGAAACTAAGAGTAGTAAATAGATATGTTCGCCTGCCACCACTTTTCTCTACTTTTCACCAAGTTATCTTCCACCCAAATGGTAAAGCAGTTCACAATATCATTGAACTGCTAGTGCTCTACCATTTTGGTAGAGAAAATGCTGAAAGTGGTGACAGGCGAACAGACCTAAACCATAAATACCCAATAGAAACAGGATTGAATACCTCTACAGCGTACATATGGCTGTGAATTGGATCGAGGCTGAATCAGGAACTTAAACGTTTACCTACTACCTAGAATACAATGGTCTGGCCTAGATGTGGAATCAAGTCTTTACAAAGACTGTCTCATTATTCAAAATTCTATCATGTTATAATTTTACATGGTCTTAAAATGAATTTAATTGCCAATAATGCCGACAATTGATTTGATTGACACATTTCTTAATTACCTACCATCAATGTAAGACACCTGGGCCCTCATTCACGTACATTGTCCTTATCCTTGCCTACCCCGGGGTAGCCTACCACTTGCTTACCACCTCGGGGTAGCGAATGACACATTCGTATTCACGAAGCAGTGGTATCTTGGTGGTAGGTCACTGCCTACTTGAAATTTGAATAGTGTAAATAGAACGTAAATTTTAAGTAGGCAGTGGATTATTCCACCAATCAGATTCAAATATCATTTTCTGTGCGCGTGCATTTGTCTTTATTAAAACTAGTGACAGTTCAATTCCAAACGATAAACTATACAAATACGGAACGAAATGTGTTAGTTCAATAAAATCTGGTGCAACAATAGTTTTCTACGGTGAATTCAGTGCTAACTTAACTCTGCAACATAAAAATATGAAGTTTATTACTTATATCTAGTGTTTAAGAAAATGTTTTGGAGGTTATATGGTCCATGGATTGACTTACTAGAACCAATAATACTATCCGATATTGTGTGGAATGACTAAATAAACATGAACTAACATAGAAAACGTAAGTAAAAGACAAATTAGATACAATATACACACAACACAGCTGATCAGATGACGACGCGAAGGAATTACTTCAAACAGTTGTTTTGACAGACATGTCAAGTTAAAAATGGCCGCCAATAAGTTACCACCAACTTCAAACTTGGTTACCACGGCCACCCGGTCTACCACGCCTTACCACTCGCTATCATGTCTTACCCCATGTACGTGAATGAGGGCCCTGGGGAGTTATTCTAAATTCCCTTGTCATCTCGTATCAATTGATACGGAATCACTACCATGTTAAATAGATAGCAGTGAGACCGTATCAAGTGAAACGAGACGACAAGGAGATTTAGAATAGCCCTCCTGGTACATAATGAAATAATTGACGATTATCTCTTTTTCATAGATAAACGAATCTATCCCCTAGTTATAGTCAACTAACGTACCTAGATATATCTCTCCGAAGCCTCCAACTCCTATGGACCTTCCGAGCCTCCACTGGTTCTGTGTGACGTCGGTGAATATCTCTCCTATTGGAATGGGATCCGGCAAGCGAGTAGCGGCCGACGGTCGCTTCTTGACCTCGGAGAGAGGTGCTGCGACCCGCTGACGGCGCATTCTATCCTTGGTAGCGATTCATCCAACACCCACTTATCCTGCAGCAGTTAACAACACCTTAACTTGATCCATTTATTCAATCAACAATCGAAGAAAAGTAGTAAATTAGTTTATTTGATTCAGGATCAAATAAGATAATTAATTACTACATGTTGCTGTATGATGTACTACTCCATCATAACTAAAAACTGGAGATAGTGGTAAAATCAAGTAAAATAACTAAGTACACTCAATAAATGATAAAACGGTATTTGAAAGAAATGTATCGGCAGAAAAAATTTTTATGGCATCACCCGATGAAGTCTGTGCTAACTCGTCATTCCTTTAGTAATTAAGCTCTGATTTCATTGACAATAACAAGGATTGATTGTCAAGGAACCTGGCCAGTAGTCAATACGTTTCGTTCAAATCAGGGTATGTGATTTTTTTAATTTTTTTAATAAAAATCAAAAAATCGGATTTATTTGATTTAAATCGATTTAAATTGATTTAAATCGATTTTTTTGATTAATTTGATTTAGGTAAATCAGATTTTTATTGATTAAAATCGGATTTATATTGATTTAAATCAAAAAAAATATATGAAAAAGTGCAGAAGACGAATGAAATATCTATGTGAAAGTACTTTTTAACATTGATTAGTGTGAAATGTGATTATAGTAATTACAAAATCTTAAAACTTCATAATATCAACTTGGTTAGGAACTTTGGTAGTTTTCTACTTAATAAAACACATATTATGGTACGTGTCGCACGGAATTGTCCACTAAGATATTTTGAATACCCCTTGTCTGAGAGAGAGGGATGGTCTCGGAAGACCGCGTGATCGCTCACAGCGACTGAGGGATGGACAAAAAACCGGTTTTTGCAACATTAGGGGCCAAGTCTGGCGGACAACTCCGTGTGACACGGACCATAGTTATTTGGCATTAATTAACTTATCATCATCATATAATTATTATTGTTCAGTTCAGCCCTGTTCAGCCCATCAAGTCGATAAAGTAGTTTCTAAATGACGCGCCATCATGGAGGTAATGGCGCCATTTTCAAATTCTTGTGAAATGGTAATGGAAGATAAAAAAAAAACTTGATTTAAATCAACGATTTTAATTAAAAAAATCATTTGAATTAAATCTGACCTATTGACAACACATCTTTGTTTCTCTCTTGCATGACAGCTCAAGTGGAAACTGCATAGTCGGCTGTATTGCGAGGACAAATCTTGAGTTATTGTTTCCATGTCATCATGGAACTGAACTACAATTATTTAGAATGTGTTGTAGTGCGGTAGTACTAATACAACTTTTATGGCCAAATCTATGCTAAAGAGAGAAAATAATAAATCAAATACAGTCTGTAGTACACCCAACAAGTCATAAAACGGTATTTGAACCAGGGTAGGTATATGATTTAAATCAAATGATTTATGATATAATTTAAATCAAATGATTTATTTAAATCATTTGATTTAAATCATATACCTACCCTGGTTCAAATACCGTTTTATGACTTGTTGGGTGTACTACAGACTGTATTTGATTTATTATTTTCTCTCTTTAGCATAGATTTGGCCATAAAAGTTGTATTAGTACTACCGCACTACAACACATTCTAAATAATTGTAGTTCAGTTCCATGATGACATGGAAACAATAACTCAAGATTTGTCCTCGCAATACAGCCGACTATGCAGTTTCCACTTGAGCTGTCATGCAAGAGAGAAACAAAGATGTGTTGTACACCAACAAAGGTAGGTAACTAAATATTTAAGATATTTCTAAGTTTTCCTGACATTGGGAACACTAGAACTTCATGACGTTTTATAATAGGTAGGGTAATCTAACGTGACAAAACAAGTTTGATATTTACGCTCTGCTCAACTTAATGGACCTGCGTATACAGAACAAGGAAGTTACCACAATCTTTAGCCTAGATGGTGGGATGTAACTTGTGAGAACATCCAAAAAATCTTCCATCGCTCCAAGTCCCCATCCTCCCTGGCTTATACCTATTGATATTTTTAATTCCCCCCAAAAAATCCCCAAAAATCAGGAAGTTCAAAATTGCACCAAATTGAATGACCTTGCATAAAAATTCTCCTGATGCCTTACATCCCAACCCCTCAAAATAGGTACTAATATTTTTTTAAAAACATAATTTACGAAATTTTATCGTTTTACCAACTACCTAGTAGCTCTCATCAGTTATCACAATGCCATTTTATATTAATTTGACTTCGTTGTTTATTTGGAGCAGGGTATATATGATTGAAATCAAATGATTTTTTAAATTAAAATTGTTGATTTAAAAATCAAGTTTTTTTATATTTATTTTTATAGTAGGTATTTATATTATATCTGATTTAAATCAGATTTTTATTGATTAAAATCGGATTTATATTGATTTAAATCAAAAAAATATATAAAAAGTGCAGAAGACAACAAACAGTAGTACCTACTACTTAATAATAATAAAAGTACTTTCACAAAAATGTCATTCGTCTTCTGCACTTTTTTATATATTTGTTTGATTTAAATCAATATAAATCCGATTTTAATCATAAAAATCCAATTTATAAATCCAATTAATCAAAAAAATCGATTTAAAATAAATCCGATTTTTTTATTTTCATTTAAAAAATCTAAAAAATCACATCTTAATAATTACAGCAGGTGTTAACTAATTAAAACTACCTGCCTAATAAGACAATAAAACAGGTCACTAGCCACTAGGTATCTTAAAAGATAAAAAGAAGATAACATTTAATTACTACCTACCTAAATCTCTTGGAGACATAAAGTTAACATGATAACTTGGTAAGATTTCTAAATGTTTTAGACATTAATTAATAAGTCTTTATTCTCAACAGAGCCAGGCTCCACTAGTGAGAATGTAATATCTAGAGTAGGTAAGAGAAGGCAGGAGGGAAACCTGGTAGGTACTGGCATGTAGCGCATGCTTACTCGGTGGGGAGCTTATTTATTACGCTAGGTGGCGTATTGCAACTTTTAGTGTCGAATACCATTGTACCTACTTACCTCTAGATAGTACCTAATTATACATGCTCTATCAGAGCATGGGTTTACTATCATGCATGGGTTACATAGTATCTGATAATTTAAAACCCAATTCATGAATTCAGCGGGCCTTCCATGAACGCAAATCGCAACAAATTCGTATCACACAACGATTTCGCGACGCAATGTTGCCACAACTCAAGATCTCAATTGGTGTGCGACCAACATCTTTAATTCGAGTAACCCTAGAATTGTGGTAGGTACACGGTTTTGCGTTCATGAAAGCCAAGATTAGCTGAGGTAGTACACCAACCATAAGAAATGAATGCTACCTATTCCGAAAGTAGGTAGGTACCTAGGTAGGTAAGGCTACCTACAAACCTACCTACCTACCTACTAGGTAGTATCTAGGTAGGTAGGTAGGTACACTACGTATAATGCTGATAGCTGATAATGGCCAACCTGTCACGAACAGCCTCAATTTAATTTTTTCCACAATACAAATTAGCCTTTATTAATGTCCTAGCTTGAGCAGCGATTTGTTTGTAATAATAGATTAAGCTGACGCCCAACACTAGACAGGTAGGACTAGGACCTACTTACCAAAGTGCTTGTCTGGAAGCCTAGCCTAGGTAGGTAGGTAAGGGAAGAGCCAGCCAAGTGTCAAGTTTGAAGGCCACGCTTAAATTACAACTTAGGAGATGTATTAAAAACGTCAATTACCTATCAACATTAGTTTCATTAAATACATTCATCTATACTCATTTAAGTATGCCCATTTACCTTAACCGGCCGAAAATACTTGAAATACCTACAAAAGAAAATCAGACGTCCTCCATTGTCACCATAAATTCATAGACGTAAAAAATCTGTCAATGAACTTACTCAGGTAATGCCAATTTACTTCTGCACTCCACCCGCAGTTATTAGGAAGAAAATATTGTGTATAAAATGAACTGTGTTTGTCAATATTATAGATACATTTTAGTAATTCCACACGATTTCCTTATTGTTTTCACTAAATATTTAGACAACTTTCCACTTGATGTCGGCTTTTACAACCAGTTGGTGTTGCCAACCTCAAATAAATAATTTAACTAGAGTTATTATGTTATTACTAATTTCAACTAGATTGATTTAAAATCTATTTAGCCTACATGAACCTACAACAACTACAATAAATTTATCGGTACATCATACTATTTACAATCATTATTTATTACAATACAATTAGAATAAGAAGATACTTAATATATTGTAATCCCGGGGAAATTCTATCATGTTGGCAATTGCATTCCCAGCTGATAATTTCTTGACTAACGTAGTAAATACAATCGAGGCGGGAGTTTATTTGAAACTTAATTATTTTTTAGTTTACAGATGCTTGGGACTTTCATTGGATTGGGACGATTATGAAGAAATGGAATAAATAAAATAGGAACTAGCAGCCTCATGCTCAAAAGAAGTTGCGTCCGCAAGTAGGTAGATATTTGAAGATGTCAGTCCTCGACACCACAAGACCTGCGTCGATAAAACTAAAAATTCTTCTGAGCACGCTGTAGGTACCTACCTACTGCTGGTGGCTCTCTACTGCTGGTAATGTTACCTACTGCTGTTACTGTTACCTACTGCTGGTGCTGGTAATGTGGTACCATGTTTCACAAACATAATTTTACATCACAATTTAGTTCCTGGAGGCCAAGTCTTGAAACTTACGCTTTCAGGACGCAAACGCTCTCGGACGTCATAAAGTCCCATCATGGTCCCATTCACTGTAAGAATGATGACCTTGAATCTACCTTCAACCAAGATTCATGGACATCATTACTACATTCATACTAGTAGAGACGGTTGTCTCACTCCTATACCGATAACATTGACCGCAGTGAAGCCTTTTTAGACCCTGTGATTGGGGAAATCTGGGTGGCCCCGGTGATTTAAGCGACGTCTATAGCGTGAAGAGTGAACTACTTGATGACCAATCTCTGACGATGGATCAACCGCTAATTCATAGTTTACACTTGATGTGCCTGCTGGCACGCAGAACAGCTGTTATTTGACGGTATTTAATGGTTTTATAGTTTAATTGTAAATTGCTGATATAAAACAAAAGAAGATCGTGCATAGCATATAAATGCAACGACGGCTCAATGGGTAAATTTAGCAGTTTGTTCATATTTTTACCACTAGTGCTGATATATGCTCCAGCGATGCCGGGTACCCCAATTATTTCTCATGTCGAAAAGGCTTCACGTTCATTGGTGGAGTGAGAATACCTCTGCTATAGTGTAGTGTATATCTATATATATCTCTCTGCCGTGCTTCAACTGTTTAGCTTAATTTTGAATAAGGTTTTATGACTGTATAATATCTGTAATAATTATTATAATGTTAATAAATTGTTTCCAATAGATTGCTGGATGACAATCAAATAATTGGCTTGACTTTATGTTTCAATGTCGATCACTCTTACAGTAAATGGGACTTGATGACGTCCGAGAGCGTTTGCGTCCTGAAGGCGTAAGTTTCAAGACTTGGCCTCCTGTGTGCATGTGTACAAGGTGATTTATATACCTAGCCGAAAACTGTTTGAGAAAGAATTATTTCACAGGGAAATGTCATTTCATTTCACAGCATTTCTTAAATCTACGATCATCAATCATTCATTACACTTTACAGGGATTGGAAACTCTCAGACTAGCTGGCCATAGGTCCTTCTCACTCACTCACTGCCCCTTCAATGCAAGGTCCACTAAATCTCCGCTTCGACTAGCTCAGCGCCAAAGGCGGAAATTCGGTTCACCTGTTCTCCGCTAAGAGGAGATTTCACTAAATCTCCGCTTCGACTAACGCAGCGCCAAAGGCGGAAATTCGGTTCGCCTGTTCCCCGCAGAAAGAGAATTCGTGAAGTAATGATATTGGAAGACGAGAATCAAGATTACATCCTGCTGAGAATGTTTTTTCAGTGGTTTTCCCTCAGCTAAAAAGCAAATGCTTGGATGTTCTTCCAATATTACCACTGATATTGAAGCACAATTTTAATGACTATTATGAATTAAGAAGAAGTAGGTAAATGGTGAAGATGTGAATCAGCTGAAGAGAAGAGATGGATGTATGGAAGATCAACGACTCGATTGTTGAATACAGACCAATTATGTACCTATTTTATGTGCTCAATAAATTACATTATTATTATTATTATTAGGAGAAGATTTAGTGGACCTTGCTTCAATGCAACGTAAGAAGGCGGTGGATATTCTCAGAGGTGGCTATTTCAAACATCAAACTCTATCAATAACTAAATTTAGCAATGAACGGCACGATATGTCGAAGCTTGAGATAATCAAGGTAATAATTTAATAAGTTACTTCATTTATTAATCAAATATGATGACAACATTTCCATAATTTTGTGTTTCAACTTTCAAGTAACTAGTGGAATGTTTTTGAATCTGGCGGCAACTGCATGAACAATTTTGCATCTGCGTAAAGCTCCAAAAGCTTCCTTTTGCACTGGTGCCATGAACCAGACCTTAGGCCGCCTTCATTTAACATTGGTTATGGGAATTACGTTCTAATGAGCAGACTGTTTCCAATTCACGATCATAGCTTAGACCTGTAAATTAATTATTAAACACTTCTGACTTCCCACAATTATCCACCACGTATGAACATAAACCTACACTTCACAAATAAAATAACAATGTTGTCTTTATGACACTATAAAATTGTACAAAACATTTTTTTTAACTTGTGAAACACCAGTAACACAAAGTAATTTATGAACTTATTATTCCAACAGCTATTATTGATCATAAAATAGTAAAATCAATCTATGAATATTGTGCAATGGTAAATTATTGTACCGATGTTTAATGTTACTTATGACTAGGACAGCGGTCTTCTTGGTGCATCTGCCGTCATAGATAAGACTTTAGGTGGATCCTACAATAACAAAATAGCCTGGATTAAAACAGATATGTACTGACAGTGATTTCACTTCAAAAGTTCAATGTGTTAAATGCATTAGATTAAAATTAGTCCTTGGGTACTGCCTTATTATTTAATTTATGTCATATGAAAATAAGCATGCAGTACTAAAAATAAAGTACACATTTATAATTGCAACATTTTTTTTATTAAAATCCATAAATCACAACCGAAGATTATATAGGTAAATGTTAGGTTATTTTAATGTATACATTTCATTTCGAAGAGAAAATTATGTTTACCTATGTCTTAAATTATTTCACCTTAGAAGAAACACCTTTCTCAAAAATATTGACTACAAAAATATCATTTTTGACATTGACCAACAAACCTAGGCATAATGGGGTTAATTATAAAGCAGTCTGCACCCATTGAGTATCACAATTATTTCATCAGTCAACAGCCACCTCAATCAAACAGACATGTGAGTAGGTTACAAGCGGTAATTGTGATACATATTCCCAGATGATCCCAAGTATGTTCTTAGTGAACAAGTTTGCAGGTTGGTATGAGTGAGTGGAATATAGAAACCATTTTGGTACCCCAATATAATTATTTAACACAAAGCAAATACACCATGACCATTCACGTTATCAGTCTTTACATATTTACGTTAAATGCTTTGCTACAAATTATAGTACACTTCTGCATAGCAACGACAAAGAGTTGGATCTCAAGACGACTACACTACTACTCCTTTTCTATCTAGAACCGTAATCATCTTCAGGACTTGTTGGAGCCTCCATTAAAAGTGTCTCTGCCCAGAAAAGTTCTGCTCTCGGCACCACAGCGCATTCGGGACCAATTCAAGAGAGCAGCGTCATCAAGGATCTTGATCTTGATCATGGAGGGCATGAGGGAGATTACATTATACTAGTGAATATATCAGAAAACGCATACCAACCAAGGACACTCAGTATCTGTGATGATATAGATCCATCTCTGTGCGAGATCATTAAGGACATGCACTCGAGGGGCTCCTACCACTCGATCGCGAGTACTTCAAGTTCTCCTGCTTGAAAAACAGGAAGGTGAACCAAATTGCTGCAAGGTGAACCATCCGCTGGTGGCAGCGCAGGAGTTCTCCGTGCCCGTGGGATGGATGGACAAAATGCTGCAAGCCGGGACACTCGGCCTGCAGATATATCCAGCCCACGCTCGGGTCCATTCGGAAGCTGTCCGAAGCGGAAGCCAAGATTCACCAGTCGGATGCAAAGGGCACGTCCTCAGTCTGGCAACTCTGAAGACGCTAAGTTGCATGAGCAGTGTGTCTACTAACTGCCAGAGTGCCTTACATGGAGATCCCAGAGGCTTGGTCTGCACAGGCGTTATAGGAGACGACTACCAAGAGTTCCTCGTGGAAGGCAACCACGATGACAGGCACAAACAAAGACTACTGGGAGAAATGCTACACGATCTGCCAGGAGAATGTTCCCTCCTTCCTGCAGAAGGTCTCTGGACTCATCCCGCGAACCGGGAAATATCTCAACATTATCCACCAATTCAGAGAGACACGAAGTATTCTGGGGCCATGAAGATAGTCTACTCGGTCTTGGAACGTCCCTAAGTCAAAGCTATCGAGAACGCCTACACAATTGCCAATCGGACTCTGCTGGATGCATTACTGAAGGACTACGACTTAGTCGGACACTTGTGGTCCATCAAACACTGCTTCCTGATGGCCAGTGGAGATTTCATCATGCAGTTGATGTACTGTGCGGTGTTGCTCGGACGAACTGCACAAAAATCTGGCCGAGCAACAGCCGACACAGTTGGGGCAAACGAGGCATGCATAACAACTGCATGAGCATTTGAGCTTCCACGACAATCTCTACGACCTCGTGAACAGAATCAACGAGCAAGGAAGAGATAGAAACAATGAGAAGCTGAGACAACTGGGATTTTGACAAATATCATGACGAAGTTGAGGCAAGCCAAAAAATGTTCTAGTATAATACATCTGGGGCCTGGGCTTTGTAAATAAAATAGACATGTATTGTAATTTGTAATTATTAGTGTTTTTTGTATCAATATTAGCTTTGAAGAATAAATACATAGTAACATTCTGTAAACATTGTAACGGAATTGGTTCAAAGGAGTTTATTAAAAATAAATGCATGAAAAGAGATCCGACAACATATCTGGTGACAGCAATAATAATGACAACAATAACGAAACAATTTCAAGTATGACGTAACAATGACTGGTGAATGTTTCCCCCTCCGCCTCCACCTGGTGATCGGACTTACTTAAGATCGCCGGATGAGAGGAGGGTGAAATTGACTCCGTGAGTGTCCAGCTCTTGCACGAGCGATGTCTTGGCGAAGGCAGCCCCCGGGGGGTAGACCCCTCCCCTGCCCGGCATCTTGTCGCTCTCATTGAGACACGTGATGGCGGCCAGGACTAGCAGCGTGTTGGTAGCACCGTAGCCTGGGTTCTTGCCGGTCACCTGAACGGAAAACACGCTCGATTATTCAACCACAAGTAGTCGGATTAAGTTTAGGTAGGGATCAGAGTTGGGTAAGTTACTTGTAAAAAGGAACTAGTTACTCTGTAAGTTACCTGATCTCAAAAGGAACTAAGTTACTTGGTAAGTTACTTGATTTGAAAAGTAACTGAGTTACTTTTAAGTTACTTTAAAGTTACTTTTCGGATATTTTTTCGACAAAAAACAAACGTGATTGAACTCCGCCGAGGGTTTAACTTGTTCGTCTAATAGGCGAGCAAAGCAATTTTATTATTTGTATTTACTCACAGTCATCGTGCTCACAGTCAAAAAAATAAATTTAAATTGCACTCGCGGTAACTGGTAAATTTATTGCATGCACCTCGTTCTCTTCACTTCTGTGACAATCGCTTTGATTTGTGAAAGACTGCATCTGATTGGGTATAGGTACATTTTATGTAAAAACGACCCTTATTGGCTAGTAATGAATGACGTCATACTTGTTTTCACTTTGGATTGGTATGATTCTCGGAAAAATTTGCTGCTGCACCTGCAATCATCCCCCAGCCCAACTACCTGCTAATGACATGTGGAAGGAAGGAGATCATTGGGAAGGAAGGACACTCATTTCATTTCCTGTGATTTGTTGTCTGGGTTTTAGATTTTCTCTCAAGAGATAGATAGGGAGTTTGTAGACTGTGAAAATATTATATTTTTGTCAAATTATTTCACCTAAAAGTAACTTTTAAAGTAACGGAAATTAAGTTACAAGTTCCTGTAAAATTGTAACTTAGTAACTCACAAAGTTACTGAGGATGAAAAGTAACTAGTTACCCCAAAAGTTACCTTAAAAGTAACTAGTTACCAGTAACTAGTTACTTTCGTTAAGTTACTACCCAACTCTGGTAGGGATGATAAAACTTCCAAGACCAGATTTATGTATTGCATCGCTCAATTTGAGTTTCTAAACATTCATGATAATTCCATTCCATTTCAACTCATCTGTTATAATTTTATCTGTTTTTCTCAACATGGCATCTGTTAAGGTTACATAACTATTGTTACCTTGCCGAGCAGCTTCCTGTTGGGTGGTGTGGAATGTTTGTCCGTTGGTTCAGCCATCCTGTCGCTCCAGCCCTCAAGGTAGAAAGTCATGCTGAAGTTTGTGTTCTCCATTAGTTGTTCGGTCGGACCTTCGCGACTCACAAAGCCACACGAGAAGAAACTGGGAAACTGCACAAAACACACACCATTGCTATGACGTTTGGATATAAATAATTACCTCAATTACCGTATTAACTCGTGTATAAGACGCACTCGTGTATAAGACGCACCCTTGTTTTGAGAAGTCTATTTTAAGAAAACACTTAGCATGCGTGTATAAGACGCAGTAAAATGATGAAAAACATTGTGTGTTTGTATACATGATATCCATCTAAATGTTGGTTTTCCAGCTAACTGAGCTATTTGAATGAAAATCACTGCCAACTTGTTGTAAACAAACAGTAATTTCCTGCTTCTGAGAAAGGGGGGAGGGGAGTCTCTTCCCAGCAGCTGTTGTTTGCTCTAACAGGCGCGCACCTGCCTTTTCTCTGCATTCCAAAACAAGCCAAACTCCCCTCCTCCCCTTCCATTAAGATCGCCATTCAACAGTGTTTAGTCTATTTTATGTCTGTCAGAGTAATGTTTTTCAGACATAAACATATATTTTGTCTCCTGATCTAAATGCAAGAGAAAACATTTTGTTGCACACATTTAATATGTTAATAGTGTTGTGTCTAGACACAGTATGAGTAGTCCAGACAGAGTGAGAGGTAAAGGCAGAGATAGACAACATGTGGCAGTCTACCACAGCTCTGTTTACAAACATCCACCTTGGATTTACTGGGAAAAAAGCTTGGTATGCGTGTATAAGACGCAGGGCTGTTTTCAGAATCAAAATATTGACATATAATTGCGGCTTATACACGAGTTAATACGGTATATAATTTGACAATTGTCACATATCTCTATAATCTGTGGAATGTAAGTGTTTTCACTTTTTATTGATAAATATGGAAGTGATATGAATAGCAGTAATCACATGCTCAATAAATAATCAACAAAGTAGTAAGGTAGGTACTGCCGTACTAACCATCCAGCAGCCAAATAACATTTTTGCAATTATTGAGTTATCGGTATCAATCGAAGGATCATTTTCAATCTATTGGCGTTTAAAACCTGGTTAGGTAGCAGCACTTGTCCTGTGTAGGATAGACAAGGTGTATAGAAGTAATGTGTAGTGTTTTCGGCTTAGAGCAGCCTTCATTGACGATTCATGAACTTATTTCAGATATATCAAAACAATATAATAAAAGTCTTACCAGAGTAAAAGAAGTTCTCTGCTTTGAAATGTTCCCCACACGCTAACATCATAGAATAATGAAGCTAACATGCATTTTGGAAACCCTCTTGCCAATCTTCAAAGCAGATTGCAGATGATTGTTTCTCCCGCACAGCGTCCTTCGGGAATAAATGAAATGAGAGTCCATCTGCAGCTGTTGATTCTTTGTTTGAACTTTGAGGAACACTACAGTATCGATTTGCTGCTTTTAGTTTATTTAAATAGGTAAATTCACCGGTTGAATATCCATTGACAGATGAAAACAATTGAAAAACAAAAGATTTTTCACCTAGATAGGTTAGTTGGCGAAGCAGCCTCCAGATGTCGACTCCTTTGATTTTAAACGCGAATAGTGCTCATTAAGAATTCCTTAATTACTCACTTAGCAAGTTATAACTTGGGTTTGTGGATTTAACCCTTAAGTGCTATGTGGTCGGTAAGGTCGAGTAGATCACCAAAATGTAAGCAATGGTAGAACTCGGTGTTGTAAAGAAACATGACACAAAGTTTACTTGTAACATGTTACTGCTTTCACGTAAAAGTTACGGTAACATGCTAAAAAAAGGAGTATGTAGACACGTTTGTAGCATAGCATTATTTCGTAAAGTAAGTTGAAATGTGAGCCAATATTTGATTTTTGAAAATTCTGTTTGTGAATATAAATTCACAATACTCGTGTCCAATAACACGTTGTGTCCAATAACACTTCTTTCAATAACGGAGACTTCAGAAGTCCATTTTCTCGATTTTACGTTGCACACTTTTGAATGTTATCAGGCGGCTTCATCAATAGACCAAAACATAAACTAAACGCGCATGCCCAATCCGCCATTTTCGCTTCCAGCTATGTGTGACATTTGACCTTGAACTAACCTATTCGGAACTAAAACTGCGTGCGCACTTTCATGTCAATGGTTCAGTAGAAGCATGTAAAAGTTATAACTACATCGCGAAATAACAGAAATTGATGCTTACCTCAGAGTCAACATTCAAATACAATCGGCATATTACATTTCAGCACAAATTCATTCAAATTCTTGCGAGAATTAGATGTATATTCAACAAAAGCAGCATTTGACAGATTGCAATTGTTTTGCACGAGGCGTCAACAAAAATGTCAGAAGGCCGTGAATCAGAAGGCCGTGATAAAAACATTTGCAATCTGTCAAAAGGCGATTTTGGTGAACAGACATCTAGTTTTCACAAGAATTTGAATGAATATGTGCTGAAATGAAATATGCTGATTGTATTTGATTGTTGACACTGAGGTAAGCATCAATTGCCTCAATTGAGGCAATTGCTACCCTCAATTGGTCTACGCACATCCAACACACGGTCTCCAAAATCCAGAGTAGCTGCTTCTACTACGCCGACTCAAGCCCATAGTTAACGCCCATTCCCTCAAACTGGTCTACCACGCTCATTTCCATTCCCATCTCTCCTATGGACTCCTCTTCTGGGGCACCTCTCCCGGTGCCAACCGCATTTTCATCCTGCAGAAACAGGCAGTCCGCATTATTGCCGGCATCTCTCGCCGCAAGTCTGCCAAACCCGAGTTCATTAAGTTACACATCCTGACTCTCACCTGCACTCTCATCCGTATTGCCAGCTCCTTTGCTCGTGAGCACCCAACCCTCTTCCCCCTAAACTCGTCAGTTCATCAATATGGCACTCGAGGGGGAAACTCCATACGTATCCCCACTCACTCTCACTCCTCATTCACTAGCAGCCCCCACTATATATGCACAATTATCTATAATAAGCTACCACAGCACATCACCACCTCTCCCACCTGGGCCAGCTTCCAATCCAGTCTCAATGCCTACCTCCTCCTAAACCCATTCTACAGCCTGCAGGAATTTCTAGACTCATAACTGTACCAGCACTTCAGTGTCAATCATCTTAACCTCAAGCACTCTCGTTCCATTGTTCTTCCTATTCAACTATCGGCCACGTACTACACGGCATTGTCTTAGCCGAGGCGATTTATTCACTTATTTATATTTATTCTACATGTAATCATTTTTATTATTATTTTTCTTAGGTATAAATATTACTATTATTAGTTTTATTATTTACTGTACATATAACTGTCATTGTAAACATTGTGACTTGTAAATATTTCTGACTTTGTCATAACTTGTACATACATTCTTGACGATACCCATACATGTATTATGTACTTGTCCACGGGATGATAATAAAATACAATACAATACAATACAATACAATACAATACAATACAATTACTGTTATTTCGCGATGTAATTATAACTTTTACTGAACTCATTAAGATTGACATTTAAGTGACTTGGAACATGCGCACTAAGAGTGGTCACACATAGTGACACGCCCTTTTTCAGTTCGCTAGTTTATGTTTTGGTCTATTGCCATTTGACAGATGTCAACAAATACAGTTTTATTGAAATATTCTCTTACATAGTCCATGACTTATGTCACAATTACAATTGGATGCAGAATTACTGGCTTTTAAAGCTCACCTCAAGAATCTTAATTGTTCTGGCCTTCTACGTCTGAGGTACAGAGTGAGACCGACCTTGAGTAACATGCTTCTGCCGAGAGAGAACTTGGTGAGCAGTGAGAAGATGACTGCTATAAACGAGACAGTGGCAGCTGTAGCCGCTGAGCCGAAGGTCGCGTACGCGGCCATCTGCGCCGGCCGCTTCCGCTCCACGTCCAGGAAGTGGCGCTGCGATCTCATCACGACAGACCGGTCCGAGCCGGGAAACGGAAGGCACCATCGGTTGACCAGTTTGCTCTTGTGCAGCACCATCCTGGAAAACACTTGCACTTAGATCCAACTTTGTCAATCTTTAACTGCTTCTACTGCTAACACTTGCATTAAAGGATTAAAGTATAGTTGAGAGAGCATAATATGCTGCATGCATGTAGACTACCATACTGCGACGTTTTTTCTTCTTTATCCTACCTATCGAAATTCCCACCCTTGTTGCATTTAATGACAATGCTGCCTAGATACATAGTCTGCTCCTGCTTAGGCAGGCGCCTGGGGGACACAGCCTCCCAGTAAAAAGGGTCTCGGATTTTCTTTTTCACTTCATAGTCATTTTAAAGTTAATCTACGCATTTCAGGTAAAACTAAGTTACCTACAACATTAAAATCAATTTTTCAAGGTCATTTTTCATGCACAACCCAAAAGTTCAGGATCGTAGGAGAAGATATTAACTCGCGACTCAGAGTGTCGATTCCGATACAAGTAATGTAGGATTTCGAAGAAAGACTATGAAATCGCTGGAGACATAACAAAATATCAGTCGTCTGGCGAACCGGCAAATTATTTTAATGTCAGGAATTTACAGGTCTATTCGTCCACATCACATCATTCTAAAAATAGTTTTATTTTTTCCGAGCTTGAATATTGGTCAAATAATATGATGCTGATCAATACATTTTTGAAAAATGCTGAATGTGCCGCCATATGCGGTCACCTACGCCTAAAGCCGGCCCTGCATTTAAGATAGAGAATCTTGAGCAAAGGAGGATCAATGATAGAATCAACATACCTAGTTTAAACTTTGAATATTTCCCAAAACTAAGCAAACAAGTTTAGAATGTTGAAACAAACCTGGGCTTGAGCTTGGGGTGCATCGAAGGCATGCGAGTGGGGTAGAGTTTGGAGCGCAGCGGCTTCAGTTCCTTCTCATGAGCCAGTCCATGGACCGCAGACTCCCACGTCGCGTAGTTCAGCACTGCGCCCTACAGGCAAGTAGACGCAAAGCATGACGACAATACCTCTCAATGGTGAATCAAGTTGGTTGAGATGTTATCAGTACAGTGTATAACTCTTATCAAAGGACTCTTATTAGTTGGCATGAAAGGAGAATGGACCATTCATTACCATTAAATACATGCAACCATAAATTACCTAAATGCTCGATCAAGGCCCAAGAGCCAATCCGCAATTCAATGGTAATGTAATGACATAAAACACGTACTAAATTCTATAACAAAGAAAATGCCCATGCATAATTTCGATGACCAAGAAAAATCAGCTTCGTGATCGTAATCATACCAAACCAACCATACACTAGGAAAACGCACGGATATGCGCAACACATCGAACCGAAATTCTGTCTATTGAAAATGTCATTAAAAGCCAATAATTCTTTAATTTCGTCACAGACTGGTATGAAAATCTCCAAATATACCTGTAGTATTAGTCCCAATAACCATGCAAATTGAACCTTTATGTTATTAAAAACAAGAAGAGATTATATACCACTTAGTATACTAATTATTACAACCAACTATTGGAAACCTGGTATTCAATTTAAAAGCCACACATTAAAAGAATATTTCGATGATTATTCTATCATCTTCATCAGTCAACTGACGACATTCGCCAGCTTTCCCCCTTTTCATCAAAAAACCGCTACACAATGACTCAATTCTGTCAAAAACTAAAAGTACATTACGTCCTAATAACTAAAGGTAATGAGTCAGGTACACATTATATCACAGATTAATTAATTACGAAGCATTTTATTGATGTCAGGAGTCAACAAAGACCTCCATGACTCATCGAACATAACATTACTCTGGCTAGTAATTAGACGATATGTGTGGCTTTTAAATTGAATACCAGGTTTCCAATAGTTGGTTGTAATAATTTGAACCTTTATGATTAAAATGTTTCTTGTTAATATTCAAAAATCATAGGATCTATTTAAAAAAAATATACCTGGGACCACTCATATCCCGCAGAATTGGGAATGCTAATGTTATAGAATAGGACCCCGGGAAAATTACTGATAAAAGTGTGTGTACTTACACAATATTAGACGATCTGTTGAACGGTCATATCAGTTTCATACGATTGAAAGTTTCTGCTCTAACTACCTTGGAACTATAAAGAGTCGAAGTAGCCGTGATCAACATTTTCGAGTAATTTCACAGCAAACACGCAAAATGTCCGTAAAATGTCAATAACTTTTGGATTTAAACACAGATAAGTCTGAAAATTGTCAAAAATACAGATAATGTTGGTCCCAATGACCATGCAAAGTTTTAAGTTGATCGGTCATACGGTTCTAGTTTAAATTTCAAAAATCATATGAAAGATTTTTTAAAATTTTTACCCATGGGAGGATTTGGCTGAAACTTTGTATGATTGGGTACAATGTTGGTCGTAATGACTTGTCAAAATTTCAAATTGATCGCAACAACCAATCGAAAGATAATTTTTTTAAAATGTGAACCAATCACATGAGCCCATTCAAAAACGATCCCAGGGACCGCATAGATTACGTTAGCATATGTGCAAAATTTCAGATCGATTGATTGTGCCGTTTGACCTGGGCTGTGAACACAAAAAAAAAAAAAAAAAAAACAAACACACAGAGAAAGTGCCGTAAGAGTACCGTGGTGACGCTCGCTACGCTCGCTCAATAACCAGGCGGTTAACATGTTAATTTTGATCCAATATCAGAATGTAGTTACAAGAAAATAACGTTTTCAAAGATCACCTAGAGTAGGTAGTACTAGTAGGTACCTAATTTTAAATAAAAAGAGATTTATTTATCACAAATAGAAATGTAACTAAATCCCAGAAACATATCACATTCAAGAGCTTCTTGGATGTTTTATTGCTGAACCTCCCAGGGTTTTACTCAATGCCTTTCATTTCATGAATTTCCCTTCACATTGCCCGGGTATCAAGAAACTAACCGTCATCGGTGTGCCCTCATTGATGGAAGTCTCGAGATAAGTCTCGACAGAGTTGACGTCTCCGCCGAACTTGTCCATGAAAAACACGGTTCCGAGGTCAGCTGGGATGCTGTCGAAGCCGCAAGAGCTGACGATGTAGACGCCCTTCTCTTCAGCTGCTTTGTGATAGAGCAGTTGCATGCGTTCCATGTACTGCAAACATTACAAGGTTACATGAACACTGACATTGCCAGTCAGTATTATGACATTTACTGTACTGCAATACCAACCATAATGCACCCAACTGATACGGAACCTGTTTTGACTAAATAGTAAATTGTCAAAATGCGTTTCACTGGCCACTGGTTAAATCAACAACCTCAACAAGTGTTTTAACTTACTACATTGTGACATAAAACATTCTTTAGAACAGTGGTTCTCAACCTTTTTGACTGGCGGGCCAATAATACGAAATTGCTTTTGTTGGCGGGGCACATTTTTTTAAAATTACAATAATGCTCACGTGATCAGGCAGGTTATTCCAGGCGCATAGGAACTACTTTTATGGAGGGAGGGGGGGGGGGGAGGGGGGGGGGGGGGGCGAAGCCCCTCAGTTTTAGCCCCGCAGGGCGTTTTTTTTTATTTTAACAATTTAAAAGTGATTCTGGTGCTCTAAAATGTATGAACTGAAGCAAACTACCCTCCAATTCTTACCCCACAGGGCTTTTTTTTAGAATTTAAGCGATCCTTTCATTTTAGTGATCCTTCCTACGTGCCTGATAGTGTCTTTTGCTTATTATGAAACGAATCGAACAATATTTAACTTGCCAAACCAAACACTTTCTAATGCTTTCTACAATTTTCGGAATTGGTAAATGGCTTCATTTTCGTTGCAACTAGTATGAAGTTTCATTGAAGTAGCTTTCCTCGTATTTTCAGCCTGATGCGTGGATCCTAACATCACAACTCTCAAAATATGTCTCAAAGGAAATGAGATTTCTTAATATTATTTTTTCAGCGGACACATTTTGTGATTAGGTATTTGAAACATCAACTGGGGGGCCAAAAAAATTAGTCCGGCTCGCGGGCCGCAGGTTGAGTACCACTGCTTTAGAAGAACAACAAAGAAAATGATCTAGGTACTGATTATAGCGGTACCAATAGGTCTACCTGAATAATTTCTAAAATATAAGTTGGGTGCTTTATGCTTTATAGTTTGGTTACACGGTAGGTCCTAGTAGGTGTAGGTTGTTGTATTTCTTGAGAGTAAATTACACTTTATTTACAACAATGGAAATCATGATTTGGCATGAAGAAATATAAATGTATGACTACTTGAGCCATATTATTGCGTCATTTATAAGTCAGATCTTGGTCAAAGTCACAACTTTTATTGATATTACCTACAAATTATGTTTCACACGCAATACAAGACAAACTTTTACGTTTTCACACGACCTTGTGAGAACAAAGTAGGGAAAGTTAGTTAAAATTAGCTCACCTCTAAAGTAGCCACATTTAACAAGAAGTGCCTCAGATTCAGTTGGATATTTGTCTGTCATTCTAAAGCCTTCATAATATAACAAATAAGTTCATAATATACCAATAATCAATTCATTTTTACCTACAAATCTAATTATAGCAGACGCTAATTTCGTCTGCAATATCTTCACATAGCATTCATTTCAACTAGGGGTGTTCAACGATTATTTTATTTAAATCGATTATTAATTCGATTTTCCTAATTTAAATCGATTAATAATCGAATTAAATCGTATTGATATCATCATGTTCAGAGTGGTCATCATATTATCATCTTTTACGGCAAAATTAACCTCAACAATGAAATGTGTCCGGGAAGTCAGTCATTTTTACTTCAAAGAAGCTGTAATGTGTCGTAATTCATTTAATCATCACTGATAAATGGTAATGCGAATTAGAAAAACACACTGAAACTTTGGAAAATACACACAAACATAAATGTATCACTAAAATATTACGCACACAAAGAAAAATGTTGACAGAATGAAGGCAGCCATTTTAGATGTTGTTAAGTGGAACCATTTTCAAGGCAGCAAATTCAAATTGATGTAATTCGATTATTTGTACTAACATCGATTAATCGTTTTGAATGTCATAATCGATTAATCGATTCGATTAAATCGTAATCGTGAACATCCCTAATTTCAACCAATGAGACGCAGACAATATAACTTACCTGCGGCTCACCGCTGACATCCAGATGATGCGCTCCGCTTGCGATGCAGGCCTTCACGACCGCTTCGCCAAAGAACCGATACGGACCGGCACAGTTGATGACCACCCGAGCCCGAGCTGCCATCTTCTCCAGCGACGCATCATCGGTGACGTCGGCCACGATGACGGGAGTGTTGGTCAGATCGGCATTGGCTTTCGCACCCATCTCCTTCAAAACCGCCTCGAGCTTGCTCTTGTTGCGGCCGGATACTCCCCACGACAAGTTGCCCTTCTCCTTGGCGAGTTTGAAGACTTCCAGCACGGCATATTTGCCGGTGAAGCCCGTGGCGCCAAACACCACGATGTCCAAGCGAGGAGACTCTGATGGCGACATTGTCGCAAGATGATCTGAATGAAAACACACTACCTACATTAGTTTCATGGGTGGGGACTTTAAGGAGATGTATAAAAATAGTAAGTAGGTACCTAGGCACTTAATTTATAGCATACAATGGAAAGCTCTGTCTAGTTGTACAATGAATTAAAGACGTGACATATTAAGAGTAAACATGTCTAGGATAGACAAACAAAAAATTATTGTTGTGGGACAAATAAGCATCAAGGTATCTTTACTCAAGGTCTGAATAAAATTAGTAAATTTTCGAATGTGCGAAAACGGCCCAATTGACCACTGATGTCAAAAAGATGTAGGTATTATGGCTCTGATTGCAAACAACATTGCTGTACATACGTCATAATGCAGTCCATCGACTCGATCTTTTTTCCCCACCAAAATGCTGAAATTTCAATGCGAGAGTTACCAATGAATAGAGGGACCAATGAATACCAATGAATTTATGTGAATGTACACTCGGCCAAACAAAACTTGAACGTTGACCAAATTTGAATGACTGCTGGTCATGTCCCATAACCAATCAAAGCTTGTTATTACCATTGAAATGTGAGGTCACCTACTAGAGTGAGACAATGAGATCGCTTAGACTGACTTCTGATGGTGCGATCTTACATTTATCAGCCTATCAGATTTATAGGAATCCTGCTCGTGACGTCACAGTGGTAGAAAAATGGAGGCTGCTATGGTAGGGGAAATGTGTCAAAGCTCTAAATAATAGCAATAAATCATATTTATCAGATGAATATTTAACTTGAACATGTGTAAAGATAAATATTGCGTATTATTATTAGCTTGTACTTACTTAAATATCTTTCTTTCACAAGTAATCACTCAAAATATGAGATTTGGATTGCCTCTGTCAGATTTGTTTTTCCCTATACTTTTGTATAGGTTACTATGGCAACCTTTTCTCACGCAGGATGCCTATTGAACGTTCAAGTTTTGTTTGGCCAAGTGTACATATTCTGGGACAATTTTCAAGGTTTAAAAATTGATGAGGTAGGGAAGAAAGATGGTAGGGAAGTAAGCGTAAAATAAAAAAAATTGTGTTTGATCGCTCGACCAGTCGGCAATAGAGAGCACCTACCATCACCAGCAAGATTGCTATCCTCCCTGCTGAAAATTCTTGCCAAGATCTTGCAAGATCTTGCAAGATCTTGCTAAGATCTTGTATTAACCAAGATCTTGCCAAGATCTTATCAAGATCTTGCAAGATCTTGTATTAAACAAGATCTTGCTAAGATCTTACCAAGATCTTGGTAATATCTTGATAAGATCTTATCAAGATCTTGACAAGACCTAATCAAGATCTTGCTAAGATCTTACCAAGATCTTGCCAAGATCTTACCAAGATCTTGGTAATATCTTGATAAGATCTTATCAAGATCTTGACAAGACCTAATCAAGATCTTGCCAAGATCTTACCAAGATCTTGGTAAGATCTTGGTAATATCTTAATAAGATTTTATCAAGATCTTGACAAGACCTAATCAAGATCTTGCCAAGATCTTGCCAAGATCTTGCCAAGATCTTACCAAGATTTTTTCAAGATCTTGCTAAGGCCCTTAGGAAAATTTCCTATAGTATATTTTGAAGTAGGTATTCCAAAGTATTATGTAATAACGTGTAGTAAACTATAGTATGTGCTATAGTACTTGAAGTACATGCAAAAACTTACTCCATAATACCATAGATTACTGAAGTAAATTCTACAGTATCGGTGGTAAACTAAAGTATAAACTACAGTATTTTTACTACCGCTGAAATAGACTGTTTTTTACTCTGGAGTAAATATACTTGACCTACTGTAGTAATTGTTGATAAATAAATAATAATAATAATTCTAAGTATGTACTATAGTGTTTTTACTACTTGCGATATATACTGCAGTTTTCTATAGTAAAGTTATAGGGAACGTACTTCACTGTAGTAATTCGAAGCATGTAGCTAGAGTACTTTGACTACAGACAGAATAAGTTTGCTATAGTAAGTTCTATAGGTAGTATATATACTTCATTGAAAATCTATAGTATCTCATCTGTAGTAAAGAAAAGTGTAATCTACAGTATGTTTACTATAGCCGATTTATATTGTAGTTTAGTAAATTCTGAAGTATCTTCATTGACTTTTTACTACAGTATTTGTAGTAGTAAGGTATAGAAACTACAGAATATTTACTTCATTGACTTAGAAAATTTGCACCACATCACCTAGTAAAATAAACTATAGTAATTATACTACAGAGCGTGAGCTGATATATTTTATGGGGAAATATCACAGATCAATTTACTTTATAAATAAATCTTAATATTTATCGTTTCTCCTATTTTATCATGTTAATAACAATATAATGATCCACTAAATAATATAAATATGTTCACTTAAATATGAAAACTCAATATGATCACTATTAGCGCAGCTAAGTCTTGTCTGCACCGGTGGCCTACTCGGTAAGACGCTCGACTACGGACCATGAGATCGCAGGTTCAAAACACGGCGGTTCCACGGGATTTTATATTTGAAATGTGTAATCAAACCTTGTCCAATACTTCAGAAGAGGTTTCCCGAATGCAAATGAGTATTCATAAATATAGAAAATTTTATTTTTTTATGAAATTTTAACGTTTTTTTGGCAGCAAAATGTACAAGATCTTGCTAAGATCTTGCTAAGATCTTGCCAAGATCTTGCAAGATCTTGCAAGATCTTGCTAAGTTCTTGGCAAGATCTTAGCAAGATCTTGCAAGATCTAAGCAAGATCTTGCAAGAACTTAGCAAGATCTTGCAAGATCTTGCAAGATCTTAGCAAGATCTTGCTAAGATTTTTCAGCAGGGCTATCCTAAGGTAAACATACCAATTGATGGCAAGTGTTCAAGAACTGCTAACATGCTAATCAAAGAGGACAGTAGTACATTCCATTCTCAGTGAGACATGACATAAAAGGCCATAGGGTTCAAAGGATACCTCTTGAAAATCAGACTTAAAATAATCAATACAAAGATTTAAAAACAACGTAATAAAGTGTTACCCCAGAGTTGCTTAAAAACAAGTGTAGCAGAATGAATAATAGAAGAACACACTACTATAAAACCTGAATGGCGGCAAACGACAGGCAGCGTTTCTGTCAATCTTAAACGGAGCTGCCAGTATTGTGTCCTTGATAGGTAGCCTGCTCAAGTACTGCAGAGGCAATATGATACGAGTTGTCCTTCTATGCATGAAGCTGCCGCATTACTGAAAAGACGTTGGCTTCAATTAAAATTATATTTCTTTAGAGAGTTACACTCTTCCGCAAGTTCGGCTCATGGCGAGGAATGAATTGTAATGCGAAGAATATGTACAGAAGGATGAATGTTGGGGAGAAGGCAGTTTTGACCTATTAGTAAGGAACCCTCCCAGGATTTGTTGCTGGTAACCATGAAAAGGCATGAAACTAAGCAGAAAGAACGCCCCCCCCCCCCCCCCCCCCCCCGAATCAAATCCTGGACCTTCAGATTGCAAGTCCTGAAGTATTACATCTAGCAGTGGCGTGCTGACCTATGTAAATTTGGCCAGTATTTTCGCCAGTATTTTTGGGGGTGGGTGGGTGGGTGGGTACCTGACCAGGAGGCCAATTCTTGAGTTTTCATGTTTTGAAACCATGTGTGGTTTCATTGTTTAAAACGTAAAAAAGTTGACAACTATTGCTTAGTCTTCAACTTTTTTACGTTTTAAACAATGAAACCACACATGGTTTCAAAACATGAAAACTCAAGAATTGGCCTCCTGGGGGCCAATTCTTGAGTTTTCATGTTTTGAAACCATGTGTGGTTTCATTGTTTAAAATGTAAAAAAGTTGACAACTATTGCTTAGCCTTCAACTTTTTTACGTTTTAAATAATGAAACCACACATGGTTTCAAAACATGAAAACTCAAGAATTGGCCTCCTGGGTGGTGGTGCTGAAGGTGGTTTGTAGGATCACAGTCAGACTAACATGAAATCGCTTGACAGGTTAAAGCCTAGTGCCTGGGAGGGGTGGGTGGGTCTCCATTTAGACCGAAATGCACCTATTGTTTTGGACCTTCAGCATGCCACTGACAGCTAGAGTAGTAGTACATCATGACAGAAATGTATGTTAATCAGAGTATGATGCTCCTTCATCTACAGGCGTAGGACGTAGGTAGGTAGGTAGTTACCTAGATACGAGTCAGTTCCAACAGTGGTAGGTATTTGAAGAAAGTGGTGGACCAAGTTTTTGATTCGAGGGCATGTAGGTAGCTAAGAAAGAAGGTGCCTACCTACCTAGTAGGCTAGGTATAGGGATTCAGTAATTGGACACAGGCAGTCACAAGAAATATGATCCTAGTAAGTCACAAATATTTTGAACAGAAACACTGGTATTGTCAAATATAAAATAAAAAGAGTCTGCAATATTTCGTCGATGCGTTCGATCGACTTTGTCAAGCATTTACTTTTTATTTTATATTTGACAATACCAGTGTTTCTGTTCAAAATATTTGTGACTTACTAGTTGGTTCCTGGTATATTATCTTCTTCTTTCTTTTATTAAATATGATCCTGCCAAGTTTTCATCAACATTAGAGAGAGTAACGTAGATTATTACGTGAATCATTATAGATCTAGAAACAGGTTACAGGTAGTCTAGGTCGTACAATAGCCAATGGTTGAAATGACCCTCCAAGAATATTAACTTTTGTCTTTTCCTGACCTCAGAACTGGTGTACCTAGGTACGATCGATCATATTATAAAATGACAACTTTGTTCTTACGCGACAATTTTCATCTCAACGAGACAACATTATATGACCGTACCACTGGTTTGAATGTATCTACTTGTTTGTTTTAATGTAGGTAGGTACAGGTAGGTAGGTAGTAAAGACTGTTAGACACATGCAAAGAAAGAAAGAAGGTTTTAAGCAAGTTGTAAGCATGAGTAAGCAAGGTTTTTGCAACATTAACCAAACTTACCAATTCAAATCTCTAAAATTGTAGATACGTAAAACAGGTAGGTACGTACCTAGGTAGGTAGTAAGAGATCGTGCGTGAACAAAATAAGAAAATGCTTCGTCACTTCTGTAATCGTTCGGCGTGAGTTGTAGAGATTATTTTATTTGATCATCTATCTTTGACAGAAGGAAAGAGTTGACACAAGCAAGCCTCAAGGTCATGTTGGAAATGACCAATGGGACCAATATGTTCGCGGCCAATAGGAAGCCTTCTTAGTTCTTGTAAACGCTAAGCCATGGCGCCAAAAATATTTCGTGAACTCAAAGAATAATTTGCGGAATGCGGTCGAATAACTTTTGGTGAAGTTTAAGATCAAATTCTCAAGGTGGGTAAGTTTAGTGGTAAGTTAACGATAAGCGTATACATTTTGACCTTCCTCATGGTAATTGAAGGAGCAATTATACCAGAGTGAAGACTCTAGTCGTAAAATTACCTTATCGTGATACGTGGTGTGGTACCTACTATCTAATAAAATAAGGCAAAGACTCATTGTCCATCTCAATGTGATTATTCTTATTAATACAATTTAATAATTACCATTTTAAACTATTTGATACCAAAAACACATAAATGATACTAAATTTTCCTTATGAATAACTTGAAACTGAGCAATTATGTGAATCCCAAAGCTCAATTCAAATAATAAGATCATTAAAAAATATTTTAAAAATAATACCCACATTTTTCTCAAAAGAATTTTAAAATTTCAAAAAATTCCCGACGGGGGCCAATGGAATTCTATCAAAAGAAGGCAAATAGCTATAATTTTTATTTTTATTTTCTAAAGTTTCTACAAGAACATTTCATCCATAATTTTTTTATATTTCTTGGAAAAGGATGCCAAAAGCACTTCTGATTCGATTCTCTTTCACTAAAAATTCATGGAACAACAACAACAACAACAACAACAACAACAACAACAATTAAGTAAAAGTATTTTAATCAGCTACAATTTGTATTCCTAATCAATGGTTTCATAAATACATAAATAAAAATGTTTTTGTGATATTAGTAATAAAACGGACAACGCTAATTTATGTGAGCCATAACGAGCCATCGTACTCCCCAGCAAGTGAAAGGTACACCCTGTACTGTATACCTACACACCGCAGTACAGCTGCGTTAGTTGTGTTGCCTAGATACAGGAGGCCTACCTACTGGCAATGCTGCTAAACCAGTCATGCAGGTAGTCTAACTGCAAGGGTGAACCTTTCTCTTGGAGTTGACCCTGTACAGCTTTGGAAAAGTATCGCGATCATCCCTACGCTTATACCCTCACGCCATACAACGGAGATCGTACAGTGGTATACCAGCGCTCCGTTGTATGGCGGGAATGGTATAATAAGCGTGGGGATGTTCGACACATTTTTCCACGACCCTACAACATGGGAAACATGTTCCTCCGAACTTATAATGGCTCACTTATGGAAAAGTCCGGACGAGGTACGAACATATTTGCTAGGCGTCAGTCAACAACATCTTAAACAGATTTCACACTCAATAATATCACTATCTATAGATAAATAGTGACTGTGGCAGCAACACTCAGCAACAATGTCATGTCTACATTAAAAATACCACACGCATTGCACACAACTTTACAACTCAACAGTTGTGTGGCGAAGCTGTTCAGCTCCAACTTCATTTCAGACCTTATGTTCTTCAAAATCAAGCATTCTTGTACCAATGACATTCTGTTAACATCCTCACAAGTTATGTGGCATATTAGAGACGTAAATACTAACATGAAAGCTCTTATCATCACCAACCAGAATACATTTGTTATAAAGTAATGTGTTCCACCATATTTACCTGCCAGGTTTTGATCGGTTAAAACAGTTATGAGTAAATACAGAGCAGTGGTTATGAGAATCAATAGACTGTTGATGATTGTCAAAAGTATGCCACCAAATGTGGTTGTTCATTTTAACAAAGTAATTGCAGGTGGCACCTGGCTGCACGCAGCTTGCGAAGAGCAGTTGCCATTTGATAGTGTTTTGAAACTGTCGAATTTGAGTTTTTACCTGTTTCAACGTTTTGATTTATTTCTGTGACGGAGCAAAGGGCAAAGGCAGATGGAAGATACATATCATCATAGAGATAAGAAGGATATCATGATGTATATTGGCATTACTAGGAAAACGCTCTGTGAAACGCGTTGAAGAGCGAGCACGGATACGCGCAACACCTCGAACCGAAATTCTGCGTCTATCGAAAATATCATTAAAAGCCAGTAATTCTAATTGAATTTTTCACAGACTTGTTTAAAAATCTCCAAATATCACTCAAATATTAGTCCCAAAAACCATGCAAAGTTTTAAGTTGATCGATTGAACCTTTATAATTGAAACGTTCCCAGTAAATATTCAAAAATCACAGAATCTCTTTCAAAAAATATACCTGGGACCACTCATACGATATTAGCGTGTGTACACAATATCAGATCGGTCTGTTGAACGCAGTGTTGAATTCAGACTTTTTTTGTGCGGTTCACATTCTCGGGGGTGCACACCATGTATGAGCAGTGGCGTGCGGTGGATTTTTGTAGTGGGTACGCAGAAAGTATAGTGTTTTACAAGACATCAATGGGGGGTCTGGGGGGAGGGCCCCCCAGCCACTCGCGGGTCCGGGCCGCGTAGGCCCTGAAAAATGTTCAATTCATTTTTACGCGATTTATGACCAATCTTTTTCGTAATGACATCTCATCATGACATAATGACATGATGTTAAAAAAATCACTGAAAACTGAACTGCGCCCCTGCGTATTCTTTTGCAACACACGAGTGTGTTGCAATAAGAATACTTTAACTGCAGGAGAGCAACAATTATAAAAAAAAACAGTTCAAATGACATTTAAAAATTATTAATTTTAATAATCGATTCGAGATAATATAATATCTAAATCATTTGAATCAGACGCGGGAATTAACGATGGGATAGGGAGAAGAACAAAACAAAGAGCTAAAACTTACACCCACCCATTACATATTAAGAACATTGCAGGTATGCCTGGATTCAACATTGGTTGAACGGTAATTATTAGTTTCATATGCGTTTAAAATTTTTTGCTCAACTACCTTGGAGAACTGAAGAGTCAAAGTAGCCGTGATCAACACTTTCGAGAAATTTGACAGCTAACACGCAAAATGTCCGTAAAATGTCAATTACTTTTGGATTTAAGCTGGGTTCCCATACTTCGCATCGAATTCGCTTCCGGTTCGCTTCGCTTTCGCAAAATGGCTACCTTTTAACAAAGGAAATCGTCCATGTTTACATTCGCATGTTCACTTGTTTCGGTTTCGTTTCGGTCTCGTCAAAGTTAAAATTGGCTCAACTTTAACGAAACCGAAACACGCGAACATGCGAATGTAAACATGGACGATTTCCCTTGTTAAAAGGTAGCCATTTTGCGAAAGCGAAGCGAACCGGAAGCGAATTCGATGTGAAGTATGGGGACCCAGCTTTAAACACAGAATAGTCTGATAGTAGTCAAAATACAGGTAATGTTGGTCCCAATGACCATGCAAAGTTTTAAGTTGATCGGTCATACGGTTCTAGTTTAAATTTCAAAAAACACATGAATTTTTGTTTAAAATTTTAACCAATGGGAAGATTTTGATGAAATTTTGTTTGATTGGGCAAAATGTTGGTCGTAATGACTTCTCAAAATTTCAAATTGAACGGACCAACCAATCGAAAGATAATATTTTTTAAATTTAAACCAATCACAGGATCCCTTTCAAAAACGATCCCAGAGACTGCATAGATTACGTTAGTACGTGTGCAAAATTTCAGATCGATTGCTTGAGCGGTTTAACCTGGGCAGTGCAGGCAAAAAAAAATACAAAAAAAAAACACACACAGAGAAAGTGCTATAAGAGTACCGTGTTGAGCGTGCTTCGCTCGCTCAATAAAGAAATCCGTAAAAGTACACATCCATAAATGAAACTGTAATAAATATTACAATAATCGCAGCAACTTCCATTATTATGAGCTTCCGTGCTTCTATCTATACACATTATTAGTCTTAAACAAAATCATATCAATCTCGACAATTTTAGCAAACAAAAATCTCGTATCTGTTCGCAGTTTAAAGATTGCAACCAGCAAAGAAAATGACTGCAGAAGAGCAACTGGCGAGAATGGAGAAGATGATCGAGTACATTTAGGGGGCATCGACACTAATCCAATGTCGTGTAGTTGAAGGATCGACGGCCAGTGCCAGGCTGTAGAAGTGGCCCAATACACTTCGCTCGAAGTCGGCGTTGAACACTAATCCCGTGTCGTGTAGTTGAAGGATCGACGGCCAGTGCCAGGCTGTAGAAGTGGCCCAATACACTTCGCTCGAAGTCGGCGTTGAACACTAATCCCGTGTCGTGTAGTTGAAGGATCGACGGCCAGTGCCAGGCTGTAGAAGTGGCCCAATACACTTCGCTCGAAGTCGGCGTTGAACACTAATCCCGTGTCGTGTAGTTGAAGGATCGACGGCCAGTGCCAGGCTGTAGAAGTGGCCCAATACACTTCGCTCGAAGTCGGCGTTGAACACTAATCCCGTGTCGTGTAGTTGAAGGATCGACGGCCAGTGCCAGGCTGTAGAAGTGGCCCAATACACTTCGCTCGAAGTCGGCGTTGAACACTAATCCCGTGTCGTGTAGTTGAAGGATCGACGGCCAGTGCCAGGCTGTAGAAGTGGCCCAATACACTTCGCTCGAAGTCGGCGTTGAACACTAATCCCGTGTCGTGTAGTTGAAGGATGGACGGCCAGTGCCAGGCTGTAGAAGTGGCCCAATACACTTCGCTCGAAGTCGGCGTTGAACACTAATCCCGTGTCGTGTAGTTGAAGGATCGACGGCCAGTGCCAGGCTGTAGAAGTGGCCCAATACACTTCGCTCGAAGTCGGCGTTGAACACTAATCCCGTGTCGTGTAGTTGAAGGATCGACGGCCAGTGCCAGGCTGTAGAAGTGGCCCAATACACTTCGCTCGAAGTCGGCGTTGAACACTAATCCCGTGTCGTGTAGTTGAAGGATCGACGGCCAGTGCCAGGCTGTAGAAGTGGCCCAATACACTTCGCTCGAAGTCGGCGTTGAAGGGAGCCAGACCACAGAGACGAGATAGATACAGCAACGGACGCAAGGACTGGGACAGTGACGACTTGAGAAGTCTTGCACGGAATTCATCTTACAGCAATGCCGGAATATGCCTAAATCGAGCGGTAAAATTGAATGTGCTGTCACATCAGTTTGTTCAAATCTTCTGTACAATGATTATGGTGGTGAAGATGGCAACGAAAATGATGTACTACGCTAGCACCAACACAACAAAATGAAAATCAGCTAGAACTAGGTGGGACATTCAACTTAGCGGATTTTATTTGGAGAGTTTATGTTGGCAAAGTGTGAATTCAGATGGAAGGTCTGGATGGTGCTACTTATTTACACCCTAACGGCGTTGTAAGCGTAAATTGAACAGCCTATACGTAAGATTTTGACTCAATCATAAAAGTACAGAATGATAGTTTTTGGTGAAATGTGTAAAATTATGTGAGATTCTATTAATTAGGTTACTAATAAGATTGTAGCAAATGCATAATAATAAGTTAGTTATAAAATTGAGATCCTCCAAAATGAAAATAACCAGAAGATGTGAAAACACTTTATGGCCATTTCTCCAAAAGAGAAGTCCGTGAAGAAGTCTCCTTTTGGCCGTTTCTGTTCAGTTTGTATGTAGAATGGAACACAACGTTCCTTGAACAATGTCCGCTAAACTAATATCATATGAATAATGAAAATGTATTTTACCCACAAACAATACATGTTGACTTTCCCGACATATTCAAAAGAATTGGGATTTGTTATTATACTCAAAAAGTTTTTGAGCGAGCGTAGCGAGCGTCACCACGGTACTCTTACGGCACTTTCTCTGTGTGTTTTTTTTTTTTGTGTTCACTGCCCAGGTCAAACGGCACAACCAATCGATCTGAAATTTTGCACATATACTAACGTAATCTATGCGGTCCCTGGGATCGTTTTTGAACGGGCTCATGTGATTGGTTCAAATTTAAAAAAAAATATCTTTCGATTGGTAGTTCCGATCAATTTGAAATTTTGACAAGTCATGGCGACCAACATTGTACACAATCTTACAAAGTTTCAGCCAAATCCTCCCAATGGTTAAAATTTAAAAAAATCTTTTACGTCATTTTTTAAATTTAAACTTGAACCGTATGACTGATCAACTTAAAACTTTGCATGGTCATTGGGACTAACATTATCTGCATTTTTGAAAATTTTCAGACTAATCTATGTTTAAATCCAAAAGTTATTGACGTTTTACGGACATTTTGCGTGTTGGCTGTCAAATTTCTCGAAAATGTTGGTCACGGTTACTTCGACTCTTTATAGTTCCAAGGTAGTTAGAGTAGAAACTTTCAAACGTATGAAACTGATATGACCATTCAACAGATCGATCTTATATTGTGTAAGTACACACAATAATATCATATGAGTGGTCCCAGGAGGGCTATTCTAAATTTCCGTGTCGTGTCGTTTCACGTGATATGGGCTTACTGCACACTGGAGTGCTATCTATTTAACATGGCAAAGACACCGTATCAATTGATACGAGACGACAAGGAAATTTAGAATAACCCCCCAGGTCTATTTTTTTAAGAGATCCTGAGATTTTTGAATATTAACGAGGAACAGTTCAATCAGAAAGGTTCAAGCTTTGCATGGTTATTGGGACTAATGTTTTAGGACAATTTTGAGATTTTTATACTCGAGTCTGACGAAATTCAAGAATTATTGGCTTTAAATGATATTTTCGATAGACATAATTTCGGTTCGAGGTGTTGCGCCTGTCCGTGCTCGCTCATCAACGCGTTACACAGAGCGTTTTCCTAGTTAGTGGATCATATTGCAATACATAATGTAGTCAAAATGAAATGTAGGTATTCCATATACATAGGTTTAGGTATACCTTATCTAAAATAATTTATTTTACGATATGGATTGTGTTTCACAGTTATGAAAACAACGTTTTGACTAGATAGCATCATATTTTACACATTTCCAGCCCAATCGGTCAAGAATTTACAGACTTATTGCTGTTTTAAGTGTTTGAATATCTGTCCAAAGAGATTGATGGAAAAATATCAATACAATAATCTGTTATTTAATTGATCCAGAGTGTTTATGAAAAGTTGCAAGGAAAGTTGGTAATAAATAATGAATAGTTAGTTATCTTTGATTGAATGGATCGTGCTTGATTGGCGATGTCGTGCGTGTCGGTGCTCGCTCATCAACGCGTTACACCGAGCGTTTTCCTAGTATTTCAATCATTTAATAGCCTGTTTGCTGACCACTTACAAAGAAACGTGTGTAACCAAACGGAATAAATACAAACTGGAGACATGGCATGATGTTTTGAGAAATGAAAAGCAAACATATTTTATAGGTAATAATAATCATTAAATTAATTTTAAATTTGGTATTGTAATTGAATATATTATAATTAATATTACTAATAGTTTGGAAATTATTACATTACAAAAAATACATGTTTATTAAAAGTTGGTAGTTGAGCGAGCGTAGCGAGCGTCACCACGGTACTCTTATGACACTTTTTCTGTGTGTGTTTTTTTGTTTGTTTTTTTGTGTTCACAGCCCAGGTCAAACGGCACAACCAATCGATCTGAAATTTTGCACATATACTAACGTAATCTATGCGGTCCCTGGGATCGTTTTTGAACGGGCTCATGTGATTGGTTCAAATTTAAAAAAAAATATCTTTTGATTGGTTGTTCCGAGCAATATGAAATTTTGACAAGTCATTACGATCAACATTGTACCCAATCATACAAAGTTTCAGCCAAATCCTCCCATTGGTTAAAATTTAAAAAATCTTTCATATGATTTTTGAAATTTAAACTAGAACCGTATGACCGATCAACTTAGAACTTTGCATGGTCATTAAGACCAACAGTATCTGTATTTTTGACAATTTTCAGATTTATTTGTGTTTAAATCTAAAAGTTATTGACATTTTATGGACATTTTGCGTGTTGGCTGTCAAATTACTCAAAAATGTCGATCACGGCTACTTCGACTCTTTATAGTTCCAAGGTAGTTAGAGCAGAAACTTTCAAACGTATGAAACTGATATGACCGTTCAAAAGATCGTCTAATACTGTGTAAGTATGTTACACACACTTATATCACATGAGTGGTCCCAGGTATATTTTTTTAAATAGATCCTATGATTTTTGAATATTAACAAGGAACATTCTAATCATAAAGGTTCAATCAATCAACCTAAAACTTTGCATGGTTATTGGGACTTATACTTTAGGAATAATTGGAGATTTTTATACCTACAAGTCTGACGAATTTCAAGAATTATTGGCTTTTAATGATATTTTCGATATACATAATTTCGGTTCGAGGTGTTGCGCGTGTCCGTGCTCGCTCATCAACGCGTTACACTGAGCGTTTTCCTAGTAATTATCTACGAGGGATCTATTCGTTGTGAACTATCCTGACTGGAAACGCAGGGGCGAGCAAGAGCCCATGCGCATAAAATAAATGTTATGAAATGTTTGTTCTCATGGTTGGGTAATATTTAATTAAAGAATAAAATTACACAAATAAATGTATTAAATAATATTTTTCAACACTATTTATTTCTTAAAATTAGGTATAACAATAATCCACCGCATTCTACTGGATTGGATAGTAATCAATACATGACAAGTAAAATTAGTCAGGTTGCATATTTCTGTGATCTTGTCAATATCTAGTTATATAGTCCATATAGTTGTCAATTTGTAATTTGTATAGTTGTCTTCACATTGTGTTTCATATCTCAATACTTTTAGGTGTGACTGCCAAGCCTTTTTTGCAATTTTTGTTTTAATTTGAAATGTACATCCCCCAACTTTGGGGTTACACTTCCACCCTTACTTTCCACTTGTGCCCATTGAACTAAAAGCAACTTAAGACAAAACTATGTATAAAAAGCAAGTGATAACGTTACAAAACCAGTTTTTGATTTTAGAAAAATTATAAATAGGTATTGTTACTTATTATTTTCTGTTTAGGTTTTGGTGGTGGAATGGGTGGTGATGCATTTGTGATCTGTATCGTACTGGTTGCAGGCTTAATTTCTGTAAAACCTGGGTTCAAACCTTGGCTTTGACTCAATTTGCGTTGGATCTCAGTGCTGGCAGAAGTGTACGGAATTGAGCCGTTCATTGAGGGTCTTGATCGTGGGGGAGGGGGTGCCGCTCTGCTGGGGGTGAGGGGGAAGAGGTTTGGAGGCAGAGGTGCACCACTACTTGAAGAAGAGGGGAGTGGTAGAGGTTCTTTTGTACTAGGAGTGTGAGTGGAGGCTGGTGGAGGTGGAGGTAGACCTCTAGTTGGTGGAGAGAGAAGTGGTGGAGGTTCCCTTGAACTAGGAGTTGGAGTGGAGGCTGGTGGAGGTGGAGGTAGACCTCTACTTGGTTGAGAGAGAAGTGGAGACAGAGGTTTCTTTGAAGTTGGAGTAGGGGTGGAGACTGGTGGAGGTGGAGGTGCACCTCTACTAGGTGACGAGAGAAGGCGTGAAAATTCTATTGAACTGGGAGTTGGAGTGGAGGTTGGTGGAGGTGAAGGTGCACCTCTAGTAACTGAAGAGGCGAGTGGTAGAGGTTCCGTTGAAGTAGGAGTGGGAGTGGAGACTGGTGGAGGTAGAGGTAGACATCTACTGGGCGAAGAGAGAAGTGGAGAAGGTTCCCTTGATTTAGGAGTAGGGGTGGAGACTGGTGGAGGAGGTGGAGGTAGACCTCTACTTGGTGGAGAGAGAAGTGGAGACAGGGGTTCCCTTGAAGTTGGAGTAGGGGTGGAGACTGGTGGAGGTGGAGGTAGACCTCTACTAGGTGACGAGTGAAGTGGGGGAGGGGGATCTCTTGTTCTAAGAGTAGGGGTGGAGATTGGTAAAGAAGGTGGAGGCAGCCCTCTACTAGGTGAAGAGAGAAGTGGATGAGAGGGATCTCTTGTTCTAAGAGTAGGGGTGGAGACTGGTAAAGAAGGTGGAGGCAGCCCTCTACTAGGTGAAGAGAGAAGTGGATGAGAGGGATCTCTTGTTCTAGGAGTAGGGGTGGAGACTGGTAAAGAAGGTGGAGGCAGCCCTCTACTAGGTGAAGAGAGAAGTGGATGAGGGGGATCTCTTGTTCTAGGAGTAGGGGTGGAGACTGGTGAGCAGGGTTCCCTCGCACTGGGATTGGGGAAGGAAGAAGTGGTGGAGTGTGACGTCACAGAGCTAGCAACTGGACTGGTGAGAGTGACAGGAGTTGGAAGTGACGTCAGTCGGATGTTGTCGGGGACATCGTACAGACTCATGTCAGGTTCCTTCACATAGCGCGTTGCTCGACCACGTAATAGCACATGAGTTTCAACGTCTTCAACGAGCGTAAGAGGCTTGATCGAGTTTATTTCATGAGTTCCCACGTCGCCCAATAGAGTGTCCTGAGTTATCACGTCGCCCAATAGAGTGTCATGAGTTCCCACGTCGCCCAATTCAGGACTTGGTTTGTTCTTAATGAGCGAGTTCGTCGCCCGAGATCCCACATAGCCCACTACAGTACTCGGCTTGCTCTTCTTGATCGCTCCTGTCGCCTTAGTTCTTATCAGGCCAACTACAGTACCCGGGTTGCTCTTCATTGTCGCCTGAGTCCTTACATCACCCACTACAGTGCTAGGCTTGAGCGAGTGTGTCTCTTTTACACTAAACACTACCGAACTCGGCTTGTTCTTCTTGATCGCTCCTGTCCTCTGTGTTCCCACATAGCCCACTACGGTATTCGGCTTGCTCTTCATTGTATTCTGAGTCCTTACATCGCCCACTACAGTGCTAGGTTTGTTCTTCATCGTAGCCTGAGTACTTCCATCGACCACTGCAGTAATCGGCTTGCTCTTCATTGTGTCCTGGGTCTTAACATCCCCCACAACAGTACTCGGGTTGCTCTTCATTGTCGCCTGAGTCCTTACATCGCCCACTACAGAGCTCGGCTTGAGCGAGAGTGTCTCTTGAGTTCTTACATTAACCGCCTCAGAACTCGACTTGATCTTCTTGATCGCTCCTGTCGCCTGAGTTCCTACGAAGCCCACTACAGTACTCGGGTTGGTCTTCATTGTGTTCTGAGTTCTTCCATCACCCACTACAGTGCTAGGCTTGTTCTTCATAATCGCGCCTGTCGCCTGATGATGTTTGTTAAGCGATGCCCCAACATTCTTCAAACACTCCTCATCGCTCTCGTAATCGCTGCTCTCTGAAGTGTCTAAGAAATGCAATCCTTCAGCTGCAAATCTGGACTTCATGTTTTCTCCAAGTTGAAGTTTGGTTTTGTTCTTGTTTACTTTTACTTCTTGCTTAGGTTCATCGCTTTCACTTGAAGTTTCTTTGAATTTTGAAAGGATATCTTTAGTCTCTTCATTTATCTGAATAGCCTCATCGCTGTCACTTGAAGTTTCTGTGAATTTCGTAAGGACATCTTTAGTCTCTTCATTTTTCTGAATAGCGTCATCGCTATCACTTGAAGTTTCTGTGAATTTCGTAAGGATATCTTTAGTCTGAATAGCCCCATCGCTATCACTTGAAGTTTCTGTGAATTTTTTAAGGATATCTTTAGTCTCTTCATATTTCTGAATAGCCTCATCGCTTTCACTTGAAGTTTCTGTGAATTTTGTAGGGATATCTTTAGTCTCTTCATTTTTCTGAATAGCGTCATCGCTATCACTTGAAGTTTCTGTGAATTTCGTAAGGATATCTTTAGTCTGAATAGCCCCATCGCTATCACTTGAAGTTTCTGTGAATTTTTTAAGGATATCTTTAGTCTCTTCATATTTCTGAATAGCCTCATCGCTTTCACTTGAAGTTTCTGTGAATTTTGTAGGGATATCTTTAGTCTCTTCATTTTTCTGAATAGCCTCATCGCTGTCACTTGAAGTTTCTGTGAATTTTGTAAGGTTATCTTTAGTCTCTTCATTTTTCTGAATAGCCCCATCGCTATCACTTGAAGTTTCTGTGAAATTTGTAAGGATATCTTTAGTCTCTTCATTTTTCTGAATAGCCTCATCGCTGTCACTTGAAGTATCTGTGAATTTTGTAAGGATATCTTTAGTCTGTTCATTTTCGTGCACAGCAACATCGCTATCGCTCGACGTTTCTGCGAATTTCGTAGGGAAATCTTCGGTCTCTTCAAATTCCCGATTAAATCCATCGCTGTCACTTGAACTTTCTGTGAATTGTGTGTGGCTTTCTTCAACATCTTTATGTTCCTGGCTCACAGACACACCGTTGTAGCGTGTGTCTCTCACTATCATTGTACCATTCTCATTCATTGCATCTCTTGACGTCTGTTCTTTGCCGTTGACGTGTACGTACCGACTTGGCGGGTCCGGCGGGGGAAGCGTTGGACGACCGACTTGACTTGTCCGGGACTGCGGCGAGGCTGTGGACGGGTTTCTGATCGCTGGCTGAGGCGGACATCTTGATCCTCCGACGTCGACGACCTCGTACAAGTGCTCGCCGTCGTTCCGGAAGATGGCGTCACACTCCGAAATGAGGAGGTCGACGATGCGACTCTGCTGGGAGATTTCTCTCTGGAGAGATGACGAATCGGATGCTGTGCCGCGCATCAGGGTTGGACCGAAGACGTAGCCCAATGTGGCTTCACTCTGGTTCACAGCGCGCAGCTTCAGCACTCTAAAAAGTGTTTCAAACAACATGAGAAATAGTCAAAACTCAAATGTATAGGACATTTTTACTACTATTATCTGTGGATTTTAAGGAGATCGCCAATACAGGAATCCAAGATTTTATCATCAGTGACTCATATGCAAATTTAATCGTTCATAAATTTAGGATATTAATCAAAAGGAAAAAATTGGTAAACATTGGCAAATTGATAAATTTATACACACAACACATTTTACAAATTTCACTCTTCAACCGACAGTGGGGTTATAATCCTAGCTTCAACATAAAGATCTTTAAAATAAGATATCTTCTGTCTTTATCCCAAAAATGGTGGTTTATGGGGGTGATCATTTGTCTTATTGTCCCAGATTGTTCATTAAAAGATCTAAATGAAAGATAATACAGAAGATAATGCGTATTAAGCTGATGAAATAATGAACTGGGTGCACTGAATGGAGACATGTAAGAAGACTTACTCATGTAAATGCTGCACAAGGAACGTCAGGGTGTGCTGGTGCGCAGGCGCCAGATTCATCACCAGACGATGCAGCTCAGTCACAGGGTCTGAAACAGTCATGAAAATCTAGACACTTTCAAAATGTCCAACTATTGTTTCATAATGCCCTTTTGGTATGTTAAGACTTTGATGCACTACTTTGAATGGTATATAGCGCAAAATGTGATGAAGGGTTTAGTTAAATAAATTGACTTCTGCGAGTAGGTATAGCTTTAATAAAATTGAGGTTATTTTTGAAAATGTTAAAAGTTTGGACAAAGGTGCTTACAGTGCTGTTATTGTGCTGTATAGTACCTAACGTTTTTGTGCAGTAAATGAAAATAATATTACACCTACAGAGTTGAAACATCGTTTTAATGTATCAATTATAAAATAGTTAATATAATTTTCAGAAAACTGCAATAAAAATCGCGGCGCAAAAATTGGTAAAATCTCGTTTCTTAAAGCAACTATTTTGGTATAATTAATTTGGGGTTCCAATAGCAAGACTAAATAACTAGGAAAACTCTCAGTGTAGTGCGTTGATAAGCGAGCACCGGTACGCGCAACACCTCGAGAATTGTATAAACCAACTGAAAGCAATCTTAGCAATCAATCTAGTGGAGCGGTCGCTCCACCCAGCCAAGTCGTACCGTACACTCACACTCACTCAACATACCGTAAATGACTAATAAACTGAGGAGCAGACCAACCACTTTTACTGTAAGCAACAACATGGCATTTTCGGCCTACTGGATCTTAAAATTGGAAAATCTCACATTGTTGCGATATATCTTAATTTCGAGCTATGGCCCACCCCACTACATATACCAAATTAGGGAACAATATGTTATGCCGTTTGCGAGCTAGAGGGCCGAGAAAACAGTGAAATTACACCACTTTCTGATTCTGAAGATGATATCAGGAAACGTTGCTATCACCGCCACAGCCTAAACGGCTAAACCGATCGACCTGAAACTTTTACCACATATGCACTTTTGGCGTCTGATGATACCTTGCCTCTTGTGATTTTTTGTGCCGCCATTTTTAAACCGGAAGTGACGTCATAACTCAAAAACGTCTGGACCGATTAGAACGAAATTAGCGCCATTCGATTTAGATGGTCATCTATATGAAGTATTAATAAAAAAAATATTATTTTCTTATTTTCTAAACCGGAAGTGACGTCATAAATACGCAATATTTAACTTATTTCAACAAATTATACTTAAAATACGTACATAATTAACTTACATTGTAACATAGACAATACAATTTATATATTCAAGGTAGCAGTGTTCTCGGCCGCCATTCCTGAAACCGGAAGTGACGTCATATATCTAAAACGCCTGTACCGATTGCAACTGAACTAGCTCCTGCGTATTCATTCTGCTATTTATTTGAAAAATCAATTGTGAAAAATGAATAAATAAATTAATGGTACCGGAAATGGCGGCAGGAACCACTAAATGAAACCGGAAGTGACGTCATATATTACAAACGGCATGACCGATTTTACGGAAATATAGGGATTAGGAATTCAGATGGTCGTTCATGAAGGTATCAACTAGATAAAACTAGATTGTTTTCTTATTACCTATACCGGAATTCGGCCGCTATTTCAAAACCGGAAGTGACGTCATGTATCGAAAACGGCTGGATCGATTATAACGAAACTTAAGCTATTCTTCTTGGATAATCATTGTCATCTTATACCAAACGCAACTTTTCATAGTAACCAAATCGGTTGAGGCGTATTTTTTTAAAGAAATTAGTCCCTGCTCGGACATGTGCTACAAGCTGTATGTATAAACTAACAAAAGAAGTGATATCCCAGAAAAAACACTCCGTGTAAAAATACCAGCCAAGTCTCTTTAACTTTAAAAAAAATAGAAGAAATCTAAAAATTCAGCACTGAAAAGGAGTGATATCAAAAAAGGAGCCAAGTCAACGAATTTTCCAAATTTTAATCGTACCATTGAAATAAAAATATCAACCCCCGAGAAATACTTAAAAAAAGGACTTGGCGCATCGTTTTTTTAAAGACATTTTTCTATTCTTAAGCTTAAGCCACTCACATACTACGTAGTTCAGAAATGCCTAGAAAAATTGGGACAAAACTTTCAAATTAAATATTGAACATTCTGTAAAATATTTTAAATTTAAATATAAGTACGCAAAGAAACATAGCATTGTATTACAAGCAATAAATACAGAACAGTTGTGTTTGTGATTGGTAGGTACCTATAGTTTTGTGGGTACATCAACATACCTACTACAGCATTATACTTGGAACCTTCTCGCCGTGTAATTAATTGCTATTAATTAACATTTTATACCAAAAAAATTCATAAATTACATAACGTATTACTTTAGATAAAAATCTAGTCAGTAATTATTTGAGCAGCATGGCTCAGTGCACTAGTCACTTATACAAATCTCATTGACGGCCTTCTTGTAATGAGCGCTTTCGCTATTTCCCTCAGTCACGATATTGAGAAGTATGATTGATTAATATGACCCTAGAAATAGTGGCAATAACGAATAGACTAGGCCGCTTCCGTTTATTCGTTATTCGTTTATCCGTTTATTTCCTCTGAATATTGACAAAATACCAAAACTGCCAGTAGGTAAGAGTACTAGTTATATTAAAACGTAGTATGATTCGTCGATAATGAATGTGATATACTCAGGAAAATATACTTGTAGAGTTCTTCCTATACTTTTAGGATAGAAAAGTGTCTTTAAAAAAACGATGCGCCAAGTCCTTTTTTTAAGTATTTCTCGGGGGTTGATATTTTTATTTCAATGGTACGATTAAAATTTGGAAAATTCGTTGACTTGGCTCCTTTTTTGATATCACTCCTTTTCAGTGCTGAATTTTTAGATTTCTTCTATTTTTTTTTATAGTTAAAGAGACTTGGCTGGTATTTTTACACGGAGTGTTTTTTCTGGGATAAGAATATACATGTCATTTCTTCTTTTCATTGCAATTCTGAAATGACATCTAATCTATATGCACTATTTATAGATTAGATGTAGGTATTTAGTGTGTCATGTTTGTAAGCTATTTATCATTTGAAGAGTACAGATTCAATCTCACAATAGTACCTAATCAATACGCTAAAATCTTAAATGAGTAAGATATTGAAGAAACAGTAGTATCACATTCCGTATACCTCAAAGTAGGCACAAAGTTTTATCCAACGAGCTTTTAACAAGCTTCTTGGTTTCATCGTGTAGGAATTATGAACTTATAATCTAATAATAAGTACCGCAAATCGTTCTCGACATGACTTGTCAGATTCTCATATGAACGTGTCTACATTTGGTGGCAGAAGTTGGTATATTTTTAGAAATGTTTTGGATTGCCCTCTCATAAAGTCCATATTACACCAAATTGTGAATTTCAATTGAATTTCAGGAGTTTCACACAACATATAATTTAATTGGATGCAAATTTGAATTGCACGATTTCAGTTATCTGATCTGTAGGTATAGACACCCAATATGAAATTAAGCGAACCCAATGCCGTAAATGTATTGTGATTGAGCAAAGACATGCAAATCTACCGCTCTTCCGGTTTGTCCGGTCATTCGCAAGGTATGTTTACTGTATGATCTGTGCATGAAATGCGGAATTATCTGATTGATATACGCTAGGTACGCAAAGATCAGCAAGGACATGAAAATATTTCATAAATATTTCGACAAAACAAATCAATCTTCAGCGACGGCAGAATTGTATCAATGAATCCTGCCTTCGGAGCGTACGCCTCTACTTACATAGCATCAATTTCATAATCATTCTAGAATCTAGATTAACACGATATCTATATTTAATAGGGGTGTGCGAATAGTGATTTTTGACTTCGAATACGAATATCGAATAATTGACAAAAATATTTCGAATATCGAATCGAATATCGAATAGTTGGAACCTACATTAAAATACATAATATCAATAAAAAAATAAAAAAATGGACACCAAACTTTTTTCATATTATGACCAGAATGAAAGATGGCCATATAAATGAATGTACTGATTATGATGTAATATGCCAGGATAATATTGTTGTCATTAATCATCACAAAAAATGAAATTAACAAACAGGAACAAATGGAGTATGAGGAAGGTCTACCTGGAGGAACAATAACCTACAAATAATATCCCTCGAAATCAAAATGGCGGCCATGACAATTTCCGGTTGAAGTTTTAGACTTTGCAGCAGTTGGCAGCATTGAAAAACACTCCCATATGAGAAATGGCGGGATTATTTTGAATTAAAAGACATGAACTATTCGAATATTCGAAGTATTCGAAATTTCGAATACTTTTTTTTCGAATACCGAATCGAATATTCGAACCAAATATTTTCGAAGTATTCGAAATTTTCGAATATTCGTACACCCCTAATATTTAATCTATATTAATATCTGTATTTAACACTATATAATCTGCTGCCGTTATAACCATGGTTACCCTTTTTCAACAGACAGACAGACAGACAGACAGACAGACAGACAGACAGACAGAACTCACCATCGCTCTGGTACGCGCGGTTGAACGTCTGGAAATCAATGATTGGAGTCTTTGAGTCGCCGGAAGAAGAGTTTCAGCACTTCAGTGAGAATGTTGACGTTGTCTTCTCGCACCAGCGTGGCTTCCATGTTGTTCTCCGTCTGCAAGGAGCATGCGCAGTCAGCAATATACTTGACCCCCCCCCCCCCCCCCCCCCCCCCCCCCCCCCCCCCCCCCCCCCCCCCCCCCCCCCCCCCCCCCCCCCCCCCACCACCCCCACCACCAACTAAAATCACCCAAAACATCTTTGGAAACTGTACACTTTCAACATATTGAGATTATTTGATTCTCCAAGTTGACACATTTCCATATTTTGTATGTTTAATAAAACTCTTTTTTTATTCATATTATGCCCATCATGCCTGGGCTGTCTTCACCAGTAGTCACCTGTTCCGCTATGCGCTGGACTCTGCTGTGGGTGCCGCCCGCTCTGTAGATCCCCTCTGTTCGTAAACCCTCCCCGGTCTCCTTGTTTTATTTTAGTTTTATTTTAGTGCCTCACCTGTTCCGCTATGCGCTGGACTCTGCTGTGGGTGCCGCCCGCTCTGAAGATCCCCTCTGTTCGTAAACCCTCCCCGGTCTCCTTGGTCAGTGCCTCACCTGTTCCGCTATGCGCTGGACTCTGCTGTGGGTGCCGCCCGCTCTGTAGATCCCCTCTGTTCGTAAACCCTCCCCGGTCTCCTTGGTCAGTGCCTCACCTGTTCCGCTATGCACTGGACTCTGCTGTGGGTGCCGCCCGCTCTGTAGATCCCCTCTGTTCGTAAACCCTCCCCGGTCTCCTTGGTCAGTGCCTCACCTGTTCCGCTATGCACTGGACTCTGCTGTGGGTGCCGCCCGCTCTGTAGATCCCCTCTGTTCGTAAACCCTCCCCAGTCTCCTTGTTTTATTTTAGTTTTATTTTAGTGCCTCACCTGTTCCGCTATGCGCTGGACTCTGCTGTGGGTGCCGCCCGCTCTGTAGATCCCCTCTGTTCGTAAACCCTCCCCGGTCTCCTTGGTCAGTGCCTCACCTGTTCCGCTATGCACTGGACTCTGCTGTGGGTGCCGCCCGCTCTGTAGATCCCCTCTGTTCGTAAACCCTCCCCGGTCTCCTTGGTCAGTGCCTCACCTGTTCCGCTATGCACTGGACTCTGCTGTGGGTGCCGCCCGCTCTGTAGATCCCCTCTGTTCGTAAACCCTCCCCGGTCTCCTTGGTCAGTGCCTCACCTGTTCCGCTATGCACTGGACTCTGCTGTGGGTGCCGCCCGCTCTGTAGATCCCCTCTGTTCGTAAACCCTCCCGGTCTCCTTGGTCAGTGCCTCACCTGTTCCGCTATGCACTGGACTCTGCTGTGAGTGCCGCCCGCTCTGTAGATCCCCTCTGTTCGTAAACCCTCTCCGGTCTCCTGGGTCAGTGCCTCACCTGTTCCGCTATGCACTGGACTCTGCTGTGGGTGCCGCCCGCTCTGTAGATCCCCTCTGTTCGTAAACCCTCCCCGGTCTCCTTGGTCAGTGCCTCACCTGTTCCGCTATGCACTGGACTCTGCTGTGGGTGCCGCCCGCTCTGTAGATCCCCTCTGTTCGTAAACCCTCCCCGGTCTCCTTGGTCAGTGCCTCACCTGTTCCGCTATGCACTGGACTCTGCTGTGGGTGCCGCCCGCTCTGTAGATCCCCTCTGTTCGTAAACCCTCCCCGGTCTCCTTGGTCAGTGCCTCACCTGTTCCGCTATGCACTGGACTCTGCTGTGAGTGCCGCCCGCTCTGTAGATCCCCTCTGTTCGTAAACCCTCCCCGGTCTCCTTGGTCAGTGCCTCACCTGTTCCGCTATGCACTGGACTCTGCTGTGGGTGCCGCCCGCTCTGTAGATCCCCTCTGTTCGTAAACCCTCCCCGGTCTCCTTGTTTTATTTTAGTTTTATTTTAGTGCCTCACCTGTTCCGCTATGCGCTGGACTCTGCTGTGGGTGCCGCCCGCTCTGTAGATCCCCTCTGTTCGTAAACCCTCCCCGGTCTCCTTGTTTTATTTTAGTTTTATTTTAGTGCCTCACCTGTTCCGCTATGCGCTGGACTCTGCTGTGGGTGCCGCCCGCTCTGTAGATCCCCTCTGTTCGTAAACCCTCCCCGGTCTCCTTGGTCAGTGCCTCACCTGTTCCGCTATGCGCTGGACTCTGCTGTGGGTGCCGCCCGCTCTGTAGATCCCCTCTGTTCGTAAACCCTCCCCGGTCTCCTCGATGACGCGAACACACCACAGCACGAACTTGTTGACGCCCGTCGCGGCGTCCACGCTGTCCCCGACGTCTTGGCCGAACATCGGCGTCGGCAGCGAGGACGGCGACGCTGAAGAGTGGGTTCTGTACACATCTGTAGAATCTGAATGGCAAACATCTCTTTAGTTATTTGTATAACCGATTGAATGTAGCACAGTTCGTAACTGACTAGGCCGATGACGACGGATGAATGGTTCTGAAGACGATGAAGAAAGGAATTAGCATGGAATGGAGGTGGAGGTGGGAAGAAGGTATAAGTTATCTTTCAAAACCACAAAAAATCCTCCATCATTATGGACACTGGACAGCCACGGAAATTGAACCTTTGTCCTGAGCCAGCTTGGGTGCACAGTCATAGAATTAAGTTTGCAAACCCCTCCTTACCCCTTTCCATGCATTTACGTTAGTTTAGGCCCAGCCCCCTTGTTTGAATGCAGTGGGGGGAGGGGTGTTTGGAGGGTTTTGCCGGGTTTACCGAATTAATTCCATGACTGTACAGCGACTAGATCATTGAATGTGTGTCAACTACCAATACAAATTTGTTATTTATTACTCACTTATTTGATCGCTTCGTTTTGAAATTGTTTTCTTTCTCCTAAATCGTTTGAAAAGTCCTTCATCTATAAGTGCAAAGAAAACAAACAATACATGTTCTGCAGAAGAGGATAATTGCGTAATTATAAATAATCGAAGTGCTTCATTCCATAAATAATTGATGTGAATACACTGATGCAAGACATTACAGCATTGAGATTCAACAGGTATTAAATCGCTTGAATATACTTAGAGCCAGTTTTTCAATGTTATGTTAAATTTTTAACAGTTGATTAGGACTATATTATGTTCATTATTCATTATTATTTTATTATTATTATTCATTATTTATATTTATTAGTTCATTATATTATGGACTATATTGCCGTGGGAACAACCAATACCATACCATTCTTTGAAAGACCCTTTTATGCAAACGAGGCCAGCAATGTTCTGTTAAATCAGTTTTTACGTTAACTGTTCGATTATAGGAATGGGATTGGTTATTGCCGTCCATGGCAGTATCAACCCAATCAACAGCTGATTTAACTGAAAAACCAGCCCTAAGCTAATTTTGGTTTCGTTTTCTATTAGTGAAAATTTAAGATTTAAATAATGTTTGGAGTTACCACTTTTACAGAATACAGAATCGACAACTGGTTCTAAACCAATGAAAGTCTCGAGGCATTCTGCAGTAAATCCACGACGAATTCCACTTACTTTTGCTGTCCCCTGGGTGGTCCATGAATCCTGTTTGCTGTTCAGCTGCACAAATAACATCGAGTGATACGAACACACATGTCTCATCCACACACCTTTGGTCTCTTATCACAGCACTTATCACACTACTCACAGATAAAGTTAAGGCGAATGTAGCACATAAGTGGATTGTTCGATTCACCTAATCTAATCGATTTTCCAAGAAGAATCAGAACTAAAAGTCTCGCGTCACATTTCCCGAATGACATATTAACAGAATGCACCATATCTCATGATTCATGGAGAATTATGATTGCACTGTTAGCTGTCAAAGTGTAAATTATCATTTATGATGGTAATTGTATTGTGTTCTTTATTTATCCGCAGACAGGAAATAGTTTACTTGTAATCAAATAATATAATAGGTTAGATATATCGTTTAAGTTTGTTAATCATGTTCAATCATAGGTAGTCTATTATGTTATTAGTAAACGGCTGAGGCTTGAAAAATGTGATATACAAACTTTCGTTTATAACGCATTGGCAGGCAGGTATGTTCAAAGTTTATAGGAATTTATTGATACAATCTATAGATCACGACTATTCTGAAGTCAAATATTTTCTGCGGCTTTCGTGAGCCGCATCTCTAGACTTCACTTTACTTATAATTACTTTTATTATTGAACTTCTGCAAAATTAAAATAAATTACATAAGTTTGAAAAATAATCATTGTACAGTTTCCTGTCGTCTCTGAGCGTGTCATTGCACAAATGAAGTCGACTTATTTTAATGGTGTTTAACGTCGCACTGTTCTGCAACTAGGATAATGGTGGCTGTGAATTATGATGACGAAGAAGAATAAGGATGGAGGTGTAACAAAGAAGAATAAGGACGGAGGTGTAACGAAGAAGAATAAGGATGAAGGTGTAACGAAGAAGAATAAGGACGGAGGTGTAACGAAGAAGAATAAGGATGAAGGTGTTACGAAGAAGAATAGGGATGGAGGTGTAACGAAGAAGAATAAGGACGGAGGTGTAACGAAGAAGAATAAGGATGAAGGTGTAACGAAGAAGAATAAGGACGGAGGTGTAACGAAGAAAAATAAGGATAAAGGTGTTACGAAGAAGAATAGGGATGGAGGTGTAACGAAGAAGAATAAGGACGGAGGTGTAACGAAGAAGAATAGGGATGGAGGTGTAACGAAGGAGGTCGTGGCCTTAGTAGGAATCCTTCCCAGCTTTTT